>JAMQTF010000016.1:0-600000 GCA_025919625.1 Trichoderma arundinaceum
TAGCCTTTTTTGGCTTTCAACCCTTGAGTTGATACTACTACTATTGTTACTTTACCCCATATCAAATCAGAGGTGCTTTTTATCCAACGGCAGGTTTTGATTGAGCTGCATCAAAGCGAATAATCTTTGCATTACCCTGAGGGGTAACGGGGCCATGTGTGTGTCAAAATAAGGATAGCAAAATATACATGCATGCTACTCCCCACGCTTTGTTTATAGCTATTAAAACTGTACACTGCTCAATGACTAAAGACACAATAAAGGACAGTGAATGTCTCTATTTAGTACTATATTGAACATTCGCTTGCACGGGTTGAAATGGTAATATTCGAGCTTATCCGCCAGAGTGATTATAAACTCACAATTGTGAGTGCTGCTCAAATGATGTTTGACTGACATATGAAGATAAACTGAAGATAAATTCGGATAAAACAAAGTCCAATGCGACAGGTTATCCTAACATTTAGCATTTTTTCCCCGTCACCCCTTAGAATCGACTTCTGCAGCATCACCATGGAGATACGTCAGTTGAAATCTCATACCAAAGATATCCCTACAAAGATCTCACTACAAAGAACAGATTACAGGTGTTTATAATATATTTCGTTAGCCTCAATACTGGACATTCGACTAACCTGGCTGACGATACGGAGCACCGCATTCACCATTAGCTTGCCCCCTACTCTGTAGCATGGTATGTTAGCATCTTTTGAAGTCGCATGGTCCATTCCCTTAGCATGAGATGTCCTAAGACGGTCGACTTGCACAAGATAATCATATCAGAAGACATTCATTTCATAAGCTGAGAATCCATCAAACGTTATTTTGATTCGCGAAAACAACATATATTAGGTTTCCCCCATAAATCTGCCGAATGTGCATATATACTTTTCTTTCTCGACTCACAGTTAAGAAATGATAAGTCATTCAAAAAGGCATTGTCGGAGCTGTTATTTTCAAATTGATGCTCACAGAGGACAGAAAATACGTAGAGTCCGTATTAGTTAAATTCGGAATTTTTTCAGTTGGCGATATATCAGACAGCCTATTGTCGGATATGTCAGTGGCTAGCATACTACTCCTTAAAGCGAGAGAGGGACTATCACTCGATTCAAACTGCCGTAGGAGCAATTATTGTTCATCCATCTTTATGATTTCAGAACTTGACATCGACCATGGTACAGAGTAGACACGTTCAAATTAAATACTCTACTTCCAAAATGGAACATCCATCGCTAAATTTCCCCTTCTCATATATACAATAGCCTTTTGCTTGCATAAATAGTTACCGTCATAATTCTTGATCAACCAAATCGATTAGTGAGAGACACTGATCGCAAAGAAGTGAACGTCAGAAGCGCTTGTGCCCTGGTTGTAATTTCCAACCTTAAAGTAGCTAGCAGGTGCATTAAGAGAGTAGGTGCTGAGAGTCTTAGCTGCGCCGCCGTTAATGCTAACGCTGAGGACATTGCTGGAGTAACTGATAGTGTAGTTGAACTGTTGGCCGACAGGGACGTTACCGACAGTGGTGATAATCTCATTGCCACCAGAACGAGTCTGCTCAACACCCATAGCCAGCACACCGCTAGAGCTATAGTAAAGTTCGGCCACTGGTTTCGTGCTGACACTGTCATCAATGTGAATTTGGCCAATGACAGTGCCGTGGCCTGAGTTGTCTGGCTGTTCTACAGCGAGTGTCACCGTCAGTTTGTTGTTGCTAGCGTTTGGGTCCCAGCTGCTGGGGTTGCTTTCGCGCAACTCCGTTCGACAGTGTTGGCTGTTGGGTGTCGTGACGCAACCGGTGTTTGAGGGAGCCCCAGGTACTTTCATTACCAAGGCGCCATCGCCACTCTCAGTGAAAAAATAATGATGTCCCGGATCCTGGTATCCACCACAGCCCTGGAGCTGGGACGCTGGTATAGTGGTCGGGCTGCCTGGGTTGCCGACAGGAAGCTGTAGGGACCATTTACTAAGATCAAAGTTGCCACCAGGAGCGCAGCTAGGGTTGAGTGCCGAGGCGGCTCCCAAAAGGCTGGAAGCAAGAAGAGTTTTGAGGGCAGGCATAGTGATTGGTGGGCGATTTGACTTCGTTTTACACCTTTTCAAGATGAGTAGATAGAGATTGAGACATAAAGGGGATTCTCATCTGATTTATATACTTATATGCTCTTGATAGACGCATCAAGCCTTCATGATCTCGTTCTAGAAGGACTAGTCAGTGGAATGTCGCACTAAGACCAAATTGACAGGTACACGAACGCCTGCTGGGATGTGCCTGAGAGTAGATTGTCCGCTGTGCCGCATACCCGGCATAACGCTTGCTAGGCAGGCTTTCATTGGTGGAACTTTTTTAATCTTAATTGCCAGATCGGAAATCCTTAATATACATGAACAAGAAGCATGATCCTTATACGAAGGCTGCAAGTTGTTCCCAATACAATGATATACATTTGAGAATCCTATAATTGCTTTTGGCACCAAGTTCTGGGCGCAAAAAACCGGATTTGTCACCGGCAAATTATTTGAGCGCCATTGCGCCTATGATCTACCTTTTTTTCTCTTTTATAGACACGAAGGGAAGAGTAAATACGTTTTATTAAGCTCCAGCATGAAATCTCGTGATAAACATGTATATTAAAAGATCATTACTATTAAATTTCTAGAATGGGAACGAAAACCATCAAAGAGAGATAATAAATAACTGCGTACAATAAAGATAACAACTTTTAGCAGAGGGATTAGATAAAGACAAAAAAAGGAGAGAAGAAATTCCCTCTATTTACTGTAATACAAACCGGCACGAAATTGATTGCTTGTAGTTGCATAGGTCCAATTCCTACAAACCCTTTTATCGTGCCTGAAAACTGCTTGCTCTCATATCTGAGGAAAGAATATTAGATTTAAAAGGGGTTTAAGTGAAGTTTAAGGTAAGTGGAGTTCGAATAATTAGTCCGCGTGACGTTTCATGTGCTCCTTAGTACAAGTCACTCCCGGAGCGCCGGATAAACTCTATTATCAATGTAGTAAAACAAACATTGAGTCTGGAGGCAGTAAAGGATTACCTGTACCACTGGTGCTCGGAGTCGCTCGACACACACGCATTGTCGACATGGGAGTTGAAAAATGAACTGCCCTGGAGTAATTGGTGAAAAAGGCGGTACGTGCTAACGCAGAATCAATATCTTTCCTATCTCTGGATCACAAATAATATATATGGTGAAGGAACGCCTGATAGAAGTTGATGCACTTAAGGAACAGTAAAACATATGGCGGGCCCGGGGAGGGAAGGAGGGGTTCTAGCCTTTCATATTACATATTTAATTACAAACTTGTATAAATTAGCGTGGTTACGTGGCGTCTCCGAAGGGAAAACTGCAGCTCCCCAATGAAGCTGTATTTCATCCCGAGGGGAAACGCCTATGTTGTGACGACAAGAATATCTAAGGTAAGTAGCTGCCTAAAATGAAAACGAGTATACCATTGTCTGAGCTTACTATACGCTACATTAGAAATGATTACTCCGCATACGGTATTAGTTACCTAATCCGTCGATTCTATGGAGCGGAATGTATTCCAACTTACAAGGTAACGTTATTTTTTGAAAGGGGAAAGGAAAGGCCACGAATCATATAGAAGCCATTTGTTTACGATGATGTGAAAGCATTGTCTATATAGTGTCTTTTCTACATGTCGTATATCTGAATCTATCACACGATTGACACGAACACTAATAGTACTCCGTAAACAAAATCGATCTGAGCGTGTGCTAAGTCATACGTATATGTATTGGTGGTTTCTGCATCCGAAGAGATTGATTCATAAAATTTTGAAAAAGAAAAGGCGTCGCTGATTTGCGGTTTACTATTGAAATCCTTTAAACCACATACACAAGTCGCTTATATCCTACCACAGTAGTGTCATAATGACTTGTAACATACACGTAATCGCTATGTTTCTTCAAACTATTAATACCACGTGGAGCGATTGGCCTGGATCCAGGGTGAGTCGTTCGTACTCATAGATGCGTCCGAGGCGCCGTGCTAAAGTGTTGGTGCTGTAAGTATACCCCAACAAAGACTCTGCAGGTGCAGTATGAGGAAGGAGACGTAATAGTATTGCAGCACCAATGGGAAAAGTGCCTTTTAGGGCTATTATATCGTTTGGAATATCTGTCTGCAGTTGATCCACAGAATAATGAAGACACTTACTACGGCTCCTTTTTTTGAAGCTATATTCCGTAGTATGTCGGAGGCTTGCAGTCACGGCAAAGGAATGAAATACCTTGGTAACGTTAGTAAAAATCTTAAAAGTTAGAAATCTGAATTGTTGGCCCGGGTACCAACCTGTTATGTTGGGATCAAAATCCTACGTAGCACCGTTGCCATAGGTTCCAATAAAGTTGCCACCAGTCGTATAATGCAATGCTATATCCACTCTTCGGTATCTGAAGACCGCGTTAGCTGCACGGCATGGGCAAAACAGCTCTAGCGCTCTCATCAAGAAGACCAAAGCTCATGTAGCCTAACTAAATGCATTCTCATACATATTGTCAAAAGTTTCCAAATTCTTTTCTATCGAAATACTACTTTACGACTAAGCTCCTGTTTCCAATACTCGTCCGCGCGATGTACTCTGTATAAAGGAAAGATTATATGCCATAATTTCCGGGGACATATGTCACTTGTACTTCACTGCTGGTGATGTTTTGTCCTGAATACATCGGAGAGTCATGTTTCCTGTAATAACTAAGTTACCTCGAGTACTCCATTTGTTTACTGACCTCTATAGTATAATCATTCTGGCATCTGAATTACCGACTCTTGCGAGGTATACCGCGCCCAGCTTGTGTCTACTATACCAGCAGACGTGAGAAACCAGTGTTCCACTCTCATCTTCTTCTCTTTAATAAAAAAAAAGCTGAGAACAAGGCGACATAAGCTAATCAAGAGTAAATCATGCAGGCGTAACAGAGTTCAGAAGAGGCATGATAGAGGGAGTTATGTAGAGAACATAGAAATGTTACAAGGTGCGGAGTGCATGCAATTATGCATAGTTGCTCTATGGAAAAGGGATGACTGATTAAGTTGGAAGGAGAAGAGAAAGTAGGAATGACTATTCAGAGTAGTTAGTTAAGGCCTCATGATGAAGATCAAGACTGTACGCTCCGGCTCCACCGGTAGCATGGAGAGAGGATCCGAAGATTATAACCCCACTGTCTTTTTTCAAATGAATGTTTATCACCAGCTTAACCATTCAGCCCTCCTCTCAATATAATCTATCTTCACCTCATCTCAGACTATATATTTAATTTATTTTTACCCATTTAGCGTTTTTGATAAGGCGTTCCAAAAGATGTCGTACGGTGCTCGGCTTCTAGCGTTAAAAAAATCCAACTAACCTGCAATCTCCGAACTCACCGCACAGCCGCCCATAGGCGTTTGCTGCTCCTAGTTACCTCAGCTGTTACCAGAGTCAGCTAGCATTGGACAGCAATTGGTAGTATCAGGACACTTCCTCCGGCTTGCTTTCACATTTGGCCTTATGAATGGAGTTGTAGATTGCTAAGCAAAATTAACATAGAAGACTTGGAATACTCTAGGGCTATACCATCGCCGGGTTGCAAGGCAAACAAAATTGAATACTGGATAGACATGGTCGATGAGTTAATGCCTGGATATGTGTAAAGTCGCGAGTTGTCTCCAAGAATGCATATAAATGCAAAGTACATATATGATGCACACGGTCTTGCATATTCTGGACGAAAGAGTACATATTCCTCCGCAGCATTATCGTCAAGTCTTAAATATCGAGGTAATGACCAGTCTTTTGTTTACTAGACTTTCTTATTCATCGCATATGTAGTTACATTATCTGATACTCTTATCTAACTTTTATCAGCTCTTATCAAATAGATGCTTGTATTTTTACTACCCACTCGCGAATTCGAAATAGTCAGGAAGGCTATAAACTCTAACATGGGAGATCCATGGCTCGAAACCTTAGGTGGGCCAACGTGTTTTCCTCGATTGTATTTACGATCTGCTAAATGCTCCAGCTGACAATAGATCATTAAGGAACTTGCTAGTGGTAAAACTGAGGGGATCAGCAGAGAAGATCGCAGATGTCTCGCCTGTAAATAATGCATATATTCACGATATGGAATTGTTAGAAAAAGACACTATTGGCATGGCTGCAGGGGGGAGGCAACTTTATCAACCAGCTTGTCTTAA
This sequence comes from Trichoderma arundinaceum, assembly GCA_025919625.1. Classification (NCBI taxonomy): domain Eukaryota; kingdom Fungi; phylum Ascomycota; class Sordariomycetes; order Hypocreales; family Hypocreaceae; genus Trichoderma; species Trichoderma arundinaceum. Next base: position 6,231 of record JAMQTF010000016.1, read on the forward strand.
TGTGTGGCAGACCCCTGTTCATGGCTGGTGCCCGATTTTAGCGCAGCCATCAGGCGGTAAAAGAATAAAATGAATGCTGGCTCAAATTCTAGGGGTTTATTGTCTTTGGTTAGGGGTTATTTGACTAGTAATAGGTCGAAGAGATTCTCCCTTGGTTTTTTTTTTTTAAGAGCTGTACATGACAGGTTTGGACACCATGTTGGCACGACGCTCTGGTTGGGACAGTGGTCGGATATCCCGTGCGATAGACCGCAAAGAATTTTCTTTCGAGCTTCGCTTGCGCCCCCATTGTTTGGTTTGCTTGGCCGATTTGTCGCGTGGCCAGCTCGGGCTATACCGGATTTAGAACGGCTGGAAGGGCTTGGTGGTCGAGATCAGTCCAGGTACACCATATTGGTGGCCCCCTGTCAGTTACGCTTGAGATTAATCTGCTTCTTGGCAATAGCCTTGCTACTTTGTGGAGAACAAAGACTTCAGCTCAGGTGAAAACGACAAATAGTTCCTGAAATAGCAATAGTTCTAGGGAGCCACTTCTAGATCTATTGCTACTAGCACGATGGTCTTAGGCGCGCAGTCTCGAACCAGGTATCGCGCGACCCGAGCCTTTGCAGAACGGCCAGAATCCAGAATCTCGCGGCGTCTATATGAATGGCCAAGACCTCGCCAAGGTTGCCAAGATGGTCTATAGCTGCAGAAGAGCTGCCAACCGGCTCATCGATCGTCTAACAGTGACAGCTCTTGGCTTTACCGCGTGCTGCAACTGCTCGACGAGATGCGTTCTTTGCTTGTCAGCGTCTCGACGCTCGTCCTCTTAGCGTTGGAGGCTTCCGGTCGGATCATCCCGATAGTCGGAAATGAAATTGTTGGGCGCGGTCAAACCTACCGCGCCAGCAACGGCGAGAAATTTGCCGTGGAATATGGCTTCGATTATCATGGTGGCGACTACAAGATGATCACCGCTGCCAACCTGCATGACTGCATCAACTACTGTGCAGCCCACTCATCATGTCGGGCTGCTTCTTACACGGGCAAATCATGCTGGCTGAAATCTACGGTGGAGGCCGCTGTTGCCAACAGCAGGGTAACTGGCGCTGTCAGACTGCAATACGTGCCAGCACCGATTGTATGCCCTATGGACGGCGGTGATCAACTGAAGCAAGCGGACGGGAAAAAGTACACCATTGAGTGCGGGACAGACCGCCCTCATGGCGACATCAATTCAGTGCCGACTCTCAATTTTGCCAACTGCATCAAGCTCTGCGACGAAACCAATGGATGTATTGCCGCTAGCTGGCGTTTTGGTGACTGCTATCTGAAGAAGTCACTCAAGCCAGCCATTTCCAACTCGTGGGTCGACACTGCTGTTCTGAGCTCATTACTGAACGCCCCAGCTCTGTGCCCGAGTCAGAATGGCAAGCAGGTTAAGGAGGCAAGCGGCAGAAGCTTCACGGTTGCCTGTAACACTGATCGCCAAGGAGGTGACATTGCGAGCAAACCGTTGGCCAACTTCAACGATTGCGTCTCGTGGTGTGATGAGACAAGCGGCTGCATTGCTGCTGCTTACCGAGACGGACATTGCTCGTTGAAGGGAAAACTAACCGTTTCTTCTAAGCGTACGAATTGTCAAGTCGCTGTGCTGAGCAGCAAGCTACTACATACATCAACCCACACCACGTCAACCTCAACAAAATCGACACAGAAGTCTACGTCAACACCATTGAAGACCACGTCTAAGGGCTTGTCGACAAGTACTAAAAGCGTTACTGCCACCACCCAATCCACCAAAACTTTCACTTCGATTACTACAAAGTCCAGTTTAAGTGTTGTCTCTGGTAGCTCCTCGAGCTCGGTTTCCGAATCAATCAGCTCTTCTGGTGTATCCACTGCCGCTGCCACTGCTCCTACGACCGTTGCTACGTCTGCTTCAACGTCCAAGATCCTATCCTCTCCAGTCTCTAGCATTTCGTCCGCTTCAACCGTCTCAACAAGCAATGATAGCAATGGTGTATCGACTTCAGCCAGTACCATTGACACCTCAGTGCAAACCACTGCTCAGACCACTGGTTCCGCCAGTATCTCTGCGCCATCTGGAACCCTCCAAACACCAACTGGCCCCATAATACTTGATGCTCAGCCTACAGCCACTCTTGGGCCGCTTCGCCCTCCCAACGTTAACTTGGCAGGTACAGACGCTGTGACTCCTCAGAAAATTTCTCAGCTCTGGTTCGGAAGCTCATCTACGGCGTCAAATGCTTCGAACGCCGTCAATTCACCCACTGTCCGTGTCAACATGACCTTCGAATATCCATCAGTTGTGCTTGATAACTCCATCAACGTCATCAATATTCAATGCACTTCAGGAGGCCTGTCTGCCGACTTCAATAGCACCCAGGCCTATAATGCCGCGAAGGCATCCTGGACGGCCGCTGAGGGCAACTCGACTAGTCTAATTGTTATCACCGCTGCATCGGGCTGCAGTTCCGACGGTCACTATATATACTTTGTGGCCAGCGGATTTACTTTTAATGACAAGACCCAGTCTGTGAGCTGCATAGGCTCTATTGAGTCTGTTGCTGATATCGCCCAGGAAGTTGGTATGGATTTCGGCTCAATCCAGTACTCCACACCAGCAATCGACTCCAATCCCGACCTTGAAGCCACATATGGCTGTGCGGCACCAGGGTCCTCACAGGTTCATGGCTTGCCAGCTATTTACTGTGGTCCAGATTTTGATCAACGCCTAGATGATAAGCTCGGTTATTACTCAGGCTCTGATGACAACTTTAATGTAAGTACTCCATTATCTTTACGTTATTCACTGGCATATTTCTTCTAGCTTATCAATAAATTAACCTACTCATAGGCTACGCTAGCAGCTCTTGCCCCTGGAGTCCCTACACACTCTCCCGAGCGTCGTGGCCTGATTCAGCGCAGATGTTTCCTCGGCCTCTGCCATGTGGTCCAGGCAGTCGAGCACGTTGTATCCACAGTCTACCATGCAGTCGCAACTGTTGTCACCAACGTCGCAAACACCATTGTGAACAACGTTGAGAGCGCTGCAGAAAAGCTGGCTAAAGAGGCGGAGCAGACCATCGGTAACCTTGCCAGTGACGTGTTATCCTTTGTCGAGAATCTCGCATCCACTGTCGTTGGGCTAGCAACCTTCCTTGTGACTGGTGACTATTCTAACTCGTTTGACTTCCCCTTGCACTTGGGGCCGCCGCCCCTCTCGTTAGACGAGTCTCCTTGGGGGGATGGCTTCAAGTTCTACGAATGGACTCCTGACAAGGGCGAATGGTATGATGCCCAGGCAGATGCTATTGACAAGATGAAAAGTGTGGTTCTTGGCGATGCTGATCCTGAGCCTGGCATTGAGCTCTGGTGTGTCAACTGCGGAGTTAAGGGTGACCTCAAGGTTACAGGTAGTATTTCTTACTCACTTGCTAACGGCCTCACTAAGGGTCAGGTGTCCATGAAGGGAAATGTGTATGCTGGTCTCTTCCTTGGCATGAATGCCTTCGCTGAGTGGGACCCCAAGGACGAGTATGACTTCCTCACTATGGGGCTGCCAGGCTTTGAGATTCCCCACATTATTATCGTCGGACCCTCGCTTTCCCTTGGTGTTTCTGTTGATCTTGATATCGCCGCGGTCGGACAGTACCTCGTTGGCGCTGGTCTTACCTGGCCATCGCTTTCGGCTACACTAGACTTTGTCCACTCTGGCGGATCATCTCAATCGGGATGGACACCAATCGTTAATGATACGGTCCAGGCTGATGGCAGTCTTACTGTGAATTCCACTCTTGGTTTACCCATCACTCTTGGTTTTGGTATCAATGTCCTAGACGGCAAATACAAGAAGGAGATTAAGCTTGTTGATACTCCAGGCGTTCGAGCCAGTCGTAAGTCTGATCTTCCCTGGCTTACATTTGCCTCTCCCCCAAGTTATCCGAAAGCTAATCATAGCGTCCTACCTGTTTTATAGTCGAGTATGATTTCACCAATGAGCTCACCAACGGCTCATTTAATTCCGCTCCCCCAGATGGCTGCTATGGCATAGAATGGGGCATTGGCCTCGTTAACACTGTCGTTCTTGATCTTTCCGACATTGATGAAGGGACTTACACTCTCGATGAGTGGGATGGCCCACTATTTGCCTCGGGCTGCATTGGAGAATCTCTCACAATTGCTGCCCCTGCTACTACCCTCACGGCCCTGCCGGGTGGCACTACCTCAGTTGCTCCTCCACAGACGTATCCTGATTGCGCTACGTTCACCTGCCCCAACAATGACTCAGGCTACTGCACTTCGAATGGAGAAACATTCAAGCTTGATTGCGAGGTCGTCTATGGAACACAACAGTTGGCTAACTTGTGCGTCACCAGCCTGGGTGCTTGTGTTGATGCTTGTTCCTCCACTTTTTCAACCTGCACTGGCGTCGACTTCTTTTCGTGGGGTATCCAGGATTGCATCGATCAGGCAAACGATCCTTGGGGTGGCGAAATTGATGACTTTTCCAATTGCTTCCCTTTCGCTGTTGCTTCTGGCGGTGTTTCTGGAGAACAGGCAAACAGCGGCTGGAGCTTGCTTAAAACGGCGCCGCCAAGCAAGAAGCGAAGCCACTTCGATCTCCTCGGACGGACACCAACATTGACATCAACTGTCGCGAGCGCTTCTAACACAGGAACTAGCATTTCTACTACCGGTACTAGTAGCACTGATAACGGCACCACACACACTGCTACCACGACCGGCAAAAGTGGCACGACCACAACTAGCAGCACTGACTCTGGATCAGCTGCCCTGCCGTCACCCACGGATAACTTCAGCACCATCCTTGTCACTGATGCAACTGGCCAGTTACAGATCAACCCACATGTTAATGGCAGCTTGTTCATTTCCGCAGCCAACAGCAGCGTGCCATTGACTAACCTTACAAACGGTATCGGTTTCGTGGCTGACACAAGTGAGAGCGCTGTCATGGGTGACTCTATTGGTCGTCTTCTTTACTACTTCCCCAATACAATCTCCGCTGTTGGCGCATCCCGTCTTCGGCTTGGAGCTTGGGGCAGCATCCCCAATGGCGCTGAACTTGTGACACTATTCCCTACCAAATCCAGCACGGGAGCCACAGTTCTTGTTGCTGTAGATTCTAGCTTGAATGTTTTCTATCCTTTTATCTGCTCCATTGAGGGCCAGATTAACAAAATTTTCCTTGTTGCTGACGCGGATACTGGCTCAGCCACGCTGATGAACTCAGATCTGACATACACTGTTATTGGCGGAGTTGCTCAACAGTGTCTGTCGCTCGCTATGGTGGCCCAAGGCCTGCCTGGTTGGTCACCACCAAGCACAACAAATAGCACAAAGAAATAAAAGCATCCGACCCATGAACATTTCATAAACTTCTTCAGCATTGCAACTCATACATATGAGTGTAAATTTATTTTGTATATATTTTTCTTTATACTATTCATGTATCCTTTTCGCATCAGCGATACTCTTTAGAACAAAGAAATGACACAAAATGTTAGGAGTCATATCTGGTTTCAGTTGTGCATATTGCCCAATTATTATATTTCTAGTACCTTCACCTAGTGAGTAATTGATTTGAATACATTCAAAAGCGGTTCTTTCCCAACATGTTAATGGTGACTTTATGGCGCACTCAACAACCCGTCATATTGGCCAACCTATATTTTAACGAGCGAATGGTTCTATTCACTTACATTATTCATTTCATGTGCTTGTCGTCTATTAAGCTAAACACATATATGCAGCTGCATTTGAACATGTGTTGGGTCCTGGCGAAAGTTGTTTTTCGATGAATATTAATTCGGCAAACGAAAGAGCAAATATCAAGTTTATCTGTCACATAGGAAAGAGTCTAATTCCCCTAGTCAATTTTTTTTTTTTTTTTTGCAGTGGATTCTACTTGTACTTCTCCGTACTTTTATGGAGTATGTCATAAGCAAATAACGAAAACTATGTCGGAGTGATAACGTGGCTGTTACCGACGGAAAGAGAATCAGATGCGCTAGCACAACTTTTCGAGTGCGTGAGCTAGTTCACGCTAAACTCTAATAGTAATGGTGAATAATCCATATTAGAAATCAGGTAGACTGCTGCGGCCCACCTTGGCACTGTCTAGTCATGTACAAATCCTTGGGCCTTCTACAACATGTCGGACAGAATTACGTGAATATATCCGCGAAAGTGCTACGTTGGAGCTTGAATCATCGAATTGTACCGAATCAACAAGCATCTTCCAACCACTCTAGACGATTGAATACATTGCCCCTCATAATTGGCCGAGCTTTGTGATGTCGTCTCCAGAAGAACCACATGCCGCTGATGTATACAAACGTTTGTTCCCAAGCCAGAATAGGATAAACCGTTAATGCTCTTTGATAGTCGCGTCGAATACGAAGCCGAATCGCGCAACAAGAGTATCGGAAACGCCATAAGGAGAAATTCCGTTCTTCGCAAAGACGAGCAGAAAACTTGGAAATTGCGGCCCAGCGTGCCTGCCAAGTATTTACAGATTTAACAAGCCACCTCATTCGCTCTAGAGTAATTCAGAGTGACCCGGCTATCGGAATGGAAGTTCTCAACGCAGTAAAGCAATTTCAAATGGTAGCAAAGGTCGTCGATCAAGACGGTCAGAATTCCGCACTAACGGTCGATCAACCATTACCAGACGGCCCAGGCATACCGAATACGACATTTCCGGTCCCGGCTGATAACCAAATACATAAAGATGCAACTGTATCAACTCAAATCAGTCTAAAAAAGAACAAGGAGACACCCAGCTCCAATGTCGCTGCTGCTCTTAGCAAAGATCAATTCAGTATAAATGTTCATTCACAGCAGCCCAGCCCACAAATTTTAGCTTCACCTTCATATTTTGCTCTGGAATTTGCAATTAGCGGAGACAAATCATCTCTTGGGTCTCGCCTTCTTCACATGACCTTGTCCTCCGGATATCAAGCTTTAAGAGGGAGCTCTGGGCACATAACAGACTTGGGCGTTCGAATATTCGGGCTCACACTGTCCTACCGTAATCGTGATGATATTCTCTCGGAATTTCAGTGGTGGCTTGGTCCAGGGCAGCCTCTGGCTTCTCGCTTAAAGCAAGCTCGGCAGTATCCCGGTGTTCCTACGAGTGATACTTATCTCAGCGTTGATGATGTGGCTATGTTGCTTCACGATGTCGGAGCCATAAACACACAAGACGACGTTCTTGAGTTTTCTAATCCATCTAATTTACTTGATGGCCCGGAATCCAGTATGGGATTCAACGATGTGAATAAATATGACGATAAAGGACTACATACATTCATGTCAAAAGACTACGTACCGTCCTACGAAGTGCCGGCATGGCGCAGCAAGCCTGCTTTACAAGCATTCAACTTCAATTCGCTGATGGGTAATTTTGTCCAAAAGGAAGGACAGGATGAAGGAAATTATAGGAACGCTAGTCCTATCATTGAGGAAGATAAGCGGAGAAGAATTCCCATTTCTGTCTTCCTGCAGAGTCTAGCTAACATATCAGTTTGCTTATCGATTGGGCCCGGATATCCTCAACAAGCAGTAAAAGCCTTGATTTATGCAAGTATTTCTGGGTTTCCCTTCCAATAAACGTAGAGAACCAGTGCACAAAAGTTGGATGTTTCGATAGAGTCATAGAGCCACAGGAGGCAGCTCTTTGTTGTGTACATAGCACATCGAAAGGTCAGGAACGCATCATATTGAAGAACTGTGCTTCTTCAACATTTCATTTACGTAGTAGTATAATATTATCTTGCTATGGAGGGGGCGCTTATGTTCTATTAATTAAAGAAGCAGATTGTGACCAGTTGCTGAGATTCTCTGCATACACTGATACCACATCCTCTAGGCTAGTGTGTCGTACAAGTACAGTCTTACTGCCCTGGTTGTAAGGCTGTGAAATTCTCGGGGGCGTACTTCGTAAACTCCTTCAAATGGAAATTACTAGCATATCTTTTTCCTGAATGAGAAACTTTTCCTCGGATTAAAATCGAGCGATGCAACGCTGGATATTTCTCGGACCCATCCTAAACCCCATAGTCTATCCCTGACAAGGGGAAGGGTGAGTTAGGTCAATGTGCCGGTAACATGACTCAGTAAGATAAACAACAGCCAGGCCACAGACTGCGTACCTCGCATCCATAGAACCCATAGAAGTAGTAATCGGCAATGTGAGTACCATAATATTTGAATGAAAAACATACTAGAATTGATACCGAAAGCCGAGATCCCATATTACTTTTTGGAAATTAACATTGGTAATACACGCTATGTTAACTTCTTTGTTTGTGTGGTATAATAACGGCATGAACATACGAGTAATAATGTAGAGTATCCCTGAGCGCACATCAGCGGGGTCTAAGCGAAAATGACGGCTTCAAAATCGGAGCGGCGGTCGCCAAATAACGCCGCTCCGAGACAAATGTGGATCACAAAATATGCCGAAGTCAAGATCTCTTACTCCGTAGAAGCCATATCAATATAAAAGTTTCTCAACCAATATGGCTTGTCGTGTCTCAGTCGGCAAACGCGTACGGAACATTTTGTATTACTCCGTACTCCGGGTATAGCGCGGCATTTACATGCCGTGCTCGTTAACGCCGATTGACTTGCTGTTGCGGGATAGCGCCTTATTGGCCTCCTCGGTCCGCCAGCCACATCTCCTAAAAGGGCAATGAGGCGATTGAGCGTATGTTTGGCGATTAATGATGTAGTGGGGGGTCTATGCTAAGGATTTTCTCTTCTCGTGAAAGTTGTTGATGGATCTTTATGGAGGTGTAGGGGTCCGTTGTGTTGGAATTGAGCCGTACGGCGGGCGAAGGACAAGTCAAAGGGGTATTCTGCCCTTTCATCCTGCATGTTGCAGTATAGTGTGAGATGTAAGCCTATGGAAATGCAAGAGTGCGAGACAGACTGGTTTGTGACCATGATATAGAGTAGATGTTATGAGGATTCTACACAAGCATACTTCGGTTGTCAGGCGACTAACAAAATCTCCCTGGCATTTCTAGATGGAAAGGTATGTAGAGTATTTTGCGGCTATGTTCCATTTTCTTTCAGCGTAGCTGGTGCCATATTGGTGAGACGATCGAATCAGCCTTGTGACATGCCGAGGAAGCAGCGGCAAAGCCCAATGCATGGTGTGGCAACCCATGCAAGTTTTCCGTCATAAACAGTGTCAAAAATTCCATAGCAAGTGATAGACTAGAGTTTCTATTTCAAGCCTTCACATAGAATTCGTAATGAGTGAGATTGCCGGACTAATCAATAGATAACCCCAATCTGTACAGAAGCTTGCGGCTTAATATCGCTCTACAAAATGTAGGCCTGACAATGACAAGAACCCTAGTCTTTCTTCTAACACGCACAAGCTATTTCAAAGAAAGCGCTAAGATCCTCGGAATCGGGTCCCATCAATATGCCACTCCGATAAAGGGGGACAAGAGATCCACTTGCTTTCAGCCTTGGAAGAGGCAATATGGCTTCGGCTGTGGCGTTTTCGGGCCACCGATTTGCGAGCCGATACCGATGCAGGTAGCCAACAGGAATCGCCGCATAAATGGTGCGTGACGTATCCTATAAATCAAAGAAGCCTGGTTCAATCTACTACTACTAGAAATGATATAAAAGAGCTCATCGCAATTTGAAGTCCTCTCCAGAAAAAGCCCACGATCATAAAGAGGGTTGTTACGATCAGCGACCCAGTATTTGTGATTTAACATTAATCCCAATTCTTCTGTACGATATCAGTAAATATGAACGGATTCAGCGAGCCAAAGCCACAGTATGGACGGCGACTTTTGGTTAATGTGGTTGATGGTTACGCAGCTCACGAGTCCGAACGCACTTTTATCTATCAACCCAATTCTAGCAATCCCAAAGACGGCTTTCGTCCAATTACGTTCGGAGAGGTTTCCAACGCCGTAAATTACCTTGCTCATGAGCTACTCCAACAGGCTCAAAAGAATATCTACCCAAACGACAGCTTTCCAACCATCGCTTACATCGGACCTAGCGACATTCGATACGCAATAATCATGCTTGCTTGCATCAAAGCTCACTGCAAAGCATTATTTATTTCCCCTCGCAATAGCCTAGAAGCTCAAATATCGTTGTTCAAAGCTACACAGTGTACCCAAATAATATATGAAGCATCTATGCAATCAACCATAGAGCCATGGCTTCAATTATATCCTATGCCAGCAACGGCAGTCCCTCCACTAGATATTTGGTTTCAGTCAAAAGCTTCTCATGTACCATACAATACCAGATTTGAAGAAGCTAGGTGGGATCCCATGGTGGTTATGCATACAAGCGGCTCCACCGGCATTCCAAAACCGATTGTTGTTCGCCAAGGAAGCCTTGCTATTGTTGATGGCCTACGAGATGCACCTTATATTAATGGGACACCTTCAATATGGACGTATTGGGCTGCCAATAGCTCAAGGTTCTACTCACCAATGCCTTTATTCCATATGGCTGGAGTTGCTTGCATGGGAATTTTTGGAATCTACTACGGAGTTCCAATGGTTTTGGGGATCCCAAACCGTCCTTTGAGTGCAGACTTAGTCGGCGAATGCTTGATCCACTCACAATCCGATTCATCATTCCTTCCTCCGTCAATTATAGAAGACATGAGTTTGAACGAAGAACACGTAAAACTTTTGGCTGGTCTCAAAATCACAGGCTTCGGTGGTGGTATAAGCTTTTGACTCTCCCCTTGTGTTCTGTAATATGCGGCTAACAGCCAGATATAGGTAATCTTGCACCCTCAGTAGGAGATGAACTTGTTGGCAAAGGTGTCAAGCTTATTAATATCATTTCATCTACTGAGTAAGCTAAATAGCTGCAACTATTCACATATATGACTAATATCGTTAGAATCGTACCTTATTTGATCCAGTATCAACCTGAACCCGAATTATGGCAATGGATTATCATTAACGCTGAGGAAATGGGTGCCGATTTTCGTCTGATATCTGACGACGACATTTACGAGATGTTCATTCGTCGAAAACATCCGAGAGAGCCACTGAGACAAGCACTTTTTTACACTTTCCCCGAAAAGACTGAGTGGTCAACAGGGGACATGTACAAAAAACATCCAACAAAGCCAAATCATTGGCTGTATCAGGGCCGCACAGATAATGTTATTGTCTTTTCCACCGGCGAGAAGCTAAACCCTGTAAGTATTGAGGCCGCCGTTGTCGGCCATCCTGCTGTTAGGGGAGCTCTCGTAGTAGGACAGCAAAGATTCCAACCTGCTTTGATCTTGGAACCATATGAGTCACCAAAAAATGATGTAGCTATGGAAGCTTTCATTGATAGCGTATGGCCCATTGTTGAAGAAGTTAACAAGGTCACTGTCGCTCATGGAAGGATTGTCCGCGACATGATTGCAGTCTCAGACGCAACCATCCCATTCGCACTATCACCGAAAGGCACACTGCAGCGGATGGCAACTGTGAAACTATATAAAGACTTCATTGACAGATTGTATGCGCAAACAGACGAGGGTGTTAATTTAGATGCGTCATTCTCATTGGATATTAGCAGCCCGGAAGCCCTAACACAATCTATGGTAGATACTTTCAGATCCCAGATTGGAATTTTCGAAATCGAATCTGAGACCGATATTTTTAGAATTGGTGTGGATTCGATGCAAGTCCTTACCCTTTCCAAGATTCTTCGCTACTCCTTTCAATCTGCTGGTATTAGGGTTGACAAAGATTCTGTTGCTGCTCGAGTTATTTACGCAAATCCGACGATACAAGGATTATCAGAGCATTTATACTCGACATTGATCAGTGGAAGCGACCAAGAAGACGACTCTACGAAGGAGATGAAAAACTTGACTCAAATCATTTCTAAATACACTTCGGATCTTCCACCTCCCAATACGAGTCAGTCTTATCCTTTAGATGAAGGGCAGACAATTATCATCACGGGTACTACTGGATCTCTTGGTGCTTATATGCTTGACCGTTTGATTAGAAATACGCGAGTAGCAAAAGTTCTTGCATTCAACCGTGGTCAAGATGGAGGCAAATCTCGTCAGCCCGCCTACAACGCTGACCGTGGATTAAGTACAGACTTCGCAAAGGTGGAGTTTATCTGTGTTGATCTTGCCAAGCCGCATTTCGGTCTCACTCGAGAAAGATATGAGGGAATGCTAGCGATAGCAGATCGCATTATTCACAACGCATGGCCCGTCAACTTCAATATTAATGTTAAATCATTTGAGCCATATATATTTGGTGTACGCCAACTTGCAGAGTTCTCTAATAAGGCGGCTAAACGGGTTCCCATCATATTCATCTCAAGTATTGGTACTGTCGGTAATTGGACCCTCCCGGAGCCAATTCCTGAACATCGTCTCGACGATATGACATTGCCAATAATGGGTTATGGTCAATCAAAATTTGCCGCAAGTTCCATTCTAGACGAAGCCGTGGAGAAGTCGGGCATCGCGGCTGCTGTCATCCGTGTAGGCCAAATTGCCGGTGCGCGAACCACAGAAGGCATTTGGAATCCTCAGGAATTTATACCGAGCTTAATCGCTAGTTCAGTGCAACTAGGGATTCTCCCTTCCAGTCTAGGCCCCATGGATATTATAGAATGGACACCAGTGGAAGACATTGCTGGCTTAGTTTTAGACGTGGCTGGAATCACCAAAAAGGTCGCACTGTCAGACATTTCAGGATACTTCCATGGAGTCAATCCATCAGCTACGAGCTGGGCCAAGATAACCAAAATTCTTAGGGACTACTACGGAGAAAAGGTGAAGGGAGTCGTTCCTCTAGATCAGTGGATTCAACTTCTCGAAGCAAGTGCAATAAACGCAACAGCTGAGGATGCGGCAAAAAGCCCTGGAATAAAGCTGATCGATACGTACAAAGGAATGGATGAACAAAGAAAAGCAGGCATTAGTCATGCTTACTTTGATATGAAGAGGACTATTGCACACAGCCGGACCATGAGAAATCTTGGACCAATTGATGAAATTTTGATGAAAAACTGGTGTGAGCAATGGGGCTATTAATGCTGGGATTGGACTTCATGGTTTAGAAATTATGTTCACTATGACTTCATCATGATAGATATTCATTTGGTAAAAAAGCTGCTTCAGGACTTTTGGAAAACAGTATTGTTTAGCTTAAATATCGGTTGTGTACCGCAACATATTCTAGCTAGTGGCAGGTCCCGGCAGAATCTGGGGCTCAGGAAGCAGCAGTATTTACTTATTAGATGCTTAATGAAAGAATTGGTTTCTTATAATTATAAATATGTGATGCCTCTCTATTAAAAATGCCTAGCTCACGCACAAAGGGGGTCAGAATCCGAACTGAGTTGAGCAGAATGGCTTATTTTACCAGCCCAAAGTCTGCTTTTGGTCAAGAAGACATGAACAGTAAGCTGCGACTGAAGCATCCGTTCTCTCATTCAAGTAAACATTCAAGTAATAGTGAAAGATTTGGCGATCATTGTTAAGCACTAGACAAGTTTTACGGACATTAAGAGGCAAGGACTATTCACACAGACTATACATATCTCAGAAATGTTAAGTGATTTGTATATCGAGTCATTTATTTTGAAACCCCCAAATATATTTGACGACGAACTTCATCGTTGACTGAGTAATTCAGGTAGAGTTGCCCATCCCATAGTAGTTGAGGTTCCCAGCATTGCATCGATTGATTCCATTGCAAGTCACTTCATCGCCGTACGGCAGCGAGTGAGCGAATCCTTTTTATGTACAAAACTAAAACGGCTTTCTCATAATTTTATGGGTAATCATCGAAAATCGCGCCTTATTAATAATAATTCGATAAATAGTGTACCAAGATGAGTTACGTAACAAGAGTGGACGAATGCTCTATAGGCCAATAAGAAGAAAAGATAAGGAGAGTATAACCCAACAGTGCTTCTCTTATTGTCCGTGCTTAGCTGGAAAAGGGCATAACCAATAGAGAAGGCATTGCGCCGCGGGGTGCGGAACCCCAAGAAAGAGGGGTTGTCTGTCACAAGCACGACAGATTTAGCATCGTTGCAATTACGTATTTGTAAATGAAAGCTAGTATCATCTAAACATTTCGTTGTTCATTGCAAAGCGCGAATCACTAGCAAGATCTAACACCATTCTTACCTGGAGTGGCCGTATACCGCAGCTTTCCATTTGCGCTTCTCACAGTACCATGGAAGGGCTCCCAAGCGAGTTCACTTTGTTTTCTCGTTTGCCGACGGAGCTTAGAATCAAAATATGGGAATCTGTACCTAGGCCTTGCCGTGTGATCGGGGCTTTGCCTCCGGCTTCTGATTGGTATCGTCATTACTTTCGTGCCATTGGCACTAGAGCAAGCTCAGGCGGCGAGGATCGGGAAGCAGGCTTCCAGCAACGTTATCATTATCGATATATTGTGCAGCCCAAGAAGCATGCGATATTTCCTCCGCTACAAGCAAACCGCGAAGCCCGATCCGTTTGGCTGCCGCGTTTCTTTCAACCCTCTCGCCATTCTCGAGTGGCGGATGTTAATATTCGATTCGATACGCCTTTCATCAGCTACGATACTGATATCTTTACTGTCTTCGACGGTTGGCCATCAAGAGGGATTCCTGATGATACTCTCTTCAACGACCTTCCGGCTGGCCATAGTAATGAACCCATGGACGGATTCATCGCCCTTGACCGCGGCCAAATACGAAACATTGCACTCTGCGAAATCTCATGGAATATCAAACCTTTCACCAACGCCATTGCAATTCGAGAGTTGCCAAACTTGAAAACACTGACAATCATGGCTTTGGGCCCTGATGCCAGTTGCGAACCTAAATCTCTGGCTTCTCAAGGAAGTGGTGGTGACATAGCTTACAGTCTAGATGTCCTCGAGATGTTGGCAGTTGATATACAACGGACTACATGCGAGATCCATGAACTACCTCTCGAGTTAGTTCATAAAAGCCCATTCCTAAACGACGCAAGACTGCGAAATCCAATTATTCTGTCACCTGATATACGCCCTATTTTTCGATACAAAACCTTCATGTTATCTTTGTTGTGGCATGAACTCAGACAAAACAATGCAGCAGAAGCAATCTCACAGTCATGGTGGGCATACACAGATTATTTGTTCAAGCACAAGCCTGAAGATGATAAATGTCCTCTAAGGCTAGGTGGATGCGGAGAGCATGGACATACAAAACAAGAGATGGCGGAATGGAAGCCTAAGTTCGACATTAACTACAAATTGCTTTGTCCAATTGAGTGGCAAGATGAGCTCAAACATATTGGGATCATCAAGGCGTGATAGATTACCTGCACATTTGGCTATATTAACTTGGCTCTCATACTGCCAATCAGTACTTATTTCTTTTGTAAGCAATAATTACCCTTATATATACATACATATGCACATATATTAGTCCTGTATTGTCATGAATTCCGCCCCTTGATAGAAAATAGTCATCTTCTCTTCCCTGCTTTTGTTGGCGACAAGGCGGATAATCATGAGCATTCCTCGCAGCGTCACTAAGATGGCACAATTAACACTTCGAATAGCAACATATATCATTACCATACCAGCAATGGAAAAGCAACTAAATGGCCCAACTCGTACGAAGGTTGCACTTTGCTGCTGCTGACTACTGACGAAGTTCCTCCAATACCTGCAACGCCAATATGCGACAACTGCAGCATTGACTAGCTAGACAAATCATAAACACACCATGTAATCCTATTCATCCATCTAAACATGACATCAAATACAGTTCATCATTCTGTAATTTTTTTTAATCTTGGTTCGTTTGGAGCTATAGTATTCCTATGGAGCATAGTGCTACTACAGGATATATATACCCAATGGTTTGACAAATATTTAGTCAGATTTGTAGGGACCGCTGGTGACACTGTGGAGTCGGTCGCCTTCGTCACGGGTGTTTATTTCAAGGGAATGAGAATCAGAATCGAAAATAGTATCGGAAGTGCTGTTGGGAATAGCCAGCTCGCTCTCCTTGCTCATCGGCGTTTCTCTTGGTGAGACGGATGTTGCATCGCTAGTGTTGTCATTCGTGCTGCTTTCCGTCTCCTTTGCTGTAAATTCTGAATGAGATGCTGATGAGATTGCCCCATCATGACCCGCCTCAGCTGCTTTCAAATCCACTTCTTCAAACTCAGGTTTAATAGGCCGAGAGATATTCCTTGGCGGCAGCGGTGGTGGCACACGCCCAGAAGTGACCATAACAGCATCAACTGGTGGCGCGCTGATGGACTGTGATCGCAAGTCCGAAGGAGATAAGAACGCAGCTTCGGATTTCTCATCATCCTCACTGTAAAACGTAAGGCTATCATCTCTCCCCCAATCCCGGTGTATGCTGTTTTTACGGCCCTTGGAGCTCCAAGGGCTATCGTTAACAGCGTTGTAGAAGTCATTAGGGTCCTCATAGAGGTTTCTGTGATGAAAGGTATTGAAAACAGGACTAGTGACTGGAGTTATGATTCCATCAGTTTGTGTACCGGCATCGGATGATTCGTAATGCCGATCACTGCTCCATCTCAGGCGAGAATTTGGGGTGGAGGCATAACTATCGCGATTGCTCCTTGTTTCTGATGTTTCCATGCTGTATCTGTTATGAAATTTGCCATAGATAGGGCTTGATGGGCTTGGATTGTACTCAAACTGCCGACTCGATGGTCTCGAGCGGGTTCCAGCTTCCACAATCTCCAGTCCTTCCTTTTTCAAAGCCAAGACGCCATAGGGATCTGGATCGTCAGGCTCTGGGATACCGAATAGTTTTCCATCACTGGGAGCCTCCACATCGACGTCACCAGGCGCTGGCTGCCCTTCAAGCTCCTCCATAAGCTCTTCATCAACATCCGATCGACCTTCGGCAGCTTTCAACGTCTCCATTAGCATTTTGAGCTCCGGTGGTCGGTGTCGGACCTTTCCAGCTAGAATATCAGCGACCCCAATTGTTTCTCCATAAAATCGTGCATTCTCATCGGTGCGCTCGATTACAACTGTGCCGTCGACTTGGACACCTGCGTAAAAACCACGAGATTTAAGGTATGTGAACACCGGCCTGTTCGCCTGTTTCCACTTGCCGTCGTTTTCGAGAACTCCTCCCATACCAACGGGGCCAGCAACTGCGCTTATCTCTCCGCCCAGGGTGGCTCGAATCTTGGTAAAGGCCTCAAGAGCCTTCGGGTTGTTGATTACCAGCACGCAGTCATAAATGTCTACACCAACAAGGAATCCTAATCCAGCAGTGTGGAGCATAATGCCTGATGGAGGGGACCATGATCCATCTTCTTGTCGGGCAACCAAGACACCGGAACCTCCGGCTCCCGATATCCACAATCCGGTGCGCATGGTAGTAAAGATGGCAAGACCAACCGCATTCTCTATTACTTTTTGAGGAATTTTCTTGATAACTCGTTGCTTTCGCTTCGGACCGGCTTCATCAGCCGGGCGCTCTTCTTCCGTATAAAAGCCATCCTCTGTAGCAAGCATGTTATTAGCTGTCATCCAAGTAAAATGCACGTCAGGTAGCAATACGCCCTCCGGAGGTCAAAGTGGTGGACAGAAAGTAGAGGGAGAAAATGTAGTCTATATTGACTGTGCGACTTGCGATATTGGATTTTTTGTGTTTCTCCGACCAGGGAAATATAGCTCGTTGGATAGAAGGCAATACGCACTGCAGAATGATCTTAGAATTCTCGCGGCTTTGTCGCTCTCTTTGTCCAATGTCGTAGGCCAAAAAGCTTCGCTGCCAATGCGATTGGAAAGTCGGTTCACGGGTGCTCCGAGCTTATCTGCCCAGCCCCAGACCTTGTCAAAGCCCTTCTTACTTTGCGTCTTGGTCGTATCCCAAGATGGCAGCTTTGACGTCACCTTCTGCATCTTGTTAGGAAGACAAAAGCGAAATCGATCTAGACAATAAATCCAGAGCTGAGCGTGCGATTAATGAGAATTCAGATAGCTTCATGTCCATGCAACAATTAAAGACGCTGCGTAATGGCGTGGGTGATGTGGCCCGCACTTTATATCATCTAACATCCCACTATCCGGTTGACTTCCGCTCCTCCCGATCGCCGCCACAGCGCTCAGTTACTAGAGGGTGACGCATCCAACGGGATCGGTACGGATCAGCCGGCGTCGCCGCAAAGAGCCCGACAGTGAAAACAAGACATGCTTGGATACTTCGAGAAAAATTAGGGTGCCGTACACAATTATTTCGGTTGGGATTACGGAGTAAATTGGAGCTGCTTAGATACCAGCTCCATGATCAAACGCTAGCTTATGGCATACATATTCTTACGCACAACCATTACTGAGCTGGTAATACTATTTTCAATGTATGCCTGACAGGTGGCCCATAGGTACTCCATACTCTGTCCCCTGTCAAAAAGTACCCTGCCAAGCCCGCAGTTGTGCCCGCCGTTCGCGATGACGTCGCCACAGCCCACGTTTTGAGAAACACCTGAGAGGAAGAGTGCGCCCCCATTCATAGCACTCCGAGAAACATGGATAAAAAGAAAAACATACAAAAGAAGGCCATATGGAATTTCCAGCGTATAAAAAATGATGCACTGTAGGGATTGCGACCGTAGAATAGCAATAGGTGAAAGTTCAGCTTTGCATTGGTCAGCCCCAGCCCGTGCTCGGCACACGTCATAGGACGAGCTTTCACGGCGAGAAAACAACACTGCCGGACGCCCAAGCTAGTGATTTTTTATAGAATTCAATAGGAGATGCCTTCATACAAATGGATATCATTTGGCTAAATAGCTCCCATCGTCTGCCTGAGAGGGTGAATTCGACTTAGTAGTATCTATCCATGGATTGCAGGGCTTGCATCGCTCGCGATAGGGAAACTATCCCAGCGTTACGGCCTAAAGCTAACCTAGCGCTTCGCAGTATCTGTGCCCTTACATGAATTGTTTGGCATTTCTGTGCAATCGGCGCGTTGGCGAAGGTCGCAATTATTGATACGAGTAACACGCATTTCGAAATATCCGCCACTATAATAAAACACCACGACGTTCCTTGGAAGAAAACATGATGTACAGCGACCCTGAAGCCGGCCATTTCTGCCCTTAGTTTAATGCTATACTATACATAGCCAAGTCGACTGAGCTTAGAGTTGAAGATTATAGGATTCCAACATGTCACGGTGCAATGATCTTTTATCTTCTTGACTCTTTATGAGTGCGGTAATCGCAATGGAGTATTTGCTATTCAATCGATCCGAAAGAACCCCTAAGTCTATTGTCCGGTTATTGATAGCCGTAACAAATCACTGTCAAGTCACTATCTGGGTGGAGAAGCAATGTGGGAGATGGCCTACACGGAGAGGAGAAGAGTATACTGGGTGACACACGAAGCATTACTCCTCTTCGCTATGGTATTTATGTCATCGAAATGCAGATTACTTTCGTCGCATCGTCATCGCGCAAAAAAATCAAGTATTAACCAATATTTAGGCATGAATCAGGTACAGCAATAAGTTGCCTCAGAAAAGTAAAGCACGACAATGGTTGAAAGATATAAACGTCGACAAGAAACGGCTTTCAAATATTCTACCAAGGTGGAATATTGGCTTCTGTTGGTTTGAACGCGGTATTCTCAAGTTATGATTGACGAGCGATTAGGTTTAGGTGCTCTCGTTCTTCAATTTTGTAACACTCGTCTCTCCCTTGAGCTGTAGCTAAGCCCTAGTCGGTTCGCTTACAATCTCGGGCGTTGCGATATTTCTAGAAAACGATTCAGTGGATGATAGGAGCTGCACTTGGAGCAGCGGAAGCTCCTTGTCAGCCAGTCGTCAGAGATATCGCAAGATGAAGCACGAGAGGTAATCAACACACACCAGTTCGGATCGTTCCCACTATACAAATGGGGCTTCCGGAGAATCATTTCCCAATAACGAATCATGTTTGATAAGACACTCCGTTTGCCTACTACTCGGAAAGCAGTCCTACCTAACGAGCGGCTATTAAAAAAAACTGAGATCGCAAAATGGACACCTACATACAATAAAGCAATACCAATGAAGCACATTGTAAAGGGACTGTGTCACCGCTTTTTGTGTGTATTATACACTTCTGTGTGCTGATCGTTTTCCTGGTCTCGGCTTTTTGATGTCCGCTTACCCCAGTAATACCAAAAAGCTTACCAAGAGAGTACCTAAGTACTCGGTGCTCTGGTGGACATACGACTTCCCAACCCTTCGTTTTACCACGCAAGCAGATCATTACGGTGTACTTCATACAGAGTAGCTGAAATAATCATTCGTACCATGATCTGTAATGCTCCACACCAATGTCAATTGAAGGACCATCCAATGATATATCCATTACATAATCGAAAATCGAAGCGTCGTGCCAAGTGCTAGAGAGCTGCAAAAATCTCGGGAAAAGACCGGTAACACATCACCTGTTATAGCTAAAGGACCCTGGTCCTATGAGCGGTGCCTGTATTCTGCAATGCTGCCAAGATGTCAGTATCGGAATAGCGGCACCCCTTACCTTGGATGTGCCGATGCGCCAAGCATGACGATCTTTACAGGGTTTATCTACTCCGTACAGTCAAGACATTCTACCAATCTCTCGAACCGTCGGTTCTGAAGTGGTTGCAATAGCAATATGAAATCCGAGTTTTCCGCCCGAGTAACTACAGTCCATTTCTGGATCTTAAAGAGGAAGTCGTATGTGAGCACGTATTGTGTCCTCCGCATTTGGCAAGTGTTTGTTGCAAGAATGATGCCATGCGTGGACTAATGATTACAGGGGCAGATAAACGGAGTGCAGCGCCGGGGTCGGTTACGCCGGTTTATCTTATCAGTGGGAATATTTCAATACGAAGTACTTCGTAAAGCGATTGGAAATGTTGCTGTTAACTCTCTGAGCAGAACACTGCATTTCATAAATAGCAACTGTAAAAGGTAATACTAAAACTAACCCTCTATATGAAGGGCTTCTCTATGTAGTATCTTATTCATCACATGGCATTTCGTAGTACGTGATTATTATACCGAAGACACACCTGCCACCCCCTTCCGCTAATCCACATTCAACGAGTCTACTCCGTACATGGGTCGATCCATTATCACACGAGCCTGTCTGTCTGTATGGTATGGAATACGAAACCCGGACGGAGTACGCCATATTCCTACCAGGGCTGCCAATTTCGGAAAGTCCTTTCGAGTTGGACGTTACAAATTTTATTTTCTGTTCGAAGCCAATGCACCGAGTGTCATCATCGATGCGAGAATTGAGAAGGACTACCAGGGGTAGTGGCAATTATGAGGTAAACTTAATTATGCATTAATTGTAGACTGTGGACGTCCGTGCAGTCATGCTCACATTTGCCAATTGGATTTTATGGTCCGCATTACAGGCCATGTTTCACAAATACAGGCAACTTACGTTTATATAGTATCCTTTTAAATTTGCGGAGAGAAATTAACACAGATCCGCCGTATTGCGAGGTACTCCAGGAAAACACGTGCCAGTTTGATTTGGTATTTCATGTTGCTGCTTATGCAAACCAGACACCCGCCCTGTAAATATACGACAAGTCTTGTCTCTGACACCGTGCCCTGTGGCCAAGCTGGATGGGGAAATCACACTGTTCGCAATTGCCATAGTTCGATGCACAATCAGTTACATGAGTCCCTACAACGAATGATTGGTCAAGAATGTACTTTGCATGTTTGCCCCTTATACGGAGTAATCCGTGCCTTATATCAAGCTCACTTATCCCCAATTTGGCGTACCTCAAGCAGGGTTTCCACCTTTCACAATTGACCAAATTAATGTAGGAGAAAAGTTGATCAATCATCGGGGAATTGTGTATGGTGTCTTTGCTAATCATGAATAGCCACCCTCTCATTGAGTACACCTCATTTATACATTGCCTTGCCAGAAGAAGAGAATATTCTTATTACTCCAAACATGATCTACATGCTACCTCAAGCCAGGCCACATCCAGCTGATAGATGAGAAGCACTCAGTCTTAGTACCATCCAAAGAGAATATTCAAAATTAAGAATAAAGCTCAAGTAGATACTTGATGAATAACTGAGAAGCCTTTGTCAGACATTGTTGCTTGCGAACCACATAAAGTAAAAATAGCACTACCTGTAGATTCGCCATACTTTAATAGGCTATGTAGGATGTATTCAATGTAGTAATCTCACTGCGGCACTCCAAATCTCTCTATAAGGCCCTCGAGGAAGACGATGGATATCCACTAGGAACAAAATAATTCCATACAGCCAAAGAATAGGAGCGAGAATACTTATTAAAAGTTAAAATGTCTCTTTAATACAGTCACAACTGGACTAATTGAGTACTACATATTTCGTTATTAAATACCCTAGAAAGAATTTAGGGCTTCTTGCTCTCCCTATTATGTTTCCGATTGATATAACTATCTATTTGTACGTAAAGCGTGATATGAAGAGTAGTTAATACTAGCTACTAAAATCATGCTTAACTACCCGCTTTATCAACTCAGAATAGCCATTGTTCAGGTGGGAACACGCGATTTAACATCCCTAATAGATGACAGTAATAGGGCTGAGACGAAACGTCTTCCGAAGAAATCTTAGGCGACAGTTGACAACCTGAGGGCGTGGGGGTAGTAGTAACGTGGGAATGATGAATCAGCAGTAATTGAACTAAGAAATTGGCAGACTCGTGATGCTCCGAGAATAGAACATCGAGTGAGATCTTGAATCCAACCCTCCGGCGTTTTACTTCTTCTTGGCGAAAGCACTAGTCGCAGCTAATCGGCAAATGGATGGGGTTGAATTGAATAGACGCTGGATTTAGTATGATTACCTGCAGCAGTTCATAACCGGGCTTTTATCCCTCTTAACTCGTCTCATATCTTTACAGTTTTCCCTGTCATGCATCAGGCTCTACAAACCTTGATGAAAACTGCAATACGGAGCAGGTTGCGGTCCTGTCGTTCACCGTTGTGAAGGCCGAGGTCCAGCAAAAGCTGTGGCTGCTTTTAGCTCCGGAAACTAGAGCGGGGCGCAGGAGAAACTCCACTGTCCAACCCCTTTATATCATTTTCTTACTTATGAGAAAAGGACGTGTAGAAACTTCACATACAACAGTGAAGTTTCTAAGAATTGTAGGTAAAGAGTCAGCACTTATCTATTTCTTTGCTTGCATCATTGGCAGATTTCTATGAAATACACGTCCTTAGCTGTACTTATGTGCTCATAATACATCTCAGTCTCACCATTCCCAGCACCAAAACATAAACGGAGTGATGGTTCCTGCGGGGTATCTGTTAAAGTCGTAGTGGTAGTAGTAGTAACAGCAGCAGTAGTAGCAACAAACTCTCACTGCAACAGTTTGCCGGATACCCGAGCCGTGGTGCTTATTTTTCCGTGGTCCATATTGCTTACAGCGCTCCGTACGTTTCGTAGCTTCATTCATACCACTGTAATGTTTTCCGTAGAGGTGACGGCGCGTCCGTCTGGCTGTTTTAGTTTGACCCCTACGCTAAAATTGGAAGGCGGGATGGCTTTCTCGGCCCGATGCCACTTTTTGGTAAGCTTTCTTAGGCATCTGCTTGTATTTTTTTTGCGTCAGCTGGCTTGCAACGGGCAAAAACAGCTGCCAATATAGCATGGACGTGGATACGTAGGTTTCGTAGCGCTAATTTGGGTCCTGTTTTGTATAACCTACAGGACTTACCGAGATTGGAAAGATATCCATTGCTCAGTCCTCAGTGATGTCCACAAGAATCCGAAAGCGGCTTTGTTGTTATCCTGCAATTTAAACCATGGCACTTTCTTTGTAAAAGGATATATAAAGGGCGATCTGTGCCTAGAATGGTGCCAAGATCGACCAGACTTCAAGCTCGGGTCAATCTGGACTTCTAGAAGGACGTTGATCATTCTTGAAAATGAAATCCTTTTCCCTTTTGGGCTCTCTGGCGCTGTTGCCTTCCCTTTCCTGGTCTCTACCTACTGAAGGCGTATCTGCCAAACTTGAGGGCAGGCAGAGTGGTTCATCATGGTTCTTACCAAACATTGACCATACAACTGGAGCCGTCAGAGGTTATGTTCCCAATCTGGTCGGCAGTAATGGGCAGCAGAATTTCAGTTACCCTGTCTATAAGACAGTGGCTTCTGGTGATTCAGCAGGTTTCATCAATGCCATCTCCTCTGATGGACCTACTGGTGGCCAAAGAGACAACTGCTATCTGGCTGGAGAACCTCGTGTTATTTATCTGCCTCCAGGTCAGTCCTCGGAAGGCTAAATCCCGTTGAACGTACCCTAATGACTTGATAATAGGCACCTATACCGTCTCAAGCACCATATTTTTTGACACTGACACTGTCATCATTGGTGATGCCGCTAACCCTCCCACTATTCGTGCGGCTGCCGGCTTCAACGGTAACTACCTTATTGTCGGTGGTCAGGGTGATGGCTCAAACCATCCCTGTGGTGGCTCCGGTGGTGAAACACATTTCTCCGTTATGAGTAAGTCCAGACCATGTTCTTTAAAACGCTGGGTTGAGCTTTGTGTAGAAGACACTAATCCATTCTTCAGTCAAGAACGTCATCTTGGATACTACGGCCAATGCTGGCTCCTCTGGCTTTACTGCTTTGAGCTGGGCTGTTGCGCAGAACTGTGCTTTGGTGTGTTGGCCCGTTGGACTTGTTTCATAAAATCAAAGTAATCATACTAACGCAAATGCGAACAGGTTAATGTCAAGATTAACTTGCCCCAAGGGGCTCATACTGGTATGGGCACTCCATATGATACACCGGAGTACTATCTCTTCAGGCCAAATTTGTGACTGACATATTATCTACTTTTAGGTATGCTCGTCAGCGGAGGATCTACCATCTCGATCTCCGATGTCTCGTTCAGCTTTGGTAACATTGGATTGCACTGGAATGGTAAATAACTTGGTAGCCACCTATTTCAGAACAGTATACTGACTTTGCTTTGTCTAGGCCACCAACAAGGTCAGATCAAGGGCTTGAGTTTCACCGACACCACCACCGGTATCTTCATTGACAGTGGCTTCACCATCAGTATCTTTGCCCCGACCTGTAATACTGTTGGTCGCTGTATCGTCCTCAACTCTGGCAATGCTTGGGTCGCTGTTATCGACGGTACCAGTATCAACTCAGGCGATTTCTTCACCAGCAATGTCGGGTTCCCTAACTTCATGCTGGAGAACATTTCCAAGGATACAACCAACTCCAACATGGTCACAGTCGGCGGCACCGTGAAGGTTGGCGGCTCTACGAGTCTTGGCACTTATGTCTATGGAAACACCCGCGGCGCAAGCCCCACCTATCAGCAGAACCCAACCGCGCAAGCAGTTAGCAGGCCTGCAGCGCTTGCTCCTGGTGGCAGATACCCTGTTGTCAATGCCCCTCAGTACGCTGATAAAACCGTTGCGAATGTCGTCAACCTGAAGGATCCAAATCAGAACGGCGGGCACACTCTCCAGGGAGATGGATTCACCGACGACACTGCGGCACTCCAGGCAGCTCTCAATACCGCTGCTAGCCAAGGCAAGATTGCCTATCTGCCTTTCGGCATCTACATTGTCACCTCAACCATCACCATTCCCGCTGGAACTGAGCTCTATGGTGAAGCTTGGTCTACCATCTCCGGGTCTGGTAACGCCTTCGCCAATGAGAGCAACCCGACTCCTGTCGTCCAGATCGGCAGCACTCCTGGCCAAAAGGGTGTCGCTCATATCCAAGATATTCGCTTCACTGTGCACGAGCCTCTTGCTGGTGCTATTCTCCTCCGAATTAATATGGCTGGTAATAACCCTGGCGATGTTGCTGTTTTCAACTCGCTCAACACTATCGGTGGCACTCGTGATACATCTATCAACTGCAACAACGAGTCCAACTGCCGTGCCGCTTATCTTGGTCTTCATCTCGCTGCTGGCTCTTCAGCTTACATTGACAACTTCTGGTCTTGGGTTGCTGACCACCCTTCTGACCAAAGCAGCGGGGGCATCCGCAGTGCTGTCAAGGGCGGTGTTCTTGTTGAGGCTACTGCTGGTACATGGCTCACCGGTCTTGGATCTGAGCACAACTGGCTCTTCCAGCTCTCCTTCCACAATGCCGCTAATGTGTTCATCTCACTTTTCCAGAGCGAGACTAACTACAACCAGGGAGGTAACGGTGCTCCTCTCCCTGGATCACCGTTCACTGCCACATCCTCCGATCCCAACTTCTCTTGGTGCAACGGCGGTGACAATGTTTGCCGCATGGGCCTTGCGCAGTATTATACTGGCAGCAACAGCAACATCTTCCACTATGCTGCCGGTAGCTGGAACTTCAACTCTCTGACCAAAGTTAACCAGGGAGTCATGAACTATATCCAGAACGCTATCAGCGGTGCTCATCTCTTTGGCTTCACCAGCGGTCCCAATACTGCCGAGACCATGAGGCTGCCTAGCGGTGCCCAGTTTGGCAATGGTGGAACTGATGGCTATGGTGGATCATGGGAGACCTTGATTGCCAACATCGCTAGCCAGTCCTAAATAGGCCTCGCCCAACCGTTGCAAATATCTCAATTCTGATGTATCTCACTTTAAAACGAGACTTACAGTATTAAGATACTGTAAGTCACACTGTATATAACACTTGAGAATTGAAAGTCAAAGAAATGCCGTATTGACCAATTGTAGTCTCTTCATTTGTGCTCTGTAGGACTTCTTTCTAAGACGTAAATAATAGGACATAGTAGACTTTACAGCCACCCCACCGGTAATAGGCGTAAGGGTATCAACAGGAATGCTGAATCGAACTGTACGGACAAGAGAGGAAGCGATGAGCATGTATATACATTAGGCACAGATTCACGAATTGATCTCCGTTATGAACTAGGTGTGATGGAACTCATCACTTGCGGGGGCAACAATATTGACAGACTCTAGTAAGTATTCCCCAAGGGCACAGAAGGATGACGCCAATCTTGTTCAAATCGGTTCCAACCCCCATATTCTAACTCACTTACCATAGAGAGACTGTAAACAACCATGTCGTAATATCCATTCCGAGGTGTTTTGCCACCGCAGACGTTTCCGCCGATTGCCACATTCAACAGAATAGTCATGTCCCTAAGTGGTCGTGTACCACTTGGAACTTCTCCCCTCATTACGGGCCTCCCATCAATATACCAGATCATTCTTCCTTGACCGGGCACACCATTTGGCTGTTCCCAAGCAAAGTCGTACCGCACCGGGCGACAGTGCATGTCGGGGATACGAGTGCCTAAAACCCGATGTTTTTGTGGCTCATGATGAAACCCCCAATGAAGGCAAGTACGATTTTCATGATCTCCATTCCATGTTTCCGCAATATCAATCTCACCATCAGTGGGCCAAGAGAAGGGTTCTCGAGGGAGAAGCCAGAAGGCAGGCCAAATACCCTCAGCACAGGGAGACAATATCGTGGCGGTTAAAACACCTCGATCACGACCCAGAGCCTGCTTGCTGACCAAGCGAGCCGATGTATATCGATGTTCTGGCAAAGGTGCAGAATTATTTGCCAAGGCTCGGATAACCAGCATGCCCTCAGGTGTGCTATAGAAAATTAGAACGACTATATATACACACCTCAAGTCCGAATATTATTCCAGATCCGCACCTACTGAAAAGCATTTTGCGGCTCCGCAGTGTAAAACTGTACTTCTTGATTCCCCCATCCATCTGGTCCATTGCCTATTTTTGCCTCCCACTCATGGCTTACGGCAACATTAGGATGAAATTGCGGTTTCCAATACACCTCACCACGGAATGGCGGCTCAGACGGCGGATGAGGCGGCACAGGTGGTGGCTTCGATGCTGTCCCCGATTCGGCGACTATATGGTTGAATTCCTGTTTGAAACGATTGAGGTGGTCCTTCCAGGGCATCTTGCCAAAGTTGATCTAAGTAGACGACAGCAGAACAATTGAAGGCTGCAGATGATCCGTGGTCTCTTTGAAGTGGTGGGTTTCACACATGTAATCCGGCCAGTGACGTATGCTAGAATACGACCGCCTCTAACGTCACGGAAGTGGCTTGGCATAACGTCACCTGACTGCGGGCTATGTAATTGAGCAGGAACTAGCGCCACACTCGGCTGCAAGCAAACCGTTAGAGGTTGTTTATTTCCAAATGAGCAGGAAGAGAGCGCCTGCGATAGAAAACCGAAGAAGATGAAAGGCAATGGAGTGGCTATAAAAGCATGTTACTGTCTGCGAATAACAATTTGCGGCGTAAATGGTATGTAGGATTTAGGTGGTATTTGATCACACATATTTGAAAAGGGTAAGGTCTGTTGGTATTGAAATGCCCTTTTATTAGTATTTTTCTTCGCTAGTATCTCAATCTTAGTGTATTACTTTTACTGCCGGGTATTGTCTACAATGTCCTCCGGTCCTCCGGTCCGCATTTATTGCTTATTTAACGCCCGTTGACAGGATTTTTACCCAGCCTATCCCGTTTACTCCTTTAATAAAAGTAGTAAATGCTTAGCCATACTGATCAGGCGATTCTGCATTGCGAGTGTCTAGAGCCAAACCCGGGAATGGAGTTGGGTATTTAGTGTTTCTACCTGTGGGGAGGATGAAATCTTTATAGGAGAAAAACTGATGTTCGAGAAGAAATATAACGACAGGGGAAAAGTCATATTACTAATAAGCCTTTCCTGTGAATAAATTTAG
This sequence comes from Trichoderma arundinaceum, assembly GCA_025919625.1. Taxonomy (NCBI): domain Eukaryota; kingdom Fungi; phylum Ascomycota; class Sordariomycetes; order Hypocreales; family Hypocreaceae; genus Trichoderma; species Trichoderma arundinaceum. The sequence continues at coordinate 34,993 of JAMQTF010000016.1, forward strand.
TGTCATTATGTGGCCCTAGGAGATAGTATGCCACATCGAGAGCTGTTCTGGGACTGTGATCTTGCAAGAAGCAATGTGGGAACCAATGAGTTCTTGAATCCCCCCTAAAAGTAACCAGAACAAAAGATAACAACTTAGAAAGAAGTATAGGTTAATGTATAGATAGGTACCTAGCCGTTTGGTTGAGCGTACGTAGTGGCTCATCAATTTGTCCTTCTTATTCCCCTTGGTGTTGCACATTGGCGGCTGTGAAGAATTTGTTCCCAGCAAACATGCATGCGACAAGTATACTAAACTATACAATGAAGACTTGAAGTTGAAAGCAGAACATTTGGAGATAAGTTTATGTTGCGTATTTTCAAGGTTAGTCCGCAATCATAAAACCACATTTGCAACACCGTCTGCGATTATACTCTATTGTGTTCAACAGACATCAAACAATCGCAAAAATCGTAGTTCAAAGGGCCTGTGGAATTACCCCTTGATCGTCGTTCGTAGCTTTCATATCGAATGACGCTGATTGGCTTCAAGAGCAGGGCATGCAGGACGCCTACGAGAATACTACAAGTTGTGGGCTGCAAGACATTTGTAAATGCCGAACTATTTCTAGCTTTGTGCCTCATTACTTTGTAATACTATGTACCTATCATGGTCTCATAAATTACCAGTCCTCTCCGGGCAAAGCAATCATAGTGCCTTTCTTCGTACCATCAACGCCTCCTAGCGTCAAAGCAGCATTGACGACACCCGCAAGGCCCTCCCCTGCTACAAGGCCGGCAGCAACGGAGAATGCGTATGTCTCAAAGCCCTTTGTGTAATACTTCCGCCACCACCACGCCGTGATGCTACCAAACATGATTGCACTGCAAACAAATTAGCTTATAATTCTACTTAATGGTCACACTGTAATACTCACTTAGCATATCCGCTGTCGACACCCAAGACCCATGCAACGCCAATTGACATCCAGTTGGGGAGATAATCGCGGTATTTCTCTCGGGGGCCGACTAGGTAGAAATTCTTGGCGAGCGCTTGAATGGCGCAAACGACGCCGCAAACGATGGCAAAAATCCCCGAAGACAGTGGAATTGGGAGTTTAGGAAGAGTCACAGCCTCAGCAACTGCCTGCCAGGCAACCACTGATGGAGCAGAAAAGGGGCATTGTTCAATGCTTTGGTCGCGAATGCAGGGGTAGGCAGCCATGAAGAGAACAAAGATACCGGGAGCGAGGAAAATAGAAACCAAAGCTCCAGTAGCTTGAGCATAGAATTGCAGCTTAGGAGGAGTTCGAAGAAGAAAACCAACTCGGAAGTCGCTAACTAAGTTGGTGGCGACATCAGCAGTACCGGAGGCGATATTACCAGCAATAAGATTGATCCGCTGAGCGTCGTGGACTGGGTAGTGGCCCTTGGTAATGCCACCAAACACAAGCTGAGAGGCCTTTGAAGACGCAGTAAGAGGCGCAGTGTCGGTGACGGCACCTCCGTAAATACTGAGGAATGCAAATACAAGGCCGAGTAAGCAGGCAAGAATAGCCAAGCCAGCATTCATATGGAACTGCAGTTCGCAGACGATACACGCAACAACGACAAAAGTAAGTGTTCCACTTAGCCAGACCCAAATAGGCACCTGATCTTCCGGAGGTGCGAAATCTTCCAAGAGAGATGACTCTTCATTCGCCTTTGCTGCCTGCTTCTGTAGAAAAGAGTTGTTTTTGCCTCGAGATTGCAAAGCGCCATTGATCGAACCAGCCAAAGTACGAAGCGCATACTTCATACCGTCGTAAATGACCCGAATGTGGATGAGGAACTCAACCAAACTATACACAATAAGTACCATGACGCCAGGCCACAACATCCAATAACGGGGCGAGGGTATCCAGCCAGGGGAGCCAATTCCGCTCATACTGCCGAAGCTGACTAGGCCTTCCCATTTACCCTCTCCAATGGGCCTGCCCACACATTCACCATAGTGCACGAGAAGAGGTCCAACCAAACCCCATGCAACAACAGTGCCTCCCCACCAAGAGAGAGCGGCGTTGAGGCCAACAAGGATACCGGAGCCAAAGAAAGCGGGCGTCAGCTGAATGTACCAGCCCCAATTCTCGATGTTAAGCGCCCCATTTTTGTATCCACTCCAAATGTAAAACCAGGTGAATGGGTGCCAATTGTGCAATATGCCATCAGCATACTGTGATACGACAATATGGACAAAGGCGCCTATGAAAGAGTATCCCAATGCTTTAACTTTGCGTATGGCATCGCTGGCTCCAGTGCCAACGGCGTGCATGGATCGAATGGCGATCGCAGTGGCTGTTGGAGAGGGGAATACTAGATTCAATTCTCGGGCAACATTGATAATAAAGAACTTCCGAAGGGGTACGGCGGCGAAGAGGCCGAAAAAGGCACACACAAGTGTGATGGTGAGGATACGGCCGAAGTCGTCCTTGGGGTTTTCGGATAACAAACTGAGACGATACATGGCGGGCAAACCAGCAACAAAGAGGCCAGCCATACCACCGGCACCTGTGGCGGCAGCTTGAACGATTGAATTCTCTTGAGGTCCGAACCGTGTTCCAATGCCAGGGATGCCGGGGAAGATCTTTGTCAAGAGTAGGATGAAGCCTGTGAATAGTCGGTCAGCTTCAGCCATCTCATAGATGCTTCAGCCCTGATAAGGGATACGGAGACATCTTTTGATATGTTCCTTACCATAGCCAAAAATAGCACCAAACATTGTAGCGGGGAATGTGAATCCGGTCTTGAGGCCTATTGAGGATAGTCGTTAGCCGAGATGTGAACTTGTACATAAATAACTCCATGTCCCAGCAGGTACAAATGAAGTAATCGTCGTGAGAGTTGCCTGCTTACCCAAATACACATTGGAAGCATTGACCAGGGAGCCCAAAACAATTCCAGTAAGCACTGCTCGAAAGGTTAAGGGATTGGGCTCAGGTTCGATGCCTTTTGGGATAGGGAAACTGGTAAAGAGATCGGTGATGGCTTCTTCCTCTTCCTCTTCTTCTTCGGGCTTGAGATTGACCTCGACGGACACTCGCTTCTCCTTGACACCTCCGTCACCCAGGTATTCAGGTTCCTCTGTAGGCGCACCCATGGTGATAGCCCTTTTAGTTTCCCTTGCTGTCACTTTGTTGGGCAAAGCCGCGCGGATGGAGTGTCTTGCCGGCGGCAGTGAAACACTTCCAGGGCATTAGCTGACAGACTTCGAGAAGATGAGATGGGAGACAATGCTGTAGTATTTAATATATCGACTTGGGAGTGACCCGAGGGTAACACTCTCAACGAAGAAATGGATGCCAAGGTAATGAAACGCCGTCCCCAGAACCTCCCATCCTGCGTCTAGTAGATATGGTATGCATGGCGGCAGGCAACGGACCAATTACCGTGTCTTCAAGGAGGGCACCTTTGTTTGATGATACAACCGTTTGCCATCGTGGTCAAGGAACTTTTTTGGTTCTGATTGCCACAATCTTGGACGAATGCAGGACAAACCCCGTTATCAACAGCGCGACTGGCCAATGAAGAGCTATTTCGCTCTCTTGCTAGAGGGCGTATCGGAGCTGCCAAGCGATATTGATTGCAGGTAACGGGGCAGATACCCTGCTTGCTGCGCTGCAGCCGGGGCGACTAAGGTCTAACGGAGCGTCGGCGGCCTTCACATGGCCTCCCAAACACATAAGTTCCTTTAGAACATGGAGCAAACCCATATATCATGAGATCCAACGTTGGTGCAAGACCCAAGCTAGTTGTATATTATCCTCAAGCGGCGGCAAACAAGCCGCCTCCGTCGTCTTGCCAATCTGGGAAGTCGCCGGATTACTGCGTTGGTAAACCCTGGCTAGGGTGTACGTAAAATCATTTCATACACTGTGCAGAGCAAGGATTGTGCTGCAGTGGAACAGGGAGCCATCTCTTCATTAGGACGCCGATGGTGCTATTTGCCTTCCCTTTTGATCCCATCAGCAAATAGTACGCACATGTTGAAGAGTGTGTTGGTGGATGGATGTATAGCAGAGCTTTGGTCTATTTGAAGCAGATTCGAGCTTAAAAATTTTCCCCAACTGAGTACTTAAATGATCATTGCGCCACACATGATATCGCTGGACGAAGTGGGGTGTGCTTTGAAATGGCACCTGTTTGAGGCTGGAAAAACTCCTGCACAATACAGCAAGCTCCGGACTGAGCGGATTCATCGCGCTTCTCTAAGGGGTGCATCGGATCTTTTTTGGATATGTATCGCAGACAGCATGGCGGTCGTGTAATAAAATGGTGCATCTTTAGGGGAGCCCCGACAGCCGGAATAACGCTATCTTTCTATATGTAACCCCCAAAGCGCGATTGTACTCGCAGCCATGAGTTGAAAAATTTGATGCGTCTCGCACATGGTTTAAGTTCCACAGATTCTCCAGTACCCCCGCAGACGCGGCCACGAGGCTATCGCACAGTATACTAAAAAAAAGGTCCCGTTTTACCTTTGCTAGGCTACGTTCCTTAAAGCAAATAAGGATTACCTAACTAAGCTTAAATTAGAAAAGTGGCCGGCTCTGTTGCCCGTGCCCTTATCCAGCGCCACACCGCTAAGGAACCTTTGGATCTCTTGGCCCTTGGAACCTTTGTAATGCGAGACAATACGAGCGAGTAGTAAGGCCGTATACTGTGGGCGCAGAGGCCAACGCTATAAAGCTGCACTAAGAATGCGGCAGCGGACCTTCCCCACGGCTGAAGTACGGAGCTGACCTTTATTGCCTGGTCATCATGGAGTAAAGCGTGGATTCAATATTTCGTGGCAAGAAAACAAAGTATGCATGACTCGAGCTAGAATAGCGCAAATATTTGTTATGTGATTGTAATAGCAACAAGAGCTTGGTAAGGGTAGAGCGAGATCAGAGGGGATTGAGATTTGCGCATCGCCACCAAGAAGCCAGCTGTGGAAGTTATTCTTGGCAGCTGCGCCAAGTAAATACACCATAGGTGTGCCAAGGCCAGCTTCAGAAGGTGTGCGAAGTCATGGAGTAATGTAGTTGTATTTCATTGTCTTCAATAGGTCAACTGCTTCTGCGCACCTAGGGTCCATATCACCCGCCACTGCGAATTTCTCGGGTAATATCATCGCCTTGGGTATCAGTTTCGTGAGGTGCTGGCGACAGGCCATCTGTAATAATTCTTGGTACGTCTTATCTAGCGAAATGAGTAGTACTACGGGTAAGTAAAGAGGAAAAAAGTGACAGTGAGCGAATTTCAGGTAGCTGGACAATGAGTGGCCGATGGTACCACCCTTTGGTGAGCTGATCAACGCCAACCTATTGGAAGCCCCTGATCCCTTCCCCTGGTCGTATGTCTGGGCATTTACTAGTGCTTGTACTCCGTATATCACTCTGCTCCGTACAGAGTACAGAGTACTCCATATTCCGTAAGCACCTCTAATTTAAATATGTGATTGGTACGGAGTACGTTAGTCACTAGATACTGATACCCGGTTTATACAACAAGGAGCGGATTACGGAGTGCATTTTTATACATGCTGCCGCCTCGAACATCATAATGCTCTATTGGAGTTACTACTAATGGCATTTCATAAACGTATTCAACCAACTTTACCTTTGAGAAAATCCCAACTGGGAAAGTAGGTCTTTTTCCATAAGTGATATGTTCCCCATGATTCATGAAGGAAGCTAGGTTTGCTTTATACTTTCGGGAATACATAGATTGTGGGAGTTTTATCCACAGCTTGCATATGAACCTAGTGTATGCGCATAATAAGCTTCACTATGGAGTGTCAGCGGTCATCCGCAAGGGTGTATTGTCAGCTGTGAGAGAGATCTGTGAAATTCTACCCGCCAGTATGCTGAGGTCACACAGTTGGCCATACAAGTCGCATGTAGATTGGCTATTTGACATTGATTTGTATAGCGCACTAAACGCACTAATGGATATGATTATCCCCAAAGTGGTTGACAGAGTATTTGCTATCGAACAGAAAAAGAAAAAAACATGGGTATAGGACAAATGAATGCATCAAATTGTGGAGCATAGGTTAATACTATGGAGAGTGAATGTCGCAATCAATGGAGAGTCGGGGCTTAGTGCATCACAAAACTGCGAGAAATCATATTGATTTGTTCAAGTTCAAATATTTCACCTGGGCAACGGCTTGTCAGGTGTTCTTGATTCGTAAACTTAGCTGCCTTGTATAACCTGAATTTGCCGTGCTACTCTTTTTGCTTTGGATATTTCCCATAATCAGCATAGCCATCGTTCGGTGGCGGATATTCTTTATAATCTCCGTATCCTCCCTTTGGTGGATTGTTATACTTCCCATAATCGCCGTAACCACCATAGTCGCCATATCCCGGGTCGGCATTCGGTGCGGCGTTGGGAGCCGCTTCAGCGACAGGGCTTGCCAGGCTTGATGAGACTGCAACAAGGAGAGTGGCCCAGATGAGTTTCATATTGTAGATCTTGATGGACGTTTGACTTATAAAGATTTTGAAGCTGTGCGGACACGAGTGAACCCGTGTCTGAAAGATGGAAAGCTAATATGTCAGTTTATTCCAGACTTGAAACGCTTCACCTGCAGGGTGGCAGTGGCTCACCTTTAAATGTGAGATGCCTTCTAAACTTGATTCTTAGCTTTATTCGTTGGAGAATTTAGTCACTTTTTTGTTTTTTTCTTTCTTCCTTGGAACGACCAATTACGGCTTCTCGAGGCAGCATTGCACAATGGGACTAAGTGATGGCCAAAGTTTTGTCAGACATGGCGCCGCATCGGCTTGCCCTGGAATGCAGATGAAACTTTAAGCCTCGATATATAAATACGTAGCAGCCTTTCTGAATAATTTAGAGCTAGACACCATACCATCCAATAGTAGACGCCACTATTCCAAAACAAACCCTTTTGAGCCTTACTTGCCGTGGGGAAATCGTATGGTGGAATCATTCTTAATTAGATCTCCGACTATTTACAAGTATACATATAAAATGGAGATGGCTAAAAATTGTCGCACAAGCAGTGGCAGCTTCATTCTAGAGATTTAAATACAAAACATCTATTAATGTGGCTTCAAGCGACGATTTGTTTCGTCATAGCTTATCGTTGCTGCGACCCGCGATCGGAATGTGGATGAACTATACGCAAGCTAGAGGTTTTGTCCCCACACAGGACACCTCAAATCGGGCGAGAAGGCTTAGTGCTTCGTGTTCATGAAAATCAATTCTTGATTTTACACTCACTAGCTGAGAGGCCAAAAGTAAACTTTGTAAAGAAAAGATTTAGATGGGAAATACAATTGGCTCAAGTGTGTAAACTAGGAACAGCTAAGATCATATAACTGAAAATACAGAGTTCGGGCTTGCATTGACCCCATTCGGCATTCGGCATTCGATGACAGAGTTCTTCTCGATTTCACCATCCTATGTAATCACAGCCGTTTGCCGGGAAATACTACATCTTTTAATTTCTTTTTTCGTAAGATTATATCCTACTCGTTTGACAAGGCTGAAATTCGGATCAAGATTGGTAGTATGGCCAAGGAACATCATTTACGCCGGCTGCTTGCCAACAGCTTAGACGAGTCCGACGAGGAAGCTGTATTACCCCATCATGCAAATAACGAGGAGCCAAGGAGAAAATCCATCATATCCAAGTTATTTGAAAGAATTTCTAGTATATTTTTGGTGCTTCTTTTAGCTTCTGCTCTATCATTTTGGGCTGGAACATGGGTTCCCATGCGGCAGCCGGCCAAAGATGGCATTTGCGCAGAACACACGACTCAATGGTGTAAGTAATATCGGACTTAATTTTGATACAGAGGCTAACTATGAGTAACAACTAGCCCCTCTTCTTAATGAAGTACCGATTATATACAGTTCCAAAGAATTCAATGGATCTTTCATGGAAGAGGATATATATCGACAAGTAGGATCAGCTGAAGTGGACAAAGCTTGGGAAAGTCTTGGCACTGATTGTCAGTGTGTTAATCATGAGAGATTAGGAAGCGCCTCTAATTGTTTACAGATCGAGCAGGTGTCATATCATACAAGGACGGTTTAGCTAGTGGGTTGGAAGCATCTTTTGTGCAACGAGCGAAGAAATATGGCGGGGGCTTTCTAGTCAATGTCGAAGGAATGCATCATCTGCATTGCTTGGTAATACTTTCCCCATATTAGCATATGAGTTTGTTAACCGGTGTGTTAGAATTTGTTACGAAAAGCACTCTACTTCAACTACAATCACTACAAAGAGCTTGAAGAGCATGCATTCTTGAACGAAGAGTACATCCTACGCCGGCATGTTAGTGAGTTTACGTATCCAGTCAAGAGTTTTCTCACGCAAAAAGGCCTAATACTTGAAAGCACATTGTCTCGACACCATTCGTCAAGTATTGATGTGTAATGTCGATACAGGTGTATTGGGGCAGGTGTGGATTGATCCAGGACATCCAATAGCTTTTCCGGATTTTCGCACAAAACATATTTGTAAAAACTATGATGATATACGCGAATGGGCAAAGCGTCTTCAGGTAAGTACTCTATTTAAATACTTGGCGCTTTTTGGTTAATCTTTCCCTTAGGCTCCGCCCCTAGATCAGATACCCAAAGATTACTTGGCTCCCCCCAATCCCGGAGATGTAATAGAATCTACGCCATGATATCACACACCATGTAGAGTCCTTTAAAAAACTACTATTATTATTCATCTATGAAAAAGTAATGAGTGAAATGACGTTACCACTAAGATAAAATAGAATTAACTTCTATTTCTTTATGCTTTCCATGTGGCTAAGGATTCTAAATGCAGAAGACACACAAAGTTTTGCACAATCAATCCGTTAAATCAGTACATCGATAGGTCTTGGCTCTTCATTCTCACTAAGCACCTAGTCTTGCTGAAAATTGGGCGGTGAGATCCATGGTAATTGATTGTTGAGTGTTGGGCACCACTGTATCCATACCTCCTTGGAAGTCTGCGGCATTGTGATTGGTATCTGCCAGGATAGGCTCATGATTGCCGTTTGCATGCGTTGGCCAAAGCGCGTGCATTGCCTTGAATGCATTGAGCAGCTTCTCATCGTCGGCAGCAGTATGTTCTACACCAAGGATTTCGCGCGCTTTGGCGCGTAAATCATCATCGGTAGGGACATACAGAGCCAGAATGCATTCTTCAATGTAGATATTCAATCCTTCCTCGAGTTCACGTGAGCAGAACACCGAGGCAGGAAATTGATACTGTCCATCACATAGTGCGCGAACATAGCGCTCAGCTGTGCCTTTACTTACACTATAGGGCAGGTTGTCAATGTATACGGATGCATCTTCAGTAAATCCTATTTGCTTTCCTGCCTTTGGCTTTAGGAAGGGTGGTTGAAATCCCGTCCCACCATCCTTCACTCTCCAAGGCCGCGGCGGACCAACTGGGGCCAGACCGCGCTCCCCATCCGATATTAGACCAGCATCACGTTTGAAACGAGCAAGCCACTCGGCATTGTCAGCAGCAGTTTGATTCCATGGGTCATCGTCATCGTAAATGATCCAGCGAGCTTGATGCTGGATTTCTTCATCAGAAGGAACCTGAAAGTGGTCAGCGCGAGGTTCTCCATTGCATACAAGCTATCAAAGGTATCCACGCTGAGAACATAAGAGCATACATGTTGAAGTGGGTTGTTAGGACTTAAACAGCTTGTTACAAACCGTGTAAGCTCCTTCTCCAATCTCCCGTAACAGTTAACATCACTCAGGAAGTATCTTAACGGCAGATTCTGAGAGTTGGTATGTAAAGATTTGCTTGCAAAGGGAGCCGATAGATATTGGTCCGTATTCATAGATGACGCGCAGCCAATAGCCTCATCTGGGAGCCCCCAGTGCAAGGTTTGAGAAGAATGGGTGGTATTAGGTTTTGAATCTTTCAGTGGATGAGCTGAAAACAGTTCGCTTCCTTCAGACGCCGCGAGTAGAATATCCTGATGTGGAATCCGGAGGCTGTCACAGCCTTCGGAGGTACTCAGGTCACTAAGCTCATCCAAGATTTGGATTCTGGACACATCATCGCCGTATACACGAATATACGGTTGGTGTTGTACCTGCTCTCTCAATACCGTCTGAACGGAATTCTCTTGTACGTGACTTTCAGCTACTGAATCATTCTGAAATCCCCAGGGATGATATAAACTGTTGTTCATGATCTCATCACCTGCTAGCTGTACATGTTCAATCATTTGTTTGGGGCATTGAGGCAAGCCCGCCCGACGTTTAAACTCTGTGAGCCAATTTGTTGAAGAGTTGATTAAGAACTTGAACCATTGAACAGCCTCTTTGCACTTAAAATTCGACTTGGGCTCGACATCCTCTATAGCCTTGCATGATTGAATCTGTAAATCGAAATCTGTGGGAGTCTGCCCCGATGCTTGCATGAATTTTACATATTTCATCAAAATTTTCTCCTTTTCGCATCCAATAATACTCAAGCCACACTGAGCAGACTGGGATGTTTTCATCTTCTCAATTTGTGTAGACCATGCCACACTGTTTGCTGTTTCTCGGCTTCCCTGATATTCTACCTTATGAGGCGTATTTGGAGAGACTCTGCAAAGCATGATAAGATCGCGAAACCACGAGATATCGGGCCCTGTAGGCGAAGTATCTTCTGTATCAACTTTCTGTACAATTCTCTGAGCTTCAATAAGTAGCTGAGCATCTGTAGTCGAAACTCCAGCGACGGCCCGATCATTGATATAATCAGTCAGCCATAGTTTGACATGATCTTCTAATGTCTTCCCGTGTCTAACTTCGTCTTTTGAAGCTTCGTACGGATCAAGAGTGTTTCTCTCGTGGTGGATTAGATCTAGTGTGCTCGTTAGTATTTATTGGCAGTATTCTTGGTTGATCAAAGAACTCACAAGGCGGCATTCCATTTTCGACAACTCTCAACACCTCTTCCGGAAAGCCCCAGTCTCCCTTCCAATCCGCCATTGATTTGCCATTCTTAAAATGTTGGGCAAGGTGTTCAACGCGAAAATCCCAAGAGTTCATTACAATGCCGCAAAATCCACACCTGGATCGGATCTCTGGTGTGACTACTCTCCAGATATTCATTGGCCATTTTTGAAACTTGGCATCATGAACAATATTCAAATGCTGACGCAAGTGATCTTTCCTATAGAAAGTTTTTTCTTCCAATGATCTTTCAGTGCAGACGAAGTCATTATGTTGTTCAGTATGTTCCCGTGAGGGGTTCTTCAACCCACAGTAGACACATGCCAGGCAGTTCAATTCAGTACAAAACTGTATTGGTCCATCTGGCGTGCATACCCACCGCTCAAGAGACAAATGCAGCGACTTTTCATGTCTTTGCCAGTCATGTTTCGTCTTGAAGGTTTCAGTACAGAAAGTACACTGATAGGTATGTATAGGCGGTAGCATAGCAGGGATGTTTATAACTTTGGGGACCTGTCGGCGTCTTCGACGTCTTCCGCGACTTCTCAATGAAGAAAAAGACTCTATAGACTCACGAGACCTATGCGAGCTAATCGAGCCAAGAGAGCCATTACTGGAATGTGATGTTATAGAACTACCGGCGGATGAGAGGTGGTCTGCAGAGCCTGCCAATGCATCGGCTTTGATCTTGTAGTCGGCCGGTGTTGTAATAACTCTGGCTGAAAACTCTGGAGATGAAGCTGCTATCGCAATTGCGTTTATGGAAGCCGGTTCCTGGTCAGGAGGAGAATGTTTCCAGCGCTCCATGGGGCTCATGTCTCCCATAATGGGGGTCGCCCGCCGTGGAATGTCAATGCCATTGGCGTGCTGATGCGGACTAGACGAGGTAGACCGAGGAGCCCGAACTTTTCCTCTCCGGCGGGCGTTGGCTACCCAATTACTGATTTGCGTTTTGTTCAACCCTGTCTGGTGAGCAAGATTCTCTTTTTCATCATTGGTAGGATAAGGGTGACTGTAATTGGACAACAGCCAATTTCTGAGAATTCGAAGCGCCTCTCGTGAAAACCTGGCGCCAATTTTTGGGTTGCTCCCAACAGATTCAGCAATATTCTCGCCTAATACTCCATGGGCTGTCAAATCGGAAGCTGACCTGCCGCGAGAGTGCACCTTCGGCTGACTCGAGAGACTCCTGTATTCATCGTTTTTGGCACCGGTGGCGGGGAAAGACTCCAACTGAACGTCAACCGAATCGGGAGAAATGGTCAAATCACAAACTCTCTCCGCCGCGATACAAGATGTACAGATGCCTAGAGGGGTGCCCTCTTGAGTCCCCTGACAATTTACTCCTTGCTGATTGCAATATCCACATAACTCAATCTGGACATCCGTGCTGTTAAGGTAAGAAGAGAAATCTGCTAAGTCATCGGGACCCATCATAGCTGTGCCCTTAACAGCATTAGCGAGCATAACAGTAAAATTCGGTTAATATATCTCAGTTTGGTGAGCGCTGCGATTGCGAGGTATCGATCGTAGGGCGCGGTTGTGTTATGTTGCAAATGGGCTGTTGGATTACTGACCACCTCCTCAATCTTAGAAAGGCACCGTTACTAATGTTGGTCATTTATAGGGCGTGATAGCAGAATCTCTGATTGGATCTACTCCGTAGCGTCAGCCCAATTACCCCACCACCATCCTCCAGCTTTTCAAGTGGGGAACGGCAAGATGAAGATACATGGTCGAGGTACTTTGTAAAGGGTAGAAGAGAGATACTGGAGACAGAAGAGGTGAATATGTAATAATGGCAAGCGCAAAAGCTTTGAAATGAATCTTTTCTGCTATGATGATCTGGTGATCACACCTATTCTATACATGTTGTAGAAGGTTCCCTGCCACGATTATAATCGCCACATGTTCCATTTGTTCCCTTTAACAGAGAAATGGGAAAGGGGAAGATACATCTGGCCCTCACATATCAATATGATTGATTGATGTGTAACAGATCCATATGACAATATTCATGTCGAAAAAAGAAGATACCAGAAGGGAAAAGAGGATAAATTTACGAATTAATTTGCAGAATGATCTGGCGTTCACATCGATGATCAAATGCAATGGTTGACTAGGTCTATTTTACTCGCATATGGTAACCCCTCATTGGTTAAATAGACCAATCTTTCTCAGGTCTTATAATCCCACTGATACAAAACCGAGGTATGCGCAAAAATGATGTGCCAGGCATCAGTCTTGACGGAATACATTTATTAATCGGCACAAGATTTCGTATTATTTTCACAAAGGACTTGCTGATGATAAATTTATTTAACCAATTCCACCACGCTTCTCCATGACAATGAATATGTTGCACCATTTGCATCAGTATAGGAAGAATACTGAGGTCACCTAGGACATTATAGATCGATAGTAAACGAATGGGGAACCGTGTTCAGGAAAATAAATAACGGAGATCCATGATACTTGTGTAATGAATTATTTACAGCAGCTTTCAGCGTAGGAATTCGATGAGCAAGGTAAGCCAATATATATATTTATATGGCCTTTTAATTAGACATCTATGTGTTTACGATTAAGCTTATGATAGATGAGATGCCTCGAAACAACTGTGAGTGCAGGGTCACGATAGCTTGCCACGGAAGAATAGATTACCCAAACGTGATATATGCGATTATTAATCATATGCAATTGACAAATTGTAAATCTCCGTCTTGACCAATGCCGTTGCCCCGTCCTGAGACACCAAATGGTTTTCGCTGGAAGATTTTAAAGTTTAGTACGTCGTGAGACGTGTATTTAGATAGCTGTAGCTTAGCTCAAGCCAACCCAAGACATCGCCCTAGATCCTACGTTTCGTGGTCTATGACGATGAGGAGGGACCGCTTCATCTTCTGCATCGTCGTTAAGGCGATACAAATGCACTCTAATAGCCCAGTTAAGCAACAATTTAAGCAATATCAAAATCATATTGGAGAGAATAAAATAGTCAGTATTACCATGGCCCAATGAAACCGGAGTAGCTTAAATGCTTGATGAGTACAATTATGCGAAGGTGCAGATATGGCAGCTGACCGCGTTGTTCATTTCGGGACCAAATTGTGAGATTTGTTCATTCCGCTTTATTTCCCAAAAGAACCCAAAGCACTGAAAACCGCCATCAAAGGTCCAGTCTGTGAACTATACGAGAAATTCTTAGCGTTAGTATGTCTATGCAAGTCTTTTGTAACATAGGCTTAAAAAAATGCTGTGGACTCACAATTGTACATTTCTTATCACCGAACATTTTCATACTGGAAATCCTGTCAGTCCACTGTTTTGTGGATTCAACGTGTCAGTTATTCCAATGAGAAAGCAGATATTTCACATTGGGTGATGGCATACCCCACCAGCGAAATCATTGATATCATGCGGACGGCCGTCAATCGCAGGTCTCCAGAACGAGTTGGCCCCAGAGAAACCGAAGCCATCAAAGAGTTGACCAAAAGCATCCTGTCTATCCTCAAACCCGTGCTTGACCTGCACTTCAGTGACATTTCCAAGTACTTCAAGTTTCTGCCTAGGTAGTCAATTTGCTGCGGAACATTTTATACAAGCAAGAGAAGTAGGACGGAAGTGACATACTCCAGAAATTGCATCTTCCAAAGTAAGGTATCCTGGCTTATCAGCTACTGCGGCCGTCGATACAAGAGGCACACCCTTGGCAGACGGTGCAGCCATCACGAACGACAGTGATGCCACAGCAAGAAGGTTAAGTAGTGAAATCTTTGCCATGATGCTGAGAGTTTGAGTAACTGTTATTGTCTTAGGAGTGTCAAAATTATTAGAGTGCTGTTCTCTGTTGATTCTCCTGAGGGTGGAAACTACTTTCTTATATATACTCAAGAAAACTCTATTACTTTGAGAATCTTTGTGCTACCTATCATAAGTGGCTGTGTAGTAGACTCGTGATTCGTTGATTAGGTGATACTTCGAGCCGACTGGTGGTGGGATTGGGAAATCGTGTAACGTAATTCTAACCGGAGACTTTTTCTTTTAGCTGCTTATAATATATCCTTAGTATTCACTCACCACACAGGCACCCGCGGATTATGAATTCGTACGGCACCGGCATCTAACTCGTCATTTTCTCATCTAGCCCCCATATTCTTGTCAATATACAAACCTTGTCATATTTTAGGGCTTGGGTTCTGACGACCCTGACGCCTCTAACGCCCGCATACGTAATTACGGCCAGTCATCCTTGAACATCATTTGGTGATTCCACATAGGTACTTGAACTATGACAGATGCAGCTTATTCACTGTTAAATAGCATACGGACCGATAATTTTTTTGCTGGAATTCAAAGGCTAGGGGTGGCATGCATAGTTTAGAGTAGTAATATCATATTTGGATAAATCCAAGCCTATCATACCTCCTAAGACTTGAACATTACCTACGTCGATATGAACACGTCACTTCTATAGCAATTGAAGCACCTGAAGATAGCCCCTCCGAACATCTAGGCATGCCACTATAGTTTATGCTTATTATTTACTTGGCATTCGTCATGTTTTTACTACTTTAAGTTATACTTAAGCTTATTTTCTGTGATTCTCCATACCTATACGTTACTCCACCTGATCTCACTCAGGCGAGCCGGTTCGGCCTGGTGCTAGTTTACTGCAATGAGGATTAGAGAGGTATTTGGATTGCATATCCTTTGGTGGGAGGAATTTGGCTTCATAAATGTAAAGCTGCTCGTAATTCAGTGCCGGAGGAAATTAGGTTGGATTCTACAGGCTCACAAAGATGAACATGGTCAGGGTAGGGCTGCAGCAGGTCATGGTCGAATAGGTAGGAGATCTAGATCGTCGCCTTGCAAAGCTACCTCAAGTATCGGAGAGATGCTGGTAAAATAAAACGCTCCTACTTAGGCCGAAACAGCTGCGGCGATTACGACGCCATCAGACATCTACGTATATTAAGTCCGATGTATGGGAGAATTGATAATCGAGCACCACACCCACTGTTGATGTGGGGTTCATAAGTTTAGGTCCATTGTCAGCAACAGTACCGCCCTCTTACATCCCGTAGTAAGCCACTAGTTATCCGGCGGGCCCATTGGGGAGAGCATGCCAAGTTCAGTATTGAAATTTCACGCGTGACCCAAAGCATATTAAGATGAATGTATTTAGGAGCTCTTTCAATGTACTTGGGGAAGAATTCCCAGAGACTTCATCCACATGGTTGGATTAGGCCACAGTCCTATAAATCTCGGTGCCAATTTTGAAATACTAGGTTCCCTTCCAGTCAAGGATAAATTTAATCAGTGCCGTTATATATACCCCGAATGGATCTTAGGCAGTTCTTACAGTGGCTGTTCGGCGGCCCATCATGGAAGTGTTCGGTAATATCGATTAACATATCTAGATCGGCGCTGGTTTTCGAAAAGTGCTCCGAGTGCAAATCTTCATATCAGAATATATTCGGTGCTGCATCTGGTACCTAGAGCATACTCTTTCAGCGGCTCAGTGGTGAACGCGCGATCAAGTTGTCAATGCAGTCACACGAGCGACACAGCAAGCGCTTATTTTGCTGCCAGTTGGGGCCGGTATCCTGTTACTATTAGCACTTTCATGAAAAGAGATAACATTTAAAATAATTGTCGCCGTTGGGACATGGCAAAACGAGAGTTTTGAGCGCGGTATGCACGAGGATAACAATAATACCCTATGCGCTTTAATGATAATTCACCAATTTTAAGCCTCATTCCAGAAGATAGCACGGAATACTCCATATATGATGTGTAAATGTACACTTTCCACCCCCCCCCCCCCCCCGCCAGTTCAGCGTAAGCGTACAGCATTATCAGTCAAAAGTACATGGGCCGGCACAAATGACGGTCATATAGTAACACTTATCAAGTATTCAACTGCCGGTGGAGACACCATGGTTCCTTGTAATGTAACGGCAAAGCAAAGAACCAGCGTAGTAAGCACAAGAGAAAGCTCCGTTGCATTCTAGCGTTTGTGTCCCTTTTGGCAAGTTCATTCTAGTGGGACTAATGAGCACGTCGGCATTAGTATTTTGGTCTCCAAGGCACGGTCCGGTCTTCGGCCAGGGCCGCATCTACCGGTGCCCATTTTAGTTAAATTTCATACTCAGGATATTTCCTGCCCCGTTGGAGTAATCTGTTACTACTCCGTATATTCAGATGCCTTTAATGTCACAGAGATGTTGGCAGCGTTAAACTGAAGGGAAATCATATTACAAATCATGCAAGGGAAATCGGAGAGGTAGCATGAAGAATTTACAAATTCAACTATTCATCTAGAAGGTATCCCCCCCCCGGACAATTTATGATAGTCTGACCTGCGTTCAAACATACAATGCTGATCGATTTATTTATAAGTGCTGGGTAGCAACAAATTGGCTATAATTTAGTGCTTTTCTCATGTGTTAACTTAGCCTCTATCTTATCCTGTTCGCTCTGCAACGATTAAAAAGATCGCGACAGTTGTTGGGGCCACAGGCAACCAAGGTGGTGCATTCGTTGCTGCGTTACTATAAAAGTCCGGGTATCACATTCGCGGTGTAACACGCAATCCAGACAGCAATGCCTCGAAAGCTCTTAAAGCGAAGGGACTTGAAGTAGTGCGTGCCGACTTCGCAATGAAGAGACATTGAGGGCCGCATTTGGGAGTTCCCACCTCATCTTTGGCATCACTGACTTTTTCCGGGGTATGTTGAGCATAGTGGCGAAAAGGGAAAAGAAATCGAGATCCAGTACGGCCGTAACATAACACGTACTGCACAAGCGACAGTCACACTAGAGTATTTTATCTAGAGCACTCTTCCTAGAATACTTGACGCTACTGGAGGAAAGTATTCGTGTCCTAACTTCGACGGAAAGGACGAGGCTAGTAAATACATCCAGGCCGACCCGACGCCGCTTGCTAAGACAACTTTCTTAATGATTGGTTAGTACGATACGAATGATAGATATCTAGCTTTTGCTCTTGTCTGGATGGAGTTGAACTGTTTCACAGGAATTATGGCCCAGATAGACAGAGCTGGGTGAAATGACACGCTTTATGGTTGACTGCAAGGGAAGCTATTGGTCGTATAAAGAAGACGAGATTCTTACTTTTGAGAATTTAAGCATTGCTAATGACGAGTTTTCTCACTTGGCAAATCACTAAAGTTATTGGACTTGAACTAGAATAGGCATAAGCACTAAGTCATCACCAATCTACGGAGTATTAGCCTCATGTTTATATTATCAATATAGCTTACGGTATTCAAACAAATCCAAAGGCATGTTATATATCAGTAATTACAAGAAACCCGTTCTATAGGCTAGACACATACGGGGAAATATTTTTGCATATATTTTCCCAATTTTATCTGGCGCTGCAGGATAACTGTTGGTGTTGTGTTCAACACATTGCGATTATTGAAGTCATAGTGGGAGAGGGTGTGGCTCAGCCGTCCTTTTTTTCTTTCTTTCTTTCTTTTCTTTCTTTTTGTACCCTAGATACTCTTGGGGTTTTCACCAAAAGCAATACGGCGCGTTTATACATTCTAACAAAATAGAGTCTTTCTCCAAGGCCAAGCTGAATGCGTAGATTTCGGTACTAAGCTTCAAATAAATGCCCATTTTATTGTCTTGATACTAGAACGAAAGGCAGGTAATAAGCGGGATGTTTGGCTGGAGGTTGCAACATAGGGACCTGGTATTTTGCCTCATCTAGAGGCACGTAATATTTGCACACCTGAGGTGAGGAAAAAAACTGATTGCGAAATTTCTCCTCTACAAGCATTGACACAATTCATAGTGATTCTGAAAACTAATAGAGAAAAGTAGCGCACATATGACTATCCTTCATTTAACCATTTTTAAGATGATAATATGCCTTCGGCGTCTTTCTGCAGCTTCGCCATAGCCCCAATCTGCAATGTAGGTCCGATACTGACCCGCGCAACTCCGATCGCCGCCAGTTCCTTCACAGTTAAGCCACCAGAGAGATTCAGTAAGACATTCAGTCGCCCATCGAACGCTTTGACCAGATCAACAACTTCGTTCCGAGAAACACCTCTGCTTGATCCACCCCATACAAATACAGTAGTAGCACCAGCAGCAAGATATGCACGGCCCCTCTCAATGACCTCTTCGAGGGCTCCGCCTTGAACTAGAGTATCGCATCGCGCATTCACGACGAAGTCAGGCACTCCAAGCTTACTGGCTGTGCTCAGGACCCTTTTTATTCGATCCGTTGCTTCAGAAATGCTGTAAAGTATCTTCGCACTTCCGTTATAGTCCTCAAGGTTAACGCCAACGACGCCAGCTTCCACAAGTTCTGTTATGCCCTCCTCTAGCTGATCTCCATACCCATCTTGAAAATCAACAGATAGAGGTTTACCAAACTCCTTAATTGCTGAAGCAATGTTTTTGGCAGCTGCCACGTTCACAGCTCGCGTCAATGTGTCATCCTTAAAACCTGCTGCTTCCGCAACAGCATAGCTAGCCGTTGCAATGGCTTTTGCGCCAGGTAAAGACGCTACAGCGCGCGCAGAAACTGCATCATAAATATTTGTGAAGATTAGAGGATAATGAGGAGTATGCAGAGCTTTGAAACTCTTAGCGAGAGTATTTGTGACGTTCGCCATGGGTATTTTTCGCTGGCCAGAAGGTGACTATTATGGAATTGCTATCGTGTTAAGTCCAACTGTGATGCCCTATTAATACATTAAAGGATTGTATTTTTCCTAGTCAACAGATACCAAAAGCGCATTAGCAGTCCTTTTTCAGCTTTATAATCATTACATTTATTAAAAATCACATCTCTTACACAATCGTGTGTTGGTGGCGGCATCTCAACCAGTTCACTGTATGATTCAAAGGGCGCTATCCTAAAGAAGTAAAATTATGCCAGCTTTACTAACCAGATAAAACCCTGCCATAGCTGCTACGCTATTGAAGTATGTCACACTTTGTCAAGCTTTTGCCTTTCAACGCGTCGGTAAAGTAGGACATTGCTATCTAGGCTATATCGCTCCAAATCGAATAAATTAACTGCTGCTAATACACTGTATTCGGTAAATACCGATACTACTATTCATGATGATTGCGTAAAGCGGCACAAACAATGAGATATTAATTAGACCCGCCTACTCCGTACTTCAGTCATCAATTACATATCATATTTTTTGACCTATTCCGGAATAAAATGTTTTGATCTTTTTACAACCCTCGAAGTACATCAGTCTAGTGGAGTTTCCTCACGGGCATCTCTGAACCTTGAATAAATTTCAAGAAGAAGAGTTATGATGTCCTAGAGAATGCAATACATCGCTGCCCACTAGTGGTCTAAGACGATAGTATATTGATTTTTAATACTTTCAGCTGACATATACGATCGGGTTAAGAATATCACTATTTATATTGTAATAACATTAACTAATACAGAAACAACCCTCTGTATGGCTTTGTTGTTCACAGTCGTTATTTGGCAACTAGGACACCTCGGTAGCGCATTTTCCCCTCACTCAATGTTCTCATAGAATCCTCAATGCCAATCTTATTTAAAGGGAACATCATAGTCACCGGTCGAACGTCATTCCTTGCCGCAAATTCCAACATTTTCTTCAACTCCGACCTGGACGATATGACAGTACCTTGAACCCGGAACCCGAATCCAATTAAAGGATATTGGGGTATAGAAAAGTTACCAAAATGAACAGTTAGAGGAATTATCATCGCCTGAGGCTTGAGAAGAGGGATATAAGCATCCCATTCGATATCCACGGATGCCGTTACGAGAAGTGCATCCAATTTTGTAGCGCCAATGTCGATTTTTTCTTTGCCTCTCGTAACCGTGAAATGACTTGCACCCAAGCTCAAAGCCTCGTCCTTCTTAGATTCGTTGGTTGATAGTACCACAACGTTCATGCCCATTTTAGAAGCAAATTGGATAGCCAGGTGCCCTAAACCACCAATACCAATAATTCCGACATTGGAAGTGGACGAAAGGCCGTATTTGTGTAGAGCATTCCAGACGGTGGCACCACCACACATCAACGGTGCGGCATCGGTGTTGCTAATGTTGTCAGGGATTTTAAAAAGGAATGCCTCTCTCCATACAGCTGCTTCCGCGAAGCTGCCTTGGTCCAAATTTGCCATACCGTATATCTGTCGGTCAGGGCAATACTCGTCATTACCGCTTAGGCATTGTTCACAAAGACCACAAGCATCAGCCTGATAACCCCATCCGACGCGGTCACCAAGTTTGAGATTCTTTACATCCGGACCAATTTGTTGAATCACGCCAGCCCCTTCATGACCCAGAACCATATCAGCACCCTTGTAGTGTAAATCTGTGCCGCAAAGGCCAGATGCAGCGACTTTAACTAAAACTTGATCACCTGACAATTCCGGCTTTGTAGTATTTGACTCTTGAATGCCGTCTGAAGCAGAGCCTTTGTAAACTTTGAATGAAGGCATAATGTTTATGAAGGAAACCTTCCGTCCGATGAAAGTTGGATATTCAGAGTGGCTTTTTGATAGTTGTGATAGTATTTCAACAGGGTTTATTAGTGCTTTCGATTGTTCTCCTATGCAATGTTGGAATTTGATATCACCGCGATAAAGTCGTTTATATATACTCTGTACAAGCTTCCTTGTCAACGCTAGTTCTAGTGAAATTCCCAAAGAGGGATTACCCAAAGTGGAATATTCCCATATGTGCTTACCAAATGCGTTTCTCTCAAAGAGCTGTTCTCTGCCCATTATTAAGCTATGTCAACTAAGAAGAGCAAAACGTCTGGTATCATTTTCGGCACGCCGTCCTGATTATTCAATCGCATAGTAAGACTACCGCCTACATGTGCCATTAATTACTTCCTTGACAAATAACTCAGCCTAATAGATTTACTATGCTACTGACCCACATACGACGAGCGTTCAGATCTAGTGAACGCCACAAGACGCCGGCGCTCCTTCACTTTCGTTCCAGAACTAACCGCCCAAGCCGCCTAATACCTTACCGAACTAGGAGGCATCTTCAGGTCTCATTTTGCTTGGAATCCTTCATATTTAATCGATTCATTATCGGCTCAGCCGGAGACTAGAAGTTACACGATAATGGGTCTAGTTTGCATTCATTGCCCCGCCCCCTCCCTCCAAGTTGGACATGTTTAAGGTTAATGCTGCGCAATTCCACGGCACCTATTGGAAGAGAAAGTGATATAACCATGCAAAGGCAAGAACTTCACATCTCGAAAGGTATACCATTTCCACAAGACTTCGGTTCTTTCGAAGTTTAGTTTAGGCAACTTAAGAGCTAAATTCATAACTGGCCATTTGGTTCATAACTTGGTCTAAAATCTTCAAAACTCGTTGAAAATGGATGAAGACCATAATAATTCCGTCTTCACCTACAATAAAAGCAGAATTAGCGTGTTCATGAACAGCAAGGACTGTGTTTGCACGGACCACCATGTATTCCTTGTATAGATAGAAGCCATAAAATTTTCCATGTTTGCACTTTGCACTTTTTAATCCAGGATCAGGTTATCATTTTCAACTGCTGTTCATAAAATACTGAGGAGTTGAAATGTTTTGGTTATTACTGCAACCTCTTTATACATAACTGCAAATGAAGGAAGAGTATCTGCTTAGATTACAAGTCTTTGCTCGACCATTACGGCTTTCCTTTCTGTGGGCTCCGCTGTTTTATATGAAATTAAGTCTTTGTTTATTCTCTTTATCTTTATTCCGATCTCATGCTCTCCCCGCTTCACAGCCATGTTCTAAATACCAGTGTAGATCTAAGTGAGTGCCTTGATTCCATTCAACACGTACACAAACATACCCAGTAGATATTGATGCTGTAATCTATATTCCAGATAATGTGTATAATCCTATCTTCTTCACCGGTTTTTAACGTCAATTTGTCTTTCTCATCAAAATCTGACCATGGAAATCGTGTAATAGCGTCTGGATTCAGCCGAGATATCCGGCAATCGACTGTAAACCCTGGTTAAGCTATATGCCCGAAGGTTTACTCTTAGACAAATATATGAACTGGGCGAAAAAGTGATCGAAAATGTAAGACCAAGAAAGATCCGGCTTACAAAGACTGATGATCGAACAAGTATATTTTCTTTCCTTTTAGTAATGACTCACATCTCTCAGCATGTATTGGTGGTGTCTTTTGCAACTAAAGGGTAGCAGAGAAGTTTGGCTCTGCTCTGACAAAACACAACCCACCCCTCACTCCAAAGAAAGGAATTCATGTTGTCGTAGTATTCCGATTCAGAATTTAGCCTTATTTTCCCATGTCTGATTGAATAGTTTAGGCCAATGAAATACACGGCCATCTGCAAGAAATGTGAAACGCTATTGCTTGCCGCTTACGAATGTGGCTTATGCAGAATATGGGAAAATCGATGTTTCCTCTTTAGCATCTAGGAGCCACAGATAGTATATATAAACATTGCTATCCACAGATGTCTTCAAACGATAGCTCATATCACGCACTGAATTTTCCTAAGATAATTTACATTCCCCTTTTAACTAGCATCACTCATTGTTGATACAAACAACCGACACCATGGGGTCTATTAATGGAACCGCTGTCCTGCTTATTGATCCCTACAATGACTTCATTCACCCTGATGGCAAATGGTACGGCAGTATCAAAGACAGCCTGGAGGCTACTGAAACAGTGAAGCATATACAGCGCCTAATCCAAGCCGCAAGAGCCGCACATATTCCCATCTACTATTGCTTGCACCAACAATACAAGCAGGGCAATTACGATGGCTGGAACAGGATGACATCATATCACAAAGGGCTAAAGGAAGGCCGTGTAATTGAAGAAGGCAGCTGGGGGGCGCAAATATATGCAGGAATGGAGCCTGATGTTGTCAATGGCGATGTGATTGTATCCAAACACTGGAACGCTAGGTAGGCAGTACTGTAAATTTTAGCTACCGGCGTATGAGCAACAACTAACAGAACTTGATAGTTCATTTCAAAACACTGACTTAGACTATTTGCTCCATCAGCGTGATATCACCAAATTAGTCTGCGCAGGAATGACCAGCAACCAATGTTTGGAGTGCACAGCACGCTATGGCAAAGAGCTTGGTTACGAAGTGACACTGCTGTAAGTCCCAACACGAACACAAAAATTAAAGCTTAAGCTCATCCTATCTCAAGTTCGAACGCAACGGCCGGCTTCACAATTGAGCAGAAGGACGCAGCCGTCAATCTTATTTGGCCGCTGCTTGTGGAACGCGTCATGACTGTTGAAGAATGGGCTGATAGTATCAGCGCGCCCAGACAATGACAGATAAGTTCATGTAATAGATGCTGTGAAAACGTGCAGTTTAGGGAACCACACCCTTTTTATTGTGTTAAAAAAATGATCGAAGTGTTTTAAGTCTCTTCGATGTATATGCAAGATGCTCATGTAATAGGGTATAGGATTGGAGGGGCAATACGAAGCTCAGCTCAATTAATCAAGCACTTCAGAAATAATCACTCATTTCCACCATTATGTAATTTTGAGTCCGGGAGCACCTGGACAATTTAGAAAACTGGCTCCAAAATTTGTCACCTCTTTATTATCATTTATAACAAGCAGCAGCCCACATCTGCAGCAGAGGAAGGAACCAGGTCATAAATGGGAATATATCGAGGTAACAACAAGCAGAGAAAGATTATAGTCAATCATACTTCGACACTTCTTCGATTGGAGAAGTAACCGTGAAGGCCCGTACTGAAGGATTGATTTTGCCGATAAGCAGCTCTTCGCGGCAAATAATGCGAGGAGAATTAGATATTAAATGGTGAGATTGTGTAATTGGTGGGAGCGAGAGTAAGGCGGTAAATTCTAAACGGAGATTGATATTATTCGGCTTATGCCTGAGTCTCTGTCGGCGAAATGAGCTACGCTAAACATGTAAATAGAGGCTGCAGTCAAATTGCCTATACAAGGTTAGCCCTCATGGCGCGGTCATGGAATCATGAAAGAGCGGCTTCCACAGAGGCTTAGTAAAACGTTTGAGCAGTAATTTTTTCTTGTCCGACTTTGCTATCTCTGTATACTTTCTAGAGTCATCTCCCACAACTAGTCTTTTTTTTTTCCATTGCTTTTCTTTTTTCCATTTTTTTCAATTTTGCATATTAATCTTAAGCTGCAATTTGTGATGAAGCCTTGTGAATTAAGGGATAACAATTCGAGTCGTGACTTTAACGCTCTGTTAACATCTCAAAATCTACGCCTACATCACTCCCAGGACTGTTAGGCATAAAATCAATCCAAACGGAGAAAAAAATTGGCTATATACGGATCGATGGGAAGATGGTGATTGAAATTTGGCCTAACTCGAAGCCGAACACTCGAGATTTTCCCCTTGACGAAAACGCGGAGATGGAGAGCAAGAACCAGTTCCGCTTCATTACTTTCCAAGATCCTAACACTATAAAATTAAAGTCTGTTCAGCGCGTTATTCGAAGTCACGGTGCCAAGAAATCTCTGGAAGGACGAAAAAAAAATTCCACGGAAGTGACTGGGAAATTTCGCTACTTTAAAACCGCTAGACTTCAACACACATCCACAAAGACACATCATAATGACTCCCAGACGCCGAGTAATATAAAGCAACTTGACTCTTTTCGATCCCTTACCATCAGCAACACCACACGATTGCAATCTCTTATAACAAATAGTACAGTATACGGTATATCTAGTAAAGTACAGCGCTAACATTTATAGAAACTGCATCTCAAGCTTTGGAACCGGTATGTAATTTCGCAGAAACGAGCGCCCACCAGAAATTCCATAAGTTATTTCATGATGGTTTCAATGATGCAGCTCTCTCAAATGCTATTATGCTTTCACTATCATTCGCGGCAAATGAATACCACTTCACGCAGGAATGCGTTACATTTAAAAACACCACCATTCGGTATATAAACGAGAAAATCGGATCTTCACTTGATCCTCCCGCGGTCTCACAGATGATAGGAGCGATTTTGTTACTAATAGGAGTAGAGGTTAGTATTGCAGCCCATTGATGTTCCAATGCTAAGCAAGGTATAAAGTGGAGGCTTGGGAACAAACCACGAGTGGAGATGCACTTGACTGGTATTATGCAACTATTAAAATTTTGCGACTCGAAGCTAATACACCTTCATGATGGTATCAAGCGGTAAGTTTCTGAATCAGTCTTCTCTTGTGCACATTGGATAATAGTTCTAATCTCAACAGTGCAATATTCTGGCAAGACTTGAATGCGGCCTGGATAATAGGCTCTGAGCGCAGATTCGCCCATGATATTTTTCCAGAGCTTCATTGGGGGCGCAACCCATTCCTCTCCTCCCTATATACCCTGCCACCTGGATTCGAGCCACTGAGGCACAAAATAGGAGACGAATTGGTCAAGATTATAGAAGACATTTATGCTTTACAGCATTTACGAGAATCATCAGACATAAACCTCGAGGATTCAACGTTCATTATTCACCTGGATAATTATCAGGCATGGATAGAGTCTCGACTTTACTCTCATTTTCTAGCAACAGATGAGAACAATGGCATAGTGATCAGTTGCATACTCACATTGTATCTCTGCGCTTACATGCTGTTTACGGAGGTATGGGCAGGCCACTTCATCCCATCACACATATCGGCAAAGTTATTGCGTGTCTTACGGCATGCCAAAAGGAATATTTCATGGGAGAGCCATCAAGACGCAATGTTATGGTGCACTGTAGTGGGCGGTACATTTGCCCAGCTGGGCGTGACACGATCTGAGTATATATTGTTACTTCACCAATGCGGATTCAGTAATCTCCCCTCGGCTTTGGAAGATATGGAAAACTTTCTGAAGAATTTTCTCTGGTCGAGCAAAGTATTTTATGTTCCAGGGAAAGCATTCTGGGAAGCATATTCCTTAAGTTGACATGCTATCTAACGATATCGAGCACTATTTTTGTTGGGCAATATGCGGAAATAATTACGAGCCCATGATTCAAGTTCTTCTATCTTCAAAAGTGGCATCTCATCATAGGACGCTAATACTGCATAACCTTTCCTGACCTTTCCTGTTGCAACGATGCACCTCCAGAATGAACTCCAGAATGGGGGAAGGAGTGATCATGCCTGACTTTGAGTTTCACTTCGGCGGCTGTCTATACCTGTCTCTTGCTGCATCAAACGCCGTTCGCAATTATGCGGAATATTGGGTTCATATGGCGTTCGTTCTTCGCACGGAGTACATGAACGTGGGTCAAATTAGCCCTTGTGCTGTACCGTTGCATATTCGATTATATATACGGAGTATACTAATCGCAATTAGATGATACTGGGTAGGCAGCATTTGTGGCAAAAGCAGTTGCTTACAACGTGGATTACACTTCTCTGTGCTCCATATCCAACAAGCGAGTCACAGTGCTTAGACCTATATTACTTTATTTGGAATGGCGCTCAATTTTGGAGACGCTTTATAGCCTAACAGTGGGAATTAGGATAATGCCCAAGTTTTAAACGGGTTAAGCGAGAGACCTAAGCTACGAAGGCGAATTAGTCCTACTGGCTAACCGAATGCGGAAGATTGATGCCAACTGTCAAAGCCGCAGCAAGACTGGTGGCCCAATACTATCCCCTTTGAAGGCAAAGAAACGATATATTTCTCTGATGGATTTCGTGCAAGGAATAACCTCAGTAGTTATTTGTCATCCATATCAAATAGCAGAATATTCATCCTTGGTAATAAATAATTCCAGGATGCAAGAAGTAGCAAGTGATTTACTGCAAGAGCCTTGTTTAAATCGTCATGGCAATCCTAATTTGCCGCCTGTCAAACCATGCAATGAACGTATGCCACAGTTGGATATTAACCACATGGGGGGCACACATCAGATCCTTTAGAAGATTATTAATTCAACATTACGAAGCAACGCCAGGAGCATGACTGCATTTAGTCACTGTATCATACTAATGGACAGAGCTCCATTCGCTACGAAACTCTGAGAATATTAAATTGAGGCATAGCCCCTCATTTTCCCGCCTCATAGCTATTATCTCAACTCGCAGATAGCGTCGATATTACTTCACAATTGTCCACCGATAAACACATTTTGTTGATAAGGTTCCGCTAGCTTTGAAAGTCGATTCACTAATTCTAGTCCCATATTTTCATAGTCTTTTGCCGTTAGCGAGCAACATTAGCAGTTATCAAGCCATTAGACTGTTATTTGTGAAAATAAGTATTCTGAACTTAGCCCTCGTGCTGGCTAATATGCCCACGCCGACATAACTCATTAATGCGGCGTTGGGCTAATCCTTATATCGGGTTTCTTCTAAGCGAAGCCCCTAAAATTAGACTTTTTCATCTTCTACTCCGATTCATTGAAAGTATTTCCTAGCTCGGCTGTTATAGCTGTTAACTTCAGTGCAACGTGAACGACCGATTACGGCAATAAAGGCGCAAAAATGGGCGGACTATCTGTAGCAGAATTGAACCGGCAGGTTGTCACCCGATATTTCCAGGAGTTTTGGACCAATGGGAATGCCGATATCGTTGACGAGCTTTGTGCCGATAGCATAACCATTTTCTATCCCATGCATGGACGAATGGTCGGCAAAGCCGCCGCCAAAGATGTCATGGCCAAGTTCAAACAAGTTCGTTCTAACAAAGTCCACAAACCGGGTGAGCTGGCGTGCTAACGATGTGACCCGAAAAGGCTTTTCCGGACATTTCATTCAGGCTACTATCTCCATTTCCTTTGATTGCCGAGAGCGATTATGTAGTTGCGCGCTGGTTTGGTGGGGGAAAACACACTGGACCAGCCTTTTACGAGCTGCCTTTGGGGAGTCTGCCTGTGCCCAACACTGGTAAAGAAATGCGATTTTCTGGGACAACAATCTATAAACTGGAGAATGGCAAAATTGTGGAGGAGACTGGTGAGGAGTCTGGCTTGGTAGCGATGCAACAGCTAGGTTTCATCAAACTGAATAACGGTTTCGCTCCGTGAGTTCTCGCAGATATTTTACTCTAACAACACCTCGATTTCACATATAAACAGAGTAGAGTACCATTACCTTGTGTAAATATAGCAAATGTGTTATTATTAAATTTGCATAAGTTATTCTTTACATCATATGAGTCCAGCGAGGAGCTCATTCACTTTGTCATGTCCGATCCGCTGCAATAGTTCGGCGAACCTTGATACGAAGAAGGCGCTGTGGTCTATTCGTCGGCTTCTTGAAGCCGCGACAAAATATACCCACGTTAGAGAATTTTCTCCTAATGCATACGGCGGAATTTTGCGCACGGTGACCTGAAGCCGGTCTAGCAAGCCGTTGACATCGTCAGCAGACGACTCCGAATCCGAGCCGCTGCTCTCGAGTGGGCTGTTGGTGGTGGGTAATGTATATATATGGCATGCTTGCGCCATGGCGCTTTCCATTGATGAAAACACTTCGTATAGGTCTTTTTGGTTGAGGGATAGGGCTTGTTTGCCACCTGTAATCTGACGGTCTTTGCTTAGAAGCTTGTTGAACTGATAAAGAGGACAAACAACTGCTTTTAGTCTATCACCATGGTGTTCCATATTAGTCCAAGCCAATGTAAGATGATGCAAAGGTGTATGTTATTTTGACGTACAGTTGCACTTGGTCAAGCAAGAAGCGACGTGTTGCTTTCTCCCCGGGGTCGTTACTGAAAGGGCAATCCTTGCGAACCCAGAAATCGGCGAGCTTCAATAACGCAGGACATTCTCTGTGCCCACATATCATATCATCAATCATCAGACCTAAGATAGTGGCGAGCGGTGCAGAAGAGTCTGTTTCTAGTCGCGCTGGTATTTGTCTTAATTCGGCAATTGCGGTTGATCTGTAGTTAAGTCTGTCGACCATCGTTTTCGCACCCTGGGCTATCTGGATATGGCTTGCGGATGCCGCTAATAGGGAGCTTCGAACCATTCTGTTATTGAAGGCAAGTGGAAGAATATGTTTATTGTACCCTTGGTTAGTAGACTCCGTCACATCCAGTGTGGGAATGACGTTTTCATAGACTGAGCGTAAGGACGTAGATGGTTAGTAAATAATTCGGCTTGAGATGGTTAAAGGAAAGCAGGGGTTTTACCTACAGTTTCGTAATAGAAATTCCTCTGATGCATCTTCTATGTTAATATGTGGCAGCATATCCAAGCTTGGATATATCATTACCTGCTGCTGGTATGCTTGCCATTGATATTCGTGGCTCAAGATGAAGGTCGAATCACTGGAAGCCACATCGACATCGGAACTGGATACCGACCAAAGGAATATACCGGGGCCGAATTGTGAGATATGATGTATGTTTAATACTGGTGTATCTGCTGAGCTAACTAAAGCCAGGGCACATTTCTTCCAGTTGGTAGCTATCTGGTTCAAGCGGTCGCCCTCTGCTCGGAGACGTAGGACCTCTTGTTCGAGTGCATTCATATAATCCTTTGTCCTCTGTCTGTGGCTCCTATGAGATTGTTAGGGTTATTTATATGCCTTTACGCAACCAAAAGCCGACATGCCTCTGTGCCCGCAAGATCTGCTGCTTCCTCCTCTTGGGCGGTTGTCCCTTTTCGGGCGCGGTGGTAGCCACGATTCCGTCATCAGGTACTAATGGCGGTAGGAATGAAAATGTGCCCAGAATATTTCTCTGACGACTTTTTATAGAATTATATGCGTTCGCGTTCTCCATCTTGACCAAAGTAGAGTTTGGTCTGAAGCTGTCGCTGCTGTGACGATCCGGTCTATACTCAAGAGTATAGGGTAGGTTTCCCAAGGTAATAAACCAGTGATCTAGTTTATATTGGCAGAGAGATCAGGGTATAAACAGCGTTAAGCAATCTTATCATATAGCTGGTAGAGTAAATAGAAGTTCTAAACTTATATTCAATCTGAGTGCTATATTAACGACTAACTATCTAAGCTATCTAATGAGTATATTGTTTATGGACTTATATAGTAAGTTATTTCTTATAGCTTACTTTATAATATTTCCTTATACCTAGTAAGCCTAGCACCTTAATATTGCAGGCTTACTTTAATCTATAGTATATACCCTAGGTAAGCTATAAGCTTTATCTTAATTGGTCTTATATCTGGGCTTTAGCTAATGCTATTATTAGGTTGTAATATAATGCCTCCTTCCTAATAGGTCTTATCCTTAAGATTATATATATAATTACCTAGTTCCTTATACATCCTAAGTTATAGTAAGTTTCCTTTATTATACTTTATAAGGTCATTAAGCAGCGTTCTAAGGGTTTTGCAAGGTCTACCTAAAATTATAAGGCAGTAGTTATTATTATTAATATAATTAGGATTTTAGTAATGCCTTATTCTTTTTATAAAGAGAAGCATTTGCTATGCAAGATAGCAATAGGTTATAAGAAGTATAAGGAGTGTACTTATTATAGTTATTTTTATAATAGTAATGGTATTTCTTTAGTAGTAGGTTTATTCTTTTTGTCTTCTTCCTTGGTTCCTTGGTTTTAATAATTATAGCGCAATGCTTGGCTGTGGAGAAGGCGCAGATTAACGCTAAGGAGCGTTATGCTAAGCAAGAGCTTCTTTAGCAGCAGCAGCAGTTGCTTAAGTTTTAGCAGCAGATAATATTGCTGTCTTAGTCTATAAATAAGAGTTTTATATAATTATTATATCTTTATAAGCAGTATTAGTAGATTAATATATAGGGGGAGCAGATGCTTTAGTAGGGGGCTTGGTCCCTTAATAAATTAGATATTATAGAGTGGGTAAAGTTTAAGGTAGTTATTAATATGCAGTTGTCTGGGGGCGTTAATATTGTTGATTAAAATGCAGTGTTTGCTAATTTAGACCTAGTGTTTAAAGAAAATGTTTTATTAGCTCCTAGGAGTTAAAGTGCTAGACTAGTTCTTATGAATTTTTATTATTATTATAGTTTTTCTATTTTACCAGGTACTTAGTTTCCTGGGTTTTAGGGTTTTAGCATATAGCAAGTATTAATTTAATTTTATATTCTTCTTTATTATCTTTTATAATTATTTTATCTATAATTATTTCTCTTGTATTTTTATTTACTAATGCTTTTTTAAGCTATAAAATATAGAATACTGGGTATCTGATTTTTATGTTATCTGGTAATTCTATCTGGTAGTTGACTTCCTTAATTTTGTTAATGATTTTAAATAGTTTAAGTTTCTAATAGTCTAATTTATTATTTAGTTAATCTATCTTAATATTTGGCATTTTATATCCTCTTATATAGCGCAGCAGGTAGACTATATCTCTTTCCTAAAGGTTTGGTCCTTTATGCTTATATTTGTCTATGTATTCCTTTATTCTTTATTTAATAAATTCTAGTTATATGTATATATCTTTATATAAATCTTTAAGCAGTTCTGCTTATATTCTTGCTTTCTTAGAGTTTAGGCTATCTTAAGGTAGTTAGTATACTTTTAAGGTAAATCTATAGTTTATAAAGAAGGGTATTAGTCTTGTAGATTCTGATTTAGTATAGTTATAATATAGTTATGCTATTGGTAGTTTTTTAACCTAATTATCTATTTTGCAATTTATATATACTTATAGATAGTATTTAATTATTTAGTTTATGTATTCTATTTATTTATTTATTTAAGGGTAATAGGCAGTGCTTAGCTTATGGTTTATGCTAAGTTTTGCTATAAATTCTTGCTAAAATTTTAAGGTAAATATTAGTCCTCTATCTAAGATGATTTCTTTAAGCAGGCTATAGTTAGCTGCTATTATTCTTCTATATATATATAACAGTTCCTTAGCATTATATGATTTTTTATATAGTAAAAAGTAGGCTTGTTTTATTAGTTAGTCTACTATTATAAAGATGCTATTATACTTAACTCCTATTAAGGGTTCTTTAGATAATAAGAGGTCTGTAATATAATTTATTATAATTAATTCCTAAGGTCTTTCTAGTATAGGTAGCAGTTATAGTTTTCTATAAGGTCTATATCTGCTGTCCTTGGTTTTACTATAGGTTTGGCAGCTTGTAACTATATTTACTACTATTTTCTTAAGTCCTTTAAAGATATAGTACTGGTATACCTATTGTATGGTTTTTGTAATTCCTTTATATTTATATAGTGGGTGTTTGTATACTTCTTTTATAACTTTCTTATATAGTTCATTAGGTACCTATATTTTATTTCTTAGTATAGGGCATCCTTTATCTATTGTGATTTCTATGGGGAATTATTAAGGTATTTAATTCTTAATATATTCCTTAATTTTATTAATTATAAAGTTATTTTCTTTAACTCTAAATATTATATTAATTTTTCATTATTCTAGGTTTCTATTTATATTAACTTGCAGGGCTTGTGCAAAGTATTCTAATACTTCTTAAAATAGTTCTGGTTTCCTGCTAAGCACATCTGCTTATTTATTTTCTAATCCTTTGCAGTAGATAATTTTATAGTCAAAGTCTGCAAGTAGTTTAAAGTTTCTTATTTATTGTCTAGATAATTATTATATTATAGTAAAGTAGGTAATATTCTTGTGGTCTATAAAGACCTTAACCTTATATATACTTCTTATATAATAGTATCTCTATTCCTTAAATACTTTAGTAATTCTTAAGAATTCTTAATTATATACTAAGTATTATAAGGCAGGTCTATTAAGTTTCTTTAAAAAGAATGCAATAGGGTATAGTTATCCTTCTTTATCTCTTTATTTTAGTTATCCTTTAATTATGTATTTTAATATATCTATTTTTATTTCTACTTATTTTATAAGGTTAAATATAGTGAGTACTAGTGCAGAGGTAATAATATCTTTAAGTTATTAAAATACTTCTTATTCTTCTTTTTCCTATTTAAAGGGATTATCCTTTTTAGTTAAGTTTAATAAGGGGCTTGCAATATATACAAAGTTCCTTATAAACTATTAATAATAATTAGCTAGTCTTAAGAAGCTTTAAACTTCTTTAATGCTTTCTGGTTTCTTTTAATCCTTAATTATAAAGACTTTTTTAAGGTCTATTTAAATTTTTCTAAGGGTGATAATATAGCCTAGGAATTCCACTTCTTTTATATAGAATTGGCATTTCTTTAGTTCTACTAAGAGTTTTGCATTTTATAATATTTGTAATACCTTATAGATATATTTTTTATATTCTTTAAGGGTTTTTAAAAAGATTAGAATATTATTAAGGTATACTATAATAAACTAGTTAATATATTCTCTTAATACTTAGTTAATTATTTATTAAAATATTGCTAGTGCATTAGTTAATCTAAAGGGCATTACCAAGCATTTGAATAGTCTATAGCATATTTTAAATGCTGTTTTCTATTTATATCCTTTTTTAATCTAAATAAGGTTATATGCTCCCTTAAAGTTAAGTATAGTAAACTATTGGGCTTTAGTTAAGCAGTCTTATATTTCTGTTATTAGCAGTAGGGGCGTTTGGTCCTTAATTATGACTTTATTTAATTGCTGATAGTTAATGACTAGTCTTAACTTTCTGTTTTTTTTTAGTATAAACATAACTAGGTATCCTGCTAAGGATATTAATATATAAATATATCCTTTTTTAAGTTGGTTATCTAGCCATTCCCTTAGGAACTTGAGTTTAGTTTTATTTAGGTTGTATATTTTATAGAATTTAGGGCTTGCGCTATCCTTAAGAATAATCTTATAGTCCTATTTTAAATATTCTAGTAGCCCTATTTTAAGGGTTTTTTTAAAAAGCTTTTTATATTTTTGGTATTATCTTAGTATTAGTGCAAGTTGCATTTCTTTAAGGTTATTCTTGCTCTAGTTAATAGCTTTTTTTATTAAGGTATTAAGTTTAGTAAGTTCCCTTTATATTCTGGCAATATATTTATATATTTGGGCGCTATAACTCTTATCTCTTTATTAATAATATTATAGTAGTATTTTTAAGGGTTTTAGTAAGGTCTGAGGTCTTACTATGCCTGGGGTATCCTTTTCTTCTAGAGTTCTTTTATTAGAATGCTAATAAATTTGGCCTTTGCTCTATTATATATTAAGGTTGTATCTTCTTAACTATAGCATTCTTAAGATAATGTTATACTTTAGGATATTAGCAATATTGCATATAACTGGCGTTTGTTAGTTTGCTATTTTAAGATTTAGGTAATTAGTCTATTTTATTACCTATCCTTCCTAATAGTTAAAGGTTTTTCCTTTAGTATGGTATAGGCAGTATGCTTTTTTCTTTTTTTTCTATAATAACTATAAGCATTCTGTAGTTTAATAGTTAATATAATTACCTATAGATTTACTATTAATTAAGATAGTAAGATCTTTATTTTAGAATTATATTTTTAATATTATTTAAGTAGTTATAAATTTTTCTTTTTCTTTACTATTATATTTATAAGGTTCTTTTTATTTAAGAGCTATTAGATTCCTAAAGTCTTCCTATAGCCCTTTTATAAAAGACTTTCCTTATTTTTTGCCTTATGCTATTATATAATTTTTCCTTTTATATACTTTATATAGGTGGTAAGTAGGCAGAGTCTAAGTATATTACTTTTGCAGTATGCTTTTATTCTTTTAATATAGATATTATATATTAGGGCACTATACCTATTATTAGGTATCTATTATATTTTATAATATTTTTTTAATTTACTTACTATTGCTTTAGTATATATTCTAAAGTTAAATCTTTTTTGCTATAATTATTAAATAAGGTTATCTACTGCTTATCTTTTTTTTTTATCCTGTGTATTCTGCTAATTGGAAATTTTATTAAAATAATACTTTGGGCAGTTAACTTGATTATAGTTTCTATAGTAAATATAATTATAGTTTTTAGTGTGGTTGTTTTGTTTATGCTATTTTAGGATTTTCTATCAGTTGTGTATTTTGCATTTAAGATATTAATAGTTTTTAATGTAGATTGTTAGGTTGCATTAGAACTATATTAGGGGCTCTATTACCATAACTTAGAGAGTTCTATATCTTGCTGTAACCTTCTAATTTCCATATTTTGCAATTCTTTTTATATCTTTAATAGGTTAGTATAGGTTTTGTATAGGAAATATATTATTATTAGCTTTTTCTTTAAAATATGCCATGTATCTATATAAAATGCAGTATATCTATAAGGTATAAGAATAAAGTATATATATAGGGTTAGCGCTAGGTATATCTCCTCTTACTTATTTATAGTTCTTAATATTTCTTATAGCGATGTCTATAGTAACTGTAGGTATAATTTATTAGTTTCCCTCTAGGTTCTAGTATATATATAGCTAGTTTTAGAATCTTTATAAATCTTCTATATAATTAGGGTTGAGGGCTTTGTAGTGAAACTTGTCTAGCTCTTAGATTTCTAAGATTATAGTTCTGTAGTTTTCTTTATTAATATAATAAATGCTTCTCCTTATTCTATAGTAGTAGTGACTTTCTTCTATATCTTGTCTATTTATAAAATAATGGAGTTCTTGTATATAGGCATTGCTATAGTTAAATGGTTGTCTATCTTTAATTATTTATTTAGTATTTTTATCTAATTAGTTGCTGTTGTCTTTGAGTTTATTATATGCAGGTAGCGATTGGTTAAGGAGGTGGATGGTTTTGGATGGCGTTTCTTCCTTGTCTATTATATTGATTTGTTTTTGTCCTTCCTTATTGTTTTGTTGCTTCTTAGGTAATTGATAGTTGTAGGCCATGTAGTTAGGTTTACTATAGTTAAAGTATTTAAAGTCTTTCTTTCTTCTATCCATAGAGTCTAAGTCCATTTTTCTAGGTCTTTTACTATTATTATTAGCAATTTCTTTTTATTATTTCTTACCTTAATTAGGTTAGTAGCTTTCTTTCTTCTTAATGTTTTTATTATTTATATATAATTTATAGAGTAGATTATCTGCTTATATGCATTTTTCTATAAATAAGATAAGGTTATGTTTAGATCAATTAATATTATAGACCTTTTCTTTAACTTCTTATTTAAGCCTATTGTAGAATTGTTTAACAAGTGCTGATTGTCCCTAATCCAGGCAGGTTGCAATATCTCTGAAATGAATAGCATAGTCTAAGCACTTCCCTTTCTAATATATTCCTATAAGGATGTTTTCCACTATATAGGTTTCTCTAATATCTCTAAAAGCTCTTTTAAGTTCTTTAATATATCTTCTAAAGTTACTAAAGATTATTTAAGTTTTTTCTTTTACAGTGCCTGCTAGTGCTTTTAAGTAGTCCTTTAGGATAGGTCTAAACTATTTTAGAGCTATTCCTTTAAGATATAAAGCAGCAAGGTAAACTTTCTTTTCTTTAGTATTAAAAGTATTTTTATAATCTTTAAAATAGGCTTTAAGTTAAATAATATATAAATAGAGTTCTTTTATATTTTTATTATATATAGGTAGTAGTAGTTGTTTAATTAATATATTAATATCTATAGTAGGTTTCTTTTTATTAAGTTTATTAATAATAGCTTTATTAAGTTAGAATATATTTTAGGCAAGCTTTACTAATTATTCTTAGGTTATTAAGTTCTAATCAGGGGTATCTTTTATAAAGATATTTCCCTTATCATTAATAGTGAATGCACTAGGTTTGGTGGTAGGGGTATTAATACTGCTAGATAATCTAGGCATAGTGGTTTATTATTGCTTAAGAGTTATATAGTAATTCTCTAAATAAGAGTTATTAATATATAATAATCTAGTCTATACTTAAGAGTATAGGGTAGGTTTCCTAAGGTAATAAACCAGTAATCTAGTTTATATTAGCAGAGAGATCAGGGTGTAAATGGCATTAAGCAATCTTATTATATAGCTGGTAGAGTAAATAGAAGTTCTAAACTTATATTTAATCTAAGTGCTATATTAATGACTGACTATCTAAGCTATCTAATAAGTATACTGTTTATGGACTTATATAGTAAGTCGTTTCTTGTGGCTTACTTCATGATGTTTCCTTGTATCTGGTGAGCCTGGCACCTTGGTGTTGCAGGCTTACTTCAATCTGTGGTACGTACCCTAGGTGAGCTGTAAGCTTCGTCCTGATTGGTCCCATATCCGGGCTTTAGCCGGTGCCGTTGTTGGGTCGTAACAGCTGCTCAGTTTGCCTTCGTAAATGAACATCGGACAATCGGCTTATTTGCTCTTTTGGTGTTGGTCATGTGACTTATGCATGAGATGTTGCTATTGTCAGCTTTACCAAAGCCTGCCTCGGCAGTTGTTTAGCTTAATTGTTCTAATTGTTGGGTATGCTGTACGTAAAGGGGTATTGCGGGAGATGGTTATACGTTGCAAATATCATCTCCCAAGTAACTATGGATTACTGTATAGATGCAGGATATGTGTAGATCATATAACTTGCTTGTCGAAATGACTCGGGGAGACACGATCAGCTTAGAAGAGGAGTCCGGGACGCACTGTGCTACTTCACGTCAATTCAGATGACAAATTCACATTGCCTAAACTAGTAATCCAATGGAATGGAAGCATGGCATTCCGGCAGCAGGCGTACCTGGTGAGACCGCAGGGCGAAGATGGCTGGATTAATCAGCCCCTGTAGGCCACGGATTTGAAATCGGAAGATTTAGCGTTTCATTCACTATCCATGGTGGGCATTTCACAGCGCTGCCTAAAGAGACGCCGACTCGAACAAGAGTACGGGGCACAAGTGCCTTTTTCTCCAAGCAATCCCAACTCTGCTTTCCATGCAATATTTACTATGGCTGCAAAGTACAGGACCAGCCGTGGAATTGATAATCAGTTCAATTGTGACCTGGTAGGCATTGGCCTTCACCATACCGACTCAAGTCCATTGACGCCCGATGGCTTATCCGCTTGGCTTGTTAGTCGGACACCATGACGGAGACCCTCCTGTGGATTGTGGTGGTCAAAGTCAGAAATGGCAGTATGCGCAGTTACGCGATTATCCCAGAGCGCGACCGTTCCCTCTTCCCATTTAACGCGAACCTGGAAGTCCTGGCCAAGGGCGATATGCTGCAATTAAATGGAAACGGTTAGCGGCTTGAATAGCCCGTATCTGCAATTTTTGGGCTTGGTGCTTACATTAAACAGCAGCTGTAGAAGAGCATCAGATTCCTCATACTGGAGGCCAATGATACGCTTTGTAAATCCCTTGTTGACAAACAACGCCTTTTCTCCAGTCACCTTTTGAGACCTACTTAGCATTGCCACATATGTTATATCTTGGCTTACTGTCATATCATGCTTACCGGATGGACTCTCACAATGGGATGCTCTGATTTCACAGGCTCCCGACGGACAAATTTCCCATCGCGTCGAGCATTGTCTGCCTGATTGAAGCCGCTATGCTCAGCGCGCAGACCTTCGAGTAGTGTCTTAATTGGTTGGGATAAGCGGGCATATGCTGCCGTTTGCGACGCCCAAGCCGTATCACCGCCAGTAGGTGGGACAGACAGTAGAGTCAGAATAGTAATTCCAGGGGGCTGATGCTCGTATGAAACATCAGAATGGTATCCCGTCGTTGTCAACCTTTCCCTTCGCTGTCGTGCCCTGTATTCATTATCGGGACCTAGGTAGATATTGTGGAACTCAAGATGGTCTTTAACATGAGCTCCAACAGGCTGGTAATTTGGTCAGTATATTCCTCCCCAAGGATTAGTGAGGTCTACACACGTGAACATGCAAAGGCCCAAAATATCTTGCAAAATCCTTCTGCTTCTCAGGTCCAATGTCTTTAAAATCCTGGCCACGAAAAATAACCACGCCCCTCTCAGCAATTAGAAGTGCAAGTTCATTCTTTTGCGTGTCGTTCAATTGAGAGAGCTGCAAGCCTCGAATTTCAGTGCCAATAACTGGAGTGAGCTTGGAGACTTTTAAATCGCGATTGTCACTAGAGAGTAGGGCAGACTTGTTTTTGTCCGCTACGAGCCCACGATCTTTGAATTCAAATGACTGGATCGCTTCAAAGTGAGTCTCTTCGTCATAGACAGGGAGATACTGGTGATATCGGTACTTTGGACGAATAAATTAGAATAGTATCTCTGTCGAGCGCGCGATCATTTATATCTTACCTGCTGGTGTATGGCGTCATCATATGCCAAAGACAACTTCCCAATGGCAGTGTCCGACTGCGTGACAGTCTTCGTCGTCGACATCTTATATATATAATCACTGATTAACTAGAGTATCTCTGCAGAAGTGGTTTCCTATGCAATCAAGGTCCAAGCAAACGAAGGGGTTTTTTTTTTGTTGTGATGGACTTGTTCTTAATAAGTCCAGCAGATAGTTGAGTTTGACAGTCCTGGCCGTTCCACCTTCGGAACATCGGCAGCTTACGTCAAGATATCACCCGATGGCGGCATTTCAATCCTCAATCGTGATCGATTGTCAATATGATGAACTGCGGGGTTGGCCATTGTGGAAGGTCTGTAACAGCCAGAGACATGTTCTATATGTGGTGATCACGCCTTGAGCTGACCAAACAAGGGTAATCGTGGGGGTATTGAGATTTCAGCCTCGGACCTTGATAACACTTGGGGTGGGTTTCATTCGAGAATCATATTAAAAACACAATTAGACTATACTCCAATCTCATTATTACCTGAAAACTGACGATCCTATCTATAGCTATCGATGTTCTCCTAAGCGTATGAGTATCGGCTAAATTTGATTCGTGAGTCGTGATTTAGACCAAGATGACGACAGCGGGATGCTTCATATGGTAGTCGGCCCAATTGGACAAAGGCTTACTAATTCATGAGACCATTAATGACCTAGGTTGCACAAGACTGATTTAATAACTTTGTAATCCTCATTTCCTTGGGAATTTAAAAGAGGGAACGTAATGAAAATGAGAGACTGTACGCTGGTGAGGCATTTATCGTATTAATAAATAAATAAGGCATGCCATCGTCATTAAGAAGTGATTGTGGATGTGAATGAAGTAGCTTTCACTAAAAGTATTTACCATTAACTAGTCTTCCTATTCTAGAAACTGGAGCTGCTGTGCTGACCGCTCACACCAGTAAGTTTGTTAGCTAAATGATGTCAAATGTTGTTAAGCGATATCGGGATCATATTTCAACATATTAGTTTGCCACGGGGAGTGTCTAATGTTTTCAATACTCATTACTTTCTTTAACGCTTTTGGTGTTCGGGTAGAGTGTGAACGTTATCATTATTCCCTCCTCATAGTCACTACTTTAATTGCTCTCAGCCGTATATGGAAGTACTCTCAGCCATTACTCGTGTTAAGTAAACCGTTCCTTGGAATAAAAAGCTCCTCTTGCGCATGCTATCGATATTGAACACCTACTCTCTCATCTCTTGATTCTAAATTAATGCTAGTAACAAACAGGGGGAAGGATTATCAAAATTCCAAATAATGGTTCCTCTTACATAATATAATTGCCAACCAATCTTTCGTTCATAATGGGTCTCTAATGGCTTCTCAAGGTCGTCGTTCCAGCGTCATAGTTGTATCACTGTAACCCAAACTTATCAGCTCGCCTCTTGATATACTTACTATCGAGCCTGTCATGTTACTTATGGGCTGTGTATATCTGCCGGTCATGGTTTTATTGTGTGAAAAGATCCAACCTCTCAAACTTGGTTTTTATTTTATATTGATTCATGGGTTCTTTTACCTCTTTATCACCAGACTCACGTTTATATACCAGGTGTAAAGGTACGAAAACAAGCGTGGGTAGACTACCACTACCCTAATTAAGCACCATTTTGGATATTGAGTCTTTTAAAAGATTGTCTCAAGCTCGAAATTATAGTCATGCCCCAATGCATGAATAGGGCTACCCGAAGCGATAGTTGGTATTGCGTTTTTTGTAAGCGATATGTTCAAGCTCCGCGGGCTGCGAGACGGGACTCCGCTAGATTGTGTCAACTATTAGAAGTACTGTCGCGAGACTTGGTATATATAAACCTTTTTTATAGGCTTTGGATTATTCAATCGATTCCTGTCCAATTGTTCGTTGCATTCACTTCGTCATTATGTCGGCCTGTCGTATCATCAACGCTTCAAGAGCTTGCTGCATGAGCATTGTTCTCCCCTTTTGCTTCTTTGAAGTTGACAAGGCATTGTTATCCGATGGCCTCCCTCATCGAGTATGAATCGCTTCTTGTAGCGATCACCTTCTACAGTAAAAACGCGAAGATACATGCAATCGGCAAATTAATTGTCAAGGCATGCATTATTAGTTCTCAAGGCAGTCAATGCATGTTGCGGCGGTTCCCAAGCCAGCTGCTAGAGCTAGTGGTGAGAATGTGCAAAGCCGAACATAACGCTGCGTTGAACCTCCGAATCCTGGTTTTTTGTTTTTATAGGGAGCGAGTGAGACTATGCAATGGCCAATCATAAGTATTATGTTAGGAAGAGATCTTTACAAGCTTTCAGAAGGAGAAGTTGCTAATATTTCGTCGTCACTGAGAACTAATTAATAGCATTTGGTTCCCCTACAGAAACAACCCGCGGCCTTTCGGCTGGTTGTCTGGATTCCATATAAAGATAGTGCGTTTGATATGATCACGAATTTTCGTGTTAGTAGCATAGAATACAATCGCCAGAGCGACCAACAAATGGTCGGGGAATATCCTCTTAGTCATATTTAAAGCTAGGGAGAGAGGACTCCCGTTACCATTCACGGCAACACAAAGGCATTTCAAGCAACAGCTTTAAATCGCTTATTCACTCGCTTGTAAGCGGCTATCTTTCGGCAATTGATCCAGGCTGACGTTGCGCTGAGCCAAGCCGACAATTGCGGGAACCCGGAACCGGGAGGTGGGGTAATGGAGACGATACCGGACTGCTGAGGCCGCTTTGCAACAAATGATGACGTTTTGGCCGTGGAGCCGGTGGTGACGTGCATCACGAGTACGTGGAGATGCAAGGAATTAGGCGCGTCATGTAGCCCTCAGATAGTCCAAGCGGACGAGAAATCAAATATTAACAAATACACTGATGATTGATCTGGGCGCGCATATTCATCTTTGTGTGCTGCTCGATTGCTGTGGCATATCATATTATTAGCCCTCACTAGGTACGTGCGAACCCACGCAATCTTAACCTAAGTACTCCGTATGGAGATAGGATACCAAGATGAGCCATGACATCATACTCTATTTACCTCACAGGCTATCCGGGTATCTCTGGGCGCCTCATAAATCTTTGTGAAGCCACCCTTCATGGTATCCAGTCATTCTCTGCAACCGGAATTCCTGGATATGGACACGTACCCACACAAGCAACGCCACGCCAGCTTCAAACGAATCCCGTGGCGTGCCTTGCTTGGAAACATGATGAGGGGAGAGGGGCAGAAGGATGCTCAATCATTATAAACCCGCGACCAAGTCCATCTTTCCGCATTGCCCTTGATTCGTCCTCCCTACCCCATTTGTATTCTGTCGACATATAAATTAAGGATATCTCGTCAGCCGTCCCGCGCTTTTCTTACCCGTCTCACCACCCGCAAACTGAGATCCATTAGTCCTACGGAGAAAGACGTTCAGATTGTTGTTTACCATGCCTCAAACTATCCCTACCGCAAGCCGCCTCCTTGACCTCTTCAGCTTGAAGGGTAAGGTCGTCGTCGTCACCGGAGCTTCTGGGCCCCGGGGCATGGGAATCGAAGCTGCACGCGGTTGCGCTGAGATGGGCGCCGATCTCGCCATCACCTATTCATCTCGCAAAGAGGGTGCCGAGAAGAACGCTGCAGAGCTGACCAAGGAGTTCGGCGTCAAAGTCAAGGTAT
The DNA here is from genome assembly GCA_025919625.1 of Trichoderma arundinaceum. Classification (NCBI taxonomy): domain Eukaryota; kingdom Fungi; phylum Ascomycota; class Sordariomycetes; order Hypocreales; family Hypocreaceae; genus Trichoderma; species Trichoderma arundinaceum. Next base: position 78,701 of record JAMQTF010000016.1, read on the forward strand.
ATAAGTGCAACCAAAGCGACTACGCCGACGTCGAGCGCTTTGTAAATCAGGTTATTTCTGATTTTGGCAAGATTGATGCCTTCATTGCCAAGTACATCCCTCTCACCTCTCACTAAATATGAGCAGTGAGTGCTGACTAGCTTCCCACCAGTGCGGGTGCCACAGCCAACAGTGGCGTTGTCGACGGCAGTGCCAGCGATTGGGATCATGTTATCCAGGTCGACCTGAGCGGCACTGCATATTGCGCAAAAGCCGTTGGCGCCCACTTCAAAAAGCAAGGCCGCGGCTCCTTCGTCATCACTGCGTCAATGTCTGGCCATGTTGCCAACTTTCCCCAGGAACAGACTTCGTACAATGTTGCCAAAGCAGGCTGCATCCACCTGGCGCGGTCTCTGGCAAACGAATGGCGCGACTTTGCCCGCGTCAACAGCATCTCACCAGGTTATATCGATACCGGTTTGTCTGACTTCATCGACGCCAAGACTCAAGAACTATGGAGAAGCATGATTCCAATGGGGCGCAACGGTGACGCCAAAGAGCTAAAGGGCGCGTATGTCTATCTCGCGAGCGATGCTAGTTCATATACAACAGGGGCCGACATTGTAATCGATGGAGGCTACACTACCCGATAAAAGTTCATTTTCAACTTAATGCAAAACATACTGTTATCAACTCAACTATACTATAATTATAACCGTATCAATAGTAATTAACTTTCAGTAATGGGCTGTCTCCTCGTTGACAATTCGCGCATGCGAGAGGAAAACAATGAACCCCACCAACTGGACTATCGCCGTATTAGCGCTGCCTTTGTTTACTCTTGATGTCTTGCTCTCATTTCGACGTGACGTGTCATTCTAAGCTTTGTGAGGAATTGTTGTAGCTGCATGCATGCTAGAGATGTGCCCCGATGCCGGGGTTTGGCATTTAGCCGTCATTGAACTACCGTTGGCAAATTGCAATGACATGACATTATTCACATGGGTCAGAATACATGGGTCAGAACACCTAGAGTGAGGCAGCACCGTGGATGAGTCGCCAATTGTAAACACAAGTATTCCGTAGGTAAATACGGGATGCAAGGTTTACTCTCGTCATTTCCTGTGTCTTTGCCTCATTAAACTGCAAAGTTTGAGACAAAAACTTAGCCACCAAAAATAAAAATCGCCCTATTCTACTCGCCCTTCTGACTGCGAACGCCCTTGCCTCCATGCAATTTCTGATCACCTCTTTCCCCGCGATCTGGCTCCTCGTTCCCCCACCGATGGATCTAATTCCCAACATGGGTCGCTGACAGAAGTACCCGACAGTAGTGCGATCGTCTTTTCGGCTTCACTGTGGCGTCGGTTCATCGGAATTTAGGGCAAGTGCCGCCTAATACACCCGGGATTACCGTCATGTTTGCAGATGCATTGTTGCAAGTACAAAACCCCTCAAAAAATAAAAAGGCGGATGTGCTGGCGAGAAAAATATTAGATCTGAAAGAGCCTAACGAGGCGTGAAGAGGTAAAAGAAGTCATTAATAAACGCCAATCAGGCCTACAAAAGCAACCATGTCGGTTAAATTTATGCATACTACGCCTCATGTGAGGGCAACTGACCTTTCTAGCCTCTCTAAGAGCCCGTTCAGGATTCATCCTATTCCCCTTCTTACTTCTTTTTTAGGCATCAACTTTCATGTCCCGGAAGGGACCTCCCAGGGGCTCTTCTTGCTGCAGTCCGACGGCTCGAAGAGAAGCTCGCAACTGCGGCTCTCACCAGCGGCATTCGCATGATTCGCGTGCGCCTGAAGGTAATTTTTTACCCAGTAATTCTACTAATCCTTGCATTAAAGCGGCGAGTTCGGATGAGTCTACCTCACCAAAACGCTACCCACCTACCTAAATGATCAAAGACATCGATACCCCGTGTGTGATAACATGATGATCAGGTAACATTGGCTGCGGGTAGATACTCACAGCCAATAGTATCTCTATGCTCAACCCTATAACGTAACCATCCAGTAGCATAACTATTGGTCCGGGCCTAATGAGCACCAGTCGTTTACGTTTATGGTATTTCTTTTTGTACTCCAAATGTATACTTATCGTATGAGAATCACGATCCACAAATGAGGGGAATCGCGTTTCCATGTAACCATCTTCAAGTCTTGGTACTCCGTACACAATGGTGGATTTTACACAGGTGTCATTTTTGTGGGTCCAAAACATTGCCTGTGCACTACAGATAATATCACAGACCACAAATTTCCTTGTCAGCTAGCTTCATTCCTAGTAACGGGGCATTTCCGCCAGCCTCGTTATCTACACCATGGGAGCTCATTTTCCTAAATCAAGGAAATAAAAGTTAGGAGGTATACCGACGGATATTTTAAATCGAGTAGACAGGTCCAATCATGAGAAAGACAAAACCCCCAGGAACCAACAACCATTCTCAGGCCTTGTTGTTTGAGGTGACATGGTGTCTTGCACCTGCAGCAGGCGTTTCCACTTCAAGAAATGATCACTGACGAAGTGGTATTATCCGGAACTTTCCCCGCCATCTTTACACTTTATGAGACCATTAAGCTGCGGGGATGGACAGCAATCTGGGCGGAGTACTCCTCAGCGAGATGCAGTGTCTTGGAATTGTCTAATCAAGTGAAGATGGCCAGAAGATGTCTGACAAGAGGAGGTCGGGCGATACTACATAAACGGCAATCTCCGCAGCGTGAATCTAGAATGTTACTTCCATGGCGAGCTATTGACTTAGCCACTTCATGTGGAATCTTCCGAGGTGGCACGAGGCTTGCTCGATACTTCCCGAATCCCCTTCAATTACGCCTTGTTCCAACAATAGTATGCCCCAGCTCCCAATCCTTTCTTCTCGACAAACAAAACATACTCACAGCACGCGTCAGGTGCTTTGAAATATTGAAAACAGCATGCGCCTCCAACAATTGGTGGCCTACTGGCCACTACTGCTTGGATCGACTCAAGCGGCGGACCAACACTCTTTTGATGTCTTGGATTATATCGATCCATTGATTGGTACCGCCAACGGGGGTAGGATATTTCTCTCCAGAGAGACACGGCCATCCAGCTAACAGAATTGCGTTACAGGACACGTCTTCCCAGGTGCAAGTCTTCCTTGTGAGTCAATAGCCATAAACAATACCTTGCTGCAGCGATACGGTCAAAATTAATCGCATGAAAAAAGATGGCATGGCCAAAAGTGTAGCAGATGGTAACAAAGAGATTCAAGGAGGCTATGCCTCAAATGATGGCCTAAGTAAGAAATTCTTTATAATCCAGCGTGAGAAAGTCAAAAAGAATTGACCAATTACTATAGTCACTGGATTCTCTCACATGCATGACAGTGGAACAGGTGGTGTAAGTAGAATTCAGCTTCCTCGGACAAGGTGTAAACTTGCTAATATTCTTGTCTTTCAGGGTGCATCATTGGGAAATTTTCCTCTCTTTGCCCAGACGGGCTGTCTAAATGATGACATTAATAACTGCTACTTCCCGTCAACCCTGCGGGCCTCGGAGAAGATCAACGAGACCGTTGTAGCAAAGCCAGGCTACTTTGCCCTGCAACTCAACACGTCAGTCAAGGCTGAAATGACTGTCACAAACCACACAGCTCTATATAGATTTTCTTTCCCTACCGACGGCACCCCAACAAAGATCCCTGCCAATGGGAAGACGCCTTACAGCCCTCTGATCCTAGCTGATCTAGCAGATCTCTCTGGTTCCAGAAGTGATGCAGTCATCTCGGTCGATGCTCACACTGGCCGTATATCTGGAAACGGTACCTTTAGGCCTTCCTTTGGCATTGGCACATACAAGCTTTATTTCTGCACAGACTTTCATGGCGCGAGGCTGCGTAACACGGGTATATTCATCAATAACCGAGCAGGTAGCGACCGCAAGAGCTTCCGTGCTTATGATGATGGCCAGAACCCAATTTTACCAGCTGGCGCTTGGGCTCAGTTCCATCCTCCGGCAAACAATCAGATTCTGGCTCGAGTTGGGCTTTCATTCATAAGCACCACTCAAGCCTGCCACAACGCTGAGAAAGAAATTCCTAACTTCGATTTCGAATCTGTGAGAGCCGATGCTGAGGATGCCTGGCGCAAGAAGCTCAGCGTCATCAAGGTTGACAACACTGGCGTGAGCGATTCACTTCAGAGGACGTTTTGGAGTGGCATTTACCGTACACTACTTTCCCCTCAAGATTATACTGGTAAGAAAACAGATACATCAATCAAGTTTTTGACCATCTCTTACACTATTCTTAGGCGAAAATCCTCTTTGGAAGAGCAACGAACCGTACTTTGACTCATACTACTGCATCTGGGATAGCTTTCGAAGCACACATCCCCTACTCACCCTAGTTGACCCTCATGCTCAGGCTTTGATGATTCGTAGTCTCATTGATATATACCGCCATGAGGGAAAACTTCCAGATTGCCGTATGTCCCTTTGTAAGGGATTTACCCAAGGTGGAAGCAACGCCGATAATTTGTTGGCGGATTCATATGTGAAGGGCTTAAGGGACGGTATCGATTGGGATACTGGCTACAAGGCGGTCGTATCCGATGCTGAGGGTAAATTTTATCCATGATTAGTTTAATCGCCATAAGGCATATACTAACACTTAATTTCAATAGAGGAGGGCCAAATCTGGACAGTCGAGGGTCGTGGAGGCTTGCAAAGCTGGAAGACACTTGGTTATATCCCGACTGACGACTGGGATCCCAATGGTTACGGTCTGTTCACTCGGTCCATTTCCAGAACCATTGAATATTCCTACAATGACTTTTGTATTGCGGAGATGGCTCGTGGCCTTGGAAAGCATGCAGATGCGGAAAAGTACCTGAAGCGTTCCGGCAATTGGGAGAACATGTTTGATCCGCACTCGCGATCTAAGCTGAATCTGACCGGTACTCAAGACTACAATCAATTTACCGACAGCGGATTCACTGGTTTTCTGCAGCCTCGGTACCTTAATGGTACTTTTGGCTTCCAAGAACCAGCCATCTGTACCGATTTGTACAATTTTGCGGGCTGCTATCTCAATCCTGGTGGTCATGAAACCTATGAAGCGGGCTCTTGGCTTTACACATTTTATGTGCCTCATGACCAGGCAACTTTGATCACCACACTAGGAGGGCCGGACCAATTCATCCGCCGTCTTGAGTATATGCATAACACCCCAGGTCTTTTCTACATCGGCGATGAGCAAGCGTACCTTCTGCTCTTCATCTTCCACTATGCTGGACGTCCCGGTCTCTCCTCCAAGTACGCGCACAAGTATATCCCTAGCGCCTTCAACGACACCACAAGTGGCCTTCCAGGAAACGATGACTCAGGTGCCATGGGTAGCTTCACGGCCCTTACCATGATGGGCCTGTACCCCATGAGTGGGCAAGATGTCTACATCATCATTCCACCATTCTTCCCAGAGGTCAAATTTACTGACCCACGCTCTGGGAAAACAGCCATCATTCGAAATATCAACTTTGATGCTTCATACAATAACATTTATATCCAGAGTGCAAAGTTGAATGGCAAGCCGTACAACAAGGGATGGGTTACCCATAGCTTCTTCCTTAATGGGGGAGTTCTAGAATTGACTCTCGGGCCTAAAGAGAGTACGAAATTTGGAACTGCCAAGGCAGATCTCCCACCAAGTGCGTCGACAAACTTCTGGAGCTAGGCATGGTAGGATAGACCGCTGTTTGTTGTATAATTAATGACGTTAAAATACTCATCAAGTTGACTATCATTATGTAGCAATATTTTGTGACCTGCACATTGCTTTGGATGGTTGACTTAACTCCTACTCGTTGACAGAAAATGGTTATTGGCTAAGGAGAAATACCTATGTTCCACAAAGCCTGAAGCATTACCTGAAGCCTTATACCATCCATGGACCCATACTCGTATTGCCATACCTCTTCCAAAACTTTCTCCCAGGCTCTCCTTTTCCCATTGCTTCATCCATCTCTGCTTTTAGCACAGGGTTTACTCCCTTCTGTCTCATCTTCTCTTGCGTTTTAGGTGGGCTTTTATGAACAGGATGGTCGTCTGGAAGCTTCGAAATTTGCTTAGCCTTGTCAGAGCAAGACGGAGTTTTCCCCCATTTTAACCCCGCTTGAGCTCTGAGTCGTCGATTATCATTTTTGTCTTCTTTTCCAGTCATATTTTGGGCAGCTTCGAGCCAGGGGGAAGAAATTGCAATTACAATGTGAATTTGTTTGGTTTCATTAGGGAGATCCGCACATCTATCGAGGTACCAACTCTGGCCAGGTCATTTATATACCGAGCTATCAGGCCGATACCATGACTGCGCCTCCATGATCAACTCCATATGTCCCTTCTATGACACAATGCCATCTCCGCATTAACCTTTCATTTCAATTGAATTCAATGTGGTGGGGCTATGGGCCTTTCAGCTCGTCTATTTTGGGTGCTGACACGCGCCAAGCCGCGATGATCGTCACTAAGCCACGTTCTAGTAGTTTATGTTTTTTTACTGATATAGAGTAAGCTTCTTAAATGCTCCGCAGCCAGAACATTGGGGGTGCTTCATATATATTAGTCTCCCGAAGCCGTTCTTATGCAAAATATGGCTGAATTCAATTACAGAGTGATCTTAGTGCTTCTATATAATATACTTTACAATGTCTATGCTTGTGCCTTTAGCTGAATGAACTGCTCGCTGAAAGGAAAGTCATGGAAGCCCTTGTCCAATTTCGCAGTGAAAAAGGTCTCACGCTGGTACGGCGTAAGAGGGATTCCTTGCTTGAATCGGAACGGCAGATCTGGATTGGACGTGTAAGGACGGCCAATCCCAACAATAACATCGTAGTCCTTGTACTCTTCATCAACAGCCTTCTTACTGGAATCTACCTCGAATCCTCCAGCGACAATAACAGGGCTAGTATTATCATATGCCTTGATGATTGGTGTGAGATCGTTGCCTTTCTCACGAGACTCAACAAAATGGATATATGCCAGCTGGAGCGGTTTCAGCTGCTCGACAAGATAGACATATTGTGGTGTCGGGTCATAATCTATATTACCCATAAAATCCGCAAATGGACTGAAGCGAATTCCAGTGCGGTCTGCACCGATGGCTGCCACAACGGATTTGGTTACTTCCAAAGCAAATCGTGCCCGGTTTTCAATACTTCCGCCCCATGCATCTGTCCGTTTGTTGGAAAGTTCCTGGATAAACTGTTCGATCAAATAACCGTTGGCGCCGTGGATCTCAACACCATCAAAGCCGGCAGCAATAGCGTTCTTGGCTGCTTGCGTATAATCTTCAATGTACTGAAGAATTTCGTCGTCTGTGAGGGGCCGCGGCTTTGTGCCATCCGGGCTTGTTGGAATGTCACTAGCAGAAACAAGATCGGCATTGCTCTCCTCCTTCAACACCTTCTCGTGGGCGGTTCGTCCTAGCGCCCACAGCTGGAGATAAACAAATGAACCTTGCTTATGGACGGCATCAACTACCTCCTTCCAAGCGTCGATTTGCTCTTGATTGTAAATTCCAGGAACGTTTGCGTAACCACCAGCTTTCTGAGTGATGAAAGTCGCCTCGGTGATAGCTAGAGAGCCAGGGACAGCTGTCCTTTGCGCATAATATTCCTTCACGGTAGGCAAAGGAACGTGGTTATCATCGGCCCTGTACCGAGTCATCGGCGCCATAGCAATTCGGTGGGAGAGCTCAATGCGGCCCACTTTGATGGGGTTGAAGAGTTTTGACATAATTAGTTTTTCCCCCTTGGGTTTTACTTTTGGTGTCACTAAGAAAGAGCAGATAATATTGACGAGATCAAAGAGACACCAAATTGCCTCTTCTCATCGTTTTTAAATACCATAAGTCCGTATCCCCATAGCCGCCTACCTACCCAAACTAGTTACCACTCATTGCACCATTGTGCATTATAAATCCAAACCCCACAGTTGTTGTGCAAGTGCTGCGCTACGGTTTCCTTAGTCGGATTTCGGCATCGTTCGATGTTTAGATGATCATCGCGAAGAGATAACAGTATTAGGAGAGGATACGACACCATGCGTCAAACAAACTGAGCAACAGCATTGGTGGAGGATTGGAATGCAGAGGGTTGTATGGAGTAAATGAGTCATGTGCCGAGAGCCAAGCCAGATCTTTTGTTGCCAGCTACCGGCATCTGTTTGGTAGGCAACTATAGGCGAAACTCTTTGTAATCAGTTAGAGTGCTAAACTATACGTATACCCATTAAATTTTTGAGGGAAAGAAAAAAGGAATGAGCCTGCCTGGTGTATGGTCCTAATAGGCGCCAGCTTCTTGGATACTGCAGAGAGAGGGACGGGCCGGCATCTCACTCCTGTGGGCCGTTGTTGGTCCGTCTTAAAAACCAATGTAAGCATTGAACCTTACAAACATGAGAAAGTAAAGTAATCTATGAGACGGAGACGGAGCTGGTAACGACCGATGTTTTGTTGTTACGTTGGAAATTCCGAGGTACCGAGTTCCGCATCCCCGCCTCTGAACATGGTGTGTCTTAGTAAGGAACCATACGGGGCTACCCCATGCATTCGCTATTCTTTTCTCATATGGAAACCCACACATAGAAGTTATTTGTACAGTTTGGAAGTAACATCCGGCAGTGTCAAGGTTGCCGGATTAATGGGGACCATTCTTGATGCAATAAATTGCAAAATTAGGAGTACGAAGTATGCTACCGAGTATGGAGTATTTACCTACCAAAGTACGGAGTACCTCCCTGTGTACTCCGTACCTGAGAGAAATGAGCACAGGCATAAATTGGCCACCGCACATTGCCTAATTTGAGAAATGTCTCCGCTGCTGAGGCTAAATTGATTCCACCCATTAAAGAAGCATACGGAGTAGACGGAATTGCAAATCAGTTCGCGTAGTAAGGATACATGCTTGGGCATGCTCCGTACCGATAAAGAAATCCTACAAACGTTATTTAAGATGTCATATATACAGATTCTGTAACTATTCCTTCTGCTCCCTTCACTCCATTTCACACAAACGATGTTCTATTATAAATATGCGGGCCAAACTCCGCCGCCAAAGATCTCCGCGCGCTACGGAGCAGACTGACTCGGTAATCTAATTGGGCCGAGTCTGTGTTGCACTGACCAGAGGAAAAATTGAAGGCCAAAAAAAAAAAAATAGTTTATAAGAACATCGAGGTTGTGATTTGGAGAAGGGCAACATCTATATTCATTTAATCGATCGAGATATCGCAACTAAAACTCAAACACCAAAGTCTGCCACCATGACAGTTTCAGAGCTCAAACTTCAAGAACCCATCACGCTCCCATGTGGCCTCACACTCCCGAATCGGCTTACCAAAGCCGCTATGGCTGAAAGTTGGGCAGATAAGGAATATCTACCAGGCGAAAGAATATTCAAAGTATACGAAGCATGGGCTGAGGGCGGATGGGGATCGGTCCTCACAGGCAATGTCCAGGTTGATGTCAGATACCTTGGTAGCCCCGGGGATATAAGTCCCAACGAAGACGTCGACAGGGAAAAGATTCTTTCTTCATGGAAGAAATGGGCAAAAGCAAGCTCCAAAAACGGCACTCCTGCTATTATGCAAATCAACCATCCAGGACGGCAAAGCCCCGCTGGCAGTGGCAAGAGAGGATTTTTTGAGAAGTCAATTGCTCCAAGCCCAATTCCACTCCATCTAGGGGATGGTATCTTGGCTAAGCTTGCTACCGCACTCCTTTTTGGCTCACCCAGGGAAATGACCATTGATGATATCCATGATGTTGTGATTCGCTTTGCTAATACTGCCAAGCTGGCAGCCGGAGCAGGTTTTGCAGGCGTTGAGCTCCACGCAGCGCACGGTTATCTGTTGTCACAATTTTTAAGCCCTGCATCTAACCAACGGCAGGATGAGTATGGTGGATCAGCCAAAGCGCGGGCTAAAATCGTCGTTGACATCATCAAGGCCGTGAGAGAGGCAGTCCCAAAGACGTTCTGCGTCGGCATTAAACTGAACAGCGCAGATTTCAGGGATAAGGAGCAGCTTGAAGCTTGCGTCGAGCAGTTGGAGGAAATCACAGGCGCCGGCGTCGATTTTCTTGAGATAAGCGGTGGTTCATACGAAGATCCACAAGTAAGCCTCACCTTCTCTCTGCCCTGTGCACTCATAGTTTTAAAGTTATCTAACACAAGCTTCGTCCAGATGATGCAGGGGACTAAGTCAGCAAGCACCCTGTCTCGCGAGGCTTTTTTCCTCGATTTTGCAAAAGAGATCCGTGGCAGGTTCAGGCATGTCCCACTAATGGTAACTGGTGGTTTCCGAACGCGTCAGGGCATGGAGAATGCGCTTCGGGAGGACGCGTGCGATATTATCGGCATTGCCCGACCTGCCGCGCTAAACCCGACATTGCCTAAGAATCTGATCTTCAATAAAGAGATCAAAGATGAAGATGCAAGAGCATTTACGAGAAAGGCGCCGGATCTGTTGCTTCCGAAGCTAGTGGGTATTAAGGTGATGGCTGGAGGAGCAGAGACGGTAGGTCATGCTAATGAAGCGATTCATGCCCACCTTAATGATAAAAGCTTGTCTAATTTAATTACAGGATTGGTACATGAAGCAAATTCGATCAATACCAACAGCATTATAATTGTTTTATTAAGGCAGCGCGCAGTAATTGTACTCTAGCATAGGTACTCCTGAAGTATCCACCTTTAATAAATAATCAAGACATTTATTTACACCATTTCCCAGGCGTCTCAAGGCAAGACATATGTAACATGATCATGTTCATGATTGATGCTATTGTTTCGTCTATATTCCCTTAAGTCTCGAGATATTCTGAACACTGGTATCAAAGTCTTAGCACTACATCCTCGACAAGGGTTTTTAGCACATGATTCAAATGAATCGGCGCTGGCCTCCCTCTCGATTCTAGTTACCAGATCAGTGCTACCAACTGCTGAGTTGTTGTACACTTATGCCGCCATTTTAGCGTTGATGTTGGGGAACCAAAGCAACCACACGCTTGCGTTTCATAACAGAGGTTATTGCGCCATTGATAGACTTGGAGGCGTAGGGTTGCATTTTGATGGAGATCTCCCCGCAAGGTTGATTATATGCTTGATATATTTAATAAGCTTTGGGATGGCGGATCATACCAAGTATATAGTCTCCAATTGTAAATGCAGTTCGCCGTTTTTATTTTCATTCTGTCATCAAGTCTTTTGTGCTTCTAATCATGAAGGCCGCACTATCATCTACGTGGGCCCTGTGGGCCCTGTGCTTCTTCAGCGCATCTGCTGCACCTCAGATCCAGCGACGAAGTAGCGGATTTCCAGACGGACAGCCCATCAGCCCAGATGGAAAGGGGGGGCCGTTTTCAGGTAGGCTCAAGAAAGTAACTTGCAGAGGTGGAGAGTCTAACAGGAGATGAAAGGTGGCACGAACCACGAGTTAGACTTGCAAAATCCTAGTAACTTGGGCGAGCAATCTACTGACAACGGCGTTGTTCCAAATCTCAAATGGAGTTTCTCTGACTCCAAGACTCGCATCTTGAAAGGTGGCTGGGTTCGAGAACAAGTCATCACTGATCTGCCCGCAAGTCATGACATTGCAGCTGCGCAGCAACATCTGAGGAAGGGGGCTATCAGAGAGCTCCACTGGCACCGAGTGGTAAGCGTTGTTTTTTTGTGCTTCGGTCCTAGATCCGCATTAGCAACTAACATGGGGGAATAGGCTGAATGGGGCATCGTCTATGCCGGCCGTATCACTATTTCAGCCGTTGACGAGAATGGCCACTACGAGGTGTCAGAGCTCGGCTATGGAGACATATGGTATTTCCCAAAGGGAGTTCCTCACACTGTTCAAGGTCTTGAGGATGAGAACGAATTTCTCCTAGTTTTTGATGATAGTGACTTCGATAAGATTGGGTGAGATAGATTGCATCTTCTTGATTGAACGCAGAGCATCTCAAAAGCTGACCATCCAAGCACCACCTTCAACGTCGATGACTGGATTGCTCACACTCCTCGCTCTGTTCTCGCAAAAAACTTTGGAGTCGATGAATCTGTTTTCGATTCCATCCCTCCCACAGATCCCTACATCATCAACGGGACAATTAGCACACACAACGTCACAGGAGATACTCCCTCATCTTCTGGTAGTAGCTCTTTCGTATACCGGACGCTGCAACACCCCCCTGAGAAAATTGGCGGAACTGGTGGCGAGTTCCGCAAGATTGATTCAACGAATTTCCCAGTTAGCAAGACCATTGCTGCCACATTTGTGACCTTGAAACCCGGCGCCTTGAGGGAGTTGCATTGGCATCCCAATGTGAGTATCTTTTACCTTTCCGTAGTGGTAGCCACTGTTCCAGTCAGGGCATCATGCCGTAGAACAACTATGGACCATAAATTAACAAGCATGTACGTGTAGGCTGAAGAATGGCTGTACTTCCACAAGGGCACAGCCCAAGCCACCGTCTTCATCGGCAGTGCCGCAGCCCGAACTTTCAACTTCCGCGCCGGCGATACGGCAGTCTTTCCCGACAACTCAGGGCACTACATCGAAAACACGTCAGAGACAGAGGATCTCGTCTGGGTGGAGATATATAAATCGGATCGCGTGGCCGATATTCCTCTGACCCAATGGCTCGCGCTAACGCCGCCGGATATTGTTGCGCAGACATTAAAAGTGCCTTTGGAGTTTGTGGAGAAGCTGAAGAAGGAAAAGCAGGTATTGATTCAATAGACTACCACGCAGGTAATACATTTACCACATAGCGGACATCACCAGAATGGAGATATTCTGGTTGTTTTTCCAATATACGCATATGATCAAATCAGTACTTCGTTCTCTCTATTTCATATATACATTACACCACATTGCCATTAAATTTTATAATAATCTCCCCTTCTATTCCTTCAGCAGGACAATTGCTTCAGAATCTTGGACAGTAAACGTAATGTTACCACTGGAATCCGCTTTGATAACCTTGCCTGACTCCTTACCGTTAACCCGCTTGGCCAAACCGTTGGAATTGGCATCGTAAGAGAATCCATTGAAGGTGACACCCGATTTGTCGGTAGCACCAGCTGCGGTAAGGCGCTGCGATTTCCATGAGGATCGAGGGGCAACCTTGACAGTATATGTCTGGCTCCCACGGGTACCGGAACCAGAGTTGTATTGTCGCAAGTTCAGAACAGCAACCCGACGCAAATCGCCGTTAATGTAAGCTCCATATCCAGAGTCTTTGTCAGCATCCTTGTTCAAGGCAATCGTCTTAACCTCAATGGTGTTAGAGTGAGCCAAGAAGGTGCTCGCGGCCAGCTTCCCGTAATATGGGGCATTGGTTGTGAGGGTACCAGAAGGGACCCAGGCGGCATATGGAGAGCCCACAGACTGGTGGAAGTGAATACGCTTGATAACGCCGGTAGAAGCAGCATAGAGGGAGAACTCCATAGCCCAGAGAGCGGCTCCAAAAACATCAGAGAGGCCCGAAGCCCCACCGCCGTACAAGCTGTTGTGCTCTCCAATGATATAGTCAGCGCTGATGGTAGATGTCTTGGCGTAGTTGACGTGGCCCGTAATTGATTTAACGACAGCATTGTGGCTCATGAGAGTGTTCTGTAAGGTAACGCCAGGGACAGTGGCACCGTTCATGTAGTTATGCACAGAGACCTGAGTGATCTTCTGAGTGGCATTACCCTCATCGGGGAAGATATCGGCAATATGTAGCCTGGCTCCAGGAGAGCTCAAAGAGGGAGCAATGTACTTGACGCTGCGGGCCAGCTCGGGGCATGCGCTTTGAAGATAGCTCTCAAAGTGCTCCGTTGTGTTCAGCCACTCAGCAGTGTACTGAGTGGCGTTGTAGGTGCTAGGACGTCTGCTTCCGATAAAAAGATCAGGCTCATTTCCAACCTCCCAGTACTCGAGCCGGTCAGCAAGTGCCTTGCAAGCTAATGGTACCGTTGTCTGAAGAGTGTTCCATCCAGATGAGTTATATGCACCGAGATTGAACTGATGAGAGTAGCGGGTGCCAGCAGGAAAGGCACCATAAGACTCGAAATAGGTCTTGCCAATACACTGCCATGCACCGGGGTCGGCATTGGGGCATGCACTGGCAGTAGAGGTGGTCAAAGTAGAGTCGTAGATGGCACGGTCGCTATCGAAGGTTGTTAGCTTCACTCAATTGAATCCATCTCATGATGTTGTGGCTCATATTCACCCAGAGTTTCCACCAACTCGCACAACAATTCCGCTGCCTTGAAACTCGGCCAAGTTCTGCATTAGATTATGAGAGAAGGCATTTGGCTGGTTTTTTGTTCCTATAATAACGAAACATTGGATTAGTTTACTCAAGCCTCACTGGTATGTATAATCCAGCTCCTCCACTCACCAGCAAACGTAGGAAAGCCGATGAGCTCAAATGACAAGCTCACGTACGAGTCAAAGAGACTCGCCGCCGCCATTGACTGCGATAGCAGTAGGGATGCCGGGACCCAATACTTTGCCATTGTAGCTTCTCTCTTTGCTTTACTAGGATCCACAAAGAATAGGCCTATTTCTATAATCCTTCGCGAGGAGATCCAGAAATAAAATATGAGTTCGTCCCAGTTCCATATATATGCCGTCATACGATGCTACGCTACCCAGGCACCTCCTGAGTCCCTGGATCTAATGCAGGATCTTCATCTGATGACAAGACTGAGCTGCCGGACTCAAGATCAGTTAATCCATCTATAGGAACAATTTTCTCCTGGTCGCCGTTGAACGGCCTTGCCCGTTTCAGCAGGAGCGAAATAAATGGCGAGTTTGTGATATGTACAGGGATTATCGGTCCTATCCATGTCCTCCCCCACAATCTCGAGGCGTAAACCCCGATAGTGCTGATGCCGCCGTGTTCGGATAGAATTTCCCGGTACGACGGCAATGTCATCAGAAAGTAGCACGTACGAATTATGTGTATTAATCTGACTGCTGCTAGTGACTCCGGGTATAAATCAAGGAGAACCTATAATGCGCTGTTTGTAAGACGAGGCCCGTAATGGATCGACAACCGGATATTCGGATCGCCCACTCACGCTTCTGTGCCCCTGTAACAGCCTGTTCGCGTCACCCTGCTCCAAACTAGTAACCATAACGAATTTTTTTAATCCCCCGCATTGAAGGCGGACATAATTGAGGAGAGATTCTGGGAGCTAGCATGAAATATGGGGTTAGCACAGGTGATATTCCGGGCCGACTAGTATTGCTACGTTGTTCATGCAGCATTCAGCATAGCAAGCAATAGAGTATGCAAGAATAGCCAAGCCTGTAACTGCTTCGGGCATCAATGGAGGCATCTTCAAGGCAAAACTAGCCTGTTTGACTGCTGTCTGCTCAAGATATTCCGTAATTGTGCTCTAATTAATATGGAGCACCCCGCCATCATACCATCATATTGTTAATTCGGTGGATAATTACCATTCCGCCAAAGTGCAACAACGCCCCAAGGGTCACACGCCCAAAGCATCAGTCCTTCAGCCAGAGACATCTATTCCACCCAGTCGTTGGAACTCGTTCAAGCTAGTCCCCACAGATATTGTGATGCGGGATGGATTGAGGTTACCACCCACTCTTGGTCCATTGATGACATTGGACAAAAACTTAGCCATCGCATCTATCATTCTGCCGTCCGTCCTTTGTTTTACAACACCAAGCTCAATACTGTACCTTTTAAACATTGTTTCGCGATATCTTATCCAAGCATTATAACCAGTGAGCCAAATCAATACCTCCACCCGCCTCCAATAAAGGAAAAAGGTTTAGAGCTGAATTAGGGTCGTTGTCGTTGCCCACGATCCCATCCCAGTATGTAGTATCAGGCGTATGCAACATCGGCTCCGATAGTCCCAGGAATACGGAGTCCATCTCTCCCATCCGTGGAGATGGTCCACTCGACAAACCTTGGTGCTGTAATAATGATCTATCCAGCGAGACGCGACTCCTATTCATCGCCGTATCTGGAGTCCTGACATGCAAGTCAACCTCCCTCAGTGGCGCTGGGGACATATTCAAAGGCGATCTTGCATCAGGCGCCACTAGGCCAAATAACTGACTTGAATTTTCCGTGCGCCGCATCCGTTCTCGAAGATCCTGCCTCTCCAAGTACTCCAATGCAGTCGTGAGCAATGACTGAGCTATCAAGGAGTACTGCCGGGCATGAGCGTCATTCTGGGCAAAATGGTCCATAGTTTGTATAGACAATCGTGTGTACTTCTCCAGGATACGACCAAAACCACCCAGGAGACCAACGCCAAGAACGAGCGACGCAGCGAAAAGCCATGATCTACTACCATCAGTCCAACGTCCATGTCAGCAACAAAAAAGCAAACTGGAATGGAGTCGTATCACTCACACAAGCAGAGGAGCCGTTCCCTTCAGGACACCCCTCTCGATCAATTCCAAGACTGGGTCGACCATTAAACTCGCGGCATCAATACATGCATCCGCCAATTTTGATCTTCCCGAAGCTAGTGCCGGTCTACTAGATGCCGCTGGCCCGTCTGCAAGTCGTTGGCATAGCTCATACATCAAAAACGGACGTGAAACAAGCATCACGGCATAGTAGTAGGACGATAACACTTGGCACGCTCCCGTCACCTGGGCCTCATTGCGGGTGGCAGGCTGCGCGATAACGTCTTTCAATTGGCTAAGCCATCGTCCAGACCAATCGCGCAGCTTGTGCGATATGCCTTCGGTCAGTTGCATGGAGATCTTCCGCTGCGAGTATATTTCCAAAATAATACACTCCAGTATGAGGAGGATCTGGACGGAGGCATTAAGCAGGTCAAGTACTTCTTTCCCATCAGCATCTACCGCACGGTAGGGAACAGTGCAGTCCACATCTGATGTTGCAGGGGGGCGTCCCATGGAGCTGCTGAGGAAAAGGTCAAGCACACGTAGGCTCTTCCACAGCCGGTCCCGTTGCCGATGAATCTCCTGTCCAAATCGAGCATTGACTTCGGTCCTGTGCAAGCCAATCGAGTAAGCCGCTCTCGCCGCAATGCCGAAGAAAAGGAAGGCTCCATTGATTTGGCACGAGCACAACATGTAAATTGTAACCAAGATGAATGCCTGAACCGTCTCGGCGCCAAGACTGTCGCTCAGATCAGTATATGCCAAATCACGAGCATACTCGAAATACTGCTGAGACAGAACGTCATCATCCGCCTGCAGCCCAATCGCGAGAACAAGGAAGTGAATAATCGTCGTCACATTATCGGGCTTCTGCTCCAAGTTCGCCCATATGATCAAATCATCCAAGAGTGCTGAGCTATCAAACAAATCCACCAAGCTCGCCGTCGTTGACAAATACGCCGAAACGGCAGGCGTAACGTCTACAGGCCGGACCTCCGGCATCCTTGGATCCCTCAGTGACCGCTTAGATTGTCGTGCCGGTGCATTTTCCAGGACCGAGAACCGACTTGTCTGCGGTGCAAAAGCATTTTGACCAACCCTACTAGTGACCAGCCTTCGCACCGACTGGAAAAAGGATAACGGCGCACAATCGCCAATGAAGGTCAACTTTCCATGGGCGTCACACAGCAATCGCGCCTCTCGGGGCACTTCGGTTTCGTCCTCCGCTACAGTCGATTCCTGGGGCTGATGCAACACTGATGACGCCGATGCCGATGCCGACGAAACCAACCGATTTGGTCTTTCACTCGCCATTGCCGGAGACGAAGGAGAAGCAGACGATGCCGCCCTCCCGGCTGCCGAAGATACACGCCTCGACATCGCTATCGAAGCCGGCGTCTGCGTCGGCGTCGGCGACCGCACGGACAAGGAAGCCCCCCTGGTTGACCGATCCCGCGATTCTCGGACAGACGGCGGCGGTGACCTCGGCAGCTTCTGCTGGTGCTGCGACTGTCTTCTTCTGCGCTGTGGCGAGTAATGGCACATATGCGACCTCTGTCTCGCAACACAAAACCCACACGGCAATTTCCCATCGCACTTCACCTTGCGAGCCTTGCACCCATCGCACGCATTGGCGATGCGGCTGCGGATATAGCGAACAGGCTCCGATCCCGACGCATGGTCGATATCCATCTGAGGGCCACCCCGGCGGCACACGAAAGAAGGAAAATCTGATGGGTTTATAACAGGTTGGATTAGCCAATGCGACGCTGCGGATGCACGGCCAACGAAAAGAAGCGTATTCGCCAATGAATCAATTGGTATTTTCCGGACCTTCACAGCATGCAAAAGTGGCGGGAAGCCGGATAGCGGAAGTGCGGATGTCAGCGTTGAGAGAACAGGTTAAATCGGTGAAATAACGAAAATGGCGGAAACACTGTGTCGAGACAAATGAATCGGTTAGATCTGTACTGTGTCAATATTGGGTTATCCATACTGACTTTTCTCGAGGCACAGTATGGAGTACTCTCGAGCTAAAAATCTACGGCTTCACATTCCGTTTGTCATAGAAAAGGGATGGGATGATGGGGTTTATATACATTTTACGAGGAGTCCACTAATCCTCCGCTACATCACCATGATTAATGCAGTCTCTTCTAAAGCGACGATTGCCGAACACGGCATTCTTCATACATAGGCGTAACCGTAACTGGCACCGAAAAAAATGCCAATGACAGCTAGGAAACAGAGTAAATCACATCACCACCAACCCGACAGCAGCAGAGAGAGCATCAGAACGAATACGCATAAAAAGGATTCATTTATCTAAGCCGTCTCTGTCCCCAGCTGGTATGCATACAGCAATCATACAAAACAGTCAACCTCGTACGCCAATCCATGGTCGTGTTGTCTCCCAGACGCCTGTGCCCCTAAATCTCAACTCATGATCAAAAGCACAACCTGTCCTAACGCCTGTTTATTGCTTCATCGTGTGAAATTACAGAAACGATTCCGTTCAAGAATTAAAAGGCGGGAAATTACAAAGGAAGGAGCGACAGGGAAATAAGGAACAGAAAAGGACGGAAAGCAATCATCGAGAATATAGTCTTCACCTAATCGGCATACCTCCCCGGCTATCCAACCTTCGGTGTGCGGATACACCTGCGGCGGCAGCGCCCGCCCCGACACTAATAGTGACACGTCGAGGCCCTTCTGAGCCGGCTCCATCACGTTGGGCCGCACCGAGATTCTCCAGCCGCAAGCCGCCGCCCATGTTCATCCGCCGTGCTTGCCCCGCAGTAAGGTTGCTGTCCGACTTTAGCTCTGGTGGTGAGCACATCAGCGGCGGGCTCTTTCGGCGCTCCAGGCTGCCTCTCCGAAAGCGTGAGATTCCGTTGGTAGCACTGGCCAGTATCGGCATGCTGGATCGCGACGCCGGCCTGTCGCCGGAGGCAGAGCCAATCGAAGATACTCGTCTAGAGGTGGGGACCGATGTTGGGGCCATGAGGCTCATCCTCCGTGGCTTCTTCGAAGCAATCGCGCTACGTAGTTTGCGCATATCAATCGTGCTGGACTCGGAGTCGGAGCCAGAGGCGTTGGGGGGGTTGTTCTCATCCATGACGGACTGCAGTGGATGGTATTGACTAGGCCGGGGAACCTTACTAGAGGACAGCGGAGACATGTTGTCCGTCCTAGGGCCATCTAGATATCGCAACGGGGGTGTCCTGTCCACATCTGGAGAGCTCGAAGAGCGCAGGTGCATGCTCAAAGCCGGAGGAGATGAAGATACGGGCAGTCCGCTACCTACGGACGAGAACCGTGCGCCCCTAGAGAGGAAGCCGGCTTGAAACCTACCGGGCTTAGCGACTGAAAGGCTCGGCGCATCGGACATCTCCAGGTTCATTGTGTCATCGTTTGAAGCATCATCTTTAGTGACGTTGTTAAACTGCGGCGGAGACGGAATCTTGCTCTTAGCTATCGGCGATGGCTGCGCAGGAGGAGGGGAGCTGAATAACTTCTGCGGCGTCTTCTCAAAGTCTTCCAGCGTTCCGTCTTCTGTCTCGTCATCCCTCCATCTAACTCCTCGGCTCTTGGTCGCTCGCTTGACTGGGGTGAAGCTAACTCCCTTCTTCGTCATGCCGAGGGCCTTACGCCGTCTCGGCAATGACTTCGCGGGGCTTGCAAACACGTGTTCATTTTGTACGGCCACTGTAGCCGGGGGTGCAAGAGGCCGATAGGCAGACAAGGATTTCCTCTTTCTTAGTGTTCTTCGCGTGGACGGGAAAGCGTCGGGAACAACAGGCAAGGACCCGTCGGGTTTGACCACTTGAGATGCAGCCGTAAGTCCAGTCTGGAGTAGGCGAGAAATGATATCCTTGGCATGCGCCACTGCGCTCTCTTCGTCCATCGTCACGATTCCAGACAGAGAGGAAATCATGTCAAACTGGGCCGTGAGAATCAATTGCATCATTGCGGCATCTCCCGCCTTCTCTTGTTCCAAAACTTCTCGGTAGGCTTCGCGATTGAAGTTGGCCTTGAGGAGCTCAGCTTCGCGGGTCAAGCTCGCAATTTCCCCGGTGTCGGCCCCCTCAGCTTGTTCCAGCTGTCTAATGCCATGAGCCAAGGCCGTGTCGAGGTGGCGCTCCCAGATCGACCTGTCCAACTTTTGGTGAATGTGGTGTCTGCTGTTCTCCAGTTCCAGCAGAATTCCCTGGGCAGTTTTCCGGATAGCCCTGAGACTTTGCGGCATATCCTCTTCGTCCCCATTCTGACTGGCAACGGCGTCAACGGCTGCAATCAACGCCGATAGCAAGCTTATGCGCCTCTCAAAGTGTTTCAGCTTTCTCATGGTGGTGACGCGCTCCTGGCGCTCTGCATCTGCGTTATCATAGGCAGCCCGAAGTCTCTGTGCGGCTTCCCGAGCAATTCCTTCTCGTTTTTCGTACTGCTTTCGGAACTTGGCGAAGCTGGTTCTCTCGGAGTCTCGCTGCTGTGCTCTCAGCTCGTTAATAAGCGCCATTTGCTCGTCAATTTTGATCAAGAAGTCCTTCACGTGGCGGTTGACATTGAAAACGTTGCGAGTGACCTTGGTCTGGATATTCTTAGCCCGGTTCGCATACCGTAGCGTGTTTTGGGTTTCGTCGTAGTGAGCACTTGATGGCGAGACACAGACAATCATGACTGTCTTGCAGTTCCCGCCCAGGGAGAATTTGAGGAGTCGAGTGAGTTTGCTGTTGCGGTATGGGACGTGTGCCTTGCCTCGCTTGTCGCAGAGAGCATTGATGCAGCCTCCAAGTGCAAGGAGCGACTTGTTGATGTTTGCACCCTCCGTAAGGCGCTCGCCTCGGTTTTTGGTGACAGAAGCACGCTCAGAGCCCGCCAAATCGATAATACTCAAAGTCGCCATTGTGTGTGGCTCGTTAACATCGGCATTCCTGTCCTTTTGCGCAATGTTGATCTGCAGCACAGCGTGCGATCGTGAGGAGGTTGCGTTTGCTTCGGTCGGCGATACAGTCCGGTACTCGTTGCCTTGAACAATCATGTCCATGACCTCCTGCACATCTCGGGGGCGGTGGCTGGTCAATCCGGGCACGGCGACCGCCTGGTTGCTGTCTTCGCGAAGGGCCAGGCCAATCTTGCTCCCTCCGGGCACTAGCAAATCCCGAATCGTTTCGTTGTAAATCTCGAGGTAGCTCAGGGTCAATTCGGTCTGCTTCTCTTGGCTGCGCTCCTCAATCTTCTCGAACAGTTCTTGCATAGTCAGGAAGATAATGCCGGGATGCTGCGCTGTGCCGGTGATTGTGTGCGTCTTGCCGCAGCCAGTGGCACCGTAGGCAAAGACAGTCGCATTGTATCCATCCAGAACGCTGTCGAGCAAACTTCGGGTTGTCCCCTCATAGACTTCAGCCTGTGTTGTGTTGTCGTCGAACACTCGATCAAAGGCAAACACTTGATCTTTTACTTTTTTCGAGGCTGGAACGACGGTTCGGGAGAATTTCTGGACGGGGCTGTCTTCTGGTGGATCGAATATTCTGCGACAAAATGAGGGTCAGTTGACGGATATTCAGCGCACAAAATGCAGCAGTGCATAGGTAGGAGTGGAGGCATACAGGCAGCGATCATCGATAACTTTGATAACGTTTCGGATGCCCCGCTGGTGAAGCTTTGGAGTCGGTGCTGAAGCAAAAGAACCGTCGCCAAGGAAGATAGTGCCATCATCATTCCGCTGTCTTGAGCTCAGTTAGCATCGATTCGGTCGCGAGATGATTTCACCACGCATGAGGGGGAACTTGTCATACAGCTGGGCTGCTTCTCGGATGGTGAAGGGCCGCACTCGAACTGAAACACCGTGTGAGCAGATGGGCTTCTTCACTGGAATGGGCCATGCACATACCGGCGACTGTGATGGACGACTGCCCCGAGTCGTCCATGGTTTACCGCTTCCCTTGGTTGTTGGTTGACCTTGTTTTTTTTCCTTTCCCAGCTCAATGCAAACGTGGTCTTTTGGACGCAAAAAGCAGCTCCAAAGACCTTTCGATCTCAACAGGTCGTCAGTGCGCACGAGGCCTGGTCAAATCGATTCGAGTGACCCAGAAAATCGGTGACCGGGGGGGGGAGGGGGCCGGCAGCGCTGAAGTCGAAAAATGATGGCGAGAGAAGAAAAAGACACAACAACCAGCCCCAGGCATCCGACTCCAAGAGCAGATTAGTAGTAGTAGTCGTAGGAGATATCTAATAGTCAAACACAATGGCTGCAGGCAAAAATGCAAAACGGAGAGAGCGAATGGGCCAAGTTCATATCCCCAGTGGAAGCTGTCGAACAAGTCCAGCTGGCAAGTGACGTGCCAATCAATCGGGTGTATTTGTTGACCCTGGTCAGGAGGGAAAATGGCGGTGTTGCCGTGACAACATCTAGCGCTGCGCCAAGTTCCACACACACATCTCAGAGAGCCACATTTGGCGCAGAGTTTCGCTGCGAGCTACCCTATAAACTCTATAATGTGCTGGGATAAGCAGTTTCAAAAGTAGACATACCAACAGCCCAACCAAGTGTTGAGAAAGGCGGTCAGGTGCTTCATGGGATATTTTGGGCTTTTATCACAAGGAGAGGTAGCATTATCATGTAGCCAAGTGAAGGTGAGGAATGGCCTGCAAGTGACGAGTAGCATAGACGATCAATTGGGCTGCTCCATACCTAGTCTAGTGACGAGTATTCTTTGTTCCGCCTTTTCATACACTGGCCTATCAACTTCAGCATAACCAGCACACGTGGGATCAAGGCGTTGTAACCATGGCATCGCCAGAACATACAAGCCTATGGAAGCAGCAGTACTAATACTAGAATCACAGCTTGGGCACTGGTAGAAGACGAGCAAGTTTTAGATGGAGACATCCAATTATTCCTGGGAAGTGCTATAATCTTTACGCTCTTTGACGCCCATGTTCTATGCTTCGTTGTATCGATGTTACGAAGTCGGCCCTCGCGACCTCACACCACACGTCATCTTCAGGGCCGCCATAATAGCTGACAAACATATAATTTCGTACCTTTGATGCGTGTGAATCTCCGAAAGGACTTTGAGCGGACGTATCATCTTGTAAAGGCTGACGTTGCCCAAACAGCCAACAGAAACCGGTAGCGTTCAAAAGCTGGGGCGTTACCTAGAAACGCACATGTCAGGCTTGCCTACGAGAAAAGCGTAGCAGCATAAACAACCTCTGTATCATACACAATCCCTGACGCCTACCCTTGTGAAAGTGCAATCAACCAGCATATGTAACTGGGCTCTGCAACTCAAATACCATTCCCCAACCAGAGCGACCCTTCTCTCTTCTACCCCCTCGCAGCATTTCTGATTTAATATTAAGCCCCGACTGGCGGTATGTAAGCATAGCGTGGTAGAGCCGCCATCTTCTCCTCGGGACTGAATTCTGCATCGTCGTAAATCATGCGGCCCTTCTTGTCCTTATCCTTCTTGCTCTTGCCCTCGACTGCCTCTTCACCCTCGTCAGGCTTCTTCTGCGGTTTGACGCCTGCTTCAGCCATGCGAATAAGTTGGTCAATCTCATCCCCGGAAGCAGCAGCTTGGGCTGAGCCGCCCCAGAAGCCAGGCTGTGTGGGTCGTTGGGGCAAGCCAGCAGCGCTGGCCAGATTCGACGAGGGCCGCGCTGGGAGAGAATCTGTAGAAAATCCGTAAGCAGCCTGTCCATGCGGCTGCTGTCCAGTGAAACCGGCCTGATTGAATCCCTGCTGTGGGAAAGTGGTGCTTGTTTGTACAACACCCTCCATTGCACCACTACTTGTTGCCGCCGTCTTTCGCTGAGCGCGATACTCAGCAAACCTCTTGAGGAGTTCCTCTGCTGTTTCAATCTTGATCTTCTTTCTTGGGTTCTTGGATTGGCCCGGCGGGGGATTTCCGGTTGCAATTCTGCGGTCTTCCTGTGCTTGGTAGAAGTTCTGAATAATGCGGTTTCGATGCTGCTCGAGCACTTCTTGTGGGATACCCTCCATGCCGAAAATTTCGACCTCGAGCCCCTGCCTGTTAGGAAGCGCATTCTCGACTTGACTGAGCGTCTCTTTGTGGACTTGGTTCAGATGGACGGAGAGACCTGTGGGCACGCAAGCCATTAGCAAATGCTTCTCTATCTGCCAACAGAACAAATGCAATTCCATTCGAGGAACTGGCGCGGTTGCAAACGTACCTCCTGCAGTGTTCAATCGCCGGCCACATCGGTCGCATTTGAAGTGCTTGGCCTTTTGGTGAGAGATGAGAAGCTTGAGATCTTCGAAGTCGCGCTCGCCTGGGGAGACAATAACGGTTAGATACGAAAAGGAATCCTTCCAGAGCAGATAGATGAATTGTGCACCCACAGTAGTAGCACCATGGCCGGGAGAGGATTTCCTCAACATCGGGATGCCCGCGCCTCTTTTTGCCCATCTTGTTGCGCTGCTCTTGCGACGGAAGACAACAATGAGTAGGCTTAGGTGACTGCTACCTGCAGACCTATGAATTCAAATATTGAATGTGATAATGAGGAAGGATAGAAGCGATAGTGAAAGGCTGCAAATTCGGGGACCGATTTGGTGCTCCGATGCTTCGTATGTAGCTATTGGCAACGATGGATTGGATTGGATAAGATGGACCTAGTGCTCCGTAGCGCCCGTGGCTATCCCGGGTGAATTTCGGTTGAATTCTGACCCAAGCTCGTGGCATTGAATGAAGCAGCAGAGGACGAGTTCCGTATTCTGCACTAGGGCAAACGAGATGTACAGAGTGCAGGCCGCCAATTGTATGAGAAATTTGATAGATCTATATGATGACTGGTGTCTTGATTGTACAAGGTAGCTTTCAAGTTGTTAGATTCGCCGCCTTCAAGCGTACCTGAGTGAACCACGATACCCCACAGGATGCCGTATCTGAATGGCTCTCATGCTGTTAGTGTCTGATGTGCGTGATCGCACGCGCGCTTTGAAAATACATCTCTCAAGAGTTCTTTTACGTTTTCTATTTTGCTTTCTTGTTTCTCTTAATTCTCCCCATCATAACATCTACTCTTTGGGATCCATCATCACCTGGTCAACTCTTATTTTTGTCTACTGGTATATATCTCTGTTCGTTACTAAGCTTTCTACTACCTAGTAGAGGGCAGTAGAGGCTACATACTGTATGTATGCAGTAGAGCGTAGTAGCGGGCTATAGTGGGCAATAGACGGCACCTGTAGTAGAGGGCGGTAGAGGCTAGTACATACCTAGGTAGGTACATAATGGGTAATAGCGGGCGGTAGCTTGACGTAAGGTTAAGTTGTAGATGTAAATTGATCGCTCTCTGGCATTCAGTATGCTTCTCGCCAATACGCATGCACAACTGCCACTGCAATATTATACCCTTCGTGTCTATTTGTGATATGGATATCTTGAAGTTCAAATTGACGAATTTGAACGTTATCTTGCGGTATTGTCCGGTTCCCTGGAAGACTGACTTCGCCATTGTTTGGGGGAGGGGGTACCGCGGGAGGCGATGTAGAAGTTATATCGTTCGCTGGTCGCACTAGATGAGAGGCGAGAGCAGAGTACTACCCGCTATTACCTGCTACAAGCACTAAGGTAGCCTCTACTGCCCGCTATCGCCCGCTGTAGCCCCGCCCAAGGAGAGTGTTTGTACCTGGCAAACAACATGCCTACGTTATAGACGGGGGTCGAGGTGGGCTTTGTACTCTATGGGTCACTCTGAACCGAGGGAGTCGATCAGTGATGACTGCAGCATACAAAACTCCTACTCAACTCAAGTATTAATCATTATTACCTGTGCAATATATAAAGTGCAATCATTGGGCAAGTTGGATACACCAGTCGATGATAGCACCCATCTACCAGGTATTTATTCCAACTTCTCCTTGCATCCCTGAGGCAAGCTCGTTGAATATATTGCTCTCTGCTGAGATCATCTACATCTACGTCCAATGTTTCCTGTCTCCGACACAATTCCATTATCACTGATGCTATGTCTATTGCATTTCTATCAGGGTCTAGAAGAGCAATATCCTGATTAAAGAGCTTCTCTTTGAGCTCTGTCACTTGTTGCTGGAGTTCTTGGCTGTGATCTTCCATTTGTTTCATCTACTCGGTTTCCGATTCCCGTCGCTGTAATTCTTGATCCTGCTAAAATCGAAATTGGCGTTCAAGCTGGAGAAAATGTTGTTTCATGTTTGCTACTTCTTCTTTAAGCTCTTTGATTCGTTCTTTATCTTTGTCCTGCACGAAGCTCTGGAGACTCTGGGAGGCTGCAGGTTGGTCTTGGCGACCACTCCATTCTGAAATAGGTATTCACTCTCCCCGACTGGATGGTGCACAATTATCACAGTATGGACTTACGCTGGCATAGAATACAAATATTATCAATCAGGTATTGGATAGGCAATATTTCAAAATCTTTTGTAATTTGCCACCAGAACTGCCCATTCTCTGGCATATATGGCTAAATACAGCAAATAAAGATGTTGAGTCATGCATATGGGTTTGTCAATCGTCAATTTCATCAGTAATATAGATATCTATCCGTGCGGGAAACATCATGTTTTTCAAAACATTTTGAAGGGCTTGAATGGAGAGGATTCCATTGGTGTGTTGTAGCATCTCGGACAGATTGGGGGAAAAGGGTTCAACTGAGAACTATAAAAACTCACCAGCGTGACACCTTCTGTACACCTTCTGTACGGATAACGACTCCGGGATTGCACTTAAGCGTTTTATTCTCATTTACTTCATAGATAAAGATGATCACTATTACATCGAGTTGTATAGCTTACAAGAGCCGTATGGACGATCAAACGACAGTGCGTGAGATCATAATGGCCCAACGGAGACTGCGGTGCAAGCCGATACTCCCTATAACTAAGTCGCGCCCTGCTATAATGCAAATATATTACGAGGAATAGGCGGTGTAAGAACCGGTACTTCTTATAGCAGAGATATGCATCATAGCAAGTGGTCAGGCCACCATCGTTCCAATGTCTCCACCCAGGATATCTCTATC
Source organism: Trichoderma arundinaceum (assembly GCA_025919625.1). NCBI lineage: Eukaryota > Fungi > Ascomycota > Sordariomycetes > Hypocreales > Hypocreaceae > Trichoderma > Trichoderma arundinaceum. Next base: position 106,141 of record JAMQTF010000016.1, read on the forward strand.
TTTCCTGAAATAAGTAGCGAGTATCTCAAGATAGGAGATACGAATACCTTGAGTGACAATAAAAGAGGAATTATTGTTTAGATTGTAAGCAGATCTAGTTATCGCCTCCAAGGAAGGGACAATTTTCAGCAGCGTCAAGGCCACCCTCATATCTGCCTATGAAACCTCGTAGAATTGAACGCCTGCCTCTTTTGCCATGAGTGGTGATGAGATGCATGAAATGACCTCTTCTTAATTCAGCAATAAGACGCCAAAGGAGCTCAAAAGGTCCACTATGTCATCTCAAATGCAAGGAATATGCTTCCTTCTAGACATCTTCTAGCCATTCTGATTGCTTAATAAAACGAGATCTCAGTCGTGTTCATCAACTGGGAGATCGGTGTGCCCTTGCTAGCAGCCTCGTTTCATGGACCTCCGCAACCCCGAGCCGAGCCGAAAATGTGGCTGCCTACGAGGTATATCAAAGCCCTTTTGTAGTCTGAGACACATAAAACGAACATCGAATTAAACATCAGCCAAGTAAATGGCCCTCGTTGGCAACGGTCTCCCTTGCATAGGCGGGATGTTTCTAATTGGACAAAGCTATCTGGGATTCGAGACATATCCCTATTCATGTCCAATCAACATCATTAGACTCTGTCGTAGATCATACAAAAGAACTGACCCTTCCCCGTGGACGTTTGATTCAGACGAAATATGTTCCCGCACAGGGTCTTCGGAAGGATCCTAGCGTGCATTTTATTATCTTGGCAATCACGCGTTGGCAAACGATGCGAGACTATGTTTGTGGTGCTACAGCTGGCCGTTTGCCCTCATTTGACGAGTTTCAGCTGTTCAGCCATATCCCATGCAACCGAGATCACGGATTTTGGTCGCACTCACGTCAGATGTTGTTTTTTAATCTCGAATTGGTCCATCCCTTACATCACCATGGAGGAGCGGTGTATCAATCTGCTACCTGATGCGCTGGCAATGACACAGAGGTGTCAATATCACGTAGAGAGGCAGCCCTTTTTCGTGTTGTCATGGCCAATCACGGCATCATTATCTTGAAATCCATGCAGAGCTGAAGATTGAGCAATTTCAAAGGAGGGAAAAACTATATAATGGCATGAGTTTGTCCATTTGTGTCTCTCCTACACATCATTACCAAACTTCATTCCTCACTCACGAACCCAGAGTTCAAGTGTTGGCATCATGAAGCACACGTTCTCTTCGTTGGCCGCTCTGGTCCTGACATTATCCACTTCTGCTGTTGCTTCTCCAGCTCCCCAGCTGGTACCAGGCATCGTCGATACTGTCGAATGCCTTGCCGTCGACGTTATCGTGGGGCTTCTTATTGGCGATCCATTGGCGGTCGCCTACTGCGCTGTAAGCACCACTATCTTGCATTTTAATCTCGAAACGCTGAAATTAGCTGACAATTAACGTATGTAGGCAGTGATTCCTCTTCCAACAGTTATCAAGTCTAGGACTACAACTATCGTGAGACCAACTACCGTCACAGTGACGACCACCAACAGCAACACCATTCGGCCCACAATAACCAGCCGCACCACAGTGTAGGAGCACGAGTTCAATATATGGCAAGGCGTCAATCTGACCATGAAATCATAGGACATCTACAATCAGCTCTTGCACAGCCAGTGCTACACCGTTCAAGCGACACTTTGACCCAGAGGATGGATACAGACGCCCACCAGTCCCGGACTGCGTCACCCAGTATCCCACTCCAGATGTTTCCAAAGCGTGCTCTTGCATAAGCCTACCGACTCCAACAATCACATCTACCAGAACCATCATAGTTTCACCCACCATCACCACAACAAGGACTGTCGGCCCCACTGGAGTAGCGGCTCCGGTTGTCACAACGACCACAATCACCAGGACCTCAGTCGTGAGAGCTTGTCCCGCCCCAACTCCCTGCGGAAACCAGGGTATCGAGTTTGCCTACTATAACAGGACCGTTGGTGGCGACTTTGCCAACTTCCGTCCCCAAGAATACAAGGTAAGTAGTGAAATAACTCCCTCAGCATGTAAAGCACATCAATGTCATTCCAATCACACAAAAACACTGATACGAACTCTTTACATAGACGATTCAACCAGAGTACGAATCATTCACCAACATCATCGGCGGCATAAGCTTCCAGGACAGTGCTCCCAAGAGCATCTACGGTTCCCCTCCACTGTCAGAGTCCGACTTTGTGCTCAACCACCGCGGATACATCTTTGCGCGAGAGACGGGCCCTTACACCTTTACTCTCAATAAAGTTGATGATGCTGCCTTCATCTGGGTTGGTCCTGAGGCATACTCTGGGTGGACCGGAGCAAACGCCGATGCAAAGGCCGTGTATTCCGACGGGCCTGGGCAGGGTAGGTATACGATCAACCTCCGAGAGGGTCGGTATTATGCCTTCCGTATAATCTACGGACAGGGCCCACGTATTGCAGAGTTCGATATCCAAGTCACAGCACCAGATGGCACGACATTCTTGTCATCTAGCACCTCTGGATCTCCCTACCTGGTCCGCTTCTCTTGCGACCGGACCACGGCACCACGGTTCAGCTCCTTCGGATTCGAGTTTTAGGCAGATGAAATCTGCACCAAGGGGGGGAAGGGGGGGGCAGTTCTGTTCGATGAGCTTGACGCAGCGCACAACTAGTAAATGCTGAGGTGGATATAATAGCAACTCCCCCTCTCAATCCGAGGGTCGAACAATCTTTTTTAGTCTACTTCTTTCCTCCAGCTTTGCCTTACGGCTGTTGGTGGAGGCCCATTTTACCTATTGAATATGATTTGGAGTTGAAGATATCGTCGCTTTTCCTTCGCGTCCCAAGTTTACAGGGTATGTGTAGTAGATCCTATAAGACCACCTCCTGCCCCAAGTACGATGTATCCACCCAAATGAGGCCTCGTAAGACGACATTCGGCACTAGAGGCATGTGTGTTCGGCTGACTTATTGAACGCCCCGCCAGCTTGATGGAATCACGGCAACCACAGCGATATGAAAACAAACTGATGCCAATGTCTGTCAAAACATCATTTGCCGCCGGGGGGGGACATAGTACTGCTGCTCACATCGCAAATGCCAGGAGAAGGCTAGGAGAGACAGCCATAATTAAATATACATTTTCCCAATTCTTTCAGAGACGAAGCAGTATGGTCCAGCCCCCAAAGAGCGGATGAATATTCTGTTACCGATAGTGCGTTGAGATCACGACTGATGCACTGTCACTTTGGTCAAGCTCCCTGCTCATACAGCTCCTCGTCTTCCTGCGGCCACTCCACTTCAAACACAACATCTTCAGCGTCCACATCGTCGTCGTCGTCAAGGCCGCCAAACGCAAACGCGACAACACTATTGTCCTTGAGGCCGCATTTAGTTGGAGTATTCGCAGCATCTTCACCAAGATTCAGGGTCTTCCACCCTTTGGAGGGATCAGTAGGCACACGGAGGACACCGTAGGTGACGTCTGCCGTATCCGGGATTGGCGTTTTCTCATCTGGCAAAGAACTTGACCTTGTTAAACCGTCAGGGTATCTTTCCTTGAGCACTTCTAACAGGTCCTCGGTGACGGATGAAAATGGAGCTAGTGAGTCAACGAAGAGGAAAATTGTATGAATGCCGTATTTGAAGCGCACGGAGATGTGCGCATCGTCGGCATCGGTTGGCTGCTGGATTTAGCACTGTGAGAATTTCCCGTGAGGAGTAGAAGTATTACCATTTTGAAAGAACTGATGAGTAATCGACTGTCAAAAACTGTGATGTTTGATGAAGATTGCACGGATTTTTGTGGCTCAGTTTCACTCGACCGTCTCTTCGGTTGCTAGGCTGCTCTCGTTACATGGTGGAAGTGAAATACAAAGCGCTGCTCCTGCTCCCCCGCGATTTCTCCGAGCGCGAATCCACGTGAGCACGCGTTAAGTGAATTTACAGGACAAGCGGCCGTTGGCGCACGGAAAAACTTGCGATACGGACGCAGAGCTTCCAGATAACAGTGTACTTTTGTATCTGATGAATAAGTCAGACAGCACGCATTTTGATTTAGCTTCACCAGAATGCGAACCGACGGCTTGGTGATGCAAGTACTATAGCAGATCAGAGCGACCCAGCAACACACACTCAATCCACCTGGAGGATCCTTGATTCGCAGACAGCCGCTCTTTTGCGACTGAGGAACTGGCTTGCTATCAGCTACGCATCTTCATCCTTCTCGTGTATCTACCACCTCCAAATTCGTGGCCATGGCGAGAACCTCCAAAAGCGATGGCATTCTCTTGAGCGCCCCCCGATCAGGGGCAGCCAATGCCGCCCAGCCCCAGCCCGCCTTCCCTGCCGAGTCGCATCCACGGCTGGCCATCATGACTCCCAGCCGCCTGCTGTTGGGCTCGGTGGCCTCCAGCCTCGTCGGATTCTCTCTCGGGGCAGTCCAAGGAGGCCAGATGGCGCAGCTGCGCTTCCGGGCGGAGCACGCGCACAAGATGCCCGACACCACGGCAGGATGGTATCTCTATCACAAGTCGAAGAATTATCACGCCATGCAAGGCGGCATCCGAGAGGGGTTCCGCATGGGGTTCAAGACGGGCTTCTGGAGTCTGGTGGCCTTGTCCCTGGAGAGCACGGTGGACCGCTACCGGGGGAGCAGCGACATGTTTTCGACCGTCGTGGCGACGCTTACCGTCGCAGGCGCATTTTCACTCTGGCGTGAGTTATCTAATTTTTATTTGTTCTTGTCACTCTTTTTCATGGGATCCTTGTTTCACAATTCTTCTGTCACCGATTTATTTTCTTCTCGCCGTCCAAAAAAGGTGAATGGGAGCAGACTAGCCAGGTCTGGTTTTCACCGGCTCGAGCTTGTCATGTTGCTTAACCCCACGCTCTACTGGCAATTGTCGGATTAAGATCGCGCGCCAGAGGAGCAAAGAAGAAAAAAAAAATTAAAGAACGCCAAAAAAGGCAAAAACGACCGTGGGGACCATTAGCTAACAGAAAGCCGACCATCGGCCGGCACTGGCTTACAGATCGATTCTCGCTTTCCACCGCTGCGCGCACAGCAAAGTACGGACTGGTCTTTGGCCTCGCCTACGGAGGGGTCCAGGATCTCGTGGGCTTAGCCCGTGGCAGACCGATTGGGTATGTGGAGCTGATCCGACGTCGGTTTGGCGCTGGGTCACGCGAAGACGGCATCAGCGACAAAAGGAGCGACGACAATGATGATGCCAATGTCTAGAACCCAACCAGCGCCGTAAGCAGCCGCCTCTTCTCTCCTCAACTGGATGCAGTGGGGATCGTCTCATTTCCACCGAGTGCTTTGCAAGAGCACGCCACACCAAAGAAGGAGAAAAACAAGAGGCCGATACGAATCCGACGTCATGTACTTCCTGTAGGTAAGTCAGAGAGGCATCCGGCCCGTCATCATCATGGTCGACACAGCCAGCCCTCCAGCTTACGAAGCTTTACTCGGGCCTGCTCATGCGACATCATTCGTCAATCTATGTACAGCTATAGGATGGATGATCAAAGCGGGAAAGAAGAGAAAAGTAAAGGGAGAAGAGACAAAGAGAAGGCCCAGATCTTGTACGTAACCAGCGCCACATCAAAGGGTTGTGTGGGCGCAACGCGCTATTCTCGCCTGCACTGAAAAGAAGACCTCATTTACATGAGATGATGCAGGAGAGAAGGCGAGCGGGTTGGCGATTGGATGCTCCCCGTACATTCAATGCACATTAATGCATAATCAAATAGCCCGCAGGTTCACCTGACAATGCCGTGCGTTCCCCTCACGATGCCCCTTTGCAGCAGGCCACGATGACACGGCCGTATCGGAGCCTTTCCAGCATCTAACAAGGACAGCAACAGGCCCATGCCTCGTGTGTGGACAGACGATGGAAGCCGGGCGCCGGGGAGCGTGGGGGGCAAACAACGTTGGATTTGGGGTTTTGCCTCCTGTGCGCACCCGCGCCGCACCCGCAATGCCCAAGATAGGCACGTATTCCATCGTCGTCTCCAACAATTGCTCGCCTGCCGAGTAACCTGGTGTATTTTAGCTCCACGCGCCTCTGCTTAGCCTGCGGCTACTCTCGGCTGCATCTCCAGCAGAAAACCCCAAAAATTCCCCATCGCAGCCATGAGGGGCGCCACGTGATGCCAATATCGCCCCCCTCTCCAACTACCACAGCTTATCTCTCCCAGCAGAAGCTTCTTGTCCTGCGAATCCTGGTGCATTCCAGCTCCCCTCAGAAGCGGCCTGATACGGAGTTTTGCGGAGAGGCAAAGGTTCCCCCCCTGGCTTCCAGACGGGCGGGCCCTTTTTTCGTTTGGCCCAAGCGCGTGCTATATCTCCGTACGTGCGCTTGTGTATGGCTTGTTAGATAATGGAAGCTCCATGATGGGCGGCGGCACCGGCAACGGAGGGGGTGCTTGTGTTTCGTCCTGTGGCATCCCATGAACGGGCAAGGCCCTGAAGCAGCGAGATCTCGCCTGTCTTCGGCCCTCCGTAGCTGCCGGGTGGCTTGAGGCCTTGGCTGATAGATAGCGTCCTTCGTACCTGGCCTGACGGAGGTGGGAATATTAATAAAAAGACGATCCCGTCGTTATCCTCCCCTCATATTAGACCCTCTCATCAACTTTCTCACTTTTCCTCCCTTCGCAAGCCCACCTTGGAAGAACATCCTAGCACTCAATCATCTCACGCCTACCGGATTGACTTGTTGCGAGGCACGCGAACAGATAATAGACGTCACCTATTTTTTCTTTTCTCTTCAGCTACCTCACGCGTTGAGTGTTGTGTGCCACTAGAGCAAGCCTCGTCTTACACAACCGACGTCAGCCACTTATCAGATCTCACCAGATCGGATCGGATCCAGCATCACACAACAGCAAACACCAGTAACACAATACATCCAGCACAGCGCAGCACCATCTGTTCCGTTTCTGTTGCCCAGCCTATCATGCTTTCCGTCCCTGGTCGACGGGCTGCCCGCCTGCCCGTCCACCGGACTTCCCTCTCCTCTACTTCCTCCATCTCTCTTCTCAGATCAACGTCATCATGTCTCCGCGGAGACTCCTCAAGACAACAGCGCCGCAGCATACACTCCTCGGAGCGACGGACCTCGACAGTCGCAGATCTGCCAGGATCCATGCCTCCTCTGCCACCTCAGAACATGGACGCGAACCGGGCGCCGCTGTCAGTTCTGCCGCTTAGCATGATCCTCCGCTCGCTGGCAACGACAGTAGTCTCCTCTTCACCCATCCTGCTGCCGCCCTCGCTGCGCATCATGGTGGCCCTGGCTCACGCCAAGAACCCCATCCTCAACCCCGACAAGAATCCCTTGTTGAGATTCTTCCTAAAGAAGTCCTTTTACGCCCAGTTCTGCGCCGGCGAGAACGCCGCCGAGGTACGCCATACCATTGGCCGGCTGAAGAACATTGGCTTCACCGGCGTCATCTTGGGCTATGCGAAGGAGGTCGTTTTGGAAGGCAGCGACGCCAAAGACATGGCCGCGGCCAAGCTAGGCGAGGAAACGGCAAGGGATATCGAAAAGGAGATCAACCCCTGGAGAGACGGCACTTTGGAGACGGTTCGCCTGGCTGAGCCTGGTGACTTTGTCGCTCTCAAGTAGGTTCAAAACCCTCCCCATCCACCCACATTCTCACTGGAAACGCATGGTTATCTCTCTCTCCGAGGCATGTAGTTGCTATTCAAGAACAATTTGCTAATCAAGGTCATTCGTCCTCTTCCAGATTCACCGGCGCCGGTGCTCTAGCCCTCCATCAACTCAAGAACCGACTTCCACCCTCTCAGCATCTGGGCGCATCGATTGACGCCATCTGTGAGCTCGCTCGGGACCGCGGGGTGCGTCTGCTCTTCGACGCCGAGCAGGATATGCTGCAGGAGGGCATCGATGATTGGACTATGCGATTCGCTCGCAAGTACAACGACTCTCCCGACACCGCCACCATCTATGGCACGTATCAGGCATACAAGAAGAACTGCCCCGCTGTGGTTTCACGACATCTGGCCGATGCGCAGAGAGACGGCTTTACCCTCGGCATTAAGCTGGTCCGTGGCGCATACCTGGGCTCGGATCCGCGACAGTGCTTTCACGATACTAAGGAGGACACGGACGCGTGCTACAACGGCATTGCCGCCAGCGTCTTGACCAGGCAATGGTCCGTTACCGTCCAGGGAGAAGGCGAATTCCCCAATGCGCACATCGTGCTGGCAACTCACAACGTCGAATCCGTGCGCCGCGCCAGAGCCATCTGCGATGCCGGCGGTGCCAAGTCGGACATCGCCTTTGCTCAGCTCCAGGGCATGGCAGACGAGGTGAGCTGCGAGCTCGTCGAGGCGAGCCAATCAGCCCAAAAGGAAAATGCCAATGCCCGACCGCTGCCTGTTTACAAGTACCTTGTCTGGGGCACCACCGGCGAGTGCATGAAGTATCTCTTGCGCCGTGCTCAGGAGAACAAGGACGCTGTCCAGCGCACCAGAAATGGAAGAGATGCCATGTGGGCAGAACTAGTTAGACGATGCAAGAACGTGGTTGGCATGGCCTGAATAGAAAGGTAGAAAGAGCGAGCGTTTGTATGCGTTTGAAAGAGAGGTTGGGGGATCCCTAAGATACATGCATTTTGGTGGGAGGGAGTTTGGCAACACAGTTTTGTCCCATTTGTTTTTCGATGCCAGCGAATATTGCAATTGCACAGTTTGGAGTTTGGCAACTTTCATAATAAAAGATGAGAATTCGCGAGTAGAATTGTTAAATAGATTATCTATCACTAAGAAATGATGAGAAATTTTGGCAAAGATTCCATGGAGTCAAAAAGGAGCACATGACTTACCGTGTCATTCAATCTAATTGTATTTGAAGTATGCGATCCTGCGCTCTTCTTTTCTTCTTTGCCTTCTTTTGAGTCTGCTCCCACTCCTTATCCATCCGGGCCGAGCATATGTTCACCTTGCAAGGGGCGTGCGGTTGAAGTTGTATGCCCGCCTCGCTTGCCAGCTTGCTACGAGTAAGATTGAGATTCCCCTCATACGCCCCGCAGCGCCATGCCCCCAAGAACAAGCCTTTCAATCTCTTTACGCTTGACCACCTCATCCTTGACGCCGTCCAACCATGCCAAGCCATTGAGCTTATAGTTCTTGCGCACTGTCCGGACGTCTGTGATGCCTTCAATAATCTCGTCGGTGGCTGGCACGGCGTCTCCCTGGACGTTGTCTCTTAGATGCTGGGAAATGGATTCGGAAGAAGCGGGCACGGGGTTGCTCTCGTTGGGAAACGTAATCTTGACGACGAAGAGATCGGAGGTGGAGGGCGAAACTCCAAAGCGTCGGTATGCATCTGCGATCTAGAGGGGAAAAAAATTCCATTGTTGGCCATCTGGGAGACGGATACCATCCGCCAGGGCCACCAAGAGTAGGCATGCTTACATTGCTAGAAGAACTCAAGGACACCACTGTTTCCGAGTGCACATTGGGGGTCCGGAGCGCCCCGTTGGCTGAGCTGGTTATGGCCTTGAACACGGCTGAGAGCAAGTGCACGCGCGAGACGATCTGCCCAACAGAATCAGCAATCCGACCACTCAGCTCCCTCTACGCCTCAGTCTGCCATCTTTTCCTCTTTCTCTGATTCCAGCGCTCGCGACTATGAGAGAACCAGACGGAGGAGGCTACGTGCTCCGTGAAGCCCAAGAATCACCGTTGATATCAAACGTACCATGGAGGCGTCAATGAAGGCATATTCAAAGTCGGCGTTGCGCGCGAGCAGCTGCTGGTGCAAAAAGCCGGCATTTTGCACGTTGCGGAAAAGGGCGAGGTAAACTTTGTACGACGGCGGGACGTGCTCGAGCACGACACTTTCGAGAGACATGGTTGGGCAGGGCGCAAAGGCGGCGAATATCTAGAGGGACGAGAAAATAGAAGTTATTCTCGTCGTTACAAGCAGCAGCAGTTGCGGCGGTTGGTGGGGTGACCCCGCGCAGTGCGAAATGCGCGCTAGTTGTCGCATTGGCACTATGAAGATCTGCAACATGACTTCAGAACACCAGCAAAAATTAGGGCTATACGGAGTAGGCGCTGACAAGTTACAAGGTGTGGATGGGCTCCAGCTACAATGATTATGGTAGGGGCAGGTATGTAGTAGACACTGAAAATTCACAATCCCTGCTAATATAATTAAATCTGAATGCAGTCACTAAATACTTGGTAATGCACAAGGACACATCGGTAGTATTAAGATAAGCATACTTTAAATTCCTATCTAAAGAGGTCAAAGACATAAACTGCCTGATTACCGAGGTTACCCATTGTGTTACCTACCGCGAGCAAGTATTTCAAGCACATGAGACAAGGCAACATGTACTACTATATTTGAATGCCGCGAAACCGCCAAAACACCAAACATCAACACCAAAACACCAACCAGAGTATCCAGTAAAGGCAATCCACCCCACCACAGCTCGACATAAGCACCACCTTCCAGAGGCTTACTGGCTCTGGGTCTGTGCATTCTGCTCGGCCTGTTGATTCTGCGCGTCCCGGCCACCAATCCCATGGCGGTCAAAGAAAGCAAGTGAATCTTGTAGAGCCTCAGGTCGCTGGTGCACAAGCCCATGCTGATTCATATAGTCCCGTATCTCGATGCTGTAGTTTATGAGAGAGGTGAAATGATTCTCAAGCGTCCTCAGGTATTGACGTGGCAGATCTCGACCCACTAATCTATCAAAGAATATGCATGGCTGACCACGACGCAAACAAGCTTTACAACCCTCGGCATCCGGATCTCCAAGATCACACTTGATCTTTCGGGTCTATAAACCGTTAGCATGTTTACAGAGCGGGATTGATGCTTGTACGAACCTGGCAGCAGTTACAAGCTACTTCAGCGCGATCGGTATTGGCCTCGCTATACTGAATGATCGCTGTAGACGAATTGCCTTCACTCCGCTCGGTTGTAGAGACCCTCCTCCTCTTGGTGACTCTTTCAGAGCTACTATCAGCGCGTCTCTTGGTGCCGCTCCTGGTGGCTCTCGTAGAGGCACTCTTGGTGTTCCTCTTAGAGGCACTCTTGGTGTTCCTCTTAGATGTGCTCCTGGTGCTTCTCATAGAGCTGCTGCGCTCTGAGGTCGTCGATCCCGAAGAAGTTGAAGCCGCAGCTTGGGCGTGGCCAGCGGCGAGCTGCTGGTCAAGAACAATTTGCTGAACGGATGTGACTTGCTGGTAATTGGGAAAGTAATAACTCGAAGCGGTAATAGAATCAAACGGCATGACCAGGCCGTTGTGACCATTGTGACCATTGAAGCCAGTGTATCCATTAGAAACGTGAGAGCCGTTGAGGCTATTGGGACCATAGAAGGCATTGTGGCCATGATTACTATAGAAGCCATTGGTGCCATTATTCCCATAGAAGTAATTGGTTCCATTCGTACCATATAGGTCATTGGGGCCATTAGACCCATAGTAATAGCCGGGTCCATTGGGCCCAGAGAACGCACGGGGGCCAGAAAAGGCATTGGAACTAGGGAAGACATTGGGGCCATTTGCGGCAGAGAAGTTACCGTAACCATTATTGTTATCATAGTTATTCGAGTCAAACAAGATGGCACTAGATGAGGAAGACGACTCTGGAGTGCCATTATAGGGTCTGACCATGGCCGGATTGGGGGACTGGGCCCGCATGAGAAGACAATTAGGGGGCTCGTTAATCATTCCCATGTTGCCTTGGTCGTTCGTGGGTATACCCACGGGGTAATAGCCTAGGGCGATGGCTTGATGATAGGACATGAGTTGGCCGGTGACTTGTTGATGGTTGTGAAGGGTATGTGTGAAAAGATGGTTCATAAGAAAGTGAACAAACGGTAGTTTGCAAATAGGTGATTACCCAGCGAGGTAGTTCAGATGCTTGGAGCGCACGATGTCAATGTAACAGATGGAAGCTGAGTGTGTGTTGGTAGAATTTGGGGCAAGTGGATGATGGCCCAAAGGGAAAACATATAGGCAGCCTTCATCGTAACTGAGAGGTTCTGGGTAGTCAGAGTAACGGTGGCATTGGATATTCTATGTAAACAAACCACAACATCGGATTGAGTTTGCAAGCCATGGCGTATGGCGAAAGACGTGCCTGTATCAAGCGCCGAGAGTCGTCTCTAATGAACCTTCCCCCGAGTAAAAGAGTGGCAGAGGCGCCGTGGCGGAAGATATTAGTAGGCAATTTACTTGGCGCAGTGTACCAGATCACATAGTCACCATTTTTTTCGAGAATCGCCGGTTATAAAACAAGAATGACCTACATGATATGCGATTCAGTTTCTTTATCCAAGGTTCGGAAATACATAGCCTAATACCAGGACGGTAATCGTTGTATTTGGGTGGAGGCCCAGGTAACTGGACACTATCTGTTACTTTCATTGGTATATGTTTTGTATTTGGAAAGGTGAGAATATTGCATACAGGTACACAGGGCACATGGAAAGAGCTCCCACTACAAAACTCTCAAAAATTCAGGTATGATGCGAGGGTGAACTCGGGACGAGCTGACTCGCCACACCCGGCTCTTCTAGCGGGTAGAGGAGAGAACAGTCAATACTAGTGAAAATGACCTGAATCAATACAACGTTGTAGTAGTAATACCATACAGTGATGAGGTAAAAGGAAAGGCACCAAGGCTAGTGTGAGCGAGTAGGTAGATGTTTTGTTCTTTTCTTCTCCTTTTTTCTCACGAACTAGGAGTTTTCTATTATCGTTCTATCTTTACCAGGAGCGTAGAACAGCATAGTGCTGTACACATACTATCATGTTCAAATAATAAATAGCCCCAGCAGCATTTTCGTATCTGTGAAAATCCCAAACATACTTTGGCCCGCATTTAGCGTATCATGAAATTTCCCAATAGCAACCATTCTCAAATTGCTACCGTCAAAAATGAACCTCGGTAAGCGAGCTCATGGAATAGTCCAGCAAGTAATTCCTACAAGTTCGCCTCTCGCAAAGTGGGAGAATCCTCTCTACCAAATGAGGTTGAAGCCATGTCCGAATATAGCAAATGTCCTCTCTCGCGCCGTTGTCCGTGGCTGGAAAGCCATATAACGGTAGTACGAGGATAAAAGGTCGGGCCAGCCACAGAGAACTTGGTGTGCAGCATGTTTTGCGATAGATAAAATAGGCTTCCCCAGGAGTGGAGCCGCGGCAATATCCGCAGATCTTGGATCGTATTTCACGATCGCATCAGGCTTTTTTCGGCCATATTGGTGGGACCATGTCGAGCGCTCTGCGAAGGAGAATTAATCCCGCCCAGATGCATGGGCAGATCAGCCCTGTCACGCAAACACGCTACCCAGTAGTGCTTCCTTTACTATTCTCCAGCTTCAATGCGGTGTTTGAGCGGTGCAATATTTACAGCCCAATCCATGCTCTTTTTCCAGACTTTCGGATTCCTCGTACTAATTATTGCCCAACTTAACAGGCCAGGCTTGCAGATCCGATCAAACCCGTTGAAACAAATATTGGCGTAGTGATTGAATAAGGTAGGGGCCGGAGGCTTCATCTACGCCTCATTGAGCACCTGGTTGCCTGTGGTGATACTGGCCAACACGGCCATTTGATGTTTACGACTACTGAACTTCTAAAGCAGTCCCAGATCCGCAGTGGTAGGACACCAAAATTGTCTCTTCACTGTTGCCAACATTCGCCAGTGTATGAGCAGGAAAGACAAAATCTCTACATCTTTCTTTCTTTCTCTTTCTTTCTATCCTTTTCCATCTCGGCTTTGTTTATTCTCCTATGAGAATCGGTACCTATCTATGGCTAGTTAAGGTTTCACCCCCTGTTGTATTTACACATAACTGCCTGTACCTACTAGATAAGTATCTCTTGGATATACCTAGACAGGACACGCGCAGTTTTGAAGGGTCTATTAGCACCTAACAGAACTGTAAGAAACAGATGGAGTATACATAGCAACACTTTACCCTTTAGGCCTTGCTGCTTCGTCTTGTCAAATCTGAGGCGTGCCCCTAGCATGCCAACCACCCACCTCATGTACGCAGCTTTCTGACGCATTTTCTCCGCAAAAATCTTCATTAATAATGTTGAAGCGTCAATTGTCTATTCGAACTGGGATGAAAGAGGCGCTGTGGATCTTGCACCGCAAAATGCGCACTCTTTGCGCTCATGGGAAATGAATTGAGTAGCTAGTACCTCTTTTCAGATGTGTCACAGTAGATATCTTGATTCATCGACTCTTTGGCCCCTAAAGGCAGCCACACTCGAATTCTAACTGTAAAAAGGGATATTTGCGCAGAAGTGCCACTCGTAACAACCCAGTCACGAACTCCATCATTCTTCTTCTTTGGTGGTTGTTAATAAACTCCCCGGCATGCTCATCAGGCAGATATACGCCTCCTTATACCATGAGGTCCGAGAAATGAAGATAGGAGCGTGGCTGCGTGTCTGTGTAACTGCGTATGGTGACTCAATGATGCACCCAGCTGTTGAGATGATGAGAATTAATTTCGCAGTGTGCCTTAGCAGTAGTAGTTCATATCCATAACTTGCAATTAGTTTGCTTTACCATGGCTTCATGCGACTAGACCACATGGCAAAGGAGGTACGGGTAGAGGGCGGCGGAGCAAGCATTGTGGTACGGCCGAGCAAAGATGCGGTAGAGTCCCGCTGCTTTATTGAACAAAATCCTGAGATACGCTTGTTGTCTTGTTTTCTTAAGAAATAGCAAATGAATTGCGCTCACCGCAAGCTCCGGCGCTGTGGATGGTTGAAAGACGATTTATTCGCCGTGCTGTGCATGTAATCCCCACATAAATGCCAATCCGCAGATCGGCCCAGTCCCGATTCTTGGTGTGTGCTTCACCATTGCCCTGTTAAGCAAACAATCGCAGCCGCAATTTGGAAAATCTCCCGCTAGTAAAGTCCTATCCCAGATGCTAAGGCCTACAACAAATAAAGCGGCAATGCATGCATGTGCTTATCTACATGCCACAGGCTATGCAGGTGCTGGGCGGCGATTGAGTCACCGGCCAGAGCAAATCCAGCGCTGTGGTTGGATGAGTCCTATAGGCAGCACCCAAGGCAGCTTTCAAGGCAGCAATCGCAAACAGTCTAGATCAGCAATCGGGAGGATGCGCCGAATGTGACATGGCGTATATAAGCTGCATGGATCTTAGTTAAAAGGTTTCCTTAGGGCCATTGCTGGTATTTTGTCTTTATCGCAGAGGTGGAATCCTGGGGTCGTTAGTTTTGCTCATCAGCAGACCGCTCATCATGCGCTTTCGCGATATCAAGGATATTGACCGCGAGGCCATTTCCGATTTCATCTGGAAATGGCGCTGCAAAATCTTTCCCGTCAAAGATGCAACATATTCCAAGGAAACCGCTGGGGAAGGCAAGGATGGGGCCGTAACAGACGGAGATGATTCCAAGGCCGGCGCTACTCCTGGCAACGATAAGGATCCCAACTTTGGCACCAGCCCTATCATCAAAACACTTTACGACAAAAACACTTCGGATGTATACTCAAGTCACGAGTGGGTTGATTACCCGCCCAAGCAGATGTCCAAATCGGCGGCTCGAGCTCAAGAGCGAGTCGCCATCAAAGTATACAAAGTTAGAGATCACCGGAAGCCATGCATCTCGGGACGAATCCCTCTCAAGTATCACAAGATTGAGGTCCAAAATCTTACCCTTGTGGCTGCACTGGCGCCCATTGTTAAGAAGGAAAACTTCCATCTTGATGTCAACGAAGCCGCTACTTTCGAGGAGCCGTTTCGCAGCCTCTGGTTCTGCCAGGACGACATCAAGGAGCTATATAAAAAAGCAGAATCCTCTGACCCGTTGAAATCCTATTTGAAGCTCTTTATCCAAGTCTTGGATGATCTGTTTCGTGAGATGATCATCAAGCGGCGCAACATTCAGACGAGTCGTCTGGTTGACTTTAGGACGGCTTGGACCCTGTTCCCGCGGGGCTCGACAATTTACAGCTTCGGGATCAACGCAGAATTTCTCGCCAAAGTTGAAAGCACAAACTACGTGAACAAGAACTCCGGTAATGCACTGCATGTCAAGACGAAAATTCTCAAATTCAACGGCGAGAAGTTTGTCTGGCAAGAGCGGATCCTACCAATAGAAGAATTCGAGGGCAATAAGCCAATTCTTGAGCTTGGACACTACCCGCTCGAGTTCCATCAAGATCCAGAAGATGTCAAACGCCGCTTGACCGTCCGTGGCCGCAAGGTTCTCGATCTTCAAGGTCTGCAATACCGCTTGTATAACGGAATCGCTCTGCATCACGTGGGCAAGGACTGCATCGAGAAGCACAACGTCGAAGGCCGGATCCTACTGGATGCTATTGGCTACAATAAATATCATCTAGCCAAGGGCAAACGAGAGAATGATAAGCAAACGCACGACGATGACGAGACATCCATGGGCTTTAGCCTATTCGACTCGGACTCTAGCTCAAGCTCTGATTCTGATACGGATTCTTTAGACGAGACATCAGCCAAGCGGACTGGAGTACGCCGATTGGGGGAAAGGGAATTTTTGAGGAACAAGCAGCACATGGAGTCACGAGTAGATGATCTTTGCTTCATTTCTGGAATGTTGGGCGGATATGCCTTGAAGAACAAGATATGGAGTGAGTAGTCGCGAGCCACCTGTTTGACCATCAAGTGAACTGCCACGCTAACCAAACTTAACCAGTGGAATTTTATTTGGAGGATGTCGAGCCGATGGTGTGGAACGACACGGCATATTCTCACCTTGTATACGACGATCAGCAAAAGGACCTCGTACTCTCATTTGTTCAGAATCACAATCCCCACCGCGTCGCTTCAGCGGCACCAATGGCATCCTCATCGGCTTCGGTGGCTTCGAACACTGCGCTCCCCGCGCCTATGGAGGATGTTATTGTTGGCAAAGGTCAAGGTCTCATCATTCTACTCTCTGGTCCTCCGGGCACTGGCAAGACCCTCACCGCAGAGGCAGTCGCCGATCGCACCCATCGGCCGCTCTTCTACCTCCAGGCCGAAGATCTCGGAATCAACGCAGCAGCTCTTGGAGCCAACATCAAGCGCGTTTTCGAAATGGCGACGGAGTGGAACGCCGTGATCCTGCTGGACGAAGCCGACGTGTTTATGGCGGAGCGTAACCCCAATGACATCCATCGCAACGAATTGGTCAGCATCTTTCTTCGAGAGCTGGAATACTTCCGTGGCATCATCTTCCTCACCACTAACCTTTATCATACTATCGACGCCGCTTTCCGTAGCAGAGTCAGCTTGCATCTCCTGTTCCAGTCGTTGAGTAGGGAGGCGCGGGAGACTGTCTGGCGCAAGTTCTTACAGCGCCTACCAGAACGAAAAGAACTTGAGCTGCCACATGACCAAGAGACAGCCAATGGAGGTGTTACTGAGAATTCGGAAGCAAAATCACCCCTTGGAGATGCCGATCTCCGCCAGTTATCGCTATGGCAGCTCAATGGCCGAGAAATCAAGAATGCGGTGCGCATGGTGAAGAGCTGGTGCGACCATAAAGGCTATGTGATGACGTTGGAGAGGCTGGAGAGTGGGATCAAAGTGACGAGCCCTCATTCAACAAAGGAGGGTGATATTGATAAGGACTTGTACGAGTAGATAAATTTGGCCACGGGATTTCAGGTTTGGATTTACACGGGGTTTTGGCATACGATGATACCTTGATTTCTACGGAGCATTTATGCGGGCTTGCGTCTTGTACGATTCCTCATTTCTGAATTTAAAACATGATCCTTCCATTTAATATACATCAACCAACACGTCCTTAGTGGGATTTTCCTTCTCTCCTAATTTGTTAAAGTTGCAATCGAGCGTTTTCCCAATTCTCTCGATCTCCGTCTCAACTGTTACATTTCATCCCCAATCTTATCCGTCCTAAGCGGCTTAACCATCCCATATCCAGTAGCAAACTCCGTCGCATTACAAATGAAATTAAAAGGATCCATACCTCCGTGGCGTCGTGATACAGCGAAGATGTTGATGAATGTTGGAGAAGATCTCCAATACGAAAGTGTGCTGCGTCTCCGATATCGGCCCCTGCTCAATTGGTGTGAAGTCTATATAAGCGCTCCTCGCCTTGGGCAGCATAGGAGCATCTCCAAAAAGCCAGAGAGCAAAAGTATATCTATATTCGTCAGCACTATCTGCCTAAATCTGCCTAAAGAAACTTTGTCATTCTTTAAGCATCGCATGCTGTACAACTTGCGTCTCTTCAGCCGCTCAGCTTTCATTTCTCGTTGCATACACATAAAAAGTACCGTCATGTCTAAAATTGAGGGCGCCACTTACACGCATGGCCACCATGCCTCTGTTCTCCGCTCGCACACGTGGCGCACGGCAGCCAACTCGGCAGGCTATCTTCTGCCCCATCTCAAGCCTGACATGAAGATCCTTGACGTCGGCTGTGGTCCAGGAACCATTACTGTAGATCTGGCCGCCAACTATGTGCCGCAAGGCCATATCACAGGGCTGGAGAATGCTGCTGGAGTCTTAGTACAAGCTCGCGAATTTGCCAAGGAGAAGGGCGTGGCAAATGTGGATTTCGTAGAAGGAGACGCCAATGCGCTGAAGTACGCCGACGAAACCTTCGATGTAGTCGTGTGCCACCAAGTGCTGCAGCACGTCAAAGACCCTGTCGGTATCCTCAAGGAGATGCGGAGAGTGGCCAAGACGGGCGGCATCGTCGCCGCGAGAGAGTCGGACTTTGGCGGCTTCATCTGGTACCCTTCCGTGGAAGGCATGCAAGACTGGCTAGCCTTTTACTCGGCCAACGCGCGATCAAACGGCGGAGAGCCCAACGCAGGTCGCATGATCCATACCTGGGCTAAGAAGGCGGGCTTCTCGCCCAGTGCCGTGACCAGCGGCTCGAGCACCTGGTGTTATAGCACAGAGGAAGAGGTTGCTTGGTGGAGCGGATTGTGGGCAGAGAGAACAGTGGCGTCGTCTTTTGCGAAAACAGCCATTGAGAATGGGACAGGGACTCAGGAGAGGCTAGAAAAGGCAGCCGAGGCATGGAAGGCATGGGGAAATGAGGAGGAGGCCTGGTTTTCAGTCTTGCATGGAGAGATCATTTGCCGCAAATAAAATGTGTCTGTCAAGTAATGTATCCTGTGAGGAGTAATAGTAATGCGGCATCGCATAGCAGTGTAAGAATGCTAGTGTAACCAAACAAATATCACTTTATTGTGTGGAAAGATGGGGCTTATGTTAGACGGGCTTTCAAAGAGCAGCCACAAAGTGGCCATTCACATGCAAGCAGAATGTGTGAGCAAATCTTGTTCTCTTTTGTTCCCCCGTCTATAAATTCCTGCTTCGTAAATCCTCTACCCATTAAAATCAGATAAACCATCCATAGCGCAAAGTAATCACTCCCTTGTTACCCTGTTAAAAAATAAAGACCTACTGCTTTGCGCCTCAGTTACATCAAACATGGAAATGTTATATGCATGCCGCGCATGCCAACCCGACGCATTTAAACCTCCTGGTATATCAAGCATCATCTTGATCTCCTTGGTCGTTTGCCGTAAGTTTTTACCACGGCAGGTTTCCTTACACCTCTCTTTTCATCGGGTTCTATGGCCACTGTAGACTTTGGTAATTCAGCAACACGCAGCTCAGCAACCTTTGCTTCCACACTCTCCTCGGGTATCTTGGCACCTGTGATCCCTCCTGAGTTACGTGCACGTCTAGCAAGTAGAGGTGGTAGCTGCGTATTGTCAGACATAGGATCTGTTATTTCTTCCGTGGGCTTGGAACTACGTGACGAAGCCGTGGTGGATGTTGACTGCTTGTGAGCGGTGTCTGTTACTGCTGGTGGCTCCTTCTGCCCTTGTACGCTAGGTGGTCGACCTGCCAAAGTCTCTCCTGGAAAATCGTATATGTCGGGGGCATATTCCATCGTAGTATCGTCACTCATGCGTCTTCTTTTGGCTACGGGTTCTTCTGTCTCCTGAACTCTGGACTGAGAAGGTCGCCCACGCTTCTTTGCTGAATTTTCGGTGACGGCTACCTTCGGTGGCCTGCCACGCTTCTTCACTGATGCGACACCAGTGGTGTCTATCACAGGCGGGGTCTTCTCCGCTCCTATTGACTTGGGTCTACCCCGTTTCCTCGCAGGTGTTGCCACTATATCCTCCTGTGTTGGATCACGCCTAATGGCCTGGTTCGCGGCGAGCTCTTCTGCTGCATCCTCGGTGTGCTTTGACGTTGAATTTCGTTGTTCAGATTCCGGAGCATCCACAGCAGACTCCAGCTCTGCGGTTATATCGGGCGATCTCGCAGTTGCTATTAAGGCTTCGTTCTTAGGTGGTCTGCCTCTACCTCGTTTCTTGGCGGGTAACATAGATGGAGAGATAGCTTGCGCTTCCAATGTATCAGCTCGTTGAGAAGACCGATCTCGCTGGTCAGTAAGTTTCGTAACAGGCGATACAACTGTGCTACTCTTATCCTCAACAGATAGAACTTCCGTTTCTGCTTGTAATGTCGGTACAGCACCTTTTGGCGGCCTTCCGCGCTTTCCGGGCGTAGTCGTTGATGTTGTGGCAATAGGTTTCGGTGGCCGTCCTCTTTTACTCCGAGCTGGCGTTGTGGTTACTACTTCGTCCACAGGCATCTTAGGTTCTCCGGCAAAAGCTCGTGTTGAACCCGCCACGTCGCTCTTCCGGGGCCGCCCTCTTTTGCTCGAAGCTGGTGTTGTAGCTGGAGCTTCAGCTGCGGGCAGCTGATGCTTGTTAGTGGGCGCTTGTGTTGCGTCTGCCGTGTTGCTCTTCCGGGGTCGCCCTCTTTTACCAGCAGTAGGTGTCGACTCGAGAGCCACCTCGGGAGCTGCCAACTTTGGGGGTCGCCCCGGTCCTCGCTTTGCTGATCCCACCTTCGGCTCTGGAATCTCGCTCTTGCGCGGCCTTCCACGTTTTCTTGCGGCCAACATCTCTTCAGTTCTGCTAAACTCAGGAGTGTCGGCCGCTTCTGGCTCTAAAGTCTCATCTCCTTCGAGGTTGGCCTGTTCACGCGCAGCCGCCTTGGCATTTCTGGTTCGCTGTGGTGCTGGCTCTGATGGTGCTGCCGTCATATCGCTTTTCCGCGGGCGTCCACGTGCCCGCGGTGTCCGCTGAGGTGGTGATCCTTTGCCATCACCTCTTATCGATGACTCATTGGATTCTGCCATAAGCTGCTGCTGCACTTCGGTGTCTGGTTCAGGTTCTTCAACAATGGTGGTTTCGAGCTCACGATCACTATGTTGTTCATTGACCGTGGGTTCCTTCTCTTGCTCTGCGCCACCTGGCCCGTCTATGCTGATAGGAGATTCTGATTCGGGCGGCGTCAGCTGTAGCGCCTGTGACTGAAGTGCATGCAGATTCACGCCCACTTCATGTGGCGTCGCTGCATATGAGCTTCTGCGTAACACTTCATTCACAACGTGGCTAGCCGTTATTGTTGCGCTCATCTCAACCTCATAACTGACCGAGTTCTGATCTGCAACTTCAACGCCCGCAACCACACTCATTGAAGGATCAGGTAAAATGTGCTCTCTCGAAGGCACATCCGATTCTTCGATTTCAGCCATGTCATTTGATACGTGTCCCCTGGCTCCCCCATCTAGCTCATACTCTGATGCTGCGTCTTCTCCCGACATCTGTGCGCCGCGCTCATGATCTTCCATGAGTCCTCGAAATGATTCCGCTGGTTCTGCTGGGATGATGGCCGAGTACTGGGACTGAGGCGACGATCGACTCTCAGAGTAATTTGCCACCAAAGCTTGCCCATTCACTTCCAAATCATCTCCATACTCATAATTAAATTTTGACTGCAGCGCTTGAGTGGCCAGGCTCGCAATCGTAGCGGCATCTTCACTATCCAGCCCATCGTTTGCTTGCCAGAAATCTGCAAGGGGTGACTGCTCATCCATAGGGTTGAAGTCCATAGTATAAGTGTAGCGGGGGATGCTATCGCCCCTCGACATTAGAAAGAAGGCGCAGCTGTCATAAAGCCAGAAGACTCAACTGATTGCTACTGCAAATGTTGGCGACTGATGACAAAGGCATGGAT
This sequence comes from Trichoderma arundinaceum, assembly GCA_025919625.1. NCBI lineage: Eukaryota > Fungi > Ascomycota > Sordariomycetes > Hypocreales > Hypocreaceae > Trichoderma > Trichoderma arundinaceum. Next base: position 128,242 of record JAMQTF010000016.1, read on the forward strand.
ATGCATGCGCCTCTCTCTGAAACATGGAGTCTTCCTTGGTGCCTTTGTGCCTTGTAAATTAATGTGAACGCGTGTTTAGATGATACGGGGCAAAGGGAGACGCGCCCACTAGGTGATGGTGTCACGTGATGCGCAAATGACGTCGGGGCCATTCATCTCAGTCCTACTCGACTACTGCTCACTTCTCTACAGCGTAGAAGTCACCGTTCCCATTCTGCGAATGCATCTATTGTTATTGTGTTAAGAAAGTTACTTTTCGATGATGCTTGGGTTAAATGCATCGGAACAACAAATGATTTACCGACGTCCCCTGCTACGGTGAAGCCATGCGGGTCTGACTTAGAACTGTGATAACACCTGCAGCAATCCCAATAGGTATTCCGTAACTAACCACCAAACGACAAGATTACATGCATGCTAGCCAACAGCAGAAATGAATGGTAAAATTTGCTTCATCGCATCCCCAAAGACGGTATCGAATTGTAGCAATGGCTAAGTAAAAATCTCCGCGGCATACCGCGTCTTCTCAAACTTCTTGAAAAACTCTTCAGGTGTGAAGCCGTTCAGGATGTCCTTCTGCCCCGCCGTGTACACCAGCTTCATGACCACGTCTTTCACACCCGAGGCCATTCTCACACTACCGCACACATAAACCTTTGCCCCAGCATTCCAAAGCTGGAGGAACGCCTGTCTTTCTGCCAACAAACTATCCTGGACGTACCCTTTCTTGGTGTTGAGCTTGGTGCCAACGTCTTCTCTGCTGTAGGCGCGGAAAACTCGGACGACTCCGTATGTCTCGAAATCGTCAAGCTCACTCCGATATATATCATCATGTGACGATCGGCATCCGAAAAAGAGGGCGGCGGGTGCAAGCTGGACCCCATTTCGCTGCTGATAAGCTCGCTCCTGGATGAATCCTCTAAAAGGCGCGAAACCAGCTCCGGCCGCAATCATGATGATTGGTATTTTGGACAAATCATTGGGCATCTGGAAAATGCCTTTTACCGATCGAGTAGCGACGTGGATCAGATCCCCTGGCGTCAAGCCGGCGAGATAGTTGGAGGCCACCCCGAGAAAGCGTTCGGATTTGGGTTGAGTTGCTGGCTCCTCCAAGACTGAAAGGGTCAGAGTAGCACGGTTGGGTGTCCAGGATGGCGAGGATGAGATAGAGTATGTACGCAGGCGAAGGGATGGCAAAAGAGTCAAGAAGGTTCCAAGCGCGATGGGAATCTCCGGGAATTTCTCAAGAAGATCGAGCAGGGATACCTTGTTTTCTTGAATGTCCCTTGAGTAAGATGTCGTCGCCAAATTATTCAGGAGCTGTTTAGTCGCGTCGTCCTCAGCCGCTGCTGCAAGAACCCGAATATCCTATGTATGGTCAACCAAAAGTCCGCAAAGGGGTAAAGGTCTTCACTCAGCCAACCAAAGGGAAAGAGATACAACTTACCCGTGGAGTTGCCGGTTGAGACAGCTCAAAGTACGAACACAGCAGCTCGTATGCTGTCATCGATGTTTCGATTGGTATACGAACAGATTCATCACCAGACGCTCGCACGATAGTATCCCATGTCAAGTGGAAGCGCGATAAAACTCGCTTGACGTTTCTCATTGGATTCGCAGGGAGCACGAGAAGGTGGTCGCCAGGATGGTATGACACCCCGGGCGGAAGTTGAATATCCAGGTGTACCTTCTTCCCAATAGCAGAGGCCGTTGTCAGGTTCCGCGACTCCGTCACTGTTGCCTCAATCAGTTGGGAGTATTGTCTCAATTGTCGCGGCTGAGAGAAATCGACTTTGAGCAGTGAATTGATCAACCGCCCTTCTCCACTCTTATCCCCAGCTCCTTCGGTTTGCGAAATAGCTGGCCAAACAGCATCGGTGGACCATTTCTCCAATTCTACAAAGACATCCATCACTGCTGAATCTGCAAGTCCTCTATTCGCAAACCGTTCGGCTCCAGCCTTACGGAGAAGATCATCTATTAGGATAGGGATACGTTGAAAAGTTGCAACCCAATCGCGATGTCCACAGCCAAATACCGTATACGAGACTCCCTCCAAAGAATTCTTCTCTGCTGTGCCCAGCCAATCGAAAAACTCGGCAGCATTGTCTGACGGTAGGCCATCATAAGATGCGGCAAGGATAATAACAGGTTCAGATTTTGGGAGATTGTTGCGGGCTGCGTTCATGGGCGCAATTGTCCGAGCGTAGAATCCGTGGAGAGCAGCGTCAGATGCCAGTCTGTATGCCAAAGCCTCACAGGTACCACTGTTCGATCCGAAGAGAATTGTGAGCGGCTTCTTGTTCTCCCCACTAGTCTGTGTTGAGGTCATTGAGGGAGTAAGGCTCGATTTGACGCCGCTGGAGCCCACTGAGTGTAGCTCGCGTTGAAAGTCTGTGGCAGAGCCACCACGCCTGAGCTTCGCCCTCATACTAAAGTTATCTGGCTTGACTGTCAAGGTCTCTTTAATCTTGAGCTTGTATTTAGGATCTGCCATCTCAAACGTGAAGTTCTGCAGCAGCATGGCCACAATCAGAAGGGCTTCCTGGGTTGCAAAGGCTCTACCAATACATCCTCTCATCCCATTGCCGAAAGGTTTCCAAGAATTGGGTGGCAACTTGTTGAAGTTCTCATCCAGCATCCTCTCTGGCTTGAACTCGGTAGCATCATCACCGTAAACAGCCTTGTCCATGTGAACTATGTGAAGCAGGACTGCAACGGGAACATTCGCTGGGATGAGATATTTCCCACCAATGACCTCATCCTTGGGTGCGCTCAAGATAAAGCCGGGAGCAGTCGGCTGGAGGCGTAGGGTCTCTTTAAGAACTGCGGTGAGATATGGCAATTTCGAAAGGTGTTGAACTGTAATTGGCTCGCCTCCACTGACTTCGTCAACCTCCTGGCGTGCCTTTTCCATTGTCCTAGGGTTCGCCAACAAGTAGTAGAAGGCAAATGACAAGAGCCCTGATGTAGTCTCGTGACCAGCGATCAGAAATGTGATCATGTTGTCGATAATAGAGTCATCAGACAAGCCCTCGCCGGTCTTGGAATCGCGGCCCTCCAATAACGCTCCCAACAGATCGCGAGACTCGGGATCCTTTTGATCTTTCCGTTTCTGGATGATGTCTCGGCACAATTTCCTCATATATGCTGTGTCTTTCTCGTAGCGACGCCAGGACTTCTTTCGGAAAGAGTTGACGAATCCCGGCAATGTCGCCTGAACACTGGCTTCTTTCAACGTTCTCACCATACTATCGACGAACGGATGCATGACTGCTCCGTTGTGGAAACTGTTGAACCTGTAACCCATTGTACAAAGCGCAAGAGTGTCAAGTGTGAGCCGCGTGAAGTCAGATGTAACGTCAATAACGTACTCTTCTCCATATCGAGCCCTAGTACCCAGCTGTCAGCGCAAGCAATTCATCTAGAGTAAGGAAAGCGAACCATTTCAGACACAGCTGCTGGGCCAGATCTTTCATTTCTGGAAACATTTCACGGATTTTTATCGTTCCAAAAACAGGCATCAGAATCCTGTGAGCAATTTCCCAATTGCGCTCGTCATTTCTCGCGGTAAACAAGCCATCGTGGACCACATGGCGCAGCTTTTCCAACTCCGCCGTCACCATTTTTTGGAATCTCGACTCATCACACACTTCATTCAAGAGCTCAATGCTTGACACGAATATGTTCAGCTCGCTTCCAATTGTAAGCTGGCAGATCGGTCCCAATGGCTGAATCAACTCTATCAGTGAGGCCAGCGGCGATTCGAGATCGATTTGGTGTAGATTACCCAGCACCGGGAGACCTTCATGACAAGCATACATCAGTACAATCTACCCGCGCCATCCGCAAGAATATTTGGGCTATAGTCACCTTTGGGCTTTGGGATCTCGACATGCCTTGGGTTTTTCACGCCCTTCATTTTGCGTTTGCTGTTGCGGCTCGGCGTTGGCTCCATTGCTTTGCCAGTATTGCTTTCTGGCACGGCGCCTCCATCTTGGCCTCTCAGCTTCGTCTTGAGTATTTTTATATATCCCATTTTCTGTTTGTTTGAAAGGATACTGTCATGGAAACGGAGCTGGATGGTTCTTCCGCCAACTCCGCGGCATCCTTACGAACAGCATAATTGTAGGTCAGAGATCAATCTGACCGCAACTGTACCAAAACGAGAGTGCGTTATGTCCCAGAGACCCGTTTTGTCGTCATCAGCACTTGTTTCAGCCACAACGTTCATTGCTCTGGCACTATCCATTGAAGGATCGGTTAAAGCTTACGCCAACCACGCGATCGCACACGCGGCGCATCTGTCATTAGTGGAACCCGCGGATTCCGTTTAAACTAGCCAATCTAACGGCAAAATGATCTGTGATGTGTAAGAAAGCCAAGCAAATGCTGCAAGATAATGGATAACGGCGGTAAGATAAGGAGCAGAGGTCATCTCGTCTCACTATTCACGGAAATCTTATATCTACTTTCGACGACCCCAGACCACGCAAATCCTTCGAACAGCTCGCTGTTCCGCGCTCCTATCCTTCACCAAACGGAACTACTCGCCGCGCCGCGCCCGCGGATACCGCTACCGAAAGTTAGACTGCGCCCCTCGGATAGCGATAAACAATGTAATATTGAGCAAACGCACAACGTATCATATTATTTTGACCGTATTCGTGTTCTGTACATTGACGGTAATGGATGTTTTAGTATCATAAGATTTTGGTACAGAAGGCTCTATCGTCCGTTTTTTTTTTTTTTTGGAGATTACTCTTCTACTTCAACGCCAAGGTATAGCTGCTCTGCAGACAGTTAATATTACTGACCACGTTTCCCGCATTAGAGCCCTTGGCAAAGTGGTGCCGTGTGACATTTTTTTTCATGCTTGAAAGAGCTCTCGTTCGAGGAAATCTACGCGTCTTACCTATACGAGCTCAGCGCCGTTTTCAAAGTTGAGCGCCTCTCTTAGGTCTGATGTAATCTCCTAATCAGTTGGTCGAGCCAGCACCCTAACCTTATATTAACAACCTGGCTTGTTGCAATGATTGCCAAATCAGCCCATTTCGACTCTCCCACGAGATTACTGCCAAGCTATTAATACTTTTTGACTTATCATAAAAATATGTGGTAACAAGTGGAGGAACGGATAGCTTTGTAAGAACTCGTTCACCGAAAGTGGGCCACTTTACTTCATGGTGCTCTTTGCTCAAGACATTTATCGTAGACGGCATGGGAGACTAGCGCTTCGTAAGTGTGTATCTTCAATAATGCTGTATAAAATAAACTTGGACCTCAATGAACAAAACACCACCTGAATCGACGAACGAAGATTTCTCAGTAGTGATTTTCATCAATAAGATATCTACACGTACATAGAGGGAACCTCTAGTTCCATAGATATTTATATCTCCCCAAGAACCCTCTCAAGCCACCCTCTTTCGGGTAAGTGAAAAGCCTTACAGATCCTCCTGATATTATCACAGGGTAAGTTGCTTAAAAAGCATCAGCGGGTACTGTATAATTGCATCTTGTAATCGTGAAAAAATACGCAATGGTAGCATTTCTAACAAGAGATGCTCAGTACTTAGAATTAAAGTACATGCAATGTAGTCTCATTCTTCAAACTGCCACCGCAAAGTAGCCTGTGCTCTCAAAAGAATTTCCACCAGTGGGACGGCCTCTTGGACGGAGATTTTGCGGCCAAAACTATGTCCCGTTCAATCGCCGTTGTAGGTCAATGGCCAGGAAAGCTGCTATATAAAGGCTTTTTGAGAATTACTCTTCCCATTTCTATTCTTAATGGTCAACGCGATACTTTTTTATACGAACAATCACCATGCTGCTAAGCGTATTCTCGTTTCTACTCTTTATCATAGCACTTAGCTCCATTTCTCTTGCAGAAGCAGATCAGAAGCTTTCGGGACCATCTTTTGAACTCCCAACTCATGTATTATCTAACAAAGCAATCCAAGAAGCTGTTTTGAGCATTAGAAGCTCACTCAACGGCGCGATTCGCACTGGGAGGAGTCACTTTGGTAGGTTCAACAGCAGTACGACATCTTTTTCATTGACTGCTGTTTCACAGTTGGAATCTACACCGATAATTGACTTCCATCACACATCTAACTTCCTCAATGTATCTGCTGGAAGCAGATCAAAGGTGACAAGTGATACTGTCTATCAGATTAGCAGCGTGTCAAAGCTTTTCACTGTTTACTCCCTGTTTTTGAACAATGGCACCAATTACTGGAATCGCCCTGTCACGGATTTTATTCCAGAGCTTAGACAAGCTTCTCATCCACCTCTACATAAGTCATCAGTTGTCGACCGGGTCCAATGGGACCAAATTACGGTTGGTGCTCTTGCATCACAATTGTCTGGTATTGGAAGGGATTGTAAGTTTTCCTTATTGTTATCATCCGAATTAACGTTAATAAGGGTGGAATCACAGATAGCTCAGGAGATTTAAGCTCTCAGGATTTTCCTTGGACAGAGCTCGGACTGCCTGCTCTCCCCCCTCAAGATATTCCTTCCTGCGGCATCAACGACAACCAGCTACCCTGTTCTAGAAAAGGTGAGTATATATTAGAAAGCCACTACTCATTTTCTGTCAGCAATACTGACAATAAGATCACAGAGTATTTTCTAGGTTTAATCCAGAGGCATCCTGTTTTTCACCCATACTCAAACGCTTTGTACTCCAATATGGCTTACAGGATTCTCGCATACATACTGGAAGCTACTACAGGGAAGTCGTACGAGGAATTAGTCAAGAAAGAAATTTTTGAACCTCTAGGCATGAAGCACTCAAGCCCACTCCCGCCGATTGGCAGAGGAATTGGAATCATTCCTAATGGGGACGCGGGATGGGGTCGCGAATATGGTGATGAGATTGCGTGAGTCCAAGCAGAAATTTGTGGTCAGCTTGATTCATTAGCAGCCTGGATCTAATTACTGATATTTTATGATTTCGACAGCACCGGTGGCCTCCTTTCTTCAACAAATGACCTGACCAAATTTGGGTGTGCCATATTTGCGGACAAGCAGCTACCTTCTATGGAGACCCTTCGCTGGATGAAGCCCAGCTCGCTTACGTCTTCGACATCTCTTTTTTTAGGCGCGCCGTGGGAAATTGTGCGAACCCGGAGTGGCATTAAGACGGGCCATCTCATTGATCTCTATACCAAATCTGGTAGTGTTGGATCTTATGAGTCTTTGCTTATTCTCATACCCGACTATCAAGTTACTCTGGCCGTCCTAGCCGCTGGCCCTGATGCCTCCGCGGCATTACGTGCTGTCACCGAGACTGCTATCCAAACGCTTCTTCCTTCGCTGAAAAAGGCTGCAAAAGCAGAGTCATGTAGCAAACTTTGTGGAGACTACGCGCCGGCGGGCGCCTCGAGGAATTCTTCCCTTGTCATTACCGTCGACGATGGGCCTAGCCTTTTAGTCAAAGAGTGGATTCACCAGGGTCACGACCTCATTGCCGCTGGGCAGGCTTACGCGAACGCCACGCGCGGCGGTAAAATCCAGGCCCTGAGATTGTATCCTACAGGTCTGCGTACACGGAGACAAGCTGCGTATCGGGTGCTATTCGAGAGTATTCCATGCCAATATGATCCATCGGTTTACCTTGTGTTTGATCCAAAAGCAGGGGTCTGGGGAAAGCTGGACCAGCTGATGTATGGAGGGATCGCGGTAGACGGCTTTGTGTTTCACCTAAATAGCGGGGGAGATTCAGCTGCAGTCGAGCCGCGTGTGTTGAGGGAGGTCTACCAGAGATTGGAGAAGTCATACGTATGCTCAAGAGTTCAGCTCCATAAGACTATATAACAGGCTTTGAAAATTAACTCCTTAGGCTTTAGTCTTAATACTAGAAATAGCCTTAGAACACAATACTATTGGAAGGCGTAGCAACCTGGAACCCTGCCATCATGTTAAATGCCATCAGTATACGGAGTACGGAGTACGAAGTACACGTACCTTTTTACAAGGGGGCACTGGCGGGGCGGCAAACTGAGAACAGAGAAAACCAAATACTTATACGGAGTACTCAGTACCAGGTGAGAAAAAATAAAGTTCACTGTGGTGTCATTTCATGGAGTGTTTTTTTTTTTTTTTTTTTTTTTTTTTTTGGCTTTTAAATCAAATGCTATATATAGATGAGGTGCAAGAGACCATGATGTTAATGCCCCAGCTACGTACGGAGTACTTCGTATCCAACGATACATGTATCTTGCAGCGGCTCGGTTTTATTCTCCGTGATGGGGCCACCGGGAGAGGGATCCTAAAACTCACAACCCGAATGTGGAATTGCGCCTATCTTTCGTGCGCTACTTTGAAACCTGCTGGTGAAAAGAAGCAGGGCGAGTATCCCATTCAGTGTTCCACGGAATTACGGCCCCCTTGGATTCACATTAATCCTTACGATCGAAGCTCGTGTATGATCTTGGCTGGGTGTGTGATTTATTCTCGAGTCATAGGCGCCGTGTCTCCCTCAAGGAGACATGGTATTGAGACCCGACTCTCGGACACGACGCCCGCCTTGCCTTGTTACCAGGAGCTTCCAAGTTTCGGTGAAATCACATCATTAGTGGGGTTCTCAACGTGGGAACAGCAAACACGAAGCCGCCCAATAATAGACCTATTCGGCTACCTTAGGGCGGGAGTAGTGTGCGAGCGTATACACTCTTAGCCGCGAGTGCCTGTCTAAATGAGAGACATTCGAGAGACATTCTAAGAGAAGGCCAGCACCCACCGCACTAAACACACTAAAGGGGTATGCAGTACGGAAATTGCCTGGAGTCTATACTTCGTATGGATTAGGAAACGACTGACTGGGAGCGCGGGAGCTTGAACCGGCGGCTGAGTGCGTCCCCGGACGGATTCAAGCTGCAGCTGCAGGGGCTCTCCATGTCGTGAGGCTGGCTTTTTCGCGGGACACGTTTCGTGTTCCTTTTCTCACTATATTTACTTCTTTTTTATTTTTTATTTTTTTCCTTATCTTATTAGGCAAAAAGTTCCGCGCATATGCATATAGATGCTGCTTCTCATCTGGCCAAATTTCTCTTCGCTTCCTTTTGTTTCTGGTTTATGCAGCCATAGAGGGGGACAAGGCTGCGCCCAATAACAGGCTTTGTCCAGGCCTATTCACCCATTCCTACTTGCAGATCACTTATCACAAAGCCAGAGGCGTTGCGGACCCTGGCTGCACATCATGCTAGGGATGACAGCAGAGCGTGAGACATCATCCGCTCTTGTGCTCTTGGCGCTTACTTGGCAATCCTTCGGGAGCGTACGCAGTCTGCCGCAAACTGGATGCACGCGACTCAGTAGGCTCAAGTCATTGTTCAAAGTTAATCACACTTAAACTGTGTTTCCTAGATCGGGTAGCAAAAGAGATCTGTTGCCGCCGATTTAAAGTTACATTTCCACCCCAGACCTGTGCTTGGCCCCTGATAGCGACAGCGCTCCAATCGGAACACACATACGTGCAATTATGAACGCCTTCCTTTGCGTTTACAAGTCCTTGGCGCGTTGAACACATGTATTGGTGCCATAGACTGAACCTAAAAATCAAGCCATAGATCCGAGAACAGGCATCCGTCCGCTTCCACACATGTTGCTTTGCTACCAATCCTGAGGCTCCCCGGTTTTGATGTTCCCTCCCCCTTACGTCCCCCTATGGGACCCTACCGGTGTGGCTTTTTTTCCCTACTTTCTTCCCATTCACTCTCAGCTCTCAGCCAGGTAACCTCAAGTTCTCATAGGCGACCCCAGCTCATGAGACCTGGTATTATATGCAGGGAGGCTTCCAACCCAACCGGATAAGGTCCCGGACAGCCCCCAAGCCCACTGTCATTTTGTGTGCTGGGAGGTTGCGAATTCATATGCTACAACTGTCAAAAACAAGGTAAAACCTCTTCCGGAAGTTTTCGTCCCTGCTCTGGACCCAGTTATTCTGTGATCGACAAGCTCCCAGGTTGCCTACAGGGTGACACGATGCATGGTATGGTATATGCTGGCTGATCCATCGGGGGCCAGGTTTGCGGCCTCTCTTACGGCCAAACTGGGGCCCGTCTATTTCGCATTTCGTCGAATGGCATTCGCAAGATACTATCAATATCCTGTTAGGATGCTTGTTTTCTCACTCAAAATGCGGTAACTCGTATTCAGGTCTTATGCAGGCGCTGGGTTAGCATCGACTGAACCGACCACCAAACAGCTCTAACAGCTGCAAAGATACAGGGTAAATCAGGCCGCATGCATGAAGGGCCACTTTCAGAAGCAAACTGAATTTAGCATCCTATCATGTAGCAGCCTCCTAACAGCTGTAATCCCTACCGAGGGTCTCCCTCCCTCCCTTTTCTTCTTTTTTGACCATCAGTGCTACGTATTCACTCCCTATATGCTGCAGTCTAGAATGGTGTTCTGCGGTCTTGAACTTGGGACGAAATACCTATTCACCTACTCTGGCTGGCCCATTGAAATGCCTGACAATCCCTCATTCGTCAAGAGTGAATGATTCGTGAACTCCCCCCAGGGCCCATTCATCTATTTAACCGCTACACGCCCCCTACCTCTTACAACTTATTTAACTTCACATCAACAGTCCGCATGCCTGTATTTATTCACTCCCTATCCCCTACCTTTATTACATTTAGACTGCCGAACTAGAACCCTGCGTTTTCCTCTTCAGTCACAGTTCTTCTTGCTAATGCGCATACTACACTGAAAGGCTTCCTAGAGTCTATCAAAGTTCGACACAGCAGGTTGCAGCTCACATGACACAGATAATAGCTACTCTTCCACGGCACCACGAGATTCACATAATTCGCAGCAAGGGCCGCTGGATAGCTTGATTCTCTGAGGCATCTGTTATACTTTCCTATTCTCAGCCTATTTTTCCTCCAGCGATATCTTTCCCCTCAATGCCATCTTTTGCCATGAGCACTCCAGGCTATACCGAACTCAAGGTGGGCAGCCTTGGCTTTGACGAATTTCCCAGATCGTTCTGCCTGTCGCACTCTCCTGAAAGTATCAAAACTGCAACCACGCCGGGTACACCAGAAGATGTTCGAAGCGTCTTTGACGAGAACATCTCTGCCCCTCATGCCTCATCTGCTACCAGAGCTACCGCTGCACTCAGAGCATTCACCCATAGGCCCAACGACTCCATCTCATCTATTAGCGACTTTGCCACCGCCACAGGCGGCTCCAAACCGATCCTTGGCGGTGATATTCCACGTTTTACCGGAAACTATGGCTTTGGAAATCAGACTTCTCAGATTTGGGCACCGCCGTCGACACGTGTCGATCGAAGCAATGCTGTCGACAGGCAAGGTGTGGCGCACTTGCGATGGGCCTCCTCGGATACCCATATGAATCGCCAGGAACCCTACACTGGCCATGAGAGTCCCATATCTCGTTTGCCTTCGTTCATGGCTAATCAGAATCATCTCCCTACAACACTCAGCAGCCATGCCAACGCAGGTCATCGGAACAAGGCAGAAATTGCTATTGAGCAGCCGTTTGCCCGCCAACCATTCGCACGACGAGAGCAATACCATCACGATGCAGAAGATTTCTCCGTAAGGCGGCATGTATCTATCGCCTCTATCAAAAGCGACTCTTCTTTCGATCTTACGGAGCTCCACAATACCATGATCAGTTCCACCTATTCTGACACCAATGTCGAGCAGCCCCTTGGAATCGATATCCTTCGTCTCTCCCCTCCAAAGGTTCATCCTATTCGACAGCCCATCCCCCCTCCTCCCCCCGCCCAAGTACCGCCCACCGGACAGCCTCATGGCTTCTTGCCCATGCAGGCCGTGATGCAACGAACTCCTCCCGGAGTCTTCGCCATTGAGGCCTCCGCAAGCGCTTCCAGCTCGTCCAAATTCTCAACTCGATACCACGGTATGCACAGCGAGACCAACGCCAGCGCTGAGCATCTCGCTCCGGAGCAAAACTGCGCTCTGTGGCTTACGAACCTCCCGCCTGGAGTATCTACCCATGAGCTTCTCACGGCGATCCGCAACGTTGGGCGTGTCTGGTGCAGCTATGTCAATTACCCCGACTATGTTACGCACCAAACTGCTGCTGCCAAGGTTGTATTTTTTACTCCCGAGGCCGCTCAGCAGCTCCTCAGTGTCTCTTGGACCCGGGGCCTCTTCATTCAAGGCTACCGTGTCAAGGTCTCCCACAACCGAATCAAATACGGCAGTCATGCCATCACTGGGAAAATGTCTAGTATCCTCATTATCACTGGTCACGTTGACTTTGTCAATGATGTTAGCCTGACCAAGTTTTTCAAAGACCGCTTTATTTTCCAGGTAGATGAGGTTGTCGAGCTTATCAGGGCGGGAGGACGAGCCGTGGTAGAGTTCAAATTTGGGAGTTACCGCTGCCAGGCACAGATGGGCAAGATGTCCTTGGAGAAGGACCGCCCCGTTGGGTTCGAGAAGGTTGAGTTTGGAGATGATCCCTGTGAAGTTGGAGACACCATGACATCGTACGGAATTGCTGCGGAGAGAATTCAAGGCAGGGGTCTCTAAGTGAAAGACAGTATTGGCTCTCAAAGTATGAATGAAGATTTAATCAAGATGGGTTTTGGAACGAACGGCCATGGAAATTGTTTCTTAGCTTTATTTGCTTTCTCTCAAGGTGGGACTTTCTCATGTTTTCTGTGCTTCGTCGGAAAATTGATTGGATGTTAGTGGATGGCCTTAGCTCGACAGATTTTTAGCGACCAGTTCGTGGTAACCATATCAGGGAAGGAATTCGGATGGTTTATTGGCTTGCTTGGACATTGTTTGGTAGACTATTCGTCAGATTACATTACTCAGTGTATGAAACTATATGGTGCACAGATGTTGTTTCCCCTTGTTATCGTCGTCCACCTAGGCTGCCCAACCATGACCCTCTCTTGGCTGCTCGTCTCTTCTCTGCGTCTTCTTGCTTATCCCTTTCTTGTTCCCTTTTGACCATATCAGCCTGCAATAGCATCACCTTTTCCTCCATCTGACTCTCCGTCAGCCACCCTCTACCTCCATCTGGCGCTGTGTCTTTGTCCTCCACACCGCTATATCTGCCTTCACCGACCCCAAGCAAAACACTCAGCCCCTCTGACTTCTTCATCAGCCACTCGCCGTGTTTCAGTCCGTCTCTCCAATGTGGCGGGAGGACTTTATAGCCCAGATACGCGCCAAGGAGAGCACCAGCGAAGCATGCATTTGTATCAGCATCTCCACCTCGCATAATAAGATCGGTGATGAGGGGTTCAAAGACGGCTTTTCGTGTAGGAAGATTGTTTTCAGCCGCTGCAAACTTTCTCATAGCCAGACGAAGAAGGTGGATGCCCGAACCGAATGTTTTGTACGTATATCCAATCTTGTACATGTCATCGAGTTCGAGTTCAGTAAGGTCGTTAACTTTGACATGCTTGTTGAGTTCCTTTAAATCTAACTCAGGCTCGTCCTTACGACTAGTGTCTCTGTCGATTTGGCGCAGCCGGTAAGTAGAATACCACGCAATTCCCTTTCCAACGATATCATCAATATGCCCTTCTTTGTATATCTCCTGCCGCACAAGTCCTCTGATAAGTGCTGTGCCGATAGCACATGAAATAACACATCTCGGGTCAACATGTGTAACAACTGAGTAATCTGCAGCAATCTGAAATGTTTCGTCCAGCGTCTTATGGATGCACATTAGGCCCAGTGGATGTGTTCTCATGATACTTCCGTTAGGTGCAACCTTGCAATTGGTGTTCCGCCAGTGCTGTCTCGCAGTTCCCTCTGGATCGTCTAAGTATGTCTTACTCCTGACGATAGCACCAACAGTTCGACCCAACCCAAGCGGCAAGGTATCCAATGCGCGAAGTCCCATTCTAACCCAGATGTGTAGGCGAGAAGCAAAGTCCTGCGGGTCCATCTCCTTGCCGTCTTTATGCAGATAGGATAGCAAGATGCACATCGCATGGTCTGTGTCGTCCGTCCATTCTCCAGGCACGTTGGGATTGCGGTGCGCGTCTCGACGAAGTGGAGTGGCCTCGGATGGAGGACAGAGTGTGAACTTTTGGGACAGGTATGCAAGGCGAGCCATGTCTCCCGAGAGAAACTCTGTATATAATCCTATAGCATCGCCCAAAGCCGATCCGAAGAGGCAGCCAACAATGCGATCATGCATTGTCTCTTTAGCCAATGCCTCGAGGGCATGTTGAGGTAGCAATAACGCTGTCATTGTAAGAGCTATTTAAATCAGAATCAAGGAAGGTAGAGAATAATGATAAGTAGTCTCAGAATTTTTTTAATGAGCTATGGTCGTCTTAAATATACAGTTGCACTGTCATCAGGCACCTGTTCTGGAAGTGGGAGTAATGACGGGAGAGCCCGACCATTTTAGCACAGCCTCTTCAGCTGAGACACTATAACGCCAATCATGCAATGTGATTTGTGGACTTGGGGATAGTTACCCAAATACGAGTAAGGTTAAAAATTAGGCAGATGAATTGAGAGCCCAGCTCAGTCAAGATATTGTACGCCTATAAGCCGTCCATGGGGATGGCTATCGGTTACACGTATCCTTGCACATGGTGCCTGGCTCCATGCAAGGTCTGACCCCGAAGGGCCCACCTTAGAGCCAAGTAGCAAGGGCTCATAGATGGAGAGCTGAAATGCGATCTCACCCAGTATGTGAAAGCAAGCGAGAAATTCCCTTTTTCCAATAGTTATCTAGATCAATCGCTACAATAAGCGTATAAAACGGTTTGAAAACCAGCCATTAAGACGATTTCTGAAAAATCAACGGCACCGTGGCCAATCAAGAATATCAAGAACGAGACGAATCCAGCGCTCCTACTCCATTTCATTTTGCTCTCCCTCCAAGAAAATCTCATGCCCGCTGCCATCATGCATGCCCAGGGCAGTCCCACAAGCCAAAGCCGACATAGCAGCAACTCCCCACCAGCCCCAGGCTACCATGCCGATATCCAGACCATAGCCGTACCACCATCCTCCGACCACAGGTCCGACCGTGCGGAAGAGTGCAGAGACACTCTGTCCCAAGCCGTGAATAGTACCCAGCACGCTAGGATGCGGGCTGCAGTTATTGAGCAGAATGATGCTCGCTGGAAGAGTGAATGTACGCGCCATCACCTGAAGGAACAACACGACAATGATTCCCAACCAGATGAAACCTCCCGATGCTGGCTCAGGAGGTGGTGACCAAGACGGCAGTATTGAGAGGTAGGGCGCGACGAAGTATGCAAGTGGAAAGAGAAAGAGAAACCACTGGAAAGATCTCATCGTGCCGAGGCGGGCTTGGATTGGAGGATATAGAGTGACCTGCAACAACATGCCCAATAAGCCAAGAAAAGATGTCGCAACACCAACAGTCAATGCAGGCATGCCCAGTCCACCTGTGAATAGGAGAGGAAGGTCTCGACGCAGATGTTCGGATTCCCCAGAGTCTCTCGCTGCCGGAACGAGATACCGAGGAGTTGACAAGAACAACGACCACATATTGCCAAAGGCACCGAGATGGAAGTCGTAAAAGGCGCCAGTTAGTAACGTAAATAAGACATTTCGTGTCCAAAGTCGACGGAACGGGAGTCGATTCAGCGCGGGAGTGGGCTTTTGTTTTGGGATATGTTTGTCTTCGAAATCCTCCATGTGGTGGTTCTCCCAGGTGGCAACATAAGCATAGTCGATAGATTGTTTTCCACCGAGTAAGGCGAGTTTAATTCGAGACCCAAGGTGGAGGCCGAGGTCAAACTTGTGCTGCCGTACTCTTGACGTCTGCCTGAGTGTCAGCAAAAGCGCCATAATTCGATGCTGAGAGATCGTGACGAATCAATGGCTTACCTCCTCCAGAAAGAGAAAGATTATCAATGTAACAATGGATAAGCTAGCAGCATTAACGAGGCTCGGTAAGGCGTATGGATAGTCGCGAATCCACTGAAACCCAAAGACGGATTTTTCTCCAAACAGACCTGGAAGCGCCTTGGTCGAATCGGCCAACATGCCTCCCATGACTGTTACAAGTTATATCAGTAAACTTAGAGTACTCAGGAATCATTCGCAGAGCTTGGTTCAACTCACTTGGACCCAAGATTCCAGCCACGTTGAAGCTCATGGGAAGAATTAGAAACGCTCGTGATTGGTATTTCTTCTCTTTGGTAATTTCGGCAATCATCGTGCGACTATTAATCCATCCTTCTTGTCAGCCATCCTTCTACTTTGACTTCTCACTCATGTTCTGCGAGAAATACTCACATAATACCCACAGTCCCATTAATTGCACCGCCAAAAGCCCTCCAGAACGCCGCCCAGAAGAAAGTTGTCGCGAAGCCATATCCCAAGCACGATATCGCCGTTCCAGCGAGTCCAACTACCAGCACCCATTTGCGACCACACCAGCTTGCATCAGCCGCTTTACCCCATAAAATGGCAGTCATCACCTGGGCACCAGTGAAACATCCCTGCAATATCCCTGCTTGCTGCGAAATCTGAGCATCTGAAAGAGAGTCGTCGAAAGTCTTCAGCTGATAGAAGACGTACGCTTGGAGAGAGGCAACTTGAAGGAAATCAACAAATCGCGAAAGGAAGAGAATGAAAAGCTGGTCCTTTCGAGGAAGAGATATCCACGTCACGGAGCCTGAACCAGTTTTAGCCCGTGCCTTCTCCATCGGCGACAATGGCGTCACTGGCCGTTGCGACTCATAATCATAACTAGAGCAGCTATCGGCATCGTCTGCCTCGTCGAGGATGGGAATTGCTCCTCTTCCTAGCTGCTCCTTTGGAAGCCATGTTCCATCTGGAGTCTCTAGAGTTTTCCGCGGCCGCAAAGGGTCCAACAGTGCGCCCGAGGCAAAGTCATTGCTGGAGGATCTGGCATGCGAAGATGCCATGGTAAAGAGAATTGAACAGTACAAGCAAAAATGGGAATTGTAAAACTAATATCGTAGTAAAGCACGGGACAAAAAAAAGTATATACGAGATTAAGAAAAATAATAATTACAGAATAAAAAGAGGGAACCCAACTTAGTAAACAAGGAGCCGTGGTGATACTGAAAGAGAAATATGAAGAGAGATCGTCCGGCCATACATGGCAGCTAGTAAGCTGTGATAACTCTGTATCGGGACTGAAACGCTCCGACTTCCGCTCATCGTCTCGGCATCGTCTGTTTGGTTATTCCAGTTTTCACTTCAAGCAGGAGAAGCAGTACCGGAAGGCTTTTGCTCGCCACGTTAGCGCGAATGCAGCGGTCGTGGGACACGCAAATGTATGGGTCATATGGGTACCTGGTGCTCTGACAGAGGCAAGGCAAGGCGAGTCCGCTTTACCAATCAAAGAGAACGATGCAGCCGTGATGGGTTAGGGAAGTCTTGGCATTTAAGCTGAGGAGGTTGAAGCTCCGCTGGCATGGCATATTGAGCGGTATTAATATCAGGGGAAATGGCGCGTGAGGTTTGTTTTGAGATAGGGTGTGCCTGCAGTAGAGGAGTGCTGATCGCTTGGTGTTCGGGCTGTCGGTAGAATTTCATAACGCCCCATTGTTTATATATTTGGGGGGGAATATTGAGTCCGGCGGTATTATGTTGTCGTGAAGCATAATTGATGTTGCTTGTAGTAATTTTAATGGACTAACATGGACATAACACAAGATTTATACCTTTGAGAAGCCAACTCAGTGAAAAGCATGATGCAAAATTCCTCCTTGTCACTGGAACACTTGCCTTCATGTCAAGTGCTGGCCCAGAATGTCTGACTTGGGAGTTGTAAAAGCGACGATCCGAAGTGCCATAGGTGTGTGTGACGTCAATAAAAGGCGTTGCTTTATTCAGTGTTGCACAATTCGGGGAAATGATTATCAGGGGCGCCACGTGTGGATAGGAATAGGACGCATTTATTTAGTCAGGAGAACCTTGGAACTGAAAATCATCATTAACGATGAAAAAAAATGCGAGTAATATGTCAGCCAATCAGACTTTAGTCTGTCGTTCAAGATCTACCACGGCTTCTCGTACTCTGTAGCATGTAGAAAGCATTTAGCTGAATCCAGCTAAAGCCTGCAAAGGAATTAGTATTAGCACTATTCATGGTTCTTATTTACTGTATTGTTTTTTGATACATTGGCGGCTATGGAACACTTCTATTAGGTACAGGTAAATAGTGACGCAAGCAGGTAAACACGTGTTTTATATCAACACACCGACACACAACAATTCGTCCAGCCTTGGCCACAGAATGATAAACGCATACAGCTACGGGTACAACATTTGCAGTACATTCGAAATGTCTCCCCTATTTTGTGAAACAAAAGTCAAGATGGAATGCCCATTCTGCCACGTAAGCTGTCGTGGTAGAAACGCCGATCTCGTTGGGCGATTATACAATGTGGAACTCGGTGGCCGACGAGCCGATGGTGTCCCTCAGTGGTGGATCATTTTCATACAGTATAACGGTACTGCCAAAACTAGAGGGGATGGCGACGGCCTGTAATCAATATCAGTGTACCTTTTTAATGCGGTCCCGGATGATCTGTTTTGGGGGGTGCTTGACGATCAACGCCAATCATTAGCGTTTAGTTGCAGCGATTGATGTCGCATTGTTCGCTGTTGAAAAGGCCACATAAACCCATTTCTAAGAGTAATACAAGCTGAACTACAGCAAGCAGTTGAACATCTCAGAATCGAAAACAAGTGTTTTACGATGGTCAAACAGATCTAACACAGATATCAGATACGGAAGGATGGTTTGCTCACGCAGCTAGTCCTCAATCTAGGAATTAGCTGCTGTCAATTCTTGACTATTCACAACATCTCGAACGGGAATTCATCTATTATTGTGGATCACATGCTCCACAAGGTGGGCAAGAAGAGCCCTCAAACCAGGATCGCGTATACCTATGTTGACACTTTTCAAACTGTGCAACACGGACAGAGGTAAGTCATAGGAGACCAAACTCGCCGCAGAGTATATTGTCACTATTGGTTCACTGTTGGTCGTGCCAAACTTAGAAGGCGACGGCTCAAGATTGAGACGGATTTGCCGTGTGGGACCCCTGCGGTGGCTCCCATTCACACTTCTTACATGTAGGTAGTGGTATGGCTTCATCTGCCCAAAAAGAAGATCACAACCTGTACAATGCTTCGTATGTATCCACACCCGGGTCGATTAATCCTATAACACCGGCCCGACCGTAATGCCTCGTCAAGAGTCCCTCTAGAAGTCAGATCTGCAAGTAGCAATACCCAGTTGCTTGTGTGATAGCCTGTGGCTTTCCTTATTTGATATAGGCTCATCTTTCTAGTGGTTCATATAGACCCTTCCTCTCCGTCGATGTTAGAACCGAAATTGCTGCATCTTTTTTATATCAAGCAGAGATCTTCGCCGCTCGCTCTTCAAGCATTTACCGTTCTTCTGTCATTCATTAGCTATTCAAAAAAAAAAAAATCGTATTTGTAATATCTCAATCATTTTTACATACATTTCGTTTCAGTATTATATTTCCACCGAGAATTGTATATCGTACACAGGCATCAAGATGGCACATTCTTCCAAATACACTCCTCGGCCCCGAACCGACATCTTCACCAGCGACACTGATGTCAATCGTCGCAAGCTCGGCCGCGTGGTGCCCATGAAGGTCCTTATTCTAGGTTTAGGGCGCACTGGTACTGCCTGTATGTCTATTTTCAATCAATCGGATGACCTTACCCTTCAATCCCTTTGATAAATAATAATATTGGGGCTGTGATCTGTATCTCTGACCTCAAACAGCCATGCGAGCGGCCATGAAACAACTCGGCTACGTGGACACATACCACATGATGAACTGTTCCATCGAAAACCCCCCCGATGCTCTCATGTGGATGGATGCTCTCTGCGCCAAATACGACAAGAAAGGCAAACCCTTTACCCGCGAGGACTGGGATCAGCTTCTTGGCAATTCTCAGGCCGTGTGCGACTGGCCGGCCATCGCTTTCGCCAAGGAGCTCATCGAGGCTTATCCAGAAGCCAAGGTCGTTTTGACCAATCGTGATGTGGATTCCTGGCATGCCTCCACCATGAAAACCGTTTACTGGCGTGTTACGGACGGAGAGTTGCGCTGGCTCTCCAATTTTGACTGGGCAGCGAGCATGTACTATCCCATGTTGAAGAAGTTTTTCGATACCTTCTTCGAAGGCGACTTTCCAACCCGTGGCAAAGAAGTCTTCCGAAAGCACTATGCAGAGGTCCGAAGCCTGGTGCCCAAGGATCGTCTGCTGGAGTATAAAGTCACTGATGGATGGGGACCTCTTTGCGAGTTCTTGGGTGAGCCTATTCCCAAGGAATTCTCGTTCCCTAATGTCAACGACAACTCAGATTTTGTGACCCGATCTCGGCGTCGCAACCGCAACCAGATGAAGAATGTCGCTTTCCGATACTTTGTCAATATTGTCATCGCCATAATCTCCTTCATTGCATTGTATCGATTGGCCATGGTTCTAGGGTTTCTTTGAAGTAAGAATGTCGAGGAGTTATATAACATTTCATTCGACGAATTGGGGTGTCGTCGTTTTTTCTGTTCTGAATTGGCGTTTACGTATATTCAGTTGGTCCAAGAAGCTCTGAATACTTGTCAAAACTATATACACTGATGGTCTTGTACTATACCTGTGGCGTCGAAGGAGTTCGGAGGTCATCCTATGTCTTTTTCCTAGAATATTATCCTTTATGTATACGGTACAGCCTCTACATATGAGAAACACATGCGCATCGCTTGTTGGCAGGACTGTGAAAACCATAATGCGATAAGTGCAAGTTGGCAAGTTATTTTCGACTAGATTAGTTGCTATTTATAATCTCCTTTCTCTCTCTCTTAGATGTTGCGTACATAAATTTGCGTATAGGTCTGTTAGTACAATGATACCAAAGCTTCTCTCTTGTGTTGGAGACAAGAGTAAGCAACTTTGTAAACTTATAGGACAAAGATCTAATCTAGGACGCGACTTTGGTCGGTATTGTAGTGACATATTTCAAAAGTATCCCAGGCTGTTGGATCGTACTAGGGTGTTTACGATCTTGAATCTCAAAACGCAACGATAATCCAGTACATGTAATTGAATCTAACCGTGTATCATTAACACAACCATATCACACAATAGTTTGATACCTCAGATTATACCTGATCGATCTACTGCTTCGTCTAGATCTCCCATTTATTGCTCATCCACTATCCCTACTCCTGCAAATAAAAACTATCTTAAGTATTTACCATGTCTAGATGAGGTAATATTAGCAGCCGAGCTCAGGCCACTCAACCTTGGCCTTTTTCCGAATGTAGATATATAATTTATGAGAGAGAGACTACATTTTCGCAATGCCCTTATGATATAAAACTTGGACAAGGAAGACAGTAAGCATGTGCAGATGTGACAAAAAGATGTGGCATCACGCATATCCTGTTCAATAAGATAACAAAAGGTCTTATACCTCCCAGTTCTTGCCTACGAATACTCAATGATATACGAAGTACGAAGTAAGAAATTGGATCAAACTCCCTAGCCATAGGACGAGTCTTCCATCAGGTAGCTTCCTCATCGAGCAATTCTATCACAACATTCACAACTTAGTAATAACGTTTGAAAACCTGTGGCAGTGACAAGCGCCTGAGAGCTACAACGCTCTCCAGTTCCGCTGAGTAACCCACACCCCAATTGACAAATCCAGTGAAAAGCAGTATAAGACCCGACTATCTTGTCACATCCCGTCATATATCATATGACCAATATCCTTGACTGTTTTGCGATGGGCTCTCAGAGAAATTTTGCTTACACGTGAACAAGCCAGCGGCCCCCGCGTCGTATGACCCCCTCCGGACGATTTCTCCTTCGGAACGAGCCTAGTCCCGAGATCTGATAAAAGTTTTGCAGGGCTTGCTATCATACGATGAGGTCCGAGGCACTCGGCGGGAGTAAAGGGATCGGTGTGTACCGGGCCTGTAGGGGTTGTGCCAGATCACCTCACTCATCATGCGATCTTATTACCAGGATGAGGCGCAATGTAACAGCATATCCCGGAACCGGCCGGCATTGCCATCTTGCCTAGTTCAGGTATATACCTAGCTGGAGTAGAAGTTCCAATTAATTAATGCGGGATTCCCCGTGGGAAAGAATTCTCACGTGGAAGTCCTCTCTTACAATGCGGGCATCACTTCATCCTCATTCTCATACTTAGCGGAGGTGGCAATTGCTTGCTAACCATTGGGTTTACGCAGGCATGTGGCTACAAACATTTACCCGCAGCTCATAAATGAGTTGAATGCATGGCGATGACATTGCAGCTGAGATAGCTGAGGACAGCCCATTTCCAAGCCGCGGGCACCTTCAACCAGCGCCTCAGATGATCTGGCATCATGCCACTTCCGAGAATCTTGAATTGACACTGGACTGTCTACTATTACAGTGCTTTCAGCGCCAAACCAATATTGACACACGGAGCCCATAGATCTGATGGAAAGGCTATTGGACCATCACCAATTGAAGGGTGCTAAAGTAGTATCGACAGCCACTCGACCCGCGAGTTCCGTATGAATAATCATGAAATTCTCATGGGTTAGAACCGAATCTCCTGAGCTGTGGTTTCACATGGTGTATGAGGATTAGTCCGCTTCATGATGGGCTTCTTGTTAATTATACCAAATAATGCAGAAATTAAGCCTATTTTCGAGACTGTCGGCATCTGCGAAGCACAGCACTCATGCTTTATCCCTAAACGAGAAGAGAAGACGAAGCTAATCGCAATCTACGTAACTTCTGTAGAAGAAACATGTCTGCCCAGCCTGTGGGTGCCGGTACTAAGATATGAATTACCGGCCTACTCATAGCTTAGAATACGGGTGCAACAACTGCTATATGATGGTTTCCTTATTATAACCCAGTCGATGCGCTAATATGTCTTCGCCATGCTACTTCACACGCTCACTTGTGAGTGCAGTTTCATACCGGCCCCTCATCCGTGTTTTACTCGTGTATCACCATCCAGATAAGAGATCTTACAAACGTGCTTGGATCATCGCAGTGTACTAACGTAAGCGAACTTCCCCCGACCAAGAACAAACCCCCAAAAGGTTTGAAATATAGTAAGAGTTCAAACCATGCGGCCTTCCGTGTTCCCCTTCAAAAAACCTCGGTTGGCAAACCCAGCCTGCCCAGCTCCAAGATCTACATAGTATGGAGCAACAGTAAGCAGAAGGCGTAGGTCGTTAGGGTAAGCCTTGGTAACAGACGTTCAAATTGCCACAGCACAATAAACTAGTTTTCGCACAGCACCATAGCTCTGAACGTCTAACGCCTCTAATCAGGAACTAGTGTCTTGGAAAACAAAGCATTGATAGCCATTTTCCATCCCAATCATGATCTGCTATCTACCCCGCCGCCATCACATCCCCCAGGCCTGGAGCTTTTACTTCCGTGGCGCTCAAGTTTGCCACTGTCCTGGGAAGCATACTGCCACCACATTGAAATTCGGTATCTCCAGACAGCTGATCCATGAACGCATTGAGCAAATTGGGTTTAACGGGGGGGAGCTCAGACCATCTCTTTATTGAATGAGGGGAGCTTTCCACAGCCCTAGGGGGCTGATCGGGCGGTGGCTTCATTTGACCGATTCTTGTCATCATACAGCTCTTGCTAAGCGATCAAGGGTCGGGGAACTGAAGCCGCATGGACACTAAGAGATCCAGTTGGCTAATTGATTGACCACGAGTGCCCTTTTTGAGTATTCACCATAGTTTAAGTGGTGTAGGGTGAAAACCATCACCAACTAGATACTCTAGGGTAAGCCGTTACTTTGTAAATGGCGTCAAGTGGATTCTCGAAGTTCATTTCAGCTTCCATATCAGCATTCTGTTTGGTATTACCCGAAAGTTTAATCTGGGTAGCGCTTAAGAAAAGAACAAGTAATGCTAGTCCGGTCAACTGGTTGCTCACGGCATTGCTCTGTCAGCTCCAACCCCGTGTTCTTTGTAGTAGAATCATTTGACGGCTCTAGAGTACCCGAAACAGAGCAGTACGTACGAAGCACTCCGTTCCATATTTACGAGGCAAGTATACCGACGTCATCTCTTCCAAACCGTCACAAGCCAAGAACAAAAGTAATTTTTTCTTCCCTTCTTTGTTTACACATTTCTCTTTTCATGCAATGTTCAGGCCTCATCCGGCCCGATAGAAAATACCAAGAACATTCCGAAGCTCCAGTCTAGATGCCATCGGATTCTCCGGCCCCACATTCCCGGGCTCCGCCGGCCGTGTTCGTGTTCCAAGACGGGCAATAGTTGGGGCCAGGGAGGAGCGCAGAGCGCGGCAAAGCCATGTCAAGTAAGCAAGGGCAATGGCAAGTCATCCACAGCTCGGGACAGGAAAAACACAGCCCCAAAAAGAAGAGAAGGGGAAAATTTCGCTAGGTCATGCACACTCGAAACAATGGGCAGCTGAGCTATCGACAGGGCGGATGCACTAAGGCAGCTAGTGGAAACTGTGATTTCTGTCCTGCAACTAGCGGCCGCAATGGAGTTGTAGTAAAACGGCATTACCGGTGCAGCTCAGGAAGAAGGATGACACTGTCACAAAGAAGTCGTAAGCAGTCTAAATCCAGAGCGCTTGCTCGTGCTGCTCTTGCTACGACACCCGTTGTGATTGTGGCCCCGCGAGATCCCGATATGAGTGGCGTGCCTTGGATGACTTGCAGGCAGCCGCGGGGACTAGTATGCAAGAGCCTCCTCATCCATATTGCTTTTTCGCCTCCTGGCGTTTCTGCAGGCGCTGATGACCTGTTTACCGTTGAACACTCAATATCGCTCCTTGGACTTCATTGGATGCGGGTGCCTAGTTTTTGGTTCTGCAGTGCCGCCATGTGGTTGTCTCACTAAACTGGAGGCGAGCGACATGGAGGCAAAATGAAAAATTGGTTCGAGGGCATGACCCTGCGCACATGTAGTGTGATAAAACTGGCAGCATGCAGGGTTGCTGCAGGTAGAGTAGTGGTAAAACTCTGCAGGTAGATTACAGGTTTTAATGAGCAAGACACTGCTGGCGGCTGGAGAGCTGCATCGTTGTGTGTAATGGTGGTGTTAGTCTGCCCAGTTGGCCAAGGCGGACTCCTTACTCCGTATCGGCTCATCCGTTACCGGTCTCTATCGAATCTCCTCGATCGGATGATTCGAAGGGGAAAGAAAAGAAAAGAAAAAAACTTGTATCAGGTATGCGGATCATTGGCGCCAGGGGAGGAGACCAGCTTCATCATTCACAACGATGATTGTATTCGATCGGCACTGTTTGAAGATCCATGCTCGCTGTTTCGCCTCAAGTAAACTACTTGACTACGTACCCATCAGCAGCCCGGTACTATTACAGCTTTTAGTGGTAGCGGCATGGTAAATGCAACATGGCGAGACAATCATCGCATAGCAGAATGCTCCTACATCTCCCCAGCTAGTCCACGACTAGCACAACGGCAGCAAGAAAAGCTGCTAGCAGAGGTCAACTGGAAACCCGGGCTGAAGAGCTCCAGCCGCCGTCATTTCGTCCCGACACCTGGCGCTGGGATGGTGCATGGATGGCGTTGTTCAGCTGAGGACCAGTTTGCCACGATATTCCAAAGCCACAATTTAAGAGATAGTGGTCGGCATCTCATTGGATCCCGAAGCCGCCCTTCACGCCATCGAGTCGCCTTGTGTTGCTGCCGGTTTTACCAGATCCAATCATTCGATACTTGTTTGGCTCTAGTGCGTATGGTGACAAGAGGGCTGGAGCTTCACAGCTCGAAGATTGCGTCCCCCCCTTTTTTTTCTCTGTTGATTCGGTCATACAGACAACTGTGTCTCTTGATAGTGTTGGCCTGAGGCCAACGTCCCATCTTTTGGTCACATAATGGATTCAGAGCCAGGGCTATGTCATAACTAAAAAGTCCTAAGCGGAATATGCCCCGTGGATCCAGGGCGAAAAGGGCTGGTAGGCAATCTATTGAAGCACACACACATGCTCGTAATTTCGTTAGCACTTGCAAGGAGCACTGTTTCTTTCTTTGTAAATAGAACCCCCACTGGGCCTGGACCTGTGTGGATGGGCATGTGAGCCCGCAGTATCGTTGGTAGAAGTCATATAGGGTAAGTCGGCCATGCAATTGCAGGCGAAACATGACTCCAAATGGGTCCGAGTACGAAGTAATACTCCAAAGCGTTACCCGTGCAGTGGTGCTACGTCCCGCCGCAAGCATTGGTAGAGTTTTATTGCGTCTCGTACTTCGTAGTTGCAATACTAAGCGCCTGCCTGTTTCACCCACCAAAACACAGAACGGCCACATACTCATAGCCCTGCATGTCCAAGCTGCTCTCACGATCGAGAATATGATGAAACCATCGGCTATCAGTGTCATCAAGACACACGCCCAAGTGACTGATCGCCGTGCGGATCGCAATGCAAGCAGCACAAAGGCCCGTGTTGCTGGCAAGGTGTTAGCTAGGCGAGCAGCAAAGCCGAGAGCCCGTGCTCACTCGTCCATGCAAGTAGACACACTGCTAACGTCAAGAATGTCATGGCCGGTGGCACGGCAGGGCATGAGATCGGCGGATCCCAGCAGAGGACATCAAGTGAAAGGATTCACGCCGGTTGGGGCCCGAGTCAACAAGAGCACAGGCCACACAACAAGGACAACCCTTGCTTTAGGCCAGATCCAGGTCTCGCTTGGCGAGGGATCCAGGCAATGGCCGGGATGAGGCTATACTGAAGCCGGCTAGATGCGGGCCGTTCGCTGTGACATGGCAAGGAGCGCAGAAGGAAAAAGAAACCAAAAAAAACCTGTCCAAGAGGCGCAGGGCGAGCATGTCCCAGGAAAAAAAAGGGGACCAAGACGACGTTGATGCAAAAGATGCAGACAAACACGGTAGACCGCCTGTTTGCGCTGGCCCGTACTGGGTACCTCTGCCACGTGCGGATTGCGGATTAGTCGCACGGATCACTGTCTGGACACGCAGCAGAAAGGCTGCGGCCGCAGACTGTACGTGGCCGGGCACGTGTACAAGTACCTGCTATCTCTCTGAGGCACGGGCCAATCACAGCGCCTGGATGGCCCGTCTTCGCCCATGGTTCTAGCGAGATCTAGACAAACTCTATCGAGTCACGACGTGTGCAAATATGAGGTCCTGAATATGCCCATCGAATGACTAACGACATGGCTCCCGCACCAAAGGCATCACGGGGCCCTTCCATCTCCGAGACAGCGGCCACTGAGGGAAGAAGGCCGCGGAGCTTGAGGCCTGGCAGCGGAGGTGGGGATGGATGCCGGGCGCAGTGGCAGAGGCCCCCAGGAGGACTAGATCCCAAGACGACGAGAGGCGCCCCCCCTTGCTTTTTTGCTATTACGACTGCGACAAAGCGTTGAATCATCGTGCCGTGGCCATTGGATGGACTTGGCCTGACGGACGAGCCACCAGTCAGTCGCCGCGGCCCTCCATCTCTGCCGCAATGCTGCACCAATCCTGCTTTAGCAGCCCGTCCAGAGCTTGGAAGGCGTAGTGAATCTGCAGGCCAACACCAACGGCGGCTACCAAGTGCATCAGGTTGACTGTGCAATATCCCATCGGCGGGCACCGACTGTGCTTCGATTGGACGCCTCCTTCTTCAACCCCATACCACGTACGGAGCACAGCAGGATGCACCACAACGGGCCCGGAGGACAGCCTCACTGCTCGGCCCAGGGTGGGGCATCTACTCTCCCTTGGCCACTTGAGATTGCTCCAACGGAAACAAGGCTGGCGAAGCATTGCATAAGAGTTGTGTGGAGTCCTTGGGGTGATGATGACGGGTGATTGGCTTGTGGCCGCTGCTCTCTGCGTCTTTAGAAGTGCCTGGCATCACGTCCCAATCAGACGACGACGCCACAACCGGATGCAAGCCTCCGCTTTTGGCCAACGCCCGTGTGGCCCATCATCGGCTGAGCAGTTGGCTCATCTCTGCTGCGGGCGATATTGGCCACGTTTACTCCGTGCTCACACGGGCTCTTTGTTGATGTTCATATGTGGCCGGGGGTGTCTAGTACAGAACAGTACAGCACAGTAGGGTGGTGGATGATAGACGACGGGACTGTGGCGACACGGGAGCTGTGCCTGGTCACTGGACTCTACGTTCGAGTACACACTCTCAGGACTGCTGGCCACATCTCGTTGGCAGCAGGCGCATAGCAGCCTTTGATGCTTGTCCCCTTTGGCGCGTCTTTTTCCTACATCCACATCCAGCTGTGTCCACGTCCACTGGGGACCGCCAGCGCAGAGGGCCATTTGATGCCAACACCGACCGACTTGTCGACCACATGGCGCCTAATAATATTATTAGAAGCTGCATTGCATTCCTCGGCTTTACCATTGGCTGACTTTTGTTGTGTTTCTCGCTCTCATTTGGCCAGACAAACGCTGCACAGGTTAACCTCGGAAACCTCACACTCCTGAATCCTGTCTGACACCGCGGAGCACACAAACACACTCCCATCCGGCGACAGACACTGTGCTGGTAAGAGCATTGCGGCACCGTGCCAGGGTATGGACTTGGGCCGGCATAACATTGAGCCACTCAGACCAGTCACGTAACAGCAGCGATCGCCATCCAGCTCCTGCATAACTCTGGGGCTGGCCTTCATTGGCTTGCGGCGGCCATCAATATCACGACGGATGGAGAATGCATGCACAGCTGCATTGCACGGCGGAGAAGACACAGTGCCAACCTTTTCTTACCGCACACCTACCCATCTCATCATGTTTTCATTCTTGTTTTTCCCCCTGGTCCTTGCCGCTCTTGTTGCAGGCGCTGCAACGCGGGCTTTCCTACCCACTGAACTGATGCTGGCCCAATCTCTTACAACGGCTTGCTGCCAAGTTGAAATGGCCGCTTGCAGTCACCGATCTGCACAAGCAGCCGTCCCCGCTCAGTGAAGTGGTGCCAGGACACAACGAAATGGGCTACGCGATGTAGCTTCCGTGTCAGGATGACTTTTGACGAAGCAACCTTCGAATAGCTAGACGGGGAAGGATAGGTGCGCATACTAGTAGGCACAGACTGGCGGGCTGGCGGGCAGGCAGGCAGGCAGCATTGCTTCATGCATTTCGGTCTGGCTTGCTGCCTATTACCCACCGGGCGCCCTGAAGAGGGTCAGCATGTTTTGTGCCGTGCTTTGCTGATAGGCACCAAGATGGAGAAGAGAGGGACCCAGCGACTGTGTGCAATGAGTGAGCGCACTGACTGTTGCGATTGCACAAGCAACCCAAGTGAGAGCGAGAGGGAAGACCCAGCGCATTGTACAGACTACTCGCCAGAAACCACCGACTAGCAGCTGCGGCGGAGTACAGCGTACTGGCCATCACCCGTTTTCTTTCATAATTTGCCTCCGCCACGGAAACTTTGCTTGTGGCCTGACAGATTAACCAAAATTTCCGTCCCCATTCCAGTAGCCACACTCTCGACAGCCTAGAAGCGTGGTCGGCGTGTGCGAGTCAAGCCTTTCCCTTTGACTTTTCTCACAGACGGAAAGGTCATGCCAGTCACGCGGCGGCCGACCATGACGGTTTGCCTGGCAGTGAGTGAGAGTGGGTGGTGGGAGGCAAGCCGGCCAGTCAAGTCGAGCAGGCCAAAGCAGCGCAAGTGTACGGCTTGATTGAATGAAAAGGGTGTTGACCTGCTGTGGCCCGCCGCAGATCCGACATCCTCGCCCCATTACGACGGTTCAACCTTTCACTGTGACACCGTCGAAGCCGACTGGATCGGGGGGCTGGAATCGCCTAGGTGTTTCCTTTGGCCACCTTCATTGACGTTGTGGTGGGACCAAAGGGTCGCTAGTGCAAGCCGAGCCAGAAGGGGGCGTGTGTGAGGGAGGGCGAGCAGCGGATGACACACAAGTCACAGCGAACCGCTTCATTTGGTGTGTCAGAGCATCCTCGCCTTCTCGTATATTGCTCAGCGTCGCGCCACGATCCCTGCTTCGCTAGTCCGGCGCCCACCAAGGCTGGCGATGAACCTTGCAGCGCTTGGTTAAGAATAGCTGGCTCATTAGCCCCCCCCTCCCCTGCCGACTAAGACAGCGCCCATGCCATTCATCTCTTCCCACTAGGACCGGGGTCTGAGCTTTCCCAGGTGGATCCGCTGGTGTGGATGCTCCACGCAAGTCTCAAGCCCCCGAGAACGAAAGAGACGCCTGGGGTACGTATCTGCTGGGGTCTGAACCGTCGCCCGCCTCGCGCTCTACGGTCTAGTCAAGATCCACGCCCGTGTCCCAAGGTCCGGCTTGATATCTACCTCATGTTGCCCACTCTCGGCCGAGGGGTTCAATTACACGCATCACCACGTTCACGACATTCCTTCAACGTCCCATCTTCCTCTCTCCCAATTCAAGTTCTTTTTCTGGATTCTAGGATTCCAGGTCGTCTCACTCCTCTTACACTATATCATATCACCAACCCGATACCGTCGACATCCCGAAGCCGTTGACAATTCAACGCCGTTCTTGACCCGTTCGTTCGGCCGTTCGAGAACTTTTATTTGCTTTTATGCGGCTGCTCCTGGTATCCCGTTGGAACTTCGACCTGTGATTCTACCCCAAACTATCGACAATCTCCCAAAGGAAAACTCAATCAACTCACTCCATACCACAAGGATCCTTTTCTTTCTTTCTTTTTTCTTTCTTCTATTCTTTATCTAATTCTCCCATCTCCATCTTCGGATCTGGTGCTTGACTTGAATCCTTGAGGACCACCGAACCGTTTGGAGAGCCCCCCTACAAGTCGCTTAACATGCAGCACCATGCCCCGTACGGATATCCCACTCCCCCGGCCTCTCCCGCGTACGACAACCCCAAGTGCAACGTCCAACAGCCCTTTGCGACACGCACTTTCCAGCCCCGATGTATACCCCTTGCCCCAGAGCAGCGTTTAGGACGACTTCTCGAGGGTAAGCTTCAGCTCACTGATATCCTTGGTACCGGCGCATATGGTGTCGTCTACACTGCCTTGGATATCAACACTGGAGTTCGGTATGCTGTCAAGTGCCTGAGCAAGTACAATGCCGATGGAACACCACTGGAACGCCGCCAGATTGCCTACCAGCAGCGAGAGATTCGCCTGCACTACCATGCATCGGCACACCCAAACGTGGTGTCCATGCTGAAGATTGTGGACGATCCTGACTGCATCTATGTTATTCTAGAGTACTGCCCCGAGGGTGACCTGTTCTTGAATATCACTGAGCGCGGTCAGTATGTTGGTAAGGATGAGCTCTCGAAGAAGGTGTTCCTTCAGATTCTGGATGCCGTTGAGCACTGCCACAACCTGGGTATCTACCACCGGGATCTCAAGCCTGAGAATATTCTCGTCACCGACAATGGAGAGACCGTCAAGCTGGCCGACTTTGGACTGGCCACCAGCGAGGATCGCTCCGAGGACTACGGATGCGGCTCAACCTTCTATATGAGCCCAGGTAAATACCAACCTCCCAAAGTGTTTGTGAAATAGTAAGCGGACATTGGCTAACGGAGACACCTTCTGCAGAGTGCTTGGACCCTTCCGCGAGAAAACCCTACTACATGTGTGCTCCCAATGATGTCTGGAGTCTGGGAGTCATCCTGGTCAACCTTACTTGCGGGCGCAACCCATGGAAGCAGGCTTCCTTCCAAGACTCCACCTATCGAGCATATGTTCGCTCACAGGATTTTCTCAAGACCATTCTTCCATTGACTGATGAGCTCAATGATATATTGGGACGCATCTTCAACCCCAACCCCGAGCACAGGGTGACCCTCTCCGAGCTGCGGAACAGGATTATCGCCTGCTCCCAGTTCACCGTGCCAGCAGTGCCCACCATGACCCTGCCTACACCCACCACTACCCAAGACCAATACGTTTCCAACGAGGACGCCATAGTCGACGACTATGATTGCGACTCGCCTCTCTCGCCTGTTTCGACGTCGTCTAACGAGGGCTCGCTTATCTCGAGTGTTTCAACCCTTGATGACCTTGACAACGATGAAGAGGATGAAGACTTCATGGCAGACCAGCATGACCTGCCTCAGGAATACATTCCTCAAACATACGAGCCAGAGGAGCTTGGTGAACAGCAGCCTGTGTATCATGGCCACGAGTTCGTCCCGCAGCAGTACACCGGCCCTGTCCCCGTGCCTCTCCATTCTCCTATTCCTGTGATCGCAGCGCCGTTACCACACATGCCCTGCCAGCAGGTCCCTATTCCTATTCAGGCACCTATTCCTGTGCAACCTCCTTGTGCACCAAAGTCTTTCTTCCCTCTGTGGGAAGTCGTCAAATACGTTCAGCAGGTGCCAATGATGCAGCACCCTGTACCCTTCCACCAGCAAGTCTCGTTCTTATCATCATTGCCTGGCTGCTATTAAAGACCAATACTTGCGGGTTATCACGACTGTGTAAAACTCTTTCAACCTCGTTATTGACTTTCGAGAAACCCTTGGCTTCATTGAACATAATGTTACCGCTATTTTTACCCGGCCTCACAAAACAAAAGGCTCGAAGCCAAAGTGCCGAACTCACATAACTTTTTTTAATGCTGCGCCCATCCGGACCAAAAAAGGGAAAAAAGGCGTCTGGATAAAATTTAAGCGACGAAAATTTGGACACCTTATTTCGAGGTATCAAGAGCCTAATATTCGATTCACCAACTTGTATCTATCAAACGATTTTTAAACTATTCGCCTTGACCGCACTGGTTGTTTTCCTTTCTAGCGAGGAGTTTCTATTTTTTTCTATTTTTTTTTATTTAAAGGCTCAGGAGTTTGGGAAGCGTGTCCTTTGTATCAGAGGCATCAGTACCGGCGCAAAGAAATCTGAATTGGAGAAAGAAGGCATACATTGCAATTTTTTTTTTGTTTTGGGGGAAATGAAAGACGGGGAGTTATTTGCACACTTTGATGGAAATGAGATGGAAACGACACTACTTGACGAAAAAAAAACTGATTAATGGGAAGGCTCATTATCAGAGCTGGATCTACGCATTCATTCGTTACTGGAACGCAAAACAAAAAGACGACTCCAGTTTACTTTTTTCTTTCTTTCTTTCTTTTTTTTTTTTTTTGCTTACGACGGATATGGGACTTGTACGGGCAAATGTAAGACAATGGGCATTTGGCTACTGATTTTGGTGTTCTGTTTGTGAGAGATCACACAAAGATAGAAGATTTTGGGCTCGTTAGCCCTCGCGGACCTGCTCAAATTGCTGCCGCACACGTTTTTACTAAGAAGAGAAGAGGCTGGCTATAGCCAAGCCGTATCAAACCAAATATACGTTTATCAGACACCATATAACAAGATTCTTCTCCTTTGTGCTATACTTGATCTTCATTTTGTGAGTACTGTTGTAAATTTGGAGGGGCCCCAGATGCACTCCTCTCTACGCGTTGGCTGGCTATCGGCATGGGGCTAGCCAGTGCTTGAAACTGTATACTGGACCCAAGTCTGATAAAGAGAGCCCATATCTTCCTTCGGTGACGTGAAGTATCGATCATGAACCACCAAGGCGTACTACTTCCCTTTGTTCAGCCGGGAAGATGGGCAGCCAAAGTTACTACCTGACCAACTACGGAGTACTACTACTACTGCTACTTACAAGCAATGGGTCACTCTGCAATGGGTAGCATGTGGTCCCAACGCCAGCGAGCCAGTTCATCCATCCCCTGAGCTAGTGGCCGCAGGTTCCGGGATCCAGTCACAGATTGACAAGATAGAAAGAACGCGCCATTTTTGGAGTAGGCAGGGGTGTGCGAGGAGCCAACACGCTCTTTAGCCAACTTTTCGCTGCTTTCTTTTCTTGGTTCCGTCTCAGCGTGCGTCCATGAGATGGAATTAGTGGAGAAGGAGGAAGGGAAGAAGAGGGGGGACTCTGATTCTAATCGTGGACTGCGTGGCGCCAGCCTATTTCTTTCCTTGACTGTGTTTTGGAAGAGATAGAAGAGGATGTGGATAGCGCTAAGCCGCGAAGCTACGATAAACGAATACTAGCGCGGCCAATGATGTGGAGGCTTATGGGATTCTGGATGATGATGGAGCGGATGTGCTGCGCTTTGTTGGAGAAGAAAGGCGACATCATTAGCGCGGAATGGGATGCGGCTAGCACGGGATGGGCATTGCCACTAGTTGGCAGAGGAAGCAGTAAAAGGGAAAAGGTAAAAGCGAGCGGGTTCTAGTAAGGGTGGTTAGGTAGGAAAGGCAGAAATTGGCTTTTCGGTTCTTTCTGGCTCGATGTGACGCTGTGGGACTGGGAGGAACCGATATGACAATCTGGATTGGGTGATGGATGGGCCAGACGGGATTGGTTTACTAGTAGGAGGAGGGGACGGCAAAGGCCCAGGACCAATGACACTCTTGGAGGCATAAGGATGAGATGGGCTGCTATTGCAGATAGAGGGTGGGAGGAGATTGGGGGATGATGATGATGATGATGTGAGCAAGAAGCCAATGGCTTTGGATAGGCGGCGATGCGTGTGGAGAAGCTGCAAAAATCATAAAATTACCACTGAGCAACTGATATCCGGGCAGTGTTGGGTGGGATGGATGGGCGAAGAAAGAGGGGGAGCGGGTTTGTTGTGCGTGTCTGACTGGAGCAATGGGCCTAGATGGATGATTGTTTTGGGCATAGACAGTTGGGGAAGCTGCTTGACGCTTGATGAGGTGGTGTGGTGATGTGGTATTCTGTATGCACGGTGGGAGGAGCCATGCATACTTGGACGTGCAATAAACCGCTTTTTTCATACTCTACTGGGCCTACATGGCATCAGGTAGCAGCGGGCTTATTAGCGTCGATGCGGGAAGCGGATGGGATTGGCCAGGTCTTGCAGGGCCGGAGATTGAAGCTGCTCGTAACGATGGGAAGAGGGAAGTGGGATGAGAGAAAAGGTGTGGCGAGGATCGTGCCTGGTTGGTAGACGAGGTTTGAGTTGCATGCATTAGGGCCGTTAGTCTCCAGGCTGGCAGAGGGGGCGAATGGGCGGACTGGGCAGAGATTTGAGAAGCCCGTGAGGAGGCGGGAGCAGGGCTTTGGGTGTGAGGCGGGAGACGATGATTGGGGCGATTTGCAGCTCTGCCAAGGGTTGGGTTCACGGGGAGAAACTAGAGGGGAGGATGATGATTGCGAATACGTGTTAGTGGTGAGGAGGAGGACGGTCATGATGGCGGCGATGATGCTATCAGGGCTGCCCCCCGGATGGGCGGGCGGACGCAGTCATGGTCCTCCGTGAGGCTGCTTTTGATCTGGTTGGCCGGGCAGACCTGAAGACGGAATCTAGCTGCAGGTGAGGCCCCGGGTTTGGGCCATCAGGATGCCGAAGCGTGACTTGATTCGATGGACGCAAGGCAGAGATGGAGTAGACCAAGACGGGGGACTCGTCCTCGGGAGCGGGTTATTGCCCAACGAGTTGGCGTCTTCTTCAATACACGTAGCGTCGTGTCACCACAAGGCAGGGCGAGCAAAAAAAGCAAGGAACATTTGACGCAGGCAGAGAGATGCAGGGAGCATCATCCTCCCGCGGTTGCAGTCATCGTCCTGGAGCTATGATGCTTGCCTGCCCTTTGGCTCCAGAGCATTGGATCAAGGCTGAAGAATCCGTCTCGGATCTCTCAACCGCCCTGGTCCTTGAGGGGGAACCAACAGACGGAGCAAGGGCGTCATCAGACAGGAATAGTAATATTGCGTCGAGCTCCTTAGTGGCTGAAAGGGAAATAACGAGGCCATCGCGTGTTGTGTTAGACGCAGGGCGAAGAAGGATTTTAGTGGCTGGGAGCTAGTAGGCATTGTTATTCTGGCTTGCTCGAGTTGAGCCGGCACGCTGCCGGTCATGTTGGTTTGCTGATGCATGTTTACTATCCATGTACTCCGTACATTCATGGCACAAATAAAGAAGCCGCTGCGAGAGGCGGAGAGAGAGAGGATTGAGGCTGTGGCTCATTCTTTTCTGGGATCAAGGCTATGCTGAGCAGCGTTTTCCCGGTTTCGATACGCATTGGGCCTTGTTACAGGGTAGAGAGATTCCAAGTATGTATGTTTCTATGTAAAGCAGAAGCCACTGCGAAAAAAGAAGCAAGAGTGATTGGATGGGGATTCCCTTGGCCTGTGTCATACAGGCTTGTATATGCAGAGTGTAAGCCGGGCTCTTTCCCGGTAGCGCCATCTCGCTCCTCTCGCTCTACTCACAACATGCATGTCAGGCTAATAAGCCAATGTGCAAGACAAGTCCAAAGGGCAGAGTCTCTTCAGAAACAAAATAAACAGCCACCAAGACGGATGCCAAAGCGAAGAAGCGAACAGAACTACACCCCCCCGTTGGGCGACGGAACCTCACGGGACCATGAGACACGGCAGCATGGGTGATGGCTCTAGCAAGGTCTCTGTGCATCGGTCTAGCTGTTGACCGGGGATTTGTGGTTTTTGCTGGTGGAATGACTGTTGGGCTTTTTTCTTTTCCCACTGTTGGTTCCCCCCGGTCTTGCCTCATGGCAGCCTAGCAAAATACTAGAACAAAAGACAAAATCTAGCCTGCTAGCATGGGGTCAAGCTATTCCCGGGACCGTGAGAAAAAGGGCAATGTTCCATGTCACTGTCATCTGTAAAATGGCGTAGTAGAAGTGATGGACGTCAGTACCTAGTTCAATCACACCGCTTCTGCTGAGAGCTGAAAATACAGCGGCCGGGATGATGCTAGTTCTACTAGTAAGAGCACGGCCGCCGTTTATTCTTGGGCACCGGCTGAAGGGTCATAGAATGACTAAATGGTATGACCGGCTGGCTGACAATGACAATGCTAGCAGTACTAGTAGCACTACAACGGGCAACAAGCGAGAGTGAGCTCTTACACCGAAAGCCGCGGGGGGTGCTTGAGGTGTTGAGCGAGGCTTTCTGGCTCTGGGGGCTCGTGAAAGGCGGCTTGTGATGCTGTGGTC
Source organism: Trichoderma arundinaceum (assembly GCA_025919625.1). Lineage (NCBI taxonomy): Eukaryota > Fungi > Ascomycota > Sordariomycetes > Hypocreales > Hypocreaceae > Trichoderma > Trichoderma arundinaceum. Next base: position 165,218 of record JAMQTF010000016.1, read on the forward strand.
TGTTGTGGCTGTCTGCAGGATTCCTCAATTTCGATTTTGCATCCTTTCTCGCGGGCCTCGAGTCATTCCGTGCCCACATCCTTCGGGGGACTGGATTGTATGTTACCGAGCAGCATTTGCATGCTGTAGGTCTAGTAGTATGAGTATGCCGTTGCTCAAGAAACGAAGTCGCGGCAGCAGCAGCAGCAGCAGCAGCAGAGGCGGAAGCAAGCGGTAACGCTCGACTCAAGCTCACGCGCCAGGCCATCATCTCTCATCCACCCCATCCGTTCCGTCCTTGCATGAAATGCATGAATACAATGCGCTCTCTCTCCACTGTCGCCTCTCAGGCTACAAGTAAAAAAAAACACTCATCGCCTCCATTCGCTACGGCTCCAGGGGGGGCAGCGCTGGCTTCTCTGCCAACGCCACGTATGCGCACCACCTGTAGCGCCACCATGCACGTCTCTCCAGAAGCAGGAGGCCCAAGGTAGCATTTGCTACGACTAATATGGAGTAGCTGTGTGGCCATGTGCGAAGAAGGAAACGAATCGTGTGGCCGCGGAGCGCGTCGGTATCTACTGTGGTAGGCCTGCTAGCAGCAGCGGCATCATGTACAATGCATGCAGAGAACCTCCGCCATGTACGAGGAGCCTTCAGAATGTATGAATGAAGAAAAATAGACGAGGAGCAGAGGGAGGGTCAGGCGGCATTTGGGCTGCGCTACTGCTGTGACACGAAAGAGCACGCAGTCACATGTGGTGCTTACTGCTTGTGGGAAATAGTGGAGGTTGGGAAGAGACGAAGGAAAGAAGATGCTATTTTGTGAGCTCTCATATTGGCTGTTGCTGTGGTGAGAGGAGGTTGGAGTGAAAAGGTGAGAGTTGATACGTAGTCGAGAAGGCTCGCTTGGAGCCGTCTTGCTTGGGCTGCTGTGCATGCCAAGTTCGGGCGAGAATCTTTAGGTGGCTCTCATTGTTTTCATCATTGATTTACTTTTATTCCAATTCATTTTTCCCGCTCAGGGCACTATGAAGTTGATTGGATTGATACATGCCAGGGCCGAGCCAGATGACTCTCACTTGCAGTATGGAGCATGAGGGTCATTTCCATCCTACATGATTTGCCATGGTGAAGCTCACGCTGCATCTACGCAATAAGTGCATGGCTCTTAGAGCGACTGGTATGGAGACATCACGGAGGACTCCGTAGGCGGGTTCGGACGTCCAAGTCCTTGCTTGGGGCCGGGCCAGACGACCCTTGCGTCGAAGCACGGCAGCATGCGGTCAGAAAGATCTCATACCCGTCGCTTATTCTGTCTCTTTTTCACGCTGCGACCTGAGTCACTCAGCAGCAAGGAACGGGACGAGAACCATATGCAACTGCCGGGCTTCTCCACAACTGGTGGAAGGATATCGGCCTCAATGCTACATACTCCGAACTATGCCCAGAACTAGCAAGTAATGAGAAAGCCACATTTTTTGAATGCTGACTGCTTTTGGAAGGCCGTATGTGTACCGCGGAGATCGACGCGGGCACCGGCAGTTGGGGGCTGGTTTATTGGTAATGCACTTGGATTGAATTTTTGAATTTTTTTAGATGGACCGGGTCTTTGCGAGATGAAAGGGACGAAGCGATTTTGGTAAAGCGCTGCAATGACACAAGTCTAGATCATTTCATTTCGCCCGTCGATGCGAGAGCCGGGACCAGCAGATTCGGGTGATACGTGCGCCATTGTATTCTGTAATACTCCGTAGATGTACTCCATATTTGTCCGCGACTTGGGCACCACACTGTTTCTGCTCTGGCTTTGGGCTGCAAGAGATGGTACACGGATAGTGCAATGTACTGAGAAGCGGCTGATCTTACTAGGCCGTCCATAGTGCGCCGAGCTTGCTCTGGCTCTCGGCATCTCAAACAACGCCCTGCAATCTCGCTCCAACTCAGCCCAGCCCGTCGGGCACGGAGGATCAACGCCTCTTAAGGTGACGCCGGACTTCCAATGCGACTCGGCCGCTACCAAGGTTCAAGCCCGACCCGGTGCCATTGCGCTGGAATGGAGCTGAAAGAGCTAATGGGAACTGGTGATACTCAGCCAACAAGCCCGCCCTGTTGGTGATGGCGATGGCGAGTGCTAACAAAAACAAAGTCCACCTAGCTGGTATTGGCTTGGTCTGGAAGCCACCGTGATTTACCAGGAGAGCATCCACTTTTGTCTTGTCTGTGGTGGCAGTGTCATACAAACAGGCCAAACACACAAGCCGGCTATCGCTCAAAGTCAAACTGCCTTGCCAAGCACGGGATGGCGTTTGACCCTCCTGGCCCAATTGAGCCGGAGAGATGAAGTGAGGCCATTATCATTACTCGCCTCTGTTCCGTTTCTCCACGAGGCTTGGAAGTCTAATAGTGGCAAGGTTTGTAATGGATCGGTCACGGGGTTGGATGGAATAGGCCGATGAGGGTACCGCTCCGGGATGCGGGTTGGAATGCGGCGGCCGATCGGTACTGCCGGGAAGTGCGTGCAACTCCTTTCTCCTTGGAAAAAAGAGTAGCCAACTCGCAGTCCCGGGGCCATGGAATGTTGCGACTTGCCAGACCCGAAGAGATGAAGCCCTCAAGCGCACGAGCAAACAGAGAGACGGGATTTAGTTTGTTGTTGGTGATGAGCAAGTTTGTAAGAGATGTCGGTGACAGAGACTTTTTAGTTCCAGAGGGAAGCCTCCTGGTTGGACCCGAGATTAAGTCAATCGTTGACTGTGAGATCCTGGAGGTACTCTGTCTGCAATGCGATGAGAGGTAGATACATGCTCTCCTAGGGGAAGCTGTGAGATTCTTAGGGAATGTTTCCGTCGGAGAGAGGCCACAGGACCGCCGATTCTCCGTGGTGGCAATAGAAACTCACAGGCCGAGGCTCAGAGCTCCCGCTCTAGCTTTCCAAATCACTCTCTCTATTGTCATCGGTCATCTACACATTAACACGCCGACACACCATCATGCATTCCATCGATGGGACGGCTCATCATGGCCCAATGGACCCCGACATTCTTTCATCTCCCACGTAGCCAGAGTAAACGGAGGAAGACTAACACCGTCACTAGATACAAAGGTTCAAAACGCACCCGTAGCTCGAAACTGAACCGCCGCTTCTACAGCAATGCGTAATACTGGAATGACACTCCACGACATCCCGATTTGAAAGCAACTCAAAGATCTGTCACCCGCAGTTCTTCTTTGGGGTTGAGTATTTCCCCATCACGGTAATCGCGGGACGTGCAAAGTTTGCCTCTTTGGGTTCCACGGCATCCGATGACGATAAGCCTTGAGAGAGGGAATGCTGCTTGTGTCACACAACAAGACTTTAAGAAACAGTTGAGCCCTCCGATGTTACCGTGGACGGAATGAAGCCAGGCATCTAGGTAGTGGATTAGAAAGCATGAGGCCTAGGTCCGCGTAATGCTGAGGGCTCAGCGCGATGTTATTGCTATTGCCACAGCTCAACACTAGGCCTTACAGGAATGTGATATTTTGATGAGTGATGATGACGAGGCGAGGGCATGTGATGGTTATGAAATTTTGTTGGTGTAGGAGCACGACATCTTAACGGCTTAGTTGCCTGGATGAGGCGAGGGAGTGTCGTGTACAATGATTAATCCTCATGATGAAACACGCCGCCTTACATATCGGAGCATCAACAGTGTGATGGGAAAGTTTGCTTAGATTCAGATCATGTGAGCTTCGTAAACTTTAAATCTGATTACGAGAAATTTCTATTCTTGAATGAAGCTTCCGGGGCGCGTACGCCTCGGAAGTTGTGATAGCTCGGCTCCGATGAGAGGACTCGGCGCGGAGGACCGATGTGGGGCCGGGCCTTGGTCCGGATGCTAGTCGTTGAGATGTAGGGCGATGGTGTTGGAGATTGGACTATCTGGAGACAGTTGATGGCGAAGATTTTGCGACTGGATATTATTATGCAGGATTTCGTCACTGCAATACTAGCAAACAAGCAGTAGGTGCACGTATGTTGATTGCATGTCGAAAGTAGTCCTTTATTGTGTTGTTTACCACCTCTGACCATGCGTCACGACAATTTGGTTCTTTAGATAGCCTTGCCGTCTCTACTATAGTGCTATGAGGGACAAATCCTAAGCTGTCCCATATGATATGCTCATATACTTGCTGCCATAGTCTAAATGGTATAGAATGTAAAATTATGTGATGAGCCAATTATCCATCTCATCTTGGTGGTCAATATATATCGTTTCGTCATTTCCGCAAGTCTACACCAAACTCTTCACAAAGAAGCAGCAGTCGTGTTTCACTCCGCTCGATGACTTTGCATAACCAGGGCAGATCCCCCATTCAGTCCATCCGGTCCTCAAGTAAAAATCTCTCGCGGGCGTCTCCTTCGACGTATCTAGCAACAAGAGTTCCAACGCAAACTTCTCCCGCGCAACCCTCTCCACCTCGTCCATCATCCGCCGTCCCAGTCCATGCCGCCGATATTCGGGATGCACCATCAGCTTCCTGATCTCGCCTTTGAAAGCATGTGTCTCCTTGGGCATTCTCGCAAGCTGTACTGTAGCGATGACCTTGTCACTGCCGGGGGCTGTTGCTATGAGCAGCGTTGTTGTTGCACCAGGCCCCAGGACCGTCGACAGGAGCTCAAGCCAGTAAGTGGCGGCCGTGTGATCGGATAGTGGTGCCAAGAAGCCGATGGACGAAATACCAGGCTCATCATTGACACAATGCTGGAGGAGTTGTCGGAGTGAGCTGAGGTGCTTCTCCACAGCCGAAGCGTCTGTCACGGAGGACAAGACGAATGCAGGGCCCTTGTTGCTGCCCATGCTGGGTGCACGGCTGTTGATTGGACAATCGAGGATGATCTAGAATGTGATATTATGATTCTGTTGGGAGCCAAAACAGAGTTCTAGCGAGAGAGAAGCACCGTGCTCGGCTCGATATGTGTGAGCCAACTTCCTGCGGCTGAACAAGTTTGTTCAAAGAAATAGTAGTTGGCCCGTGACTCACCCAAGAGTTTTCGGAGTACAGAGAAGATATTCAAGTCGAGCCATCAGGGGAGTCCGTCTCCTTCACTACGTCTCCATGTTTGATAACGAGTTGTGCCAATATTTTATTATTAAATCGACGTTATCGTAACCAAAGACAAAGCCTGAAAAAAAAAAAGACTCATGGCCTACGATAAGCGCCCGGTCGCCGGCCCCGATCGACCGACCGGAAGGGCGTAGCTCGGACCATGTGGAGGCGGCTGGTCCCTAGACGGCATCAAAAACCGCAGGTATGCGGGGCCTATTATCTGTGTAATTGTCGAGTGTTTGCTACAACGGCATGCAGTGGCGCCATGAACTTAAGATTTAAGGGGGAGATATTTGAACTTTGCAGTTGTATAGTTCAAATGGTTTCGTATAGATGTGTAGGCATATGAGAATATAAGTGGTACATGGATAAATTGGACATTCCCGTAGGTAAAAAAATACGCAGTGCAAGGATCTTCTGTCAACGGAAACTTCATCGCATCACTGCTAAAGTAGATCACCAAATCTCAGCTCAATAGCTGTTTGCTCAAGAGAAATAACATTGCCAGGTCGCTTCTAGACTGAGGCCATCGTGACCATAACCCCGCGAGTTGTGGCATCTTGGTCGTTGGCTCTACAAATCACCCATCATCGTTATTACTGTCTCACATATGCATTGCAGCACCGCACTGGCCGTCGGTTGCCCCAGAGCACTTTCGTAGCGAGACGACTTGCCTAATAAGGCATTTCAATAGCTCTTCTGCGATGCATTGTTGGGTGAATCAGCAGTGCTAAAAATCTGGACCTGCCGACCCTCTGCCTGGTGGGGAGAGTTGCATACGGGTTGGTGATATGAACGTAAAGCATTGGTCTTGGTGATAATGCTTCTACTAATGCTAGCTACTCGAACTGTGTGTCATTTCAATAACCCATTTATTGATGGAGTGTAGGTATTCGGTGAGGTTGGAATCCATATTCGATATCCAACATGATCATAATTGGTTGTTCTCGTGCCTCACCATTTCCAGTTCGTTTGTCAGGGATGAAGGCGGCATGATGGCTTAGATTCGGCAACAAACAGCCCAGTAAAGAGTAGTCAGTGACAATGCAATCACAAGAACAAGCATCTTGAACCCAACAACAAAGTCCAATCTTCCCATGCCGGGGCGGTATATCACATTCATAGCGTCTGTGTTTGTTCACCGATCCAACAGCCAGTTGCCCCAGAAGTTCAATAGTAATCACGCAGTGTGAAACAGTGTCTCATCCCCATTTTCTGGCTCCTGGAAATTACCCACAAACGCGTGTGTAAGTGCTGGGAACCTCTCTGGCCAAGCTCCAGTCACTCGTGACGGCCAACAGTCGATACACCGCCGTCAACAGATTCAGACATCAGATCGAGACTCAACACACCGCCCAAGGCGCTGTTGGAGGCAAACACGAGAGAGAAAGCGACTAGACAATCGACTATAAAGCATTCTCGAAATCCCACGAGAACATCTCTTTTCTGCTCATCGACTTCTCATACATCATCATCACAAGCATCGCCACTGCTCACCATTCCAACTTTCAAATTCTTAAACCACAATCTTTATTTCCAAACCTCTCAAAATGGTTTCCTTCATTGCCACCGCTCTCTCTGCCCTTTGCCTGGCCATCACCACCTCTGCTGCTCCCGCTGAAGTCGAGGCCCGCGCAGCCGCTGCTCACACCGGCTCAATCACCTGGTACAACACTGGCCTCGGTGCCTGTGGCCAATACAACAACGACGGTGAGCTCGTTGCTGCCGTCTCTCACTCTCTCTTCGACCGCGAGCACCCCTGTGGCCGCAAACTCCGCATCAACTACAAAGGCAGGTCTGTTGTCGTCAAGGTTGTCGACCGCTGCGGAGGCTGCGCTGAGAACGACGTTGATCTCTCTCCTGTCGCGTTCCGCAAAGTCATTGGCGAGCTTGGAGTTGGTCGTGCCACTGCCACCTGGAACTGGGCTTAGACAGTGTTGATTGTCAGTGCAATCGGGGTTTTCCTTGTTGACATGAGCTGATGTTTTGGGAGGAATGAAATAGGAGGAATATGGCAAGGAAACCAGACGCATGTTGCTATTGAGACTATGAACCGAAATAAACTGAGATGATTTGAAAGAAATTGGCAAGAGTTTTAACCCTGGCATTGTGTGCATCAATTTACCGTCTTTTTCTTTTGCTTCTCTCCGTTTTGTATTAGTTCCTACTGCCATCTTTTTACACGTGAAGACGCGTCCCATCATCCAAACCTCACTATTCTGTGCTTAATTGCCAGTTTGTACAGCAAATACAGTACCGTTACTTATATTCTCCTTCTCAAAGGCATGGGAGTACTGCCGTCCAACACCTGGCGCTTCGGCCCGTCCACCCCACCTCCAGGCCCCGAGCCGGGAGAAGCCGAGACCAATGGCGTTTCTTACATTTAAGGGGAAGTTAATAAGGATATGGCCAAGTTCATTGTTGATAACCTTTACAGCATTTCCATATCATGCAATTGATATACTCAAGAAAATCCCGTCTTGCCTTATCGCTCGCTCTTTACTCATCTATTCGAAATGGATTCGACCCCAACGATGGCGTTCTTGGCGATAACACAATTCATTCCTTGTATCCCTGACTTTGTATATTGCATGCCTATAGAATTCCGATTACTAACATGGCTTGTTGAACATCACGTAGCTAAAATCCATCTCGTGACACTCTCGGATATGACTTTGCGAGCTCAACCTGTATCATAGCGGATGCTCATGACTCTAGCAGTATGGATGCTTTCGCATAGCAGGGAAATTGATTCGCCTTACACCGCTTCCGCTTTTCTTATTTTCCCATAGTAATGGCATAGGATATTGGTGGCGGTAGTCTGATATCCTTCCTGCTGTCGGCCATGGCTCAGTATACACACACGGAGGAAGTCCCATAACTGATTTAACAGTCTGCATTTGCCGCCAAATCCAAATACATTCGTAAAGTTGGTAAACTGCTGAGCCCACTTTATTTGAAGCAAGAACTCTTCCAGGGTTCCTTGGCTTCTAGGTTTGCCGGATACAGGGCTGGGAAACTATCTGCACCAGGCTCCACTGCCTATATGCAATCCTTTGGGCCGTACTCCCCAGTCTGCACTCCTTTTCCTTGTCCCCAAAGTAGCCCGATATCTCTAATTAGTCTAGCAAACTTTGTCCTCTTACATATGGTCGATCATTTGCACATCGATAACGAGAGTGAAGACGACCCCGCTGACCCATCAGCTGCGGGAAACCCTCGGCCTGAAGCTCCAACGTCATCAACGAGAACATGCGCCAAGTCTTTGGCGCAACAAGATCGATCGAATTCGTATGAATTAGCGTATTGATGGGCTTTGAGACCCGAGTGGCAACGAAGATAGAGCTCAAGCTAGCTCCCCAAGCTCCCCCCTGCTTCCATCCAATTCCGCCGCTAAAACAATATGATCAGCGCTGCTTCATGACATCAACCAAGTAAGCTTCCTTAAGCAATCAATGACGACAAATTATATCATTTAAGAACTCTGGTATATGACCGAAGTAATGATGCCAAGTTGCATTCTCCAAGCGAGGGAATTACACCTACAAGTGCCTCTTAGTTACCAGCACCAACGCAACCTTTCTACACATACTCCCCCTTCAACACCATAAGATCGTCTTCACAGATCATCTTCAACCCTCCGCAACACCATCCCAACTAGTGCTCTGCATATTGTACCGTCACATATCATATCGCATATCTCATGCCACACATACTCACTCACGCCACAATATCCACACACGCCGGTTTCTTACAAGTTCGCCTCTCCGTCTGAAGTTTCGACAGTGAACAAGTCCTGGGGTGCCACTTAGGACAGCCCGTACCACCGGCTCACCCTCTTACACATCATCTCATCCATCATCTATTCTCGCCACGGCTTCCATCCCACCTCTATTACACACTGTAACACACACTAGTTACCCAGTCGAAATACTCTGAACCAACATTACTCACATCCCCGTTAATCCCTCATCATGACACAACATAAACCAGACTGCGCTTCGTCAGACAAGACGCTCATAGGAAATACCCTCACATCATACGTCCCCCAATCTTCAAACATTCTCAGCTCCCTACTTTCCCCACCCCTCAGAAGAATATCCCGCCCGGCCACAGATCCTGTGATACAACGACAAAACATTTGCCAAGGCATATACGGGCTGTCCGACCTGACCTAATACAAGTGACTGCTCGCATGCCACAAAATTTGCCCGAAGGATGAAGATTATTCACTGTCTTCCCTGAAGGCGGCAAGGTCGGCAACGTGTCATACCTCATACAGGAGGCTTATTTATAAGGCATGTTGCACAAGCATAGCCTCACACACGTGCGGCAGCATGGCACCACGTCGGCTTCTAGGGAGCACGAGGGAATGGGCTCTACATGTCTTGCTTGCTTCTTCGCTACCATATCCGATTCCCACCACTCCTCATTTGTAAATATTACAGCATGATATGTTAAGAATTGTATATAGTCTATGGAGCAATGATGAGTGAAATTATACATGGCGGCCACACATACTCAAAGAGGCATGACTTAGATAAACCCCTAACCCTACCAACGAGGTATAACTGATCCATCTATATATCCATGTGATTAAAAACAAAATGAGCAAAGAAAAGTAGGCGCCATTTTCAAGTATGAAGCACCATGGGTCTGATATCGATGAGCGGTTGAAAGCGTGACCAGCACCTGCATGAATTCTCATTTTTTGTACAACGCAAGTAAAGGTATCTTTTCATTGAGAAATCAAATCGCACACAACGCAGATGGGTAATCTGATCATTCTTAACGTCAGCGACAGAAACTATCAGAGCTCTCTATGGAGCAGCTCAACAGTTGCGAGACTTACATTTATAACATGAGCCAAGCAGACTATATGAGAAGCCATCTGTAAAGAAGCAAAGAATCTAAGCAGGAATTAGGCGAAGGAAATCATAATCCACCCGCGTTCTTCAGTAGCACCTATACTCGGTGGCCCTACCGCCGTGGTATCCCAGAGCGCGTGACGAAGAACGGATGTTTGAGTGCGTCCGCTGGTTTCATTCTCTTGTCAGGATTCAGGGCTAGGCAATGATCCAACAAGTCGATGAAGTGGTTGAGCTCCCTGCTCTCCGCGTCGTTCATACCGCTCGAGGCAGCTAGGAGTCGTGTGCGTAGGTCTCGTGTCGGTTTGACGATGTTTAACGTTCGAAGAGCCGTCTACATATTAATTGCACTTCGTCAGCCCCAACTCCGTTGGGATATGAAGGGGGAGAACCAAGTTGAAAATTGGACCGCATGTTGGATGTTATACTGCACATACCTTGCCAAGCACCTTGTCGCGCTCAACGCTGACAAATTGTCCCTGATCGTCAAAATGGACTGCCGAAAGCTGACCACGCTTGTAGAGTTTTGGTGTTATTCGGCCACGAATCTCCATAATGGCCTTGAGCATCTGATTATTGCTGTCTCCTGTGAACAGAATCTTGCCCGTGTAGAGCTCGTAAAGGGTGCAGCCTATAGACCACATATCCACACCGTAATCATATGGCATTCCTAGAATAATCTCGGGGGCTCTGTAGAAGCGGCTCACAAGATATGGCGTGATCTCTGTGTGTGCAGTTGCGGCATCAGATCGGTCAATCGCCGTTCCTAGATCGCATATCTTGAGGACATTTCGAGTCTCATTGACCTGCGATTTGTCAAAAGTCAGTAGCGTAGACAGAAAGAATCAAGAAGAGCCTACTTACCAGAATATTGTCAGGCTTCAAATCAGCGTGAATGATGCTGCATTTACGCATGTGGGCTAGGGCGACAAAGATTTGGTATGCATATGCCTTTGTTGCCTTCAAATTGATGCCTACGTTATTACCAAACTTGCGCAAAACTTCACGAAGGTTCATGCTCAGATTCTCAAAGGCCATACAAAGATGGCCTCGATGGTCAAAAGAACGTTCAAACTTGACAACGTGCCGTCGGTTTTCAGGATCCGCGTCGTTCAGCTTCTGAAGGATGGCGATTTCCGTATAGCCGCCCTTGCGAAGGGCATCATTGTTTCGCATCATCTTGATGGCCACAAGCTGCTTGGTAGTAATGTCAACCGCACGCGCAACTCCTGAGAACATACCCCTTCCGAGCGTAGCCTGGACCTGATAACGACCATTGAGGACTTCGCCAATACGGATCTTATAGTAGCCGTCCTTATCGTCGCCTTCGAGGATACCTCCCTTGTCGACGCCTTCTACGACCTCGCTTGCCTCGACAGGTGCCGTCGTATCGGCCGCCTGGGCCATGCTCGCGTACTTTTCCTCGTCGAAATCTTCCGCAAACATGTCGAAGTCGTCATCCTCGTCTCCTTCACCTGCGGAAGGCTTTTGTGGCGCTGCATTGGACACTTCTTTGACAGGGTTCTGCTCAACTGCCATAGCAGGTTCGGGTTCACCGTGGATGACGACTTGTCCATGGCGCAGCTCGTCCCTGCGTTCATCTTCCCTCATGTCAATGGTAGGATCATAATCAGCAGCGGAAGGGCCGTCTTCATCGTCAGCTTTGACTGCTCCATGCGAATTCATGAGGTCTTTGCCGTCAAAGAGATCAATTCCTCCAGGAGAGGGCGCATCATGTGACAAAGGCGATCGGGGGGACGCAAAATCTAACAAAGTTAGTCAATGTCAATGAGTTGGATTCAGTATGAGACTTACTTGATCGCGGAGACTGCGACATTTTGCTATCTGACCGCTGAGACGCTTGTGGTGTGTCCGACTGAAAAGAAGCCGGCGACAATGCTTGGGCTTTGGAAGTGGCAGCTCCGACCGCATGAAGGAGGAGGGGTGTTGCGGAGCTGGATTTAGCCAACAGCTCCTCGCGTCTCTTGCGGCGGCGTTCGATCTCTGCTTCTTCATCAAATTCTTCAGGCTCTTCGTAGTCCACCTCGGGTCCGTCCGGCATCGGAACATCCCTACTCTTGTATCAGCTTATAATATATTCTAATATTTCTGATGTCTAAGAAGAACAAGGTTTCGACCCACCTTGAGATGGATGTGGCAACAGAATTGCCGTTTTGAGTAGTATCCTTCTGAGATTTAGCATGACCCTTCAGTGCCTGATTTTTATCTCCTACGGAGGCTTTCCTAGCTGCAGAATTGTTGCCCCGAGCGCTCACATCGGCATCGTCATATCGTAGTTCCCTTGAATCATGTCGGCCAGAGCCTTCCCGGACAAATCGATTGCCGGCTCGTTTGTCTCCACGACGGTATTGGTGGGGGGACGGGCTTCGAGGGCGAGGCGAACGTTCAGAATATCGATCTCGGTCGCGGTGGTATCGATCCCGTTCGCGACTTCGATCGCGCTCTCGGTCCCTACGACTGCGCCAGTCGTGGCCTTGGTTCGGAGTGCGCGATGCAGGCCGGTCGAGATCATCATATGCGACGCGCGATCTTTTGTACTCATCCCTTCTGTAATCGTCGTAGGCGCCGCGTTCATGGCGAGAATCCTGATCTCGGGCTCTGGCAGGAGGGAAATGATCCCTATCGTCGCGCGACCGCTTGTATCCTCGCGGCGAGCGGCTCCGTCGAGACGAGTTGCTGTATTTGGATGTCGTATCGGGGTCGGGCGAGGAATGTCTATTCCGCTGTCTGTCTTGCCGGTCAACACCGTTTCTCTCTGCGTGCGACAGTGAAGTTGCCTTCAAATCCCCAGCTCTCTCTTCAACAATTTCTCCCTCGTCGGAACTCGACGTCATTTTGATGACTTGTTCTTTATTCACTGGGCCACTTATAGGCTACCTTTCAGCGCGCAACAAAGAAATGTGTCAGTAATGGATCAGGAAAACAGACGTGTGGCAGGCAAAGAGTCCAACCAGGTCAACGTTTAGACTCGTCCAAGGACTAGGACACAGAATCGTGCCACTACGCAATGGTTTCGGAGTACTTTGCTAGGGCCTGAAGAATGTGAAAGAGTCAAACAAGAAGAAGGTGAAACTGAGAAGACACGAAAAAGGAGAAGTGTAGAGTGTCAGCTGGCTAATGGTGCGATAGCAAAGCGATGACAAGACGGGCTTGAGATGATGGCAAATGGGTTTCAGATAACTGACCGGTCCGGATCTTGGCTGAATGCAGCAGGGATTCTTCAGCGTAGCGCGATTAAGTAAGCAACCCGATCCCTGCCAAAAATCTCACCGCCCAATTTTTCTCCGACCTTGGAGGCTTTTTTTTTCTGGGGCCAGACGATCTGCCAGCTGCCACCGACTCGTCGTACAATCACCCTCTTGGCTTAGGCTTCTCTGCAATCCTTCGCGTCTTCTGCTGTTGTTCTCTCTATCGAAAGCTCATCATGGGTGGTTCTAACCGAGAAGGCAATTTTTTTCCTATCCTGCTCTGTGTAACCCCGCCAAACTACCCCTCCATGGATTCTAACGGTAGAGATTTCTAGGTGGCAAGGCCAAGCCTTTAAAGGCCCCGAAGAAGCAGAACAAGGACCTCGACGAAGACGACGTGGCTTACCTTGAGAAGAAGAAGGCTGGTATGACTCCATATTGCTACCCGACTTTAAAAAAAAACCATATCCCGTGGGGTGAGGGCGAACGACGAAGACTGACCCTACGTAGATGAGAAGGCACGCAAGGAGATGGCCGCCAAGGCCGGCGGCAAGGGACCTCTGAATACTGGCGCTCAGGGCATTAAGAAGAGCGGCAAGAAATAAACGAAGAGCGACGAAACAAGTATGTTATTGGGATTGTTATATGGGACTGCTGCTCCATTTCTGCGATAATGCGGGAAGCAACATAGGGATGTCCCTAACCGTTGAGTTCCGCAGCGGCGTCTGTTGGATCGCGCAGAAGGGCCATATCTGCTGCTCGCTGGGATACAATATGTAGTCTCCTAGGAGAATGTTACTTGGCGTTGGGAAATATATACACTTTATACACCATATGAAGATTCTTGGGGATTCCCCCCCCATACATGCAGTGGCGCATAATACGCAACACTTGTGGTTGCAGTGTCAATACACGGGAGTTATATTATGTGAATGATAAGATGACCTCAAGAATCGAAGCATATTATTCTTTACTTGTAATATCGAAGGCTATTTGACTGCCATACCCACATGGCGCCTAAGGTATATCTTGCTTAGTTTATTAGTTGGGACCAAGTTTGAAGATTTTCAAAGAGGCTTCATAGCAGTAAAGTCAACGCCGCTCCTCAAGGAAACGGTGCACAGTTCCCAACTCTCATACCAACTACGCAAATCCGCCTCATTCGAGCGTACTAATACGGCCACCCAAAGCCAGAAAAATCCCAAGAGATTCCATGGCCTAGTGTGCGCGCTACTCGCCGTAGGCATTGAAAAGCACCTGTCAGTCAAGTCGCCGGCAGCGCCGAGGCCCCCAACCATTCCACCAAAGGTCCACCAAAGCCCGAACATCTTGAGCGAGATGCACATGAACCCCAACAACTTACAGACGGAATCTATGCTCCATCTCCAGCTGCCAACAAGATGAAAAATGGCTTGCTTTACATAAAACGCATGCTCTCATTTTAACATTCGGCAATTCACATCGTTGCAAAAAGGAAACCATAGAAAGAGGCCAACCATGGCGCTCACCTCTAACAAAGGCGCCTCATCAGACGCCCTTCGCCAGCGCCGCCTCTCCGATAACTTCCTAACAGCCGTCAAGAAAGTCGAGAAGAGGGTCGAGCAGAAACTCCTCCTGCTCTGGGACGATCTGCCCGCCTGGCGCCGCGACAACGCCTTCATCCTCTCCGGCTACCGGCCCATCCGCCCATCGTACACCGAGTCTGCCCGGTCTCTCTTTTACCTCCACAATGAGTTTGTCAACATCTGGTCGCATCTCGCCGGCGCCATCGTCGCTATCCTCACAGGCGTTTACTTGTATCTTGTGATCCATCCGCGCTACGAGACGGCCAATTCGTCGGATGTGCTGGTCTTTGCGTGCTTCTTTGGGAGCGCAGTGGTGTGCTTGGGAATGAGCGCGACGTATCATGCCTTGGTAGACCATAGCCAGGAGGTCGCCAAGTGGGGGAACAAGCTTGATTACACGGGAATAGTAGCTTTGATTGTGGGAAGCTATGTGCCGGCGTTGTACTATGGCTTCTTCTGCCATCCTGTCTTGATGACGGAGTATCTATATCTGGTGGGCAGCCTCTCATGCAATCTTCTCATAAGTACTTGTGTTCCTGCGTTTACAAGACGCCTCAGGGAATTTCTAACCAAAGACGGAATCGCAGATATGTATTCTTGGTATTGGATGCGTCATCGTCTCTTGGGTTGACAAGTTTCGGTCGCCTGCTTGGAGGCCCTACCGTGCTTTAATGTTTGTAAGCCTGGGCCTCTCCGGCATCATCCCAATCGGCCACGGGCTCCTCAAGTTCGGCTATCAAACCCTCGAGGATAGAATGAGCCTCAGTTGGGTGGTTTTGCACGGATTCATGTACATATTTGGTGCATTCCTTTATGCGGTTTGTCCCCCATCACTTGCAACAACACACTGCAGACTTCCTAACCACCTATTCACAGGCTCGCTGGCCAGAGAGAAGCTATCCAGGAGCGTTTGACATCTGGGGCAGTTCCCATCAGATATTCCACATGTTTGTCCTCTTTGCAGCGGCAACCCATTTTTACGGCATGGCAAAGGCGTTTGATCATCACCATACAGGCACGGGCTCACAGTGCTTATAGATGAACCCTGATATAGAGCGTCGGTAATATATATATAGGCAGGACATTATACTATTTACACTTGAATCTCGCCCAATGACTCATGTCGTTCCCTCGGGGTATTTCTCTAGTCCTAAATCAATTACTCTTACAAGTCCTGATCCCATGGCCACCGCTGCCCAGCACCCATGATCCTGGTTCGGATTCCACTCGATGGCGGTGATTCTCGTCAGAGGCTCGTGTAGAGTAGCTCGAGACGGATCAGTCAAATCGCCGGCTTCATCATCATCCTCCTCTCCCTCTCCCTCCTCAGCACCCTCAGTCGGTTCTTTGGCTCGTAATTTCTTGCCCTTTTTGGCGGCCGGTTTGGCCTCTGGCTTGGAGTTTCTATTCCTGTCTACTCCAAAGCCGTGCAAAATGCGGCAAACACCTCGAGCTGCCACTGGTGAATCGGGAGGGAACAAATATCCTGGTCGATGCTCGTGCTGGAAAACGCGTATCTTGTCTGTTGACTCGTGACGGTTGCTGAAAATCTCCGTCTGTGAGTTGAGGCACCAAAGAGAGCCGTCTGTTGCTCCAATAAGCAGAAAGGGGTGAAGCCGTCCGACGGCTAAGCATGTAAGAAAGCTATCTCCAGTGAATACTCTTCGGCACACGGGAAAATGTGCGTGGTGTAGAAATCCAATAATCGTATTCAGCGCACTAGCGGAAGGATATATGGATAGGAAACCAAGAAGATGATCACTGTAAGCCAAGAGACCTGGTTGCGTATGTACCAAGGGCCTCTGAGCTTCGGTGGTTTCGTAGCTTGGGGCCTGGAGATCAATAACTCTGGCAGTGCCGCCTACGGGAATCGAAGCGATAATACTTGGCATGGCTGGATACCCTGATACCATGTCGATGATGTCGTTGTGATGAACTGGGTGTCGAGACAAGAGGCACCGCGGATGAATCGACCACAGAGCAATGGAACCATCAGAATAACCGATAGCTATACGATTGCAGTTAATCCAGGCCATTGCAGTAGCTTTGATGCCATACTCGTCAAGCAAACTGAGTTCTGCAAGTGGCTTCTCTAGCTTATCTATGATTTCATTAGTAAAAGAAGGAGAAGGAGGTGTCTGAGAGAGTGCGCTTTTGAATCGGCTTACAGTAGACTCCCTCTTCTTCACCGTCGAGATCCCCGGCATCAGCGATATAGACTTTCCAATCACCACAAAGAACGGCAAAATGATTGCACGATGGGCTCCATTTGACCCTCCTAACTCTCCCATAGTCCAGGCATAGTGTCTTGCGCAATACCGCGGGCTCTGCTAATGGTCGGGTGAATTCCTCGTCTGTCTTGGTGCTCCGAAACTCCCAAATTTGAACAATTCCTTGCTTCTGGAAATCGGGCTTCACAGACTCTTCCTCGTAATTATAGAAATCCTGATCGGCTTGGGGTGTTATAGCCAAAGCGAGCAATTGCTTAGGGTTCTTGTCTCGTCGGGGTACCCAGTCCATGCCTAAGACCAGGCCGCCAACATCCAGCATCCACCCACTCTGCACCTTGTCATCATCTTCATCACTATCAAAGGGTATATTACTCTGTGATAGAGGATAGCAGTGTCCGGGCTCCATTTGTACCTCTTGTTGTGTGTCGTACGGCCCCGTCAAAACCGGCATGCTCAGCTGCGGGAATCGATACATCGCAGACTCTTCGAGGGATAATACTGACCACGCATCGCTGGGTGGCAGAGCCTTGCTCACTTGCGCGTACCATTGCTTGGCGAGGCGAGCTTCTTTCTCGAGCCCGCCAGGAGTCCAAAAACCCTTGTCAGTCGGTTCATCTTCGTCTTGCGGCACCTTTGGGGGGAATATTGTCCATCCGCTCCATCGCTCCAGCAACTTGTGAGCCGTGTCTATGCGCTCAGGCTGAGGCCCATACAAGGTTCTCACTAGAGCTTTGCCGCGCATCCCCCTCTCATAAGGCCCGACGTAGCCCTTGTGTTGACCTTCCGGGGGAATGAGTTCAATGTCTAAATATCCCTTCACTGCCATTTCGCCCGGATCGGAGGGCTTAGAGGTCTTTGCCTGTTTGGCGCGCTGGCGAGGAGGCCTCTCTGCCACATTGACGTCGCTTGCATTGTCATCATTCATCTGCACATCATCCTCATCCTCATCCTCTTCCTCTCCAGCGCTCCGCTCATCGGCGACCGCCTCAAAGTTTTCGTCATTGTCTTCTGTAGTTTTGCGGCGCTTTTGACGCTGATCTTCGTCTCCAGAACTGAGGAAATCGTATTTGTCGACAGCGTAACTCTTTGTGCGATTTGACCTTCTGGTTCTCATGGTGCGTCGCGAGTGAGAAAAAGTTTAGTTTTGAGTCTGAGAACCGCGACTTGGTGGGGCATGGAAGAGCAGAAAGTATACATACTTTAGTCACCAACTGGCATGGAAATGCCAGCCTGACATCCAGGAGTTCCTGGTATCATTTGTAAAACACGTTTGATTCATTAATTAAGACTTAATTCGAGTTGAGGCATGTATGGTGCATCCTTGCATAAAATACCAATGTATCTTTAAGTGAACGTATCTGATTATCGGCTTTTCTACATACTAAGACTAAGTGCCTACAGTAATAACACAACCTATACTATAGCATCCGTTTGGGCGTAATATCATATGAGTTTCTACCTCATCCAAGCATCCAGTACAAGCATATGTAAAACCTGAGAGAAATGCTTTAGTGGAGAAAAACTCACAGATGCCCTTTTTCTCACATTTTTCCGAGTTCCCAAATCGATGCAATGTACGTGTGTGATGCTACCCTTGAGCAGAAGCATGAGTAGCCGATAATTATCCGACCGTCATCATCGCCTCTATTCATGCTGGCCGTCTCGATCAACCTACAACCACAATAGTAAATCGAGGCTCAGTCGCAGTATAATGAGTGACCAACTGAATACTCCACCACAGGGCCAGGGCCACAAAAGAAATAAATCGTCAATTACTCGAGGTATGTGACCTATGATTGCAGATCTGAAGGCAACTCCTTGAATCGCACCATTCGCCCCTCCATCACCGCTGATGATGCATCGCTGTGAGCGCCTTGTATAAGGATCTTTGCTAATATTGACGCACAGCGACAAGACCAAGGTCCTCTACAAAAGGCCCCTTGGACGCCGACAAGTGAGTATACTCATGCATACTATTAGAACTTAACCAAACACAGTGCCTAACTGGCCGCTAGTGGATTGTTAACATCGCCAACGGCTTCTGCCTCTCAGCTCAGCCCGTCGCTCCAGCCGCCATCACGTTCTCCATCAGCCAGCAGCACATCACAGCCTCGACAAGCTCCACCGTCTCCGACTCCTCAGTTGGGGGAGGCGAGGCCAAAGGATTTTTCATTTCTCTTGCAGCCTGAGATCTACCACCCCCTAAACCTACAAAATGTGCCCCCTGCCTTTAGGAACTCTTCGAAACAGCCCACCCCGGAAGTGCCAATAGACGAGCTGCTAGCCAAAGGCCATTTCCGAGCGGCAGCTATTGCGGCGGCTCAAGAACTGACAGGCTCAACCATGAATGGCAGCAGCATCGACCCAAAAGATGCCAGTCGAATATTTAAGCTGCTCTATACCCGGCTTGCTTGTCTAACTTTGATCGACGCGACATCGCTTGCAGCCCAGGAAGCTAAAGCTCTAGAGGACCTAAATGATGCGCGGAGATATATAGACGAAACCACAAGCGAACATCTTGTGCCATGGGAATTGCGCGTGCTTCACGTGCGACTGCAAGCGCTGGGGTTTGGTGACCCTCGTCGAGCTGTCATGAGCTACCATGACCTTGCCAGAGAAGCCAGGGATCATATCAGAAAAGCATCTCTATCACACGACAACACTGCTAGAGAGCTGTGGAAGTCACGTCTTCATGAGCTGGGCATCAAGGTTGCAGGCGCCCTGATCGAGATGGACGATCTCTCTGGAGCAGCGCACCATCTCAGCAGTCTAAAAGATCGAGGCGATGGTAAACTGGCATTGTCGAAAGCGCTGCTTTGGCTGCATCTTGGAGATACAAGAAACGCAAAGTCTTGCGCGAGTCAGTGTGCTGACGATGCAGAAGACGCTGAGAAAATCATTTTGGCCTTGTGTGATATGGCAGATTCGAATTACGAATCGGCCTTGCAGAAATGGCAAGAATTTGACGGCTCAACAACGGATGAGATGATTGGCGTAAACCAATCCGTGTGTTTAATTTATCTTGGACGGATTCAAGAGGTGAGCTCTGTTGATACGGGGTGGATCTGGGAAGCAGCCGTACTGATATGCGTTTCACAGGGCCGGACCATGTTGGAGAAACTGGTCGACTCAGGCTTGTCGTCGCACACGCTACTATTCAATCTTTCGACGACTTACGAATTATGCTCGGAAAGGAACCGGATTCTAAAGGCAAGGCTTACAGAGAAAGTGGCTAACATGGAAGAATCACCATTTGGATGGGAGAAGACGAATGCCGATTTCAAGCTCTGAATAATGAAACGCGTAATTCTTGACAGCCCAGCTATTCCTGCAATCTATTGATCTTGCTTAGTGATTACAATGGATCCAATAAAACATATCCAATAGAATGACTGCAACAGATTCATAAATGGTTCTTCCATCCCCTCTAAAAGGGTACCAGATATCGACGCTACCCCACACTGGGGTTTCCCCATATTCCTAGCCGCTCATGCAGCCCGACCCGGGCCGTGGAACCTCGGTATGTGCAATGTAATAATAATGCTCCATGGTAGTACTTCATTAATACTTCAATCCTGCATCAACATTCTTCTCAGGCATTACTTTTAAAGAGAGGTCGTCATTCCACAAACCACCACATAAGAATAGGCACATCCACTCAAATATTCATCCACAATGGCGGACAGAGTCTCACAGGTCGTCGGCCACCTTAATTACCCCAAAGGCCTGCTGGCCAACCAGACTGCCATCATCACCGGCGCAGGCCAAGGCATCGGCGCCGAAACAGCCCGCCTCTTTGCCAATGAAGGCGCAAAAGTCGTCGTCGCAGACATCGACGCCAGTACGTTTCTCATAAAACCCCCCCGTTAATCCCCATCTATTAAAAGGGTACTCCTCCCCGTAGAAAAGAGCGATGAGATCGCTGAGTCTATCCGCAAAAACGGCGGCCAGGCCATCTCCTTTAGCGGCGACATCATGGACCTGGCTTATATCAAGGCTCTTATCGCCAAGGCCGCCGAGTTTGGCAACGGCAAGATTCACATTCTGGTCATGGGCGCCGGATACACGTGGGATGGTGTCGTGCACAAGATGACCGACAAGCAGTGGGAGACCATGATTGCCCTGCACTGCACTGCGCCGTTCAATATGGTGCGTGAGGCCGCCCCTTACTTTCGGGTCAAGGACGGCGAGCCACGCAACATCATCACCGTGTCCTCTACGTCTGGCGTGCACGGAAATGCAGGCCAGATCAACTATGCGTTGGCCAAATCTGGGCTCATCGGCTTTACAAAAACCATTGCCAAGGAATGGGGCCCCGCGTTCGGCGTAAGGGCCAACGCTGTTGCCTTTGGATACATCCAGACTCGCCTCACGGCGGCCAAGGAGGATGGCGGCTTCGTGGTTGGGCCAGATGGCGAGAAGATTGCTATCGGTGTCCCGGGGAGAGGCAAGGCAGGGGCTGTTCCTCCTTCGGATATTCCTCTGGGTCGGCCGGGGACTGCGACGGAGGCTGCCAGCTCTATCTTGGCCGTGGCGAGTCCGTTGTTTTCATATGTATCAGGGCAGACTATCATGGTAACGGGAGGCAGGAACATGTAGTCTGCACAGGGGAGGAGGAATGTATTGTGGTATACTCATGCTGTCATGTCGTACATATAGCGTTGATATCTGTAGATGGAAAAAATGGCAATGGTATATTTAATTAATTGAAAGCGGGACTACCATTCTCCGCTGTATTAACGCCGGCTCATCCAACTCAGAGCAACCTGTACAATTCGTCCTTTATTCCGTCTTTACAATCGCCACCCTTGTTCATGCTCAGACCTTTCGCCTTGTTCATGCTCAGACCTTTCGCCTTGTTCATGCTCAGACCTTTCGCCTTGTTCATGCTCAGACCTTTCGCCTTGTTCATGCTCAGACCTTTCGCCTTGTTCATGCTCAGACCTTTAGCCACAGAGAAAACACGCCCTTGGCGTACTCAACGATTTCATCACCACCGAGCTTGCTCTCTCCGTACACACGATCCACAAAAGAGATGGGCACCTCGGCAACGGTGCATCCCATGGCCTTTGCGCGAACCATCATCTCCATCTGGAAAGTGTAGCCCTTGCTCTCTGTACTTGAAATGACCTTCTCCAGAACGCTCTTCTTGTACAAGCGGAAGCTACCAGTAAGGTCGCTGACGCCCGGTCGCAGCACAGTATCGGCAAACAGGTTGGCACCGCGGCTGACAAACTTGCGCTTCAGATCCCAGCCAAAGACGCCGCCGTTGCCAGCGTAGCGGGTGCCGGTGACGATGTCGTAGTTGCCCTTCTTCTGTAGAGCAATCATCTGGGGGATGAACTTGGGGTGATGGCTGAAATCGGCGTCCATGATGACAACAAAGTTGCCCGTCACAAACTGCAGGCCGTGGACGTAGGCAGTTCCGAGACCCAGCTTGCCGGAGCGAGTCTTGAGGATGACGTGGGGAGCATAGGCCTTGACGAGCTGGTTGGCGACCTCTTGTGTTCCGTCGGGAGAGCCGTCGTCGACGATGATGAGTTCCCAATCGAGCTGGCTATAACCGAGGAAAGCTGTTAGCCGTCACCTATATCACCAGTTTGCTGCGTGGGCATAATCCGAAGCACAAGGGTTGGGCCACCACCTACTTCTCCGTAAAGGTACGGTTCAGCAGCCACGCCACGATGGGGAGGTTTTTCCTCTCATTGTACGTCGGTAGAATGACCGAGTACTTGTCCTTGGTGCTCTTTGTAGGGGCCATTATGTCTTTGCGCTAGAAATAGAAAATTGGGAAAAGGAAACGCGTAACTGGCGATAAAAGAGCGTGCTGAAGTTGGGTTTTCGCGTCTGCGGCTTTGATAGTTGTCCTTCTGGAAGCTGGCGCTGGCGGGTGGCCGAAAAGTGGCAGTTCAGGGGTCACTGGTTGTGGTGACTAAGCAAGGGTAGCTGGCAGAATGGCGACTGCCAGGTGCAGGACGGTTTCCATCGCCGCCATGATCTTGTGGGATTCAAAGGCTGATGGCTCGGTATTTTGAGATACAGATCAATGTGTTAAACTCGTTTTTGCGTATTGCACTGCCCTTTGATCTAAACTTGTGTCTTGTCTCTTCCACGGCTGACGATTTGCAGGGTTAGGGTTACGAAACTGCGACGACAGCCATGCTGACAAGCTTGTAGTCGACTACGGAGTTTGATGCCGCAAAACCAGATGCCAGCTTCATCGTCCACGAGCCGTAAGCGAATTGGCTACGATGAGGCCTTAATGACGGGGGGATCAGCCATTACTCCGTATTCGATTGCCCAGTTCCGACCTGGGTTCCCCTCTCTGGCCTCGATAAAACGCGGAAAAGGGCAATGCCGCAGTGTCACCAGCTCCCCCATGTCCATTCCAGGCACGCTCTAATAATAAGCATTTATCCAACCACCAGCCCATTGGCACGCCCAATCTCCTCACCTGTTAAAAGCCGAACAGACGTGCATTGCATCGGTACATCATCGGCAGCCCCGCCCGACTGATGGATGCGCTGCTCACTGGACGAATACGGAGCTGAAAGCTCGAGGTGGCGTCGCCTCCATGGCCAAGGTTGCAGGTTCCCCGCAAGAGTTGCTCGTTCAAACCACCGTCCCGATCGCGACAATTCACACAGTCTCGCCGCCGCGGATGCTTGGTCATGCTCACAGTCCCCGGCTCCCTTTGCGCCCACGGCAGCTCAAGCTCAAACACTGTGGAGCTTGTTAATGACGAATCTGCTTGCTCTGTCTGACTGCGCGAAGACAAATCAGCGCTGCTTCCATACCCACAGGCGGCGCCGCCGGCATGGCTCCCCATGGCTTCACAGCCAAGTTCCTTGCCACGGTAAACTGGCGGGCGAGAGACTTCATCTCGGAATAATGTTAGCAGAGTATCGACCATCTGTGGAACCGCGGGACTGAACTTCCTGCGGTGAAGCTGGACCTGGAACCTCGTCTCTGCCTCTCCTTCCTTCAATCCTCGTGCTTCCCATTGCCCCGTCGTCGCTGCTGACATTGATTTTCTGCTCGCAAGCGGCGCGCATCTACTCCATCAGTTTCATCTACTCCTTGCCCGAGCATTTATCCAGTCTGCTGCCACTGCGCGCGACACCCAACTGATCCTTACGTCATCAGATCATCTACCATGTCTGACGGCATCGCTCCAGCTGTTGATAAAGGTACTGGCCCATTTAGTCTGTGTGGCTTGGTGATGTGACAAGCTGCAAGTCGTCTCGCGCAACTCTCAATTCATTTCAATTGACCCTCTTTCATTAAACAATGCTCCTCCATCGACCATACTCCTGCCCATAAAAAGATACACCACGTCCTAGAACTTGTAAACACTCCTGCTGACAGCTCGAGCAACAGTCGGCGCGCCTGTGCCTACAGCCCCCGAGGCCCAAGCTGGTGCCCCGACCATGGAGACGGCCAAACCAGAAGAGCCTGTGAATCCTCCAGCCTCTCTTGAAACACCCAGAGAGCCTCCCATCATCGCTGAAACTAAAGCACCTGAAGAGGCGGAGCCCACGGAGGAGCCGCTCAAGGCTACCGAGGCTTTCAAGCTGGCCCATCAAATCCCACGACCCGTTGAAGTTCAATCTGTTCCCGAGACGCCCGTCAATCTATCTACTCCAGTAAATGGGTCGCCGCGGCCAGAGTTGAAGATCAACATGGAACCAGAAGAGCCTGAGAAGCCCGAGGAAGAGCCTGTGGTGATTACTGGCGTTCAGGAACCGCTGCCTACCCCTACGGCATCCATCCCCAACAGCGACATTGGCCCAGACTCCATTGTCGATAAGCCTGTGACCCCGAATGGTGAATCGAAGACGGTCGAGATGGCAGGTGCTCTTCAAACCGGCAGCGCAGAGGAGAAGTCTGAAGCGTTGGATGCAGCCGTTGGAGAGAAACGCAAGCAACCGGAGGCTCCGGCCGACGTTTCGGCTGCTGACGAAGCAGCAGCTGAGAAAGAAGACTCCGATGAGAGCGAGCCTGCGGATAAAAAGGCCAAGATTGACAATGGCGAGGCGACTACTAACGGTGGAGGTCCAACCCGAGGCAGACCCGGTCGTCCTAAGAAGGACAAGAAGGCTGCTCCGGTGGTGGGGAAGACGCTGCGCAAGACCCGGAGTCAGGGGCCGGTGGAGATTTAAAGTGATGGCTGAAACGACGATTTCACTGGGTGACATTCCCTTTTCCTCACTTTCTTTTTTTTTTCTCTCCCTCTTCTTTCTTCTTGGTTTTTTTTTATCCGAGCTTGACGCCTCCGACTTTGGTGAAAACGGATCCAGGCCATGGTGATAAGGCGAAATGGTTCGCTTGATTGACGGGAGTGCTGATTTTCTGGGTCGCCGCTGTATATTGTCCACACCAAAAACTTGCCAATAGTACGACTGCTTTGATATTAGGTCTGCATACCTATGTAACTGTCGGCTTCAGTTTTAGTAGTTTTCAACCATAATGGAAAGCTTATGACATGATACGCCAGCAAGTGAGCCAAGCTTATGCCTGTTGTTTTTTGCGATGATGAATGTAGTTGGCATCGACTCTGGGTTATACGTGCATGCATACTCAAGTTACTACTAGTGCTGATCAGCCTACGTTGATTATGCAAACATTCAAAATATCCTACCATTAGTTTCCTCGACTTCCAAAATATACGCATCCAGAAACCATCCATCTCTTGGTATGGGATTCGTACTCTCTACTCCCTTCCCCTTTTACCCTGATCCTCAGGCCAATCCTGGACCCTCACAAGATCCGTGCACATGAACGACTTGAACCCCTTTTAACTTTGATGTCTCGTCATTCTTTTCCAGCATGTCCCGACAGCGAAGGTTCTCCTCAAGCACCACCGGCACGAACGATATGCCCATGCAGTCCCCGTGCTACTAGACCCTGCACTTGATGTACTTGCTGACAGCTAGGCGAGTATCACACACGCTTAGCGATCTGGACGGGATCCTCATGGTATAGCATACGCCGAGGAGGAGACGGGAGACCTTTTGACGGGGGGCGTGACGCTCGATGTCGCTGTTGGCGTACTAGCCTTTGCAGAGACAATCGCAGGGATGTGCGCTGATGATTTTTGTGGTGGCTCGTTCGATCTCGTCCATGCCGCCGGATGGTGTACGGGGTCTTGAAGACGCTGCCCGTGTTCCAGAAGGGAGAGGAAGGGGTGAATACACCGGCGAGGGAGTGTCCGGCGAGGAGGGCGGTGGTGAGGCAGAGGAGGTTGGGAAGATGCAATTTGGCTGTTGCTTTTGCAGCTGACTTTGTTCTGAGTGGCGATGTCTGTGTATTTTGGAGATTTGAATTCCTACGTTGGATTTTACAATGGGAGGGTTTGAAATGGGGTGATGCCATGATTGATGTAGCTCGACTCGGGGCGTCTGCCGTGAAGATGTTGTGTTTTTGACGTTATTTAGACTCCAGCCTCCAGCCTCCATGTTCTGTAGGCTGAGGCAAGTTCCGGGCACTGACATCCCACGCTCTAGCATAGTATTCTTTGGGCATATAGGTACTCACCATGTGGCCTGCTTAGACTTTTGAAGTTTAAGACGGCTATGTAGCGATGTACTATTCTTCACCTAGGGAGAATCGTTGAGCGTCTTCAAGAAAGTCACGATAAACGTTGCACGTGTCGTAGAGTGATGAGTAGTTCTCTTTGGGATGTATTGAAAATTACATATCCCATCGCTTTTTGGTGAAACTAAAGTATAGACAATGCCATATTTGAAGGTTTGATGGTAAAAAGAGATGGGCTTGAAACGGCCATGCTCTAGTTCCGTTTAAGCTTCGTCTCTATCATCTCTGATTGGCACAATTCAACATTTATATATGCTTTATTCCATGTAGTCTTCATCATCCGATAGCCTCTCCTCCGTCTTGTCCGGATTACATCTGCCAACATGCACAAAGACACTGGTTCGCACATTGCAGTCTCGAGCATACAGCAAAAGGCATTAGCAGTGCTATCAATCCAGCACCCCCGGTTCTCCCCGGATAAACGGGCAATAGAGCACTCCGTGGTGGAGTGATTGGGCAATGCACGGGCTTCGCAGCACGCTGTCGCCGGGATAAGATTCAGGGGAAGAGAAAAGCTGTACCTGGTATCCGTGCCTCCGGGCGATGGAGCACCTCGGATTTGGCACGCACAACCGCATCACTGCCATTTAGAGTATCAAGATTCTACCGCTGCTCGTATAGGTTTCTCAACTCAGCCTATCCGGCAGCGGAGGCCTCACTCTTGAGATGGCGCTCTGCAGGAAGCAAAGCGTCAACTGCACGGTAGCTATGAATCAGATTGCATGCATGTCGCGTGACAGGAGCGCAGCGACTCTCTGCCGGCAGCGCAAGAAATCACTGCTGCTCCGTATGGAAGATACGTCGCAAGTATCTGATATTACTCAGACGTCGAGGCGTATAGGCTGTATTACAAGTGCAAGTAGAGCGAAACCGCCAGAGGGCATGCAGGGATTGTAAGCCCCAATTTGAGCTCCAAAACCCGCGACGACAGACCCGGTATGCATAAACCGCACCGATATTACAGAAGTGTATACGAAGCACACCTGAAGCTATATTTAACCGCTTCGTTGCTTCTCATCTCTTGGACGTGCGCAACAATTGCCGGCTGCTCGGCCAAGATTCATAGCGCGGACATGCGCTTTTTGCACTAGCAGCTTCAATCAACACATACATACACGAGCCCGGGGTAGGCAAGGGATCGTCGCTGTCTTGTGGCGAAGCACAGATCGGCTATAGCCGTGCAACTCCTGGCCCTACCGCCAGACCCGAGGGCTGCTTGGATCGGCAGATACCCAGGTAGCGGTAATCGCTTCGTGTATGCAGGTGTTTTTTGCTGTAGCAGTGGTAGTAGTATTGTGCATTTGAAAATTGGAATGGAAAGGGAAAGGGAAAGAAAACACGGTAAAACCAAGGAGCTGCTCGATCGCGATGCCGATGGCGAATATGGGTTGGTGACAAGTTGTCGATCACCGATATTCTAGTGGCAAACATGACAACCCACAGGCATTCAGCATTCATCCCGGCGAGGATCACTGGAAAGTCCCCCCCGCTGTAACCGACGATCAATGGCTACTGCTACGTAGTATGTGAAAACGGATTCCGTCAGCATTTCTCAGGACGGTGGGAAGCAAGAGCATTTTCATGTGTGAGGCGAGAGTTGGAGTTGAGCTACCGAGTACGAAGCAGCGTGCATGAAGAAGATGGAAAGAAGAGAAAAATACGATGTTGTAGATGGGCAGTAGCGCTGTAGGTAGCAGAGCAGTAGCCTGCATACGCGCATGCTTGGCGCGAGGATAAAAATACATTTGCGAGCATTGAGATTCCTCACGCTGCCAAGATGAGTGAATATGGCTGGCTCAGCCAGCGCCAATGCGGATGAGAGTATGCCGTAGATACGGTAGATACGGTGAATACTCGTGCTAGAGAAGCACTCGCTCGCTCACCTGTGACCGTTCCATGGGTAGGTACTGCGGGCGAGGCTATCACGGTTCCTTCTGGCTGCCCTCTTATTACACCCAAGCATCTAGTGCTTATAGAAGGCTGCCTCCCCTGTAAACGCTCCCTAACACGCACTGTATTTTACTCCGTCCCAAGCCAAGATCCCCCCAAGCCAAGCGGCCTCATCGTGTCATGCAGCATGTGAGCCTCGTGCTCTCTCTCGTATTCCGTCTCCTCCCACCGCACCGACCCACCGCGCTCCTCTGCTGGTTCCTGGCATCAAAGCAGCCACCAACCAGCCGAGAGCCACTCAGGCGCGGCGTGCTAAACCAGCAGCCAGGCGCTAGCGCTGCAGTGGCTTTAAGGGGTCGCAAAAATAGCAGCCGGCCGAGAGCTTTGGGCTGCCACCCCGTTTTAGCGGCCACTGGAGCACTGCGAGCCCACAAGGGGCAATGCGGACAGGGGAGCCGGGCCAATGGGCGCGGCTGGGGCGAGCTCAACATTGTCCACTTGGGCCAAGCGTAAAACGGCGAGGAAAAAAAAAATGTCTGCTGAAACAATCGGCTCCATTTATTCTTGTCTGGAGTTGAAGCCACTAGAAGCTTGGGCTTGGGGCAAAGGGAGTACTAGGTACTACTTGTAAGAAAGAGAGTGCAAGCATCAATGTAAGGGTCAAGAGCCAAGCGTAATGTTGCATCCGCCGCTATCAGGTACTACTAGGTGCTGTAGGAGGTACATCGTGGTGCCTCTTGATAAGGCCCTTTTTGCTAGCAGAGTTACATGCAAGGTACCGAGCGCTGGGCGGCACCAATCACCAGGCGCACGCGTACCCTTTTGTGCTAGTCGCTATCGATTGCAGCTGGCATGTGGCCCCCTTTGCCCAAGTCACTCGCGCCTCCATCTCGTCTCCATCTCCAGCTAAACAGTCTGAAGAATCACATCCAGCATGCAGCCATTTAATGGCCACCTTGGCCTAGTCGCCGCCCTGGACCCTCCCTGGCGTGTCTCGCTTCTCCATCCGAGCTTGGGCCCGATGCCATCTGTGATCCTCGACGCAACACTGGCAGCAGACGCGGGCAGACCATCCCCATCCAGGAATCGAGCCCATCCTGGTCAGGTTCCCTCTTTTCCTGCTCACCTGTCCACTCGAATCCCCATCTGATGACCCCCTGGTCAAGCCGAGCGTTTCCTCTTCCTCTTCCTTCTTTTTTTTCCCTCTTCTTCCAAATGCCCGGCTCATCTGCGATTCTCTAGCAGAGAGCGTCCTTCGTTTTGTCTGTATATCGGCGCCTGTTGCTTGGGTTCTTTGTTTTTTCCCACCTTCGTTTCTCCCCTCGTCTCGCTCTCTCCAACACTCGCTGCTCGACTTGGCGACTTGGCAAGGACAGGCATTATCCGAAGCGACATCCCCCTGACATCACGCTGGTGACGCAACCCACGAATTGCGCACTTCTGGCCGGATCTCTGGACGCGTCCCTCTACCTATACCAGCCCTCGAGCTCTTTGATTGAGCACCGACTTGTCTTCTACCCGCTGCGCGGCGCAACAAGTCGGCAACCGCATTTTGTCCCAGCGTCAATAGCTGCGCCGTGCTTTCTTTTGTAAGACGCTATAGACCCTCTGCCCTTGACGGGCACGCAAATTTGCATCATGCACTTCCACGAGCCTATTATACAATGGCTCCGGGCGCGTGACGACGACGACGACAATACTGGTGAAGAGCTGCTGGATCTGCTCAAAGATCCTTTCTCGGGCACGGTTAGTTCATTTCGCTCTGTGGGCAACGATGGTTACAAGCCCAAGCTTCTTGTCTTCCCGGTCTAACCTTGTAGTCTGCCAGCTTGCGTCGGCCTCCGTTTACTCTGCTCTGGGCATTTCCCTCGGAATCACAGCCGTTGTGGCCCTGATCTTCTCCTTCATCAGACCGTACAACCAGGCCGTGTACGCCCCGAAGCTGAAACATGTTGATGAGAAGCACGCACCGCCTCCCATGGGCAAGAAGCCGTGGTCATGGATCTTGCCCTTGATGCACACGCAGGAAGAACAATTGATTCACCAGATTGGCATGGACGCCACCATCTTCCTGCGCGTCATGCGCATGTGTCGCAACATGTTCTTGATCCTCGCCCTCATTGGCATCGGTGTTCTCGTTCCCGTCCACTACACCATGTCCTACAAGGATCCGAACGCCCCGATAGACTCGACCAGTTGGATTTTGACCATTACGCCCTTGAATATATACGGCAGAGTCTTGTGGGTTCAGGTCGTCATCGTCTGGGTCTTTGACATCATCGTGTGCTCCTTTCTCTGGTGGAACTATCGCAGGATTATGCAGCTTCGTCGCAAATACTTTGAGAGCGAAGACTATCAAAGCAGCCTGCATTCGCGGACACTCATGGTAAGGTTGCCAATGTCTCCCATTTTTCTCATTCCTTTGACGCAACAGTAGCTAACAACTTATGCTTTTCCCAACCAAACAGCTGTACGATATCCCCAAGCAAGGCTGCTCTGACGAAGGCATCGCGCGCATCATCGATGGCGTCGCCCCCAATTCGTCTTTTGCGCGAACTGCCATTGCCCGAAATGTCAAGGATCTGCCCAATCTAATCGCGCAGCACGATCGAGCTGTTCGGAAGCTGGAAAAAGTGTTGGCAATCTATCTCAAGAACCCCCAGAATCTGCCGCCTCGGCCGACTTGCAAGCCATCCAAGAAAGATCGGTCCTATGGCACCTACCCGCGCGGCCAGCGACTGGATGCCATTGAATACTACACCCAGCGCATTCGAGAACTCGAAGTGGAAATCAAAGAAGTCCGAGCCAGCGTCGACAAGCGAAGCTCCATGCCATACGGATTCGCCAGTTACTCGGATGTTGCCGAGGCGCACGAGATTGCCTACATCACTCGCCGCAAGAGACCCCACGGCACGACGATTCTCTTGGCGCCAAAGCCCATCGACATCATCTGGCCGAACATGCCACTCTCCAGCTCCACTCGCAGCCGCAGGAGGTGGTTCAACGGCTTCTGGATCGTCCTCCTCACCCTTCTTTGGATTGCTCCCAACGCCATGATTGCTATTTTCCTCGTCAACTTGAGCAACCTGGGTAAGGTTTGGGAAGGATTCCAACATTCCCTGGAGACGGAGACCAAGTTTTGGGGTATTGTCCAAGGTATCGCGTCGCCTGCCATCACGTCGGCCGTGTATCTGGCCCTCCCCGTCATCTTCCGCCGGCTGTCCATCAGGGCTGGAGACAAGACCAAGACGGGACGCGAGAGGCACGTCATGGCTAAACTCTACGCCTTCTTCATATTCAACAACCTCATCGTCTTCTCCTTCTTCAGTGTCATCTGGACCTTTGTCGCCGCCGTCATCAACGACTCCGAAAAAGGCCTCAATGCGTGGGACGCGATTGTCAAGGAGGACATTGCCCTCGGAATCTTCACTGCCTTCTGCAAGAACAGCGTCTTTTGGATCACCTATCTTCTGCAGCGACAGCTCGGTGCCGCCATCGACCTTGCTCAAATCTGGCCGCTGATCCGCGCCTTTTTCCTCAAGAGATTTTCCAGCCCTACCCCACGAGAGCTCATTGAGCTGACGGCCCCGCCGGCGTTTGATTACGCCAGCTACTACTGCTATTTCCTGTACTACTCGACCGTCACGCTGTGCTTCGCGGGTATTCAGCCCTTGGTCCTTTTGGCGACGGCGCTGTACTTTGTCATTGACTCGCTGCTGAAAAAGTACCTGATCTTGTACCGCTTCGTCACCAAGACGGAGTCTGGAGGCCTGTTCTGGCGCGTCATCTTCAACCGCTTCATCTTCGGCACCATTCTGTCCAACGGTGTCGTGTTGTTGACATGCTGGGTCCGCGGAGAGGCTTCTCACATTCAATTCTTCACCGTGTGCCCCTTGCCTGTTCTCTTGATCTTCTTCAAGATTTACTGCGGAAAGGCCTTTGACGACCAGATCCGATACTATAAAACGACGGGCGCGAAAAAGCGCGGCGGTCCTGCCGATATGCAGAAGGAGAGCCGCCTCCGAAGCGAGAAGCTGGCCAGCCGCTTTGGTCACCCGGCTCTGTACAAGCCGCTCATTACCCCCATGGTGCACCAGAAGGCGCAAAATCTGCTTCCTTCCGTCTATTCGGGGCGGCTGACCGACGGCAGGGAGACTGGAGCTCCTGGAGATTTGATGAGCGTCAGTGGCTATTCAGACATGTACGCCCTCAACTCCATGCAAGGTGGCAAGCCTGGCAAGGCTGCCGATGGAATACCTGGTTTCGAGTACGTCTCAGATGCACAGATGGACTTTGAGTACTACAAAAACAGGGCAGAGTTTACGGAAGAGCACGGTGGTGGTGAGATTTATGGCAAGGACCTTGACGGCGGTCGGCCCGGAACGCCCGGTTCGATGGACAGCGGCTCTAGGCCGGGAACGCCATCTAGCCGCCACGCCACGCCGTTCTCCCCCGGAAACATCAGGTTGCCGCAGCCGCAAGAAACGAGCTACCAGTCCTACAGACCCAGCCCCTACGCGGACGACTCAATTAGCCGCAACCGCAGCCCACTCTATGCCCAAAACAACGACAGCTCATCAGGCCTCGTGCGCAACGCAGCAGGCCCTGCCATGGTGCCGCCGGCATCATATCGAAACGTGTCTCATGAGCGGTCACACAGCCCCGCCATGGACATGGCTGGCATCGGCTATCAAGAGGTGTCTCTGAACCGAACCCGGAGCCCGGCGACTGGTTCGCCAGTGGTGACTCCCGGCCCAGCATTGGGTGGGCCGCGGGGATACAGCGGCCTTCCCCAACACGAGGATCAGGAAAGCCCAGAGGCCGACCCTATGCAGTACAACTATTTCAGGGGAGGATCTCGGCCAACGAAACCTCCCGGGCAGGGTTGGTAAGGTCTCCGTAGATACAGGGGGAAAGGGAAGAAAAAAAGAGTAGACTCGGATGAATGAGGCGGTACGAATCTAGTGTTTGACATGGGGGCTTTGCATGGCGTTTTACGGCTTTTAGACTAAGATGACTGATATCACTGAGACGAAAGATGTAGTATTTTTTGTTTCAGGGAGAATTTTTTGGCTATACATGGATGGAAAAATCCAGTTTTTATTATTACTTCTTTTCCGTTGGATAGGATCTATGAAAGAAAGATATTACGAGACTATATTTTATTATATTGTATATGGTACTAGCTAAGTTTCATTGAAGTCTATTAGAGTATTATTGACCCTTGTGTGATTCATGTGACTCTTGTATGTCATTAAAGAAGTAAAATCCAAGTTCGGTTCATGTATGCTGGCGTCAAAAGCCCAGCTGTAAGTGTGGATGTATTAATATCGCCGTTGAGAGCAGCACAAGTTCAGACTCAAACAAAAGAGCTGCCGGTTTCGTGAAACTTTGCAATGTAAGCACTCAGATCCTGCGCCAAATGGTCCATCAGCTCGTCCTCCACCACGGCGTCCGGCCAAGATAATCCAAGGGTGAGCTTCGATCCGGCCACGCTCGCCACGTTGATGGACAAGGGGGGACCGGCGGCCATGGCGCCGTTTGTGAAGAGCAGGCGGGTCGCCCGGGGAACGTCTGCGCCGTTGCCGTTGCCGTTGCCGTCGCTGGCGGGATTGTTGAGCACGCCAATGTTGCTAATCTCCCACGAGTCGGAGCGCTTCTTGCCGTCCCTGCCGCGCCAGAAGTCGAACCAGTCGCTGATGTACTTGAGCATGGCCATGATGTCGTCCTTGGGCATGGTGGCGAGCTTGGCGGCGAGCTCGGCCTTGACGCGGCCGGCGTTTTCCCATATCAGGGCGGTGGTGTCGGCGCCGGGGGCGCGCAGGGCGGAGACGGCCTCGGGGGAGAAGTGGTGGGTGCAGGCGGCGACGAGGCAGCGGAGCGAGGAGACGTAGTCGGGATTCATGGCCGAAGCGGTGGTGAAGGGGCGGAGGCTGATGGGCGTGGCGGCGGCGAAGGCGGGCGCTTCCGTCGGCGACGGGAGGCGGGCGGAGAGGGAAGCCAGGGCGAAGGAGTGGAGGAGCGCCGTGAGGGTGACGGAATGGCTTCTGCAGGCGGCGAGGACGGTCGAGAGGGATTCCGGAGAGATGTCGACGGTCTTGACGCGGGTGTTGTAGGGGAGAGAGAGGTCAATGGGGATGGCGCTCCAGATGGGCTGCTTCGGGGCCTTGAGAAAGGACGGGCCGAATTCGTCCCACAGGACGCCCAGCGTGTAGCGGACCGAGAGGGTGAAGTTGACAACGTCATCCTGAGCCTCGGGGATGGAAGAGGGCGGCTCCGGAAAGGAGAGGACGTGGGCTGGCTCGGCGGGCAGCTCCTCTTTGCCCTGGAACGCCGGAGTCGAGAGCAGCATCTCGTGGAACTTGCGGCCGCTGGTTCCGTCCATGAGGGCGTGGTGGAATGCGAAGAAGACGTCCTCCTGGCCGTTCAATTGCGATAGGATGTCTTCGTTGTCGCTGCTGGGCCTCAAGATGGTGATTCTCCAGGGGGGCCGGACGGCCAGTTCCTTAAACAGCTGGTTATGCTCCCAGCCCTGGTGTTCAGCGACCTTGGCCTCGTACTCCTGGGCGGATTGACAGGGTACAGCAATGACGGAGACGTGGTTGCGCAGATCAATCTGGGGAATGTGCGTGAAGTGGGCATCGTTGGTGTCATCGCCAGTGATGCCGACTCGGAGCATAGGCTGGTCCTTGACGACGGCGGCCAGAGCTGCGTAGAAGGACGGGGTGACGGAGGTGCCCAATGGAAGAGAGGCTGGGGGATGGAGATAGCGGCATGAGACGGTGACACAGCGGTAGATGCCGAGATGGTGGCGAGAGGAGGAGAAGTGCTCGCTGGAGTGGTGGTCAGTACAAGAGATGTTGTGAGGGTTTGGGGAGAAGTTACTTGTTGCCGAGTTTTCGGAGGATATGGGGGCTTGTGGTAGAGCCCATTGTGGTTGATTAATGGTTGATTAATGGTTGATTAGGGGATGGACTGGATTGTCTTCTTAAATCTTGGATGTTGGTGGTAATTGCAGCCTGTCGGTGAGGAAATGGTGCCCAATGGGTTCACGGTTTGCGATGAGGGTGATGATGGTGATGTTCACCAAGACAGCCAATGAAGAACCGATCTGTAGCTTATAAGACGCAATCGCGGATGACGTTAGATGTGCACAGCAACGGCGAACAAACCATGCAGGATGTAATAATTAGAAACAAGACAAAAGAGAGGCCTCCCTTGAAAGCTATAGCATCTCAAATAGGGCCGCCAAGAGAGCAGAACCGGCAGGGCTGACAGATGAATAATATAGTCGGCCGCACGCACATCGACTCGGGGATTTTCAGGCACCCGATTGTTTCAAGGGCGCGAGCCGAAGGCCGTCCATTGGCCCCATCGTGTGATGCTTAGTGTCTTTTGCCTCTGCTCCATAGTTTGCAGATACTTGCAGGCGACGCCCTTGTATGGTTAATCCTCGGCCATCGCGGAAAACTGCACTCTTCGGAGCTGTGCCGCGTCATGTCGAGACAAGTTTTGAATGCTGGTAGGCTAAAGGAGCGGCATCTTATTCACCGAGTCGAGCTGGGGGCGGCGGACGTTAAGCCTTTAGAGGGCAATGGGTTGAGGCGGCATCACATGTTGCGCCTGTTGATGCCTTTGGAGGTTAGAATGGATGTGAGGGATGCATGTATGTAGTCATCGCAGTACTGTAGTAATAGATGACGATCCTCGGAGATGCGGGAGAGAACAATACTAGGGACGACTAATCGGGATAAAACGACAATGACATGTGGTTTTTGAAAAGAAAAATGGCTTCAATCAATCAATGGCTTCAGATAGTTACCCAGTAGATAGTCTAGCGTAAAACCGCGCAAGCCCATGTAGAGGGCGCCATCCGAATCACTTGATTGATGCAGTACTGTACTTTGCAGGGCGCGAGCACAAACAACACCTGCAAGACAACTACACATTCTGCGCCTTCTAAAGGATGTGAAATGCAACAAAAAGACAATGCCGGCGGCTGGGACCGTGTGAATGGAGAGCACATCGCCGTGGATCCCTTAGGCCCAACGCAACAATGCTAAAAAGGGACGATTGTGGTGAGGAGGCGGCGCTTTCATTGGCTGCGGAGAGGGGCGCTATTTTGATGGCCTACGATTTTTTTGAGTTTACGTGAGTTATGCAAGTAGAAACCAGAATAAGTGTCCGGGTTTATTAGTGCAGAATGCAGCACTTCTCTCCAGGTTGCCATCAATCTACAAAGCCTCCCTGCATATCGGCAGGCTTGTGCTCCCGCATTTAACGCTGCATATTTGAGCTAGAAGCTCCATGGCCGCTGGACCTGTGTCCCATTATCCCATATCAAATCAATCTTTCAGACTGAGGCTCTCGTCATTTGATGTTACCTCCTGTAACGCCGTTGAGATGGTCGTAGCCTGGTCGAACCGCAATTGTAAACATTTTATGACTACATCAGCAGCCCTACGATTCAAAACCAGGAGTTCTGTTTGTGCCAGGTTGATCCAAACTTGCTGGGATACCTTGTATTCGGCCATGATTCTGCAAGTACCATCATACAGCTCCGAAGTGTGAAATCCCAGCTCCACCACCCTTTGTTCGAACAGGTCAACAATCCAAGCTGGAGAAGTATTATGTTGATTAATCTCTTCATGCGGACCCAGTGAATCATATAAACTGAGCTTTGGGGGAGGCGACCCCATGGTAAAGGGTTTCTGGAGAAGGACTTCTAGCATGCAAACCCCCAGGCTGTATAAATCGTGATATGGTTCAAGGCCGGACATGGCGCATTCTGATTGGCGGTCCGGGTGCTGGTAGAGCGCTTGTTGCCACAAGTGTTCCTCTAGATGTGCAGAAACACTTTCCAAGTTTGGGCAGAGGTCCATTTCATCAGATAGGATTTTGGCGGCGCGACTGATGACTCTGAAAGAGACCCAGAAACAAGGATTGATCTTGGGCGGATGTTCTTGTGCACAACGTTGAGTCCGTGAGTGTCGCGGACTGCCTTGGCAAGCGTCTGGCATAACTGCAGTCGAATCTGAAATGAAGGAGCCGGCCGACTGTATATAACGTGCGTCAATGACATCAAACATTCTTCGCTGGGCGCCTTGAAAACGAGCTCAAAACAACATGGTCCCCCGCCGTATGGAGGCTTTCGATGGCCGATACATTCTGGGATGCCCTCGGCAACGTTTGCATCTCCAAGGCTCTGGCAGAGCGCTCGTAAGTTGCTCTCGCCGTCTACCTTTCCTTGTACAATAAATTGGCCTCTTGATTTCCCCAGCCCAAGGTTCAGGTTACCTTGAGCTACAATAATATCCGAGTTCAACAAGTATTCCCCCGGATGTCGCTGCCTGGTTTCGTGTACCAACACAAAGTTGTCTGCTGTGAGGAAGCTAGAAGGAAGGCTGATGGAAACCATGCAGATTTCTTGACCAAACTGATGCAGCAAGTCTCTCTGTGCCTTGAGGTCTTGCATTTCCTGTTCGAGGATTGGTCTGTTCGTAGAGCATAGCTGATGCGGCCATTTACTCACGTTATGGCGTCCGACAATCTGTTGACTGCCTCTGAGAGCTTCGTATTGAACTGGGAGAGGCGGCGCTCTACTAGTTCTTTTACCGACTCTGGCAAAGTTCGGTCCCGGTGAGTGCGTCTGAGGGTTCCCATGTGGAAAAACGACATGCCCCCCGGCCAATATCTTCAGCAAACTTCTGATACTCTACTAGTACTTTGTCATGCCCCGAATATCCTGACAAAATATTCATCATGTGGAACCCACATCGAACAATTACATCAACCAGCCCTGGTATCGCAAGGGCTATCTCGGCCATGGTGATGTTGGGCAGTTTGCTGAGCGGTTAAGCGGCAAATAGCTGAGAGTTAATGATTGAATGGAAAGCTGTCATCGGGATAGATTATATGAGGTTGTCAGTATGGAAAAGAAACTCTGGTGGTCAAGTCAATACATCACCAAAGGTCGAAAGCTAAGTAGCTCTACCTCCAGGGAATGATTGCCTTGCTTTCAGCAGTCCGCTGATGCCTAGAGTCTTGTTCTCTAGACCACTGCTTTCCATCGTGTAACGACCTTTATTCCGAAATAGTCCTCCCGTCATTAGTAGGTATCACAACGAGCTCAGCCCCATGCAATACTCCGCTGCAATAGCTGTCATGCCGATTCAATGAGACGCTGCTCTTCAGCAACCTCGAGCATCCAGCAGTCCTCTTTGATGCAATGCCCAAACCATCTCGCATAATTACATATTCTGTTTTCGTGTACGAGCATCAGGTATTCCAGAGCGCCCGCATTTCATGTGATGCGCTCGCTATGCCTGAGACGGCAGTCGGCACATTGGCCCCGTCTAGCTACACCGACTGATTAGACGGTGATGCGCAGTACCTGTACGAAGTGCTTGGCCATGAATTCTCTACTGAGAGAGCGTTATTTGCTATCAAAACAGTACATTAGAACTCTGTGTGATTTCTATATCACATGCTCTACAGCAAAAGTCAATCCAAGCTGAAATGTTCGTAGAGCAGAAAGCTGTAGATGCTTTATATGGTCCGTGAGACATCTCCATCTACAGACACGGGCCAAGTTCACGGCCCCTCCCAAAGTGCAGTAAGAACAACGGATTATACAACAACAGTGCATACCGACTTTAACATAAGCATCCTTCATTCATTACCGTTACAACTGATTTCCCGTCACCAAACCCATACGAGAAACATTATCCTCTGGCATAACATTTTTCGACAAGACATGCTCGGTACCTGCTCGCACGGGCCATCGACACCAGCAGCACATGTCCCAAAAAGTCACAGGCCGCAGAAGCCCCCTGTCGACCGCTAGTCCAGGCCAGAACGCGCTCACCTTCAATTCCCCCGTGACAATTTTTTTGCTTCTCCAGAGACCGACACATTGATTCCAAGCAGAAACATAGCTTCGCATAGCTATTGCGACTACAGCTACACGTTAATATTCATCTCCCAACGCCGCCGCGCCTGCATCCTCGCCGAGCGGAAGCTCCCGTATCGCATCTACCTCTACCAAAGAGCGCATGACGCGCCGCTGCTTCGACTGAATCCAAAAAGCTTCATCTGCTGCAAAAAGAACCCCGTATACCTGCCGCAGCAACCATGCGCCATTCCGCCGCTGCATTCAATCTCGTCGATTCGTCATTTTTACAGTAATTCATTCAAGCCGTAGATTGCAATGCAGGCCGAGAGCCAGGCAATTGGCGCGCGCCCAAATGGACGTCCGACATCCTTCCACGTCAATCACGACGGCCGGAAGCCCCTATTCTCCAGCGCCTCCCGACCAGACGACAACAGCGAAAACGGGCTGCATCTCTACACCGTGAGGACGCCGGGCTTTGGCCGAATAGGGGCTTCTGGCGGCTTGGGCGGGCTCGACTCCAGCAACGCGGCGTCGCAGCGAAAGGCAAGGCCAGCCTCGGAGAGCTTCGTCTCGAGCAATGCCAACGCCAGCATCGTCTCTTCTGGAGGCACGCGCATTCCCCGGCTCAACAGCACCCGCCGAAAACCCATATCCCTGCGTGAGGCAATGGAGCTGGCAGAGGGCGAGGAAGAGGCGGCAAAGCTGATGCTGGAGGCGGGTCTGGACCATCCCGTCGCCGTCGATGGCTCGCCTAGCCCAGCCCCGAGGCCCTGGAGGACGAGAACAGCATCCGAAGTCTCAGAACTGCGGAGGGCATTCGGGGAGGATCATCTGGACACTAAGGGACGGAGCAGGATCCCATCAGCACGCAACTCCAACGTCAGCGCAACGCTCGTGGGAGGCAGGGAAGCTGCGGTGGGAGTATCGCCATCTAGGGCCTCGGTTCTGGCCGCCAACACAGGAGCTACCCGACTGAATGGCGTCGGCGGCCTCTCACGGCAGCGATCGAGCGAATTTGCCAGCCCTGCCATCCGCAATGCGCTGCGAGCGAACAGGGACGCCACCTCGACCAACGGCTCGAATGGACTTCCCGCTCTAGTCCCTGGAATCGAGGACATCCCCCTCAACTCTGTCGAACCCGCCCTCTCAGCGGCAACTCTCGTTCAGCGATCCTCTCCTGACAAGAGCTTTGCCTGGCAGGTGGATGAAGATTTCACTGCCGGCGAACTGCAAATATCTGACAGTCCTCGAGTTAGGGTCGGGACACGGCCGTTTGCAAGCCGGCTGGGATACCACGAGGGCGAGAAGCTGGACTTTGACACCCTGCCTCGAATTTCCAACCCAGGCTCCCGCAACACAAAGCTGGACGAAATCAGATCGCTTGAGCTCCGGGCAAACGGCAGCCAGATACCATTGGCAAGCCCGGCGAGACCCAGGCCATCGAATACAAAGCTAGATGACATACGTACAAGGGAAGGACAAGTAGAGCGTCAGATTCCGCTCGCTAGCCGGCACCTGGACACCTTAAAAAACACAAAACTAGACGAAATCCGGCAGCGGGAAGCTGACGGTGTTTCGAGACGGGCATTTGCAGCAGCCCGCCTCCAGGAAATCAAGGAGCAAAACTCCATGGCACGCCCCCGATCGCCCGATAGCGAGCCCAGGCCTCGTCCAACCTTTGGGCTGGCGCGGCGACGACTGGCCAAAGCTGAGCCTGCTGAGGAGGTGAAAAAGGAGGAATTGCCTCCCAGGACTGCGTCAAGTGGTGGTGGGTTTGGCAAGCAGATACCAGATACACCCGTGACGATCTTTAAGCGAGATCCCAGGAGTACAGAGGAGGCGGATGCAGCTGCGGCAGCGTCATCTCCAGAGCTGGACAAGAATCCAGACGATGACGACGACGAGCAGAGAAAGAACAGCTCGGTCAAACACAAGCTATTCGAAAGGCGGTTTGACGACCGAGAGCTGTTGCGGCGGCTGGCAAGGGCCGCCAGCTCCAGCCCGACAGCTGAGGACGGGCCCAGAACAAAGCAGCTGCCCACTCCACCGCCAGGCGACGAGGAAAACAAACAATCCACTGCCAAATCAATCACAGACAGGATCGCGTCGCGCCTGTTTTCAAGGCGTACTTCCACCGAGGCCAAGCCCACGACTGACAGCAATACCAAGGATTCCGAAAAGCCCAAGCCTACAGTAGGATTCACTGGCCTGCAGCGCACACGATCGGTTGAATCAACTAAGAGCAAGCGGTCCAGCATGCAGTCAGAACCAGACCCAACGGATAGGATAGAGGCGGAGATGAAGTTGTTTGCGCCCTCGGACAATCACTCTGAACGAGGCTCTCTACGCGCGCCGTCTCCACCTCCTGATGATTCAGACGAAGGCGATGATGGGGCGAAGAAGGAACCGGTACCAGAAGCCACGCCGAGGGCTTCCAAGCCAGACCCTCTTACCATGCCGACTCCAAAGGTGACGGGCGCCTACGTCGACACGCCGGTCACGATGAAGACCGAAAAGGTGGTGCTGAAGTTTGAAGAAGACCAAAAGCCGCAAGCAGAGGTCAAATCATCTGTGGAGCGGCTCATGCCGGTCTTTCGAGATCGGAAGCCGAGCTTCTCCTCATGGAGGAACAGGGATCAGGACACGGCTTCGGATCCTGGCACGACCGACGAAGGCGAGATGGTAGCCTCGGCGTTGGCAGCTGCAAAGAAGCCGCGGGCAAAGTCTCTGCCTCGACGCAGGCCGCCCTTGAAGAACTCGGCCAAGCCTCCATCCGTCAAGGATGATCTGATGGAGCTGCGCCGCGAATACAACATTGACGACTCGACTTTTGACGACTTGGACGAAATTCTCTCTGGCAAAAAAGCGACGAAGACTCTCGACCTGGAGAGCGGCAGCCTTGCTCGATCAACAGCGGTGGACCTTGGTCTGGACCTTGATTCAGACTTGGACGCCGTCGACGCGATTAAGAGCGAGAGCAAGAAGGACGCCGGCGAACTGTCGAATTCCGACGGCGAGATTGCTGCCTACGAGAGAATGAACAAGACGCTTCAAACCGGCCTCTTGAGGATTCGCTCAGCAAAGCAGGGCATCGAGCGCATCGAAGACCGGTTCTCTCGAGCTCAGCCGCTCTCCCAAGGAAAGAAGACGGCCGCCACGGCCAAGGCCCCTGAAGGCCACGAACACCATAACCATCGCAGTCCCAAGGCCGGGTGTCCGTACTGCACATCGCCCGCGGGCTCTTCGGCTGCCGTCACATACCTTCACCTCGCGCTACCACGGCTGTTCCATCGAAATCCTACATTCCGCCTTACTTGGCTGGGCCTGCTCGTCTTGATCCTCTCTACCTGGTACGCTGCCGAATCCACCATGTGCTCCATGTATTGCCGCCCAACAACCTGCCCCGCTTCCAAGTCGCCCTGCGTCTGGTCCTTGGACGATCCGACCGACTTTGGGACCGCTTTGCCGATCAAGCTGGATCAGTGGATCACCGGTGGCCAAGGGCGCCAGGTTGCATCGTATGCGTACGAGGAGGCCTACGACTGGGTCGCCGATATGCAAGACTTGGCTCTGGGACGCGACATTACGCAAGTGGACGTGGAGACGCTTTCTCCCGAGCAGAAGCGTCGGCACAGACGCCGCCTACGGAAGAAGGGCCTTG
The DNA here is from genome assembly GCA_025919625.1 of Trichoderma arundinaceum. Taxonomy (NCBI): domain Eukaryota; kingdom Fungi; phylum Ascomycota; class Sordariomycetes; order Hypocreales; family Hypocreaceae; genus Trichoderma; species Trichoderma arundinaceum. The sequence goes on from JAMQTF010000016.1 coordinate 208,206, forward strand.
CCGGATCCGCGAGAGAGCCGCTGCCGGAAGAGAAGGCCAAGTGGGATGAGTGGCGTGCGGCACGGCTGGCGAAGCAGCGGGCAGAGGAGGTGAGAGAGAAGGGGTACGTGGTGAATGACGAAACGAAGCCGAAGCCAAAGGCTGAGCCGGAGGATGCGAGCGGATGGGTCAAGATCAAACGGGGTTGGGGGAGATAGATGATGACTTTGAAGCGGCTTTTTACACATGGTTTTAATCAAGTACTAATGAGATAATGATGAGGAGAAGGAATCAAAAAAAAAAGGAGTATGGAGCAACATGTAATAATGACGAATTAATTGGAGAGGACGTGTGTCGTTTAGGGTAGCGTTGGGGGTTGATTGGCATTGAATATGTTTGTAATGAAGGCGATATAATGCTTCGATATGCTGTTTCATCGTATACTGTATCTTCTGTTTCGAGAGAGACCTCACATGGCGGATATAAATGGATTCACATGATTGTCTTTTTTATAGGCTTCTAAACACCCGCCATGTACAACCCAATTCTTGTAACGCCAAACACCCTTTTTTATCCACAGCAATGGTATACAACAAAGACGAAAAAGACGCTCCCCATTTCTCACCTACTAGTTGTCTATGCCGCCCCATTCATCGTCTTCATCGCCCTCTGCTCCCTCCATCTCGTCATCTTCGTCATCGTCGTCCTTCTTCTCCGCCCAGGGTAATCGCTCGTCGTCGTAGCTGTCCTGGGCGCGCTGTCGGAGGGACTTGACGGGACATCTCTTGAGGGTGTCGACCAAGGCTCCGACAGCCTGCACAAAGGCCTTTGCATGCTCGTTGTCCTGCGCAGCGGCAACGGCGCCCTCACGCTCCAGTTCGTCCACCCACACGTCCAGCACGTGCAGCCTCAGGCCCAGCGCAACCTTTTCCTCATCCTCGGCGTCGAAGCACCACCGCGCGAAGACGGCGAGGATTTGCGCCGTCAGGTCGCCCTGGTAACCCTGCTCTTTGACGAGCCGCACGTGCGCGGCAAACACCCTTCTGACGAGGAGCAGGAACTTGTCCAGCCGGAGAGCCTCGATGTGCGGCCATTGGGTGCCGAGGACGGACCAGAAGGCGGCCAGCCAGGGCTCGACGCAGGCGGGCTGCAGGTCGGAGAGCAGATTGGCGAGGTCTGCCGCGAGGGCCTGCTGGGGACGGGGGCGGTCGGTCATCCAGAGGGCGTAGTAGAGGCCTGTCCAGAGCTTGCGGGCGTCGAGGGGGGTGATGGAGCGGCGGGAGGAGAGGAAGGCTTGGAGGGAGGAGAGGGACTCTGTGCGGAGTTTGCGGTCTGATTTGGGGGATGTCATTGTTAGTCTTTGAGGCATTTGTATGTATTCGGGGAGAGAGGAGGACGAACCGCTCGAGGCGAGGTTCCTGATAAAGGGCATCTGCTGCGCTTCTTGCGCAGAGACGGCGGCGGAGGCGGCCATTTGTGCTGGAGTTGTATACGACGAATGATGAGACTACTGCTTGCCTAATGCTATAAATGCCCCAATTGAGCAGCCGGAAAGTACCAGAAGCGAAAAGAGAACAGTCGAGGGCGTAGAGACTTGACGTGGAGGAATCCTTGGAGGATGGTTAAATTTTGCCCCACGAGCTGCGCTTTGGAAAAAATCGAGGTGAAGCTTTCGGTGAGCGGTGACGGTGTGAGGGAGGAGCCCCACTTGGAGAGGTCTTGACCGAGATTTTGGGTACAGCGGGACTTGTACTTGTGCTTTCAGATGAAAGCGGGATAGATGGAATATTCACAGATGACAGACAGTTGTCGCCTTGGTTTATTGTTACTGCCCTTGATAAAGCATCTTTCTGTTATTTGTAATGCTTTCATTCTGCTCAAGTCACAGATACATACTCTTTCCCATCAGGCACAAGTAGCAGTACTTGCCCTCATCCAGGCAGCCTTCCCGCCTGCCCCGCGGCCCTTCGTACCTGAACTTGCAGCAGCACCGGCGGCACCCCACACCCGTCATACAGTCAGAGTCACAGGAACGAGCTTCTCTTCATCTGCAAACATCTTCTCCAGAACATAAAAACCCGCCATATCCAACCCCCGTTGTCCTTCTTTTTTTGCTTCTCGTTCGTCTTGCCATCTTGCCATCGCCCGCTCTCTGTTTACGAGACTTCGAAGAGCATAGCCGCCGGAGATTCGATCGATCCCTCCTATCTAATCTGCGTCACGACGTCACGTTGCCTTGGCATCACCGTCGAGCGATACGATTCAACAGATAAAAGAAGCCTCTTTTGGGGGGTCTGTATACCGCAACGCCCTCTCGACGGGATAGGAGTGTTACAAGCTCTTTGCCGGCTGGGAATCCAGAGAATCAGAGGACCTAGCAAACTCTAGACTTGTTGTACAACCTCCAAGAACAACAGCCACAATGTCAACTAAACGCATCACAAAGGTCCGCTTCCCCCTCTCTCTAATCCCCTTCGCGGCATCATCACACCCATCGATCTAACACTTCTTCTCTCCAGGAATTCGCCGAAGTCTCCCAGACGCCCCCCGAGGGCTTCTCCGTCTCCCTCCCCCCGAACGCCTCTGTCCACACCTGGCACATCACCCTCCAGCCTCCCCCCCAGACGACCTTTTACCCGGGCCGCTTCGGCATTCTGCTCACCCTCCCCACCGACTACCCCTTCAAGCCGCCCGTCGTCAAGTTCCTCACCCGCCTCTACCACCCAAACGTCACAAACGACTCCCTCGGCAACGTCTGCCTCGGCATCCTCAAGCCCGAGAACTGGAAGCCCAGCACGAAGATTGCCTCTGTCCTCGAGGCGGTGCGCAACCTGCTGATTGAGCCCCAGCCGGACGATCCCCTTGAGGAGCGCATCGCAGACGAGTACCGCAACGACAGGGCCACCTGGGAGCAGAAGGCAAAGGCCCACGTCACTAAGTATGCTCTCGAGGACCCAACCTTTCCGTCATCATAATGCCACTGCCGTTGTCATCACAGCGAGCTACAGGGAGTAAAAGAGGGGGGGGGCAAGCAGGAAGCGATGGGCAAGATTTACAAGTTATCGTACTGGCGGCACAGCATCGTCAGATGCAGCAAGCAGTGGCAGTCTCGCTTTTGAGCATCATAATGAATATGCGAGACAGATCGTCTACAGGGAGGGAGCAGTAGCGGGCAAAGCCAGCAGGATAGTATTTAGTTAAGATTATAGAAACAAGAGCTGGCGCTGGCTGAATTTGAATTTTACATTAAGAAAATGAAGAATATAGTTATATTGTGCTGTTCTACACAGGTTTCTTGCATCTTTGTAGGCAAAAGTGGTCAAAGACATCTAGATAGTCATGGCCATTCATTTGACAAGCCAAAATGGGATCGCAAGGAAACTTGGGCACCTCAGTCATTCCAGAGGCAAAAGGACGCAAATCAAGAATACAGCAGAATAATAAAGGTATTAATTATCGAGCTCACATCACACGTGCACGCAAATTCAAGCCTTCGTTTCAAGAATTCATCATTGGCCGTGCACAAATTCATGTTGCAGCACGCCAGCGTTGCCAATTACTCCTCCCTCCAGGTTTTGTCCTATTCTATCCAAGTCAAAACAAAAAGATTTTTTGTACATGCCCATCCTTCTATGCTGCGCACCACAGATGTAAGAAATAATAAAAAAGCAGGGGAAAAAAAAAGGGTAAGAAAAGAAGAAAATAACAAAGAATAGGGCGTGTGCCTGTTTCTTTTCGCTTTCCGTGTGTTCTGGCCAAACCACTCTTCTTCTTTTTCAGTTTGCAACAAGCATTTTCCGTCTCTAGTTCCTCTAACAAGGGGGCCCTGCCACAGGTTGCAGCCGTAACCGTCGTCATGGTATTTGAAAGAAAGGGTAGACGCTCTTGATTTCGATCAAACGCTCCCATATGAAGAAGTAAATAAAATAGAAAAAAGAAATAAAAAGAGAAAAAGGCGGGATAAAGAGAGTCCAAGTAGGAAACAAAGGAGAAAGGTGTTGTTGTGATCGGAGAGAGTTGGAGAAGAAAAAAAAGGTGAATGTAAATGCTAATGCTTTCATATATGCAGATGCACCGTGGCCATTCTCCCGGCCACGACCGACATCTTCCTCAAACGCCTGCCGTGCTATGAATTGAAAATGGAAAAATAAAAGAATTATAGGATATGAGAATCGAAGTGAAATGAAGAAGAAAAAGACACAAGTGGTATCAATGCAAACTCTAAACCTCCCCTCCATTTTTGGCGTTTATTTCTTCAGCGAAAACAGGCTGCCGCCCTTGCGCTCTCCGTCGGCCTCTCTGCCGGTCGCCCCGGTCGTCGCAGCCTTACTGCGCGATCGCAGGAGAAGGTCTTGCTGGGCCTTGTCGCGCCTCTCTTGGCGGCGCTCCTCAATTACTTCTTGGCTGAGATGGTTGAAGCCGTTGCGCCTCTTGAAGCACGTTTCCAGGACCTTGTTGGCGTCTAGCATCTTCCTGGGCATCGACTGGACCACGCCAAACATTTCCATTGGATCCGCAATCGCCTTGATCTCGGCCTCTCCAATCTTGAAGATGGCCAGGGCAACTCGGAAAAGCGTCTTGGATCCTTCGTAGAAGAAGACGTCCCACACTCGCAGCGTCGTCTCGATGGGCAGTGTTCCGATGTAGCAGCTCATGAACCAGGCCGTCATGCAGAGCGTAATGGGAGGAAGGCGCTCAGACGACAGGGCCTGATGAGTCTCCTTTCTCTTCAGCCGAGGCGTCAGTGGCGACTTTCGCATTGATTTGCTCGTCATTGGCCTCGTCAGGGGCTCGCCGCCGTCCAGCTCTCCTCCAATCTTGTCCCACACGGCGGGCATGGTGTCCCGGAGCTCCGTCATCAAAACTCCAAGGTCCACCTTGGATCCCTCGAGACTCATCTCGTGGGTGCCGGGCAGATAGATGTGCGTGATGACGTTGAGCAGCCAGAAAGCCTGCTCCTCCGTATCGACAAAGAGAAGCAAGAGGCCGGCGATGAAGTTGAGGCTCTGGCAGTATCCGATGCGAGGGTTGTAAACGGCAAACGCGAGCAAGACGCGGCGAAGCGAAGCGATGAGCGGCGGCTCGCCTTCCAGCCCCACGGGGCCAGGCCCACTGCCGTCCAAGGCCGCTCCCCTCACCGTGGACTGGCTCGCCCTCTCGCTGCTAGTCGTGGTGTCGAGCATGTCAGCGGTGGCCTGCGAAGGCTTGAACTGGATGTTGTCAGGGAAAGTCCGGTGAAGGTCGCGCTCAATCGCCTCGATGTCGACGTGCTTGGCCCGTCTCAGCAGCAGCTTGTCATAAAGACCTCCGTGCTTGGCCAGGATGGCCGGCCCGCCCGCGTAGTAGAACCAGGCGGCGCCTCGCCAATCCGGCGGGATGCCCTTGCGGACGAAGCGCTTCGTCTTGGCATTGGGAGCCGGGAAGCGTTGGGGACGGTCAGTCATGAGCGCGCTGTCCTTGAGATAGGAAGTCCACTTCTTGCGCCGGCGAGCGAGGTATTGGGAATAGCCCTTGTCCCAGGCGTCGTACTGCTGGATGGTGATGAACTGGTTTTCCTTCTTGAACCCGTACCGGTCGCGCGCGCCCGGCTTCTCGGGCTGTGGAACGGGGAGACGCGCCGAGGAAGGGGATACCGATCGAGACTCGGGCATGGAGGGGGGTGAAATGCGAGAGGGGCTTGGGCTGGGCGTGGCTCCCCTCGTCCGGATGCCGTCAGAGTCTACAGACGCGGATTCCATCGTCCTGGACGAGTCGCGCTTTTCGGGAAACTCTAGGTCGTGCTCCGGGTCGTGATCGAGATCGTGATCATGAGTGAGAGCGGGCACCGTGGACGTGAAGGCGGCGCTGGAAAAGAGCATCTTGGACTGCCTGATTTCCATGTCCAGAGCGGAATGCGTTGCCGGCACCGGAGGCACCGGGTCGGCTTCGAACTCGTCGCTGTGAATTCGCTCAGGGACCGGTTCGGACCTGGCGGTCACAGGACGGTGCATGACGCTAATCATGTTGTCTGGGACGCTGTCGGCGGCTTCGGCAGATTCTTCTTCGGCTCGTCGTCGTGCTTCTTCTTCTTCTTCCTCTTCTTCTAGTATTACTTCTTCTTCATGAGTATGCAAAGGCGCGTATCCGTGCTCAAGCCCGTGCCCGTGCCCGTGCCCGTGCTCGTGCTCGTGCTCGAGCTCACGGTTGTACTCACGGTCGTACTCACGGTCGTACTGCTGCTCTGGTTCCAGCTCTAGCTCTGGCTCGTGCGGGTATGAATCGTATGGGGCGCTGTAGCCAACGTTGTACTGGTCGTCGTAGGGGTGGTGGTGGTGGTTGTTGTTGGGGTCGGTGTATTCGTTTTCGAACCCGTGGTCGTTGTCGTCGTCGTCGTCGTCGCAGAAACCTCTCTCGTACATGCCCATAACATCTTCCAAGCTCGGCTCATCAGCGTCTGCTGTGGGACCGTAGAGCGACAAGACGGAACTGTCCTTGGTCAGGACGCTGCTTCGCTCAGTGAGGGCGGTGCCGGGAGCGGACGAGGATGTAAGCTGGGATCTGAAGCTGGATCGCAGTTCGTCGTCGCTCATCCAAGGAGCTGGCCCACTGGGCGTGGGAACAGTCGCTGGACTGTCAATGCGGTTCTGGTAGCCCAGCTGTGGGCGATGGCCGGCAATTGGCGGTTGTGAAGTCGCGTTCCTGGAGGAGCGGCTGGCTCTCGATTCGAGGTATTCGGCAGTAGGGGGAAAAGACGGAGAGACGACATACGAGACTGAGGATTTTGAGGAGGCAGAAGGACGTCGGGGGCGCTGCCAGGAGGGCGTGGAAGGTGAAACGCTGGTCATCTCCGGCATGAGATCCGAGGGAGGGAGGTAAGCAAGCCGGAGGCTACCTGGGCCGACAGGGGGCGACCTAATACTGGTACTTTGCTTCCGGGGTCTAGAAAAGTTCTCGACGGCAGGGGTCTCGGGTGTGCGTATTTCGGTGCGCATTGACTTTGTAATCAGGGCGCTCGTGGAATCCAGCTGCAGAGGCTCTGGCGGTCTCCTCCTGCCGGTCGCCATGTCGCGCGCCGGAAACGTCGCCGTCGCTGCGTGTTGCTGATGCTGTTGCTGCTGCTGTTGCTGCTGCTGTTGCTGAAACGCGGGCTGCGGATAATACTGTTGCTGTGGCTGGAGTTGTGGCGACGGCGCCTGGTCAAACTGCCCGTAGCGCTCGTACCAGCTGTTCTGCGAGGGCGTTCGGGGAGGGATGGGAGACATTGGACTGTGCAGCATCATGTTGGAGCCGTTTGAGACCGAGTCCCAGCGGGGGGAGAGGGGCATGGGAGAGAGCTGAGGAGGTCGGTGGCGGCCATCGATGCTGCCAGACGGGGGATGCGAGGAGAGAGGCGGAGGAGGCTGTTTCATGCGGGAGGCGTAGAGCGACGGCTGCGGCTGCGGCTGGCCGGTGATGCTCTGCTGGCGGCCATGCCCGCCGCCGGTCTGAGAGACGGTCATTGAATTCATTAGCTGCTTCTTCTTGGTCGGTCTCTGGAGCCCAGCAGCGGCGGCTCAAAGGGTGTTGCCGGGCTCTATGCACCGAGCAGAGACGCACGTGAGGCTCTCTGTTCTGTGCTGCGGACGAGGCTGCGCGGAGTACTGAAGCCAGACGGCAGCGACATTCGAGGACTGGATTCGAGAATACGGGGGTTGAGGAGGGCGCCGCCCCGTGCCATTGCCGCCTGTGCACAAAACCCTTTTTTGGTCCTTACGGAAGATGAATCGGAGGAGAGGGCTGTCGTTGCGAGATCGTGCGATTCGGGTCAAAGTGCATCCAGCCTAGCTAGTCTCAGAAGAGCATGCAGCTGGGCGCGGCTGGCGGCGTCTCTCGCAAGGCACCAGCAGGATCGGGGGCTGAAGCCGGCTGGGGAAAAAAGGATGAAGAGAGCGAATCTAGACCTGTCACGAGAAAAAAAATCTCCACCGCAGACGAGAAGAGTAAAGCGAGAAAAAAGGACGGAGGCAGTCGTGCTATACAGGACGAAGCTTCCCCAGACCAAAAAAAATGAGAGGTAGCGTGCGACAGCAGCTTCGGAAGCCAGCAGAAGACGGAAACGCCGGGTTTCTCACGCAGCAGCAGACCGACTCGGGCCTGTGAATACCTTTACGGCACGCTTGGTGCAAAGGTGCAGCTCGCTGCAGCCTCTCAGCAGTACGGAATACGCCCAACGCGGGTGTTGAGGCGGGTGGTTTTTCTGGTCGTCGAGGTCGTCGAGCCGTGTCGAGCTTCCTGTGCAGGGATGACGAAAGTCACCGTCATCGAAATTCTACAACCCCGGCCGAGGGAAAGAAAAAAAATGGAAATTATCAGAGAGCCCGCCGTCAAAGGGCGTTCAGGTCAGCAGCAGGCGCGCGGACGGCTCCGATGGCGTCGCCCGACAGAAAGCGTGCGCAGCGCCTCAGACCGCGATGGGCAGTCTTGTGAAGGTTTAGAGAGCAGAGAAAAGAAGGAAAAGGCAGATTTCAGCCTGAAGAGTCACTGCTTTTGAGGGGTCTGGTGTGCTCAGGGCAGAATGCAGGCTGAAAGCCGTTACAACATCGCGGCCGCCACTCATTCGCTGGATGCACCGAAAAAAAAAAAAAGGAAATGCCACACCTGTAGCCTGCACTTCGTAGTGGATGGCGGCTCCCTACAGCAGCTCCCTAGGGGGGAAAGTGGTGTGTGTGTGTGTGTGTGTGCGGGCCTCCGGGGGCCAGGCTTGTGTGTAATGTGCTGTAATACAAGTACGCACAGAGTACTGCTGCAGCTGCTGTTAGCACATTCAATAGCCTACAGTAGCACCAGCCAGGGCGCCTGAGATGGAGCCGGGGGGCGCTGCCCCCTTGGAGAAAGGGCCCTGTCCGGGGCCACGAGAAGAGCCTGGCAGAGGGGCCGCCGGAGGGGCCTAGCCTCGTCCTAGCGCCAGGGAAAAAAGAAGATTGGAACAAAAAGAAGAGCGCGCTGGAGCGTTGCATGAATAGCCGCTGCCCCGGGGCGCTGGGAGTAATAAGCTCTAGCGCACCGGACCCCTCCTATCCGGCCATCCGCTGCGGCCCTTGGCTGGCGCTGCGTGGGATCCTGGGACCTGCATTGGCTGCCACTATAACCATAACTGCGCTGCCCCGTTTGGTTGACACCGGCAACTGTTGTCGCCTAGCGCAGGTGGCCTATGCAACTGCAAATTTCGACGCTGCAGCAGAATGGTTCCGTGGAATACGAAGGCGGAGCAACACGGGACGTGTTATGGAGAACAAAGGTCCCGACGCAACAGGGTCTCTTTCTTCTTGCTGTCTCTCTTCTGTGCTGATTCCGAACAGCAAGAATGCGTCTTGTCCTTTCCCCAGATGTGCGGTGCGCGGCGTTCTCAATCGCAGCGTTCAGATGCGAATCCGCCTCGGCACTTGGTCCTACCAGCATCGCGGAACGGCCATGTTTTGAAACAAAAATCTCCGCTGCTTCTCACGTCCCGCCTGATCTTCAAAGCGCATGCGGCCAGCGGGTGATTGGTGCGCCGCTCCGCATCAGCTGCGTCATCACTAGCAGCATTTTGCCCGTTCTTACTTACAAGTATGGACGTGTGCCGCGGGTAATGGCTTGAATAGGCTGCTTCACATGCCGATCCGAGGACTCGCTCTCTCTCAGCTCTCAATGCACGTCTACCATCTTCCGCACATAGATAGTAAGTTATGCCGTAGATAAGGAGCCATCACAGCACAGCTGCCCAGTCAAGCTTCCGCACAGCCCTACGGCTGCCGTTGGCTGTCTTACATACGCCATACGTCTCTGTCTCTCTCGCATTTCCTTGGTTTGAGACGCGTTTGAAAGGCGAAACATGGTACTATTAGCTTCTCGTAACCATTAGCTCATCCTTGTGACGCTGATCACGGCTTGGGAGAATAAGAAGGAAAGGCAAAGGAAAAAAAAAGTTCCACCGGACCTATACCAACTCCCTGGTTCACCTCATTTACGCAGCACGCGCATGTAAGGGCGCCCCCCTGTCCGGCGCTCAATTTGCTGAAAAGGTGCTCCTCCCGTGATCTCCAGCCATGTAAGGTCCTGTGTACCTGGGATATGGATATGGATGAATCTTTGTCGAGAGCTTAAAAAGGACCAGAAATCGCCTATGCAAGGCACGGGCTTGTACTCCCTCCCTACAGGTGCTTGTTGGGCGCCGTCGTGTCAGACCTTGGGGCCGTGCCTTGCGGGAGCTGGCATCCGCCCATTGTTGTCTCCATACCAAGTATGCCATTGGATGTTGCTTCTTTCCAAGGGGTAGGAAAAGAAGAGGAAAAGCTTCGTCCTGGGGACAGGCATAATGCCATCCTGGATCCCAAGGCATGCCTACCTGGCAGTATCTACTGCACCACCAGCAGCATCTTGCTGATATGATGCCCAACTACCACCATCTGCTTGCGAGATTGCATTCCTGCTCTGGTCCTTTGACTCACCTCAGCTTCATCCTGCCCGAGCAGTCGCCACTCGAACCCTGCGTGCTTATTACTACAAGTATTGTACAAGTAGGCCCGTCTCGGCCCAACCGCTGGTCGACTCGACTATGCGGAAAATTGCCGAGTCGATGCACCTGCGCGGCGCCCCGCCGCTTTCATGACATGAACAGGGCTCCCAGCAAAAGCCCTTTTTCCCTCTCGCCTTTTTCTCTCCCCTTCTCTTGAGATTTAACCCCCCCTTCCCTTTGCACTGCATGTATCCCTGGCCGGTGGAATTCCCTAGGCGGCACGGAGAATTCGCTCTGTAGAAAAAGGTGTCTAAATTACGCTCCAATCTGCCATGTCCTTCGCTATAGAGTTGAAATAGAGAGACTGGGATCGGGTGTCGCTCCTGTCAGGCACTCGGTCTATTTGGCAGTCGGCTAGCAAGACACTAAGAATGAAAGGTACTTTGTGCGGATTGGTGATTGGTAATCCCCAAGGCCATCTACAATACTCCCTACGGAGTGCAGAGAGCACTTATTTCGTGTAGCACCCAGTAGTGCCGCTCCAAGCTCCAAAGCATGCCTTGTTCCTTTTTTTTCATCAGGTAAAAACTGACTCGTAGTTACTGACGGCCAATCTCTTCTCCCTCGCATCATTAGGGGCTCCTTTGAGAGACCAGCCACCGCGGCTCCTGGTGCCATCTTGGCGCCGCCGCAGTTTTCAGTACGCGTACGGGCTGCGGGCACTAACTGGAGGTACCAGCTGGGAGGCACCCAATGCGCCTTGGCACTTCCCGAACCTGAGGTTCAGCACAATAGGCGATGGTGCGCGAGTACAGAGTACATGCACTCTTTTTCTTCTCCCTTGTTTCTTTTTCTTATGCGACGGATGCGCTGCACGGATTCATTGTTTGCTTCTTTAAACCGCCACCAGCCAGCCAGCCGCAGGAAGAAAAAGGAAAAAGAAAACATTTGAGACACGCAGAAACACTGGTCCGCCTGTGCAGCGTGGGGTCACGTATCTCATTCGACAACAATACCTGTCACCTCTGCCTTCTGCCTGAGCACGGCTCAACACCATCTTTTCTGCGCTTCAGGCAAGCAAGGCTCGCTTCCCCCCGCCTCCCGGGACCCTGACGGAAGTGCTCTCTTCAATCTTAGATCCCCGCGTGTTTCATCTCGTTTCGGGTCGCTGTCCCTCCATCAGAGGTAGATCGTCTTCATGTCCAATTTCACGCAAGAGAAAGGATATAATAAAAAGCAGTAATGTTCCTCAGGTCGCTCCAATGCCCAACCAAGGGCTCCTTTTTTCCCCACCGTCCGCCATCAAAAATGGCCATTTCAAAAATCGCATGGTAATCTTCCCCCCTCACCCTCCCTCGCGGGCTCAAAGCGGTGCAGCTCTTTGTCTCCCTTGCATCGCAGCTTTTGCCAATCACCGCGGCCAAGTGTCCCCCAACCCCGCCTCGACTCCCCTTCCATCGAGTCCAGCCCTCGACGCTTGTCCTGCAGCCGCAATCAGCCCATGGCCGATTTCTGGCGAATGGCGCTGCTTGGAGGCGTGACCGGTGAGGCTCCCTAATGCCGCTGGTTCTGCTTGGCTCTGCACGGCCAGGCAAACAAGTTGCCACCGGGGTGGATGCCGCGGCGTGTGAGCTCGCCAACGAACGGAGTGCATATGTATGTTTCACTCCTCCAGGATGAGCAAAAGAGAAGGAAGAAAAAAAAACCCGAAAGGGGGAAGACGCAATCCTTCTGCTTTCTGGTACGCCGCCAGTGACAAGGACGTGCATTAGCAGCTTGAAGCTGGTGTTTGATCTTTGCTCAGCTGAATCTGGCGATGAGTTTGGTGTTGCCTGGTACCAACATGGGTACTCAGCTGAGCAATTCTCTGCTTTTGAAGACCGAACAGCCAGGCGTATTCGTTAACATTTAGGCGCTTGTTTGCGTCAAAAGATATACTTTCCTCCAACCTCGTGACTATGACTACCTGCGAGACCAGCCTCTTTTGATTGCGCAGTATCTATTAAAATTGCCTGTTAAGGAGAATTGGCAGTCGTAGTGGTGATGAATTGAGAAGCAATTCGCGATATCAAATGACGGCCACAAGGTTGTTATTAGACTGCCACAAATAGGATCAACGGCTTCATGAGGCTTCGGCTCTGTAAACTACTCAGTATCAGACAGGCTGTTCAAGTCCTGTTGAACCAGTTAACTGGTGATTACGAACAATCTGGGCTGTAGCTATTTCATTTCGATCCATTTACTGTAGCCTGTCAACAGGCTATCTCGAAGCTGTCGCCAATGTCCTAAACTTCATAAACCCCAAAGCTAGGGGCTTGAAGGCTGCCAAAGAGGATTATTAGCACCACTGGGAATGACATGAAAGAGGGTGGGAACCACCTAGTATCCGACTCTGGCCTCAACAGTACTATGTTACTCTCCCTCGTCGTTGTAGAGTCTCTTTGAGGATAGGCCGAGCATCTACTCCCAAGATTGCCTTTTCCAGGTAAAATCTTGAATACTTTAGAGTACTATATCGGCCTAGAGAGAACTTCTCCAGAAAGGTCTCCTCCTCCTCCTCCTCCTCCTCCTCCTCCTCCTCCTCCTCCTCCTCATTAGACTCATGGGCAGTACAAACTACCATCAAGGCCTACGTAAACTCTAGATGGACTGTTCAAGAGAAAATGTTGGATTTTTTATCCTCCCCTTTCCTCTTTCATCACAAAATGCCACGAGATCGTTGAGCCGTCTATCATATTACTTTGCCGGAGCTTGTTGATGCATCTACTTTGGAAAGTATACAAAAGCGGCAGCAAGTAAAGCAAATCAAAATCCACAACTTATCCTGCATCTTCGCAAAGTAGCTTGGCTCGATTAGAACATGTCCTTACCACTGGTGGAACTAGAGCCGTCAAGATGAGAAATCGGCATATTAAAGGCGCTCTTATAATGCCCGAATACTCCATCAAAGCCACTCTTGCATTATAAATGGACTTTACACGTGCAATAGGTGTGTCGAAACTATAGAGCTTGACGCAAAGCCGGGCAGTAAAAACGCCATCTTGTTAGCGCCAATGCGCGTCCAAATCTGTAATCTTCGTCTTCTACAAAGTACAGCATAACACGACAACAACCTGTTCTTCACGCAACAATGCAGAGAAGATGCGAACCCAAAGCTGTTTACAATATGCAAATCATAAAGGAAACGCTTTTATGAAATCCGCATAGATCAGGGTACTCCCTCGCAATAAATACGAGCAGCAAATCCCCAGAGAGCCATTACCCCAGAATGTATGGCAGACCGTGTTCCGAGTGGATCTTTTTTATAGTGTCGCCGACGGCCGAATAGCAGAGAATGTGGTGTCTGGAAGGGGAAATGCGCCAGGACAACGTGCATTGGTGCGGCCCGACGATAGGCGACCCATTTTGTGCTTCGCATCAGGGGGGGCAGCCAAAAGAGAGGCAGAAGCCAAAGAGAGAGCCAGAAGAGCGAGACAGACCCCCACACGCGATTTTTGTTGTTCCTGGTAAACAGGACGGACGCTTTCGGCAGGGCTGCTCACTCCCTCGCGCAGCTTCTGCCTTCCCCTCCCCTCTCGCCTCTCTTCCTCTTGTTACTTTTCTGTTTCATTCCATTCGCACCAATGGGATCGGGTGGCGATTCGGCGCCGATTCCAGCATGTGCGTGCACCGACAACTGAGGCTGAGGCTGGGCGCTGCATGTGGGAAATTAGCACCAACGCTTCTGAGGGGGGAAAAGCTGATCTTTGGATCTGGATCTACAAAGTTGCGGTACAAAGAGGAGGAGCGCAAGAGCAAATCATTGCGCAACACAGCAGCGCAGCGCAGCGCAGACGGGCGTCACGTGGCATGATACAATACGGTCATCGATGACGCTCGCTGCATGGCCATGGTAAGAACATTAACACGACGCAGCTGCAGGTACGTACATGCCTTACTTGGATGGTGGTGCTGAGCAAGCAAAGCTAGAGTACAAGTTACATGTTGCTGCGTTACTGACCGACCAGCGAAGCCGGAGCTGCAGCCGCTGCGGATGGCGGACCAAGAGGTTCCAGTTCCCGTTGCTGGCAGCCTTAGCCCAAGTAGAGTGACCAGATCCCAGGCTCGAGGTGCCGGCAGGCCCAAAGTCACCGGCCGCTTGGGGTCCCATCCGCATGCTTGTTGCTTGTTGGAGGGCTTTGCAAAAGGTTCAGAGCGTCTGCCCATCAGCCCCGTATCCGGCCTAGAAGCTGGAGCGGCTGCCGCACCCCACGGGCGTGATCCCAGTCCGCATGCACGTCTTAGCTCGCGCGGAGCTCACCCTGGACCGCTTCCAGAGGCTGCGATTGGCTGCGAGAGCTCGCTGGTTGCTCCAGCCACGGCAGAACCACAGCTCCAGCTTTGATGGCTGCACACCGCGGCAACACGCCCCCTTGCTGGGAAAGGATTTGTTTGCTCCGAGCCACAGCCAGAGGCTTCGCTGGCGATGGGAAGGGGGAAAAAAGAAGGCTGGGCTGGGCTTGGCTGGGCGACTCTGTCTCTCTGGCTCCGGCTCTGGGGCTCTGGGGCTCTGGGGCTCTGGGGCTCTGACGCTGGCTCTGGCTCTGGGCTCCCCCTCCTCTGGGCCCTCCTCTGGCCTCCTCCTGCTTGCCCTCGCGCCTCGTTTCACGCCTCTCACTCAACCTGTCTCTGCCTTCTCCACCCTAAGCGGCGCGCATGTCACCCGAGGCCCTCGCTGCCGGTGACGACGCCAGGCAAACCGGCTGAGTTTGGGCGGCGCCAGCCCATCCCAAGGGCCCCGAGGGTACCTCGCCTCCGTTATCCGGGTACATGAGCATTGCTCGCAGCCGCATGGCGGCACCAGAGCCCTCAGCGCTGTTGCAGCTCCCCTACCTAGCACGCACAGCGTAGTCCGCCCAGCCCAGTTGCAGTAAGACGGTCCCCCTCCCTCTAGCTGTCGCGCGCGCGCGCTCTCTGGCTCTCTGGCTCTCTCTCTCTCTCTGGCTCCCCTACCTTGTCTTTCTTTTTCCTTCTCCCCTTCCACTCTCTCTCTCTCTTCTCTCTTGATCCTCCACACATATAAAAGGCGTCCGCTCCCCCCCAAGGATTGCCCAGCGTTCCTCGACCAAGTCTTGGTATCCCCAATTGCAACCTCCAGCCCACCACCTAGTCCGTATCCATCCGTCTTATACACATCCCACACCATGTCCACCCGGAAGCGCACCCGTGACGAGGAGGACGAGGAAGAGCTCGTCTCCCTCCCCGAGGACGACGATGGAGAAGAAGAAGAGGAGTAAGTCGTTTAGCACTCTCTGTTTTAGCTTTTCATCGTGCTTTCGTCGATGTGCGAGATGCGCCTGGTGCCAATTGAGCGTTGCTGCCGGCCATGTCTGGCACAGCCCACCCGGCATTCTCGCACCGCAAGAGCAGCGGCTGGTTGTTATGCTGCGCCCACCTCCGTCGCGAGACTACCATTTGGATGGCAATGTGCTAACGTTTTCTGGCAGATACATCTCTACCGGAGACGAGGAAGAGGGCGACGATGACGATGCTGAAGAGGAGGAGGAGGAAGAAGAGGGCGATGAAGAAGAGGATGAAGAGGCCGGAGGTGACGCTGCAGAGGAAGCGGCCGAGCCTGCTGAGGCGGCCCCAGTGAATGGTGAGTTGAATCAATTCTGATGTTTCGTCCAATCTGCTGTCTCTACCCGCGACCCCAGCCAAGTGGCGAGAGCGGCTCAAGGCAATTGTGGCCAGACACCACATTGCCACGAGGCGCTGTCATTGCTCTTCCCAGACCAGAATCATCATCGGTGCAATGCTCAGAGTTGCTGACCCGCAAACAGGCGACCAGCCACCACACAAGAAGCGCAAGACCGTCGAGGAGGGTGGTGCCGCCGAGGAGGAGGAGGCTGAGGAAGAAGAGGCCGAAGGCGAAGAGGCTGCCGAAGCTGAAGCGCCGGCAGAAGAGACCGCCGAGGACTCTGCCCCAGCCAAGGCCGTCAAGGAGCCCGAGGCGGCCCCAGCAACGGACACACCAGAGCCCAAGGCAGTGACTGCTGGAGGCGACGAGTAAATGGCTGTTTTTCTTTTCTTTTGTCCTTGGAGCTGCGCGCACTGGGCAGACGGAATGGGAGCACCCCTCGTGTACTATGTTTGGCAATATCTGGGGGCAATCGGATACGGATTCTGGATGGGTATAACTGACGCTCGGTCGTTTAATGATTCTTATCTGACTCTGTACCTCGCGTTTTTTTGGTATAAAAAAGTGATGCCCGCCGACATAGGTTTAATCTGGGCTTGTGCATGCCTCTACAAATACGTTTTAGTTTGAGTGTGTTGTGATGCGTCTGTCTGTCTGTCTGTCTGTCTGTCTGTTTCTTTAGCTGGTGGATTGAGCGCGATCTCGTCAAGCCCAGCTGTGATTTCGGCCCGTGCCGTACGGTGATGTACCGACGCGAGAGTGGAATCCGCCTTGGCGGAACGAGTGTCGCTGAAGCTGTATCTCTACTCGGGCATCTCGCGTGCAAGTCATATTGAACTGCGAACGGGTTACCGGCCTGTTGTTTGTGTGAGGGTGAGCAGCAAATTCTTAGAATGTTGGTTTATTTCCGTCTGGTAAGCTGGGTGCTGCTGACCTATACTTGGGGGATTAGGTACTACGCAGTATTTCCAGCGTTCGCTCAAAAGATGGAGCGAAGCAGAGTGTCACTTGTAATTGACGGCTTCAAAGGGCGTGCGCGGGGCAGCCATTTACTTGCGTTGTCAAGTTAGATCTTCATCCTCTGCATGTCACCTTTTCCACATCATACAATAGAATAGAACATGACCAACCCCCTTGATCGTTTCGCAATGTCTCGCGCCCTGGCAGCCGTCAAGTCGCTGGACCACCTCGTCCTGACCTGCGCCTCCATCCCCCGGACCGTCTCCTGGTACACCAAATACCTCGGTATGCAAGAAGCCGTCTTCACGCCGCCGCTAAACCCCGGCACGCAGAGGGTGGCCCTCAGGTTCGGCTCGCAAAAGATCAACCTCCACCAGAGGGGCAGGGAGTTTGAGCCCAAGGCTGCGACGGCGCTGCCTGGGACGGCGGACCTGTGCTTCCTGGTGGAGGACGGGGTCGATTTGGAGGATGTGAGGAAGGGGTTTGAGAGGGATGGGGTGGAGGTTTTGGAGGGGGGGACGGTTGTTGCGAGGACGGGGGCGGTGGGGAGGATCAGGAGCGTTTATGTGAGGGATCCGGATGGCAATCTGATAGAGTGAGTTTCTATGTTTGGTGATGATGATGTTGGTGGTGGTGATGCTGACTTTGGGCCTTAGGCTTTCGCAGTATGAGGAGAGGTGAGGGAGATGGGATTGAGGATGAGGATGAGGAATATTCTCAGATATGGATGATCGGATAACATTACTTCGGGTCTTGTTTTGCCGATTGGGTGTTTACTTGCACATCTTGTCGTGAACCTCTTGATCCTACATAACGCGCTTTTACGAAATGACAAGCCCTTCGTACGAAGAGCACACATGCAACAACAGCATTGCTTGATTAAAAACGTTGTATTTACTATATTTTCTCGACCAAAAAAATCCATCTGGCTCAACGCTCAACATGATGACAGATAGTTCTAGTCCAAAGCAGCCCACCTCTAAATCGCTTTCTGGCTTGCCATCAAATGTATGCCGCTGAAATATACATGTACATATATAAAGGAAAGACGTCGCAAGATGCCCCCCTCTACAGCTTTTGCTTCGGAGGCTTGCCCTCCATGTCCTCCCGCTCCTCCTTCAAGATGTCGGCAATCTGCTGCCGCAGCTCCTCCGCCAGGTGCTCCGCCTCGTCCTCGTCGAGCTCCTCCCGCTGCCCCCTGCCAAACATGGTGAAGCTCTCGCGGAACCGCCCGCTGGCGCGAATCTCCGGCCGCGGGATCAGATGGTAGTGCATATGCGGTACGACCTGCGCCGCCGCCGCGCCGTTGTTCTGCACCACGTTCCAGTCCGCGATGCCCGTGGCGCGCACCAGCGCCGCCGACAGCAGGCGGATGTAGCCGCCCAGGTCGCGCGCCTCGGGGTTCGTCACGTCCGTCAGCTTCGGCCGGTGGGCGCGCGTGCACAGCAGCAGGTGGCCGTGGCTGAGGGGCAGGATGTCGAGGAAGGCGATGAGCGAGGGCGTCGACAGCACCACAAACGACGACGGCGCCGTCAGGTTGGACGGGAATGGCTGAGGAGGGTCGATGGGGCTGAAGGGCGGGTGGGCGGCCGCGATGGCGCAGAAGGGACAGTCTTCCTCGCGGATCGTGGGAGGGGGGAGCGACGGGTCGAATGAGGTGTGCATTTTGGCTGCGTCTTGTTCCTGTCTCTTGTCCTTCTCTGGTTGAAGCGGCTGTCTTTATCGTTGACGGCGATCAATTGGGTGGAAACAGATGCCGGATGCCTTGCAAAATATAGAGCTGTAATTGAAGGGGACAAATTCGTACAAGACCGAGTTGAATCGCCTCTCCTTCCTATCGTACTGCTTTTTAGCTTGGCCCGAGAGAACTGTCAGCTAGAATCGCATGACATAGTATCAGATCCACGTAAAACGAAGCTTGCCAACAAGACCCCAGCCAAAAAAGATTCACTGCCGCTCTGGTAATTGCGCGGCTAAATCATCAGAGGGAATGTGCGAAGCCTTGGCCTGCGGCTGTAATGCCTGTCTATCACCAACTTGACGGCTATGGATGTGAACGTTAGCATACGCTCCGCAGCAGCCAATCGGTGGTAGATGATGCTCGTCGGACAGGTGAGAGGGTATCGGGCTGTGAGGTGAATTGTTGCCGAGGTATACTGATGGTTTGCGGCATGCGCTGTGATTGGCGTATTACTAAGGTGAAGCTGCTCTGCGACATGCTTGCCTAACACCACTAAAGATGGACGGTCCTTGTAAATGCAGTGAAACTTGACGAATGAATAGTTCGCCGTGGAATAGAGACTAAACTTCAGCTAATTGGTCCGTTCAACTAATTCAAGAGCATTGTATGCTTAATTCAGCAAATTCAATTCTTAAAAGCCTTCCAAATCAAATGCCCATTACTCACCAAAGCTTATCACATCCCATAACCACGTCCCCCACCGCCCAATTCTGCCGGACAAAATTCTCCTCCACCGCCACTATTTTCTCTCCCCTTCCAACTCCTACCATCAATCCACTTACTTCCCATCGCCAGTCCCGCACGCTCATCGTCGACGCAAAACCTCGTACCCGGATCCATCGCCGTTTCTGCCTCACGTCATCTCCGCATATACCGAAGCCATGCCTCGCGAAGAGTACCAGGTCCCGACCGCCTCCACTGGCGCCTCAGCCGGAGGCATGACGCGCGGTGCAACCGGTGGTGAGAGGCACGACGCCCGCTCTGTCATGACGTACATTTGCGGCGACTGCGGCGGAAACGTCACCCTGAGCAAGGATGCGCTGGTTGCCTGCCCTCACTGCGCCGGGCGAGTGCTGTACAAGGAGCGTACCAAGCGGTGAGTCTGCTCTCTGTGTCCCTGCTCTGGGATCGACGGGGGAGACTTTTGATACTGACGCGATGTGATATAGTATGGTGCAGTTCGAGGCCCGATAGGCGCACACATGGCGGAGGACGTTCAGCAGGATGGATTGACCAAAGATGCACATTTAAAACCAGCAAATCATAGACCGCACTCGAGGAGTTTGGGAGATCATTAGGGATAATCAAGAGCACACGGGAGCCAGAACTATTACTTGGGAAATTTTGATATTACTTGTTATGCAGTGCGCGCTACAAAGCCGCCCAAATATATTTATTTCGCGCACCGCAAATCACCTAAACACAATAATCAAGCCCTTTACGTCCGTATTTTCACCTGATATCCAAAAACGCCCCAACTACCGGTGCAACGTCAAAAAGCCATGTTGCACTACCGTTGCATGTGCAGGTATTTCGCAAAGCTCGCGTCTCCCAAGATGCCCTCATCCTTGCCATCCATGGCGGCGGCATATCGGGCCTGTAGACCCTCCTTGGTTGTCTCGTCATCCTCGTCGTCGTCAGAGTCGTTGTCGCTCGGAACATCCACATCGTCGTCGTCGTCGATCTTAATGGGTCCCTTTTCGGCGACGTTGTTGACGTCAACGGACATACCCTGCATCATCTTGTCCAGCTCCTGCTCACGAGTCTTCTTCTTCCGCTCTTCCCTCTCTTCTCTTCGTCGCTCCAGCTCTGGCACGTAATCTTCCAAGAACTCTTTTCTCTTCTCTTCCACAGCCTCAAAGAACTCGTCAATGCCCGTCCCCACCCGCGAGCTTACTCCAACCATGCTCAGATGCGAATAAAACTCCTCGAGCACTAGACTCATCGAGTTGAGCAAGCTACCCATGTAGCCACTTCCGCCACTTCCGAAGCCTTCTTGGCCTCCGAATGTGTCGGAATTCTCGTCTCGGCGCAGAGCATCTTGAAACGCTTCAAAGTCCGTCATCCATTCCTTGGCAAACGACGCATCCTTGACGTCCGTCTTATTGAAGACCAGGATCATGGGTAGCTTTGTCTTGTAGAGAATGGAACATGCGTAGAGCATATTGGACATGAATGTTGACGTTGAAGCAGTCCGCGGCGTGTCGATGATATAGGCGATGATAGTAGGGAAGGATGATGCAAGAGATTCGAGAAGGATAGTTCCCGAGGCAGACCATACAAAAGCTTCGATTTGTCCCGGGGTGTCAACCAGGATTCGATCGATTGGCTTGCGATCGGGGTTTTCGGGGTCGGGCTTGGAGCGCTTCTCTAGCAGATTGACAATCTGGTCGACTTTTGTCGCGAAGAGGTTGAGCGATGTCAGGATGCCTCCATTAGGTCCCAAGTTATACTGCTTCATGACCTCCTCATAGTTGACCGAGTCTCGAATATCAATGTTGCTCTCGAAAGGGACGTTGAGAACGGCGGGGTCAAGGTTGATGACATAGGGAGGCGTGTTCTTCGAATGAAGATGGGCATTGATTCTCTGCATAAATGTCGTCTTGCCTGAACCTGTATTCGCCAAGAAAAAAACACAAGTGTTAGCTGGTTTCTAGACTCGAGTTCGATGCTCGGGGAAGCTTGCCTGCCATGCCGACGCAGACAATGGCGGGAGGCGACGACGCCGATATCGACGGGGCGCCGCCAGTGGATGATGAAGCCATTTCGGAAACTGATCAGATCTGATTTTCCCGTGCTGAAGCGCTGAGAAAATCGAAAACGGGGTGCTTAGAAATGAGGTTGAGAGAATGGCAAAAGAGCTGGCGGGTCAAAATTTTGGATAGCGGGTTCAGCGATAAAGCTGCCCCGCCTGCTCCCTAATAATGCTACCATGGAACACTTACGGAATCTGCCCCGCGGTGACGTCCCTCATGTATGAAATATGTGTATTATATAAGCAGCCGAGCTCATGGCCTTGAGACTTCTACCCTACCATCCAGTCAAGTATGTGCATGGCTGCTTGGTTTTGCAGAATCATTACATACTGGCCTGCCTACCACCAACATCTGCTCTCTGCTAATCGCTAGGTTTGAACATGCTTTTTCTCTTTTAGAAATATCCTCCCAAAATGACAATTCCAGCTGGCACCACTCTGCAACCAACCGCTGCCTCCTTACTAGCCATCGGTGCCGCTGCTACGGAACGTCGCGCATAGAGCGGCGTAATGGTGCGTCAAGTCGAGCACATTTTGCGGTAGGCTTGTTGCTTGGATGATGCTTCTCACTTTCACGGCTCCCTCATCCTCGATCAAAGTCCGAATGGTGTGCAGCAGCTCGGGGCTGAACTCGCTGTACCACCTATACTGCCAGGTAACTAGTCTGATCACTGCAGCAACTGTGTCCCTGGTGCTCTTCGACTTCTCAAAGACTCGCAGCACGCCAGCCAAGGCCTTGGGGCTGAAGCGTAATGACAGGCAAGCACGGTATGCCTCGGCGGCTTCGTCAAAATGCTGCAATCGTTCCGCGAGTGAGCCAAGAATCTCCCATTCCTCTGCTGACTTCTTGTATTGTATCTGCTGGGCGCGGTACTGAGCCATCTGTGTGCGCCAGATTGTGTAAACGCGTAAATCTTCGTACAGAACCATGAATAGGCTATCGAGCCAACGCTCACACAACCGCTTAGTATTCAGTTTGGAGAGATGGTCATCAGGATGAGTGCCCTAATTAGCGGACTTAGCAAACCGTCGCAACTTGTGAATTACAGGGAGATGGCCCATTGACTTACGTTCTCAGTAGTATCAGCCTTGACCTCATCTGGGTCAGCTGTGCTGGAAGGCTTCTCGACTCCACCGCTTTCTCCATTGGGAGCTAGTGTCGTTGTGGCTGGCTCTGAGGGTTTCTCGCTCTCATCGTCTGAGCCCTCGTCTCCGTTAGTGGTTGGATCTGGTGTTCCTCGAAGACCGTCCATGCTTGGACTCCTCTTCGGCTGGGCGGCCTGGGTGGCTTCCTGCTTCTCAGTGCGGTACTCGTCCTCCATGACGAAGACATTGCTGCGGATCTTCAGAAGCTGGTCCCAACCAATCTTGGCCGTCATTTCCGTCAAGATGCCGTATGCTTTCTTAAAAGTTCCGCGATAAGATGCCGCCCTCAAGCTCAGCAGACTGGGGTCGACTTGTTCTGAGTATCTCGACTCCGGTTCGCTATCAATTTCATCAAGCCGCGTCTCAGGCAAGGTAGGCAGGTGAACATCTCTCGGCTCGGGCATCAAGGGAGAGTCTTTGTCTTGGTAGGTAAACATGGGGCAAGAGTTGAGAATCGTCAAAGCGTTCTCCCAATCCTCCATCGCAACATATACTTGAGCCAATCTGGCCCAAGTACTAAACTCGCTTGGGGCAGCAATAGTGCTGCGGTCTGCACAACCAAGAGCCATCTTGAGTCTCTCTTCCTTCATCTCCGGAGTTTCAGCTTTTTGGGCCTTCTTCAACAAGAAATCTGCCTGTGTGTCGAGCATGACGTAGTCCATTGGAGTTTGCTGAAGCGATTGGTACAGAACCTTTACCCCTGACACTTCCTCGTTGCCCATGAATAATACCCTTGACAACAGTGAGGCGACTTCGACGCTCTGAGAGCGAAGCTTTTCGAAGAGGTTGATGCCAGACGTGTAGCGACCTGTGGTCTCAAGATACTTTAGCAGTCCAGTAGTGAGGTGGTTTGATACATTCGTAGGGACCTGGACGACGGAGTCGGATCCCAGCTGCCACCCTGCATGGAATTAGCTTGCTGTTATCTAAAATGTTCAATATTTCAACCTCCATACCCCTGAAGAAGAGCTGCTCAGCCGCGTTAAGGAAGCGGTGCTCAGTCTCTGTGTTGGTGACGGGATTGAATCTCCGGACACCGACAATCTTGCGGATACTATCCCCACTGCCGTCGTCGGCGTATGAGTACGCTCTTAGAACGCTGCAAAGATATGTCTCTAGCCATAGATCGTCCGACGCTTTTCGCTTTTCGCCTCGCTCGTCAACGCAATAGCTCTCGACAGTTCCGGGGATAGATACATGCACCCGCATGTCTAGTCTTGAGAAAGCATTGTAGCAACTTTACCATGGTCAGCACTTGCGCGGTTGGTGTCTCTTGGGGACGGCAGCCGCATAATCTTTGCCACCTACCAGTATACGCCCTCGACGATCCTAGTGGTTGTGTTTGGATCATGATCTCTGTACGTCAACGTGTTGATGTAAGCTGCAAGGCTTGCAGAGGATGACGCATCTACTCCGGTAACGTGATGGTAGACGCCGGTCTATAATTACACTCTTAGCTGCTTTTGTCTCGTGCTCGGCGGCTGTCATCATCGCTAACCTGCTTCCCTTGATTGCGCACTGCTTGCTTCACTAGATGAACAAGATCTGGGGGGCCCAGCTCTCGCAATGTTGCAAGCGACTCCGTCCTGGCATCAATCGACTCGTGGAGGACATCCTCTGTCAATCTGTATCAAGCGGTTAGGCAAGCGCCCTTATCTGCAGCCTATGTGCATCACGGGGCGGCGGGACTCACTCAGGCACTGCTGGCGCAACCATGGCGGCAAGCAGGCTCTCGCAATTGCGAGGTCAATGGAATGAGGCTGGTGTTGAGATAATGGAGAGTCGGCCAACCATGCAAGCGGCACAAACGGCTCACGCGGCCATGGAAAGCAGGAATCGTTGCGCAAACTGTGGGATTGGAGGAGCTGTCGAGCTTCGAGCAAGGATTCCAGTGCTGGGACCACGTATGACCAGCCTCGCCCTGCGCCATGCACGTGGAGCCACAGTTCCAGCAGCCAGCCAAAAGGTACCGAAGATTGGAGCCTTACAGAGGGTGCCTGACAAGCGCTGAGGTGCTCCGCAGCAGGCCTGAGAGGCACCTCAGCTATATTTGGCATTGGCCGTAGCCCCTTAGTCAGCCGCTCCTTATTGTGATATTGTGCGCCACCTCCCTCAATTACAGCGGGCTGTTAGCGCTGGACTAGCTTGAAGTACCCCGTGTTAGCGCTCACACTGAGCACTCCACCGGTAAATGCCTCTGAGCTACAGGCAGCACTGGCGCCCGAGTAACTTTGATACAGAGTACGGAGTACACGACAGGGCATATGGCTGTAATCTTATCGCTCTAGGTCAATTGATTAACGCGACGCGATTCGAGCTTCGTGCGAAACGTCATTGAAGGGCAGATGAAGCCTTAGCATCCACCATCCTAGACCACACAACGTCGCGAATGCTGGGCTCATCAGCGTTCGCATATCGCTTGCGATCATGGTGCGTCCAGCTGCTCCCCCGTTGGGCATAAGCTGACCCTTTGCTGCAGCCCGCCTTTCAGGCCATCAACCTCGAGCCCGAGGAAAACGTCGACGAGCAGATCGATACCACCAAGGAGCTTCAGGTGAGTTGCATATGTGATGGATGCTGAGGCCACCTGGATGATAACACCTCGTGCAGGTTGACGAAGCCCTAAAGCGCTTCCAGAATGCGTTGAAGCTCCACGCGCAAGGCCTGCGGTCCCGCGAAGCCGCCAGCGCAGCCTACGACGAACTTTTCGAGTCCGAGATATTCAAGTATCGAGAAGCAAAAACCGATTATGAACGAGCGGAGCTGCAGGCCGACGGCCAGCCAGAAACTTCAGCACCTGAATCTTTTGCCGAGGGGCTCGATGTAGCCGCAGGCGGCGCTGATGGAGTTGCTGCTAGCCTTGCGCTTGCGCTTTACCTCTCCTACAAGAATTATGGGCAATTTTACCTGGATAAGCTCAAGGATGAGCAAAGCTCAAGCCCTGATTGGGGCAGCAGGCTGCAAGTATACTATCGCAGCGACCAGGGGAAGAAAGTTCTTGACAGTTGGATGGCTGCGCTGGATCAGGATCCTTCAGACCCGGAGCTTTGGAGAAAGATGGCGAGATTTGCCGGCGCCATGAACAGCGGGAGACTCAAACGATACTGTCTGGAGGCTGCAATAGAGCTGGATGATGATCCAGCAATCATGGAGGTCGAGCCCCCCTCTCTCGCGGAGAGCCTGGCTGGGGAGCAACTCAAGATGTACTTGAATCTTCTTGGTGACGATATGGCGTTGTCACACCCTGCCATGGCACCTTGGCTGAAGAAAAAGCTACCCCTCCTCTTGAAACGACATCTTGACCCCATCCCATTCTTGCCAGACCCAACTTCGACCCTCTCTGTGCCAGTTGAACTGCAAAACAGCAGTAAACTACTACTCAAAGATAGTGCTGACGAAACTGCATCCGTCTCAAGCGACTTGCAGACAGCGAATAAGAATGTTGAGTCGTGGTCTGACCTCGGGTTTGAGCTCATGAAGTGTGCCGAAAATACAAAAGATGCTTTGGAGGTATGCAGATTAATCTTACAAACAGCCAAGCAAGATACAGATATGGATGAGCCCCAACGAGACGAGGCCACCGATCAACCTAGGAACAAGGCCTCGCTTGGGAGCAAAAAGTCTAAAGATAGGAACGACAATAAAGAGAAAACGTCTGCCACGCCACCGCTGGATTCAAAAGGGAGTCAAGCATCCGATGTCGCTGACGACACTGCAAAGGGCTCTGATACGGCACAAAAGGAGCTCAGCGTATCTCAATCAGCAAGAAAGCGATCGCAGTCGGTTGCAGGGCTGCCGGATGGTGCTGACGAAGAAAATGTGACCGAAAAGAGAAGCAAAAGAGTTCGCAGGAGAGCCGAGACTACCCAGGCCGAAGAGGCTCCCGATCCCAGTACGCTGATAGCGAATCAATTGCGCCCTTTTCAGGAGGCTGATCAGCACCTTTTTACCATGGCAAAGAACATGCTCGAGACTATTGGCGTTGAGGATAAACAAACTTTTGAGTACCTGGATGAGATTCTCAACCTGTGTGTCGCAGATGATCGGCTATCCAAATTTACTTGTGTTGGGGCCAAGGACTTGCGCACTCTGATAGTCGACTTCAAGGAGGATGTTGCCATGGTTTTTCTTAATAAAAAGGAGCAGGCAACTTTAGGACTGTCTTCTTTCCTGGAACATGCCAAAACGGGATCTCAAGACCAAGCCGTAAATCTTCCTTTCAATGAAGCCAAAGGTCTACGAGATTTCGCCCAGGGGGTAGAGAAAAGGCATGAGCAGATGACGAGTCACGATATTGCTTTTGAGTGGATGAGAGCGATAAGCCCAAGCTACGCCTCCTTTAAGTGGCCAGATGTTATGAAGACTGCGGTGGTTCAAATGCTAAACACAACCGACTCATCATTATACGGGCGTGTTTCGGAGGAATTGAGGGAAAATCCCTCTTCCGAAGTCCTTGCTGACCTGGAATCACTGATCCCAATGATATTCGAGCTTTATATCGATATTTACGAACGAATCACCAACCCCAGCAGTGCCGTTGACTACGCAACCAGAATGGAGACAAAATATCGACTTCAACGATGGCTGGATTTAACATCGGCTTATGTGCGCTTGATGGATCGGCCGGCGGCCGACCCCCTATGTGTCAGGTTTTTGTGGGCATCCGTCATGGTATCGTCGCTCTCAGACAACCCGGTTCGAGAACACATTCTTCTATTGTGGACGTCCCTTCGTGATTTTCTGGCAGAAGAGGAGGTAGACACAATAACTCTACCAAATAATGTGGTTATGCCAACTATCTCTCCTGCAGCTGCGGATCGAGAAATATCCAAACTCACCACTATGGATTTTTTCCTCAGCCTTTTCCAAGAAGGGATGGAGAGCCCGGTTCATGTTATTGAAACCTTGGAGCCTGTTCTAAATCCTTCATCCGTCTGTATATCCGTAGAGGACCAGGATGATGCGACGGACTCCGATGCATCTTCGACGTCTGACATGGAACATCAGAAAAATAAACAACGCATATCAGACTGCGCAACTCAAGGCATGCGTGACCTGTGGAAATTCTTGCGGAGCAGCAGCACAGAGCTGAGGCTATTTCTTTGGTCACGGCTTGGCGATGCATACGAAGCCATAAAATACACAACTAAGAGGTTTTCATGCTATCTCAGGAGCATTGAGCTTATTGTGGCTGATCTGGAGAACGAGAAGTATGCTAAGCTCCCCGACGAGTCTCGCCTGCTTCTCTACATGAGAACCTTGAAGTCTCTCGATGAGTTGCTGATTCAGGCACTAACGCTAGCTTTGAATGACAATTCTGCTTTTGACATTATTGACGATGATCACCTCAAGTCAAGCTGTAGTGCCATTGCAAAGGTGAATTCCATACTTCATGCCGCATTCTTGTGCGAAGACGAGATCAAAGTAGGAGCCAAGACGGCACCGTCTTCGAATTCCACTTTTCAGTCTCTCATCACCAAGCTACGAGAAATGCAGGTACGCACCTGGTGTCTCCAATACACTATGTTCAGGGCAGCGCTGCCTCTCCAAGAGTCAATTGCTCCTGAGAAGGACTTGGCAGATTTTCTTGCTGCCATTCATCAAGTTATTGGTCTTCGAAAATGCTGCAAGGCGTCCAACAAGATCTTCCTCAAAGTCATGCGCATGGAACTGCTCAAAAACAAGAATATTGAAAACTGGGAAGACTATTTGGGACAGGTGGTATATGATCTATATGGACTTAAACTTGGAGTTGGGGTATGGGAAGTTCAGGATCATGGGTGTCCGCATGAGAAGCTCGAGAAACGTCAGACGATGCAGCTTGTTGAAAAGGTCATGATTCTAGCAAACCGGATGTCGATGAAAGATCTATTGAAGTCGGACCTCAAGACTGCGATTGAGCACATGCAACAAACCATCGGACAACCGAAGTCTACGCCGCAGATGATCCACAACTTGCGCAACTTCACCGAACTAGTCAAGAAACCCATCCATCCTCTTCGGCTGTATCAAGCGTTGGTCGGAGAAGTATCGGTTGATGCAGTTTCGACAAACACACCAGAGGCCGCCTTGGCAAAACACGGCTGGTTTTTCTTGCTTGGAATGATAGCACTAACTAAATTCAAGGCTGTTGACTTGAACCGACGGCAGACGCCAGGTGCAACAGATGACCTTCGTATTGGAGCGACCTTTTTGAGGCTGCAACTGCAGTTCAGCTCTGACAATTGGGAATCGTGGTTCCGGTTGGCTGAATGCTTCGATTATGATTTAGACGAAGCTGTGCTCTGGACCGCTGATAAGATGAACAAGGATCGGGCGGAACTGGTCAAGTTTCAGAGGAACGCAATCCATTGCTATACGCTTGCCTTGTCACACTCTAGGTATCTAGAGGTTGAGGCCAATGATGAAGATCCGCTGCATGACTTGTACCACAAGTTTGGGATGCGGCTGTACGCTTCGAGTCGAGAGCCATTCGCCATGGAGCCTTTCCAACATTCCGACCAGGAACGTTTCTTTATCCAGAATATGGGCGCAGGAACGTTTAAGAGGATTCTGCATGAGCAGATGACAGAGTACAAAGTATGGAAATTTGCCGCCAAGCTTTTTAGAATGGCTATAGAACGGAAGCCCGGCAACTGGAAGTGAGTGTCCAACAAGGAAGATTGATCTATGGTTGGTGATAACAATGCTAATTGTGGGATAGGAACCCCTACATGCTGGCCAAGTGCTATTGGAAGATGTATCAGACGCCAGAGGAAGAGCTTGACAGCAAGGATAAGGACACCAGGATCGGGGTCAACACGGTGCTTAAGGCGCTGAAAGATGCTGTCAGCGTGGCTTATAATGCAAGGAAGTCTCGCAGCAGTGACCCGATACTCGAGCCTCACTATAAAATTGTGTCGATTGTACACAAACTTGTCATGCGAGGGGATCTCCCTGCCAAGGAGGCGGCTGAACTCTTATCGGAGCAGCCCTTTGGCGTGCAATTCAAAGCGGATGACATCTTTGCTTCATTCACAGAGCCTGAGGACTGGGAAGAGTATATCATCCCGAGCCTTGTGAAGCTCAAGGAGAAGGACAAGTCCAACTGGCAACACCGGATTGTGGCACGCCACGCAAGGATTTTGTTTGACGAGACCAGCTTGGAACAAGTTAACGACATCAAGGTGGCGGCTCAGGCTGCTTTTGCCATTTTGAGGGAAAATATGTTCACCAAGACGATGGTCATGAACGTGTGGAAATGCGATGCTGAGCGTCCAGGTCGTCACCACGTCTTCACTGAACAATACGTGCGATTTATGACCAAACTCCTCGTCGTCATGTCAGATAAGACAAATTTGGAGCAGCTTCTTCGCCGCCTCCGGAAAAAAGGTGCCGATTTCTACCACTTTGTCGACTTGTGGCAGTCCTGTTGTAACGCTTATCTCAAGCTCTTGAGAGAGGCACATGACATTCCGCATCCCACAGACGATGCCTTCAAGGCGCTGTCCACTGAGGAGTTTGAAATTATGAGTGAGAGAATCACCGACTGGGCTGCCCGCGAAGAGGCGAATATTCCGGCATTCAACTGCATGAAGGAAGCTATCGAATTAAAGAAACTCAATGCCAACCTGATGAAAGCTGCAGGCATTGACGATTTGATAAATGATTGCTACTCAAAGATTTATGTAGATGTGGCTGGAACGTTGCCGGGCCAAGAACCAAGCAAGATTATCGAGGAGCGCAACCAAGCAAAGGAGATTGCAGCTAAACTTGAAGCTGCGGCCGCAGCCCAAGCCGACTCCAAGCCGAATAGCTCCCTTAGCAATATACTGAACCCTCCAAGCACTCACGATAGTCTGCCCGGCACTGCGACACCATTGGAAGGAGAGAAATCAGAAGCAGCGCCGCGAACTCGAAAGTCTGGAGTTCGAAGACCAGACATTCTCCGTAAGGCGGAACAAGCGGTCACTCGCTCCATAGAAACTCCAAAGTCGGTTCACCCGAGAAGCCGAGTTGGCAGCATGTCGAGCGGTAAACGCGGAAGCCAAACGCCAAACGCAGGTGCTAGCGACGCCGAGAGCGACGAGGAAGGGCCAGACGCACAAGTTAGAAGGGAGGCAGGGGAAGATACTGATATGCCGGATACGCACGTATATGAGGAAGATGGGCATGATGGCCATGACGACTCCAAGATGGAGGATAAGGAAGAGCTTGAGAGCGATGAGGCGCACAGCCTTGACGATTCTGCTGACGAGAGTGACCTAAGCGATGTCCCGGATGATTATGAAGAAGACGTCCCTCCAAGCTTGATGTTCCCACACCTGGGCCGAACTATTCAAAGCGGTGAAACTAGTGGTGAAGACGCTGATAGCGAAAGCGAGGGTGACGAACATGAGGATGAGGAGGAGGAAGATGAAGACGAAGAGCACGGGGAAGACGAAGCCGAGGAAGCTGAAGAAGGCGAGGAAGAGCATGAAGGGGGTGATCATAGCAAGGACCATGAGGATGGGGAAGACGAGGATGAGGATGAGGAAGAAGGGGATGAACATGGTGAAGACACCGAGATGGCAGAGCCGCATACTCCACGACGGGCTGATGCGGATGATTCTATAGAAATGGGAACGTGAGCTTAGAGCTAACTGGGTTTGGTGGATCTTTTTTTTTTATATCCTTTTTGGTGATTAGGGGGAGGAGTAGGATTTTGCTTTACCGTTTGTTATTATTACATTACATACACGGGACTTCACATAGGGCTTTTTGAGAAAAAGACGGGGAGTGCTGTATCTGCTATTGGATTGGGCAGTTGGATGGCGTCGTTTAGGATGATGCGTCTTCTTGGCTCGGACGTTTCTTGGCGTAATAACAAAGGGTATGGATTTTATGCTCTCCTAACAGTGCTGTGATCTATGATGGAGATTATTCCATGTCGTGCTTATTATGGTGAAAAGTTGTTGAGTAGAATCCCCTGATATTGGTCCTCCGATTTCGAAGTGTGATACGGAAAAGGCATCATCAGATTAAAAAAAAAAATAAGCATTAATTCATTCCCAAAGATTAACACGAATGATGTGTACACTGCACCTAAACACCTCTTTTATATGCCATTTTTAATACCGTTAACCCACATCAACTTCTAACCCTCCTCCTGATCCATATTGTCCCTTCTCCTCTTGGGTCCACCAGCAGCCTTTCCTTTGCCCTTGCCCTTGCCCTTGCTCTCGAGGAAAGCCTTCATCTCCACCCTGACTTCTCTCTGAGCCTCTTCGACCCTGTTCTGGAAAGCCATGACTTCTTCCTTTTCAGTTGGGTAGAGGTCTAGCTCCTTGCCTAGCGCTGCTTCAATTCGTTGGTAAATCTCAACATCGTACTGCGTGACGATGCTGATGGCAATACCGGATCGACCGGCACGGGCTGTTCGACCAACACGATGGATGTAAGTCTTGGAGTCCTGGGGCAGGTCGAGGTTGAGCACGACGTCGACAGCTGGGATATCCAGACCACGGGCCGCGACATCGGTAGCCACCAGAATTTCGCGTGATCCTCCCTTGAACTTGTTCAGAGCTCCAAGACGAGATGACTGGGACAACTGGCCGTGAAGCGGGATAGCGCCGAAGCCAAGAGTTCGAAGCAAGATGGCTATTCTCTGCGTCTCAAATACCGTACGGGTGAAGATGATGATGGATTTTCCGGCAAACTCGTTGACGAGGTAAATAACATATGTGTCTTTTCGCTTATGAGGCACAAAGACGTAGTGCTGAAGTAGGGTCGAGACGGTCTGGTATTTGCTTGAGCTGACGCTGACGCGGACGGGGTCCCGTAAACTGGCTCTCTGAAGACTTTCCACCTTGGAGCTCAGGGTTGCCGAGAAAAGATATGTGCGGCGCTCACGGGGGATGAACTTGAGGATCTTGTCGATGCTGGGGCCGAAATCCATGTCCAGCAGACGATCGGCTTCATCCATGACCAAGTACTTGAGGGATCGCAAGGAGAAGCCCTTGGTTTTTTCTAGATGGTCCACCAATCTTCCGGGAGTCGCAACGATGATATGGGGTTTCTTTCCAAGAGCAATAGCCTGAGGAACCATATCCAAACCTCCGACAATGACGGCGCATCGCAGAGAGATGAGTGCTCCCAGAGCTTCAAACGACTGTCCAATTTGGGTAGCCAGTTCTCGGGTTGGCGCAAGGACAAGTCCGAAGAGAGGCTGAGGCTTCTCAAGGAGAGCTTGCAATATCGGCAGAGCAAAGGCGGCTGTCTTTCCGCTACCTGTTTCTGCGAGGCCAATGACGTCGCGGCCTTGAAGGGCAACGGGGATGGATTTCGCTTGGATAGACGTGGGTTGCTTGTAGTTGAGAGACTCGCAGGCTTCGCATAATGAGTCTACAATTCCCTAGAAGCACAAAGAAAATATGTTAGTCTCACGGCTCCCAAATACGCATTTCTGACCAGACGTGAGTATGGTGCATCCATCTGGTCTCGTACCAGTTCTTTGAACGTCTTGGGCTCCTCCGGCTCCTCTACAACATCGGCAGACGAAGAGGCATCGAGAGTTACA
The DNA here is from genome assembly GCA_025919625.1 of Trichoderma arundinaceum. NCBI lineage: Eukaryota > Fungi > Ascomycota > Sordariomycetes > Hypocreales > Hypocreaceae > Trichoderma > Trichoderma arundinaceum. The sequence goes on from JAMQTF010000016.1 coordinate 241,460, forward strand.
GATTCTTCTTCGGTGGGAGGATCGGGAGACATGTTGGAGGCATTTGCCTCTGTTGGCTTGGGCTTCGCAGGCGCATTGTGCGCTACTTTTTGTCTTTTTGTGCCGTTCATTGCTGCTGCGAGGTTGCTGAAGGCAGAAGAGACGAAGCTTCTCAGTAACTTTTTTCTGGGTTTTACTTTTCAGCAGCAAATCAGGACGCTGCAAGATCAATCCCTGTCCAAAAGTCAATGCAAGAAGTGGAGGCTTGCAGGGGTGCGAAAAAGGACATGCATATATCCAGTTAAATCTAGGAAATAAAGAACTTCACGGTTCATATCGCTAACGCGGGGAGGCAAAAATGCTGCAGTTATATGCATGGCTCTTAGAAAAAGAGTTAGTGGTTGTCCATAACGCCTAAAGCGAGAAGCTCGGAACAATCTTTCTCCTCTGAAGACATGCTAATGCACATAAGCGGGTGCTGCAAGAAAAAAGTTGGTGGGGCACAGCATCGCTGCGATAAGCTCTTATCGCCTGACCTGCGCTGAACTTTTTTTTCCTCTAGTAGGCCAATTGGACATCGACCTCACAACAAGACGTGGTGGTATCTAACAAGCTATAAAATCAATCAGCCATGGCGAAGCGAAGAGTCAAGAAGCGAACCCATATGGGGGCAAACAACCCTCAGCCTGCGACGGCCGGACATGCCTCTGCTCGTGATCCCAAGAGCATGGTCATCAGAATCGGTGCTGGAGAAGTTGGTTCAAGCATCAGCCAGCTCGCAGCTGATGTTCGAAAAGTCATGGAGCCCGGAACTGCTAGCCGACTAAAGGAGAGAAGGGGAAACCGGTTGAAGGACTATGTTGTCATGTGCGGCCCATTGGGCGTGACACATCTGTTACTCTTTTCACGATCAGAAGGTGGCAACACCAACATGAGAGTCGCCTTGGCTCCTCGAGGACCCACGTTGAACTTCCGTGTCGAGAAGTATTCTCTCTGTAAGGATATTCAGAAAATTCAGAGACATCCCAAGGGCATGGGCAAGGAGTTTCTTGCTGCTCCTCTGGTAAGGAATCCGCTTCTATAGCTAAATCGGAGTTGCGCACTAACGAATGACAGCTGGTCATGAACGGATTCTCTCGACCCAACGCAACTGCTAAATCAAAGGTTCCCAAGCATCTCGAATCATTAGCCACCACTGTTTTCTCATCCATGTTCCCCCCAATCAACCCCCAAAACACACCGATCAAGACGATCCGCAGAGTGCTGCTCCTGAATCGAGAGCAGTCAAAGGAGGACGACGGCACTTTTATTCTCAACTTTAGACATTACGCCATCACCACTCGCCGATCCGGCGTTTCAAAGCAGCTGCGTCGGATCAATGCGGCTGAACAGTTCTTGGGCACAAAGACTAGCCGAAGAAGCCAAGTGCCCAACCTGGGGAAGCTTGAAGATATCGCAGATTACATGATTGGCAGCGAGGGTGGCGATGGATATGTCTCCGATGCGACGAGTGGCAGCGAAGTCGACACCGATGCCGAGGTTGAAGTGCAAGACACAACAACAGCGCGGAAGGTTCTGTCCGCCAAGGCACGCGCAGCAGCGGCGGAGAATGGCGAAGAAGAGGAACTCGAAGGAAACGTAGAAAGGCATGTGGTGAAGCTCGTCGAGCTCGGACCTCGCATGCGACTGCGTTTGACCAAGGTCGAGGAGGGCATGTGCTCGGGCAAGGTCATGTGGCACGAATACATACACAAGTCCGCTGGAGAAATTAAGGAACTGGAGAAGCGGTGGGAGAAGCGAACACAGGAGAAGGAAGCTCGTCGTCGCGAGCAAAAGGCCAATGTTGATAAGAAGAAGGCAGCAAAGGCAGCCCAGAAGGCGTCCAACAAGGGCGGGAATGGCGACGACGGTGAGGATGATGAGGACGACTACGAGTACTACAGCGACATGGACGTAGACGAGTTTGACAGTGAAGGCCTGGCCGGCGATGCCGAGTTCAAGGTGAATGAGAAGAAAGAGGAAGATGGCGAATGGGAGGATCAAGAAGAGGAGATTGGTAAGAACTGAATGTCGTGATGTAAGGGGGTCAAGGATATCTTTGTTTTCAGATGGGCAGAAGGCATTTTGTACGAAACGTATCTGGCGCTTGGGTTTTGCTTCATCAGTCAATATGGCTACAATTTACTACGTACATATGGATTGTTTCTCTGAATGCCTATGTTGTGCATGACTTGAAAGTCATTGGCAGAAGTACTCGTGGCAAGCTCCTTGGTGTTTATTGAATTGTACTTCAAACTGAGCCGGCAAGACAAACATAGTCGGCTTTGGTGCCAGATGTCAGCATTTCAGTAGAGTTGGAGTCTTTTACCATTCCGGCTGCCTTTAGTTGTCCCAGCTTTTAAATCTTATTCCGCCATAAGCACATCTATCAAGTTTAAGACTTATGTAGGCGGCGTTATGATATGCACACCTTGTATTGGATATTGGCTAGTTTCTACGCCATCTATGATTCTGTCGCACCACCTAACGTATTTTCAAGCATCAAACAGACACCAGTGGGACATTCCATAGTGATCTCGGTCCCTGACTGCCTTCCATCAACTTATTGATAGGCTCATCGTCATCTTGCAATGCCCTCCACCTCCACGCCTTAATCACAGGCCGATCTAAGCCAACGCCCTCTATTACATCAACCACCCAATTCCCGATATTGGGGAGAAATTTAAATGCATGTCCACTCCCGCCTGTGGCGCACATGAGACCCTCATATCCGGGAACGCGGTCGATAACGTAGTGGTTGTCGAAGGAGTCTGTATACCAGCAGAGGCGGCTTTCGGAGATGCGGATGCCAGAGTTGCCCAGTTCGGGGAGGTATTCGTCCAGGAACTTTGTTACGACTTGATGGGCCTGTTGAGGCACTTGGTCAATTGTCGATGTTGAACTTGGGCTGCTCCATTTGGTGACTGGGACGCTGCGTTCTTGGCCATCGGATTGGCCTTGGGGATTTGTGTATTTGGTTCCTCTGTATCCAATTTTGAGTATGCCGTGCTCGTCGACGGGGAAGCCGTAGAGGCCTCCCTCAGCACCGTGATGACGCATGTTGAAGGACCAAGAGGGGAAGCGGGAATAGTGGAAGTGCTTGCGCAAAGGAGACGATTCCGGGATATGAAGCATGAAGACGGAGCCTGCGGTTGTCTCGCAGAGGGAGTCGAGAGCCGGGAGAAGCGAAGGGGTCCAGCCGCCACAGCATACGATGGTGAGTGCGGCGGGATGAGATTTGCCGTCAGCCGTAGTGATGCCAGTAGTGGCTTTGGCGCTGGAAGAGGATTAATCATACACGAAGGAGGTGAACAATCCTGATTCGGGGCCGAGGACAAAGTGGACACCGAGTCTCTTTGCTTTGTGGAGAGCAAAACGGCAGGCTTTATCGGCGAGGACGTAGCCACCGGTCGTGTCTAAAACGCCGAGAACGGGTTTACCGAAAGGCTGCAAGGCGGACTTCAAGCCCTGTTGAGACGCGAGCTTGATGTCCTTCAGCTCATTGTTGATGAGCTGCGTGCCGTGATGTCCAGCCAGTTCCATGTTTTCAATGGTGGCGCGCTCAAAGTCCGGGAGCGTCGTAGCATCGCTGCAGGTGAGATGACCGTTTTGGATGAAGAGGGCGTCATGAGGAGTTATCCCTTCTGGGAGAGCGCCATTCTCGCCATCTTGATTGCTGCTGGTACCGGCGACTTTAATTTCTGAGTTCCAAGCGTTCCAGGCGGATTGAGATTCGGTGCTGAGGTCTTGGTATTCGGTTTGCGAGCCGTAAGCAGAGCGGATGATTTTATTGATGTCTTCAATAATGGGAAGAAGACAAGGTCAGATGAATTAGCCGTGGCGTGGAGGTCGCAGGTGAGGGGACAACGCACCGGATGATGCAGAATCACAACCACGCGAGTATGAGTATAGAGTCTCGTGGTAGGGCTGCTTGTCGAAGACTGTGATATTTCTGTAGCCTCTCTGGGCGAGATGGAGAGACGTGCTAAGACCAAAGATTCCTGCTCCGATGATGATGATGGGTGAGTCTTTGGAGGGTCGTGAAGTCATTGTGGGATATGCGCAAGTAATGAGGGGAAGCGAGATGGGATTGAGACTGCAGTAAATTGACGATGATGATTGGAGGAATTGATCGACGGTTCGATGGTATTAATTAGTATTGCGACATTGAGACGAGTGGAAGACGCAAGTGAGTGTAAGTGGCATTGGATTGGCCGCATTAACGAGGGATTAGCCTAATTAATGGGAACGCTTATTAATGGATGGATCACGTTTGGATGAACACAAAGCATTTTAATAGATTCATCAATTTAAATTGTAGTTCATGATCAAGGTTCATTATCATCTTCCTAACATATACATACTTTGTGACTCTCTCTCTCTCTCTACTCAGGATAGACAGGGAAATCCCAAGGCACCGCATTCTTCAACAGTTGGTAATCCAGCCCCTTGGCTCCTCCATTCAGATACAGAAACTTTGTAAACGGCACCGTGGCGAAATACTCGAAGCGGATGCCCGATGGGATAAAGGCCACGTCTCCCTGGAGCAGATACTCCGTCTTGTAGCCCGGGAGCGTCAAGGCCAGCTGGCCCTCGTCCATCTGGATGGCGAAGTGGTGAGGGAGCTTCGCGACATTTGGTCTGTCACCCTTGAGCTTCTGGGAGAGCGTGAGGGTTCCGACGGTGAAGTTCTTAAAGGGCGTTTGCGCGGCCGTGAGGAGCGGCTGGATGACCTTGTAGCCGTTGTCGCTGTTGAGGTACTTTGGGCCATAGTCTTTAGCGATGTAGTACGGATCCGTGGGATCGGAGGAGAGGGAGTTGTTGCCGTTGTGCCAGTTGAGGCTGGGATCGCCAGCTGTGCCATTGACAAAGTCTCGTCGCGGCACGTACACATCTGCCTTGGCTACAAATAAGTCGAGAGAGTTGAGCTGGGCCTCTTGAGCGGGAGTGACATCGCCAAAGGGCTGCTGGTCTTCCTCTATCAGCTGATACGGCGATCCGTGAGGAGAATCAAACTCTCCGAGGCTGTAGACATTATAGAGCTTTTCGAACCCAGCTGGGTTGTAGATGTGCGTAAGCTGACTGTCTGGATCAGTGTGCTGAAAGGTGTGAATCGTGCCCGGAGGAGCAGTTCCAAAGTCACCAAGGGTAAGCACGCGAGCTTCGTCAATGGCACCAGTCACGTTCTTCTTGGTCCAGAGCTCAACTCTTCCTTTGGAGCAGTAGAAGTGCTCATGCGAATCATGGTGAGTGTGTGGCCGTGCAGAGGTCCAGCCAGTGAACTTGCTTGTGTGCTGGACAACGGCAAAGGCGCCGTCAGAGGAATTGGTGGTGATGGAGAAGCGGATGATTTGGCCCGAGGTGGTGAGCTTGATGGCCTGGCCTTTGTAACGGGGGAGGATATAGGGGCGGAGATGGTCGGGAGCTACATCAACCACAAGAGGAGGGTGATGGGCTGCCCCTGAGGAGGAAGATGAAGATGCTGCTACTGTTGTAGCAGGGGAGAGGAGGGAGAGTGAAAGGGAGAGGGCGAGAGTAGAAGCCTTCATTGTGAAGATGATAAAATCGATGCTTCAATTACAGGATTGACCGAGTAGCTCTCTCGAAAAAACAATCCAATTACACACATATATATAGAAGCATGAAGCCTTACAGAAACTATGAATACTATGAATATGAATACGAATAAGAAGAAAAAAAGATACCGACGGCACATCAGTCCAATCGAGCAGTTCATCTGCATATTCTGCATACACTCGAATCGAGCAGTTCATCTACATATGCTGCATATGTAGATCTGAAGAACCGGCCAATAGGCCACGAAACCGGGCATGATGCCGACACTATCTATGTATTTCCCCTTTTGGCGCCCGTGCTTCTCTCTGACACCTTGTTACCTACCTCTTTTCTCCAGGCACCTGCGTCCTAGCCTGCCATTCAGAAACCGGCTACCGTTTCCCGTCCTGCCTATTCCGTCCATCCGCATAACAAGTGGCAGCCCGCCAAGATCGTCAAAAAGTCTGGCAGTTGACGCAATGACTCGATTGAGCGCCAGAGACAGAACATAGTGAGTAATACGATTTATAAGTGGGAATTAAAGCCGGCCTATAATCAAGGTTGTTTGGTGGGCGGCAAGGGCTTAAGGTTGGATTTGGTCTAGTTTGAGCCTTTGAGCCGGGGTGCTGACTGGGGTTGGTGTTGAAACATTATAGTAATACATATTGTCCTCTGCAGATGGTAGACGACATGGCTAATGTTCGCATTATCAAACGACAAGGAGATGGAAACGACATGGCGTATATCGTCCAATAGGAATAGGATTTTATGCCGTAAGCGCGTACAGCATGACTAGGAATCGAAGATGATACACAACACCAACGCTTATAGATAATAATACCCTGTATAAGCCATAAGAAGAAGGACTGTATAAGCTATCAATAATCACCTCGGCAGACTTGCCATAAACTACACACAGTACCGCAGCTTCTCCTTTGGGCAATCGTATTTGTATACACTAAGGGATACTTGTATACTCTTCGCTCAACCACAACTCGACTACAACGATACTGCCATCATATATACTTCAACCTACATCTCTCGTTAACACGTAATTTTCTAATAGGAATTAGATCCCTGTTCAATCTTACAACATCAAGTCCTTTTCGTCCTTCACACTTCGTTCACCGGCGACACAGGCTTCCCTTCTCTCTTCCACCTCAGCACATTCTCAAAACACTCCCTCTCCGCCCTGCGAATCGCCTCCGTCGTCCAGCCCCCCATGTGCGGCTGCAACACCACTTTATCGCTCGTCTTAAAGTAGTCATTGATGTGCGGCTCGTTGTTGAACACGTCCAGCCCCGCCCTCGCAACTTTGCCGCTCTCCAGCGCCGCAATCAGCGCCTCTTCATCGACAATGGGTCCCCGTGCCGTGTTGATGAGGAAGACGCCGTCCTTCATCAACTTGAATTCGGCATGAGAAATGAGACTTCGTGTTTCCGGTGTGAGAGGACAGTTTATCGACACGACGTCAGCTTGGGACAGCAGCTCCTCCAGCGAAGAGCAGTACTCGGCCTGGCATCTCGCCTCGACCTCTTCGCTTAGCCTCTTCCGGTTGTAGTACTTGACCTTCATGTTGAACGTCTTCGCCTTGACCGACAGATATTTGCCGATGCTCCCCATGCCGACAATCCCGAGCGTCATCCCAGCCGTATCTCTGGTCGGCACAATGCCTCCATACCAACCCCCTGCCCGTATGCGCTTCTCCGCGACATAGGTGTTCCTTACTACAGATAGAGTCAAGAATATCGCCAGGTCAGCCGTCGCCTCAGCCACCGCGTCCACGGTGTTGCAGAACCATATCCCCTGGCTGGTCATCCACGAAACGTCGAATTCATTGTAGCCCGCCCACGCGGAGGCTATCACGCGACAGTGAGGAGCCAGAGCCGAGAGCAATTCGCCATTAACTGGCGCGAAGCGAGGCGTATCGGCGACAACGATCAATGCATCAACGGGGCCAGACTGGGCGATGGAACGGGGAAGCTCTTGTTGAAGTTCTTGTCTGGAAGTCGAGCTGAGAAACTAAGGCACCGTATAAGTCCGTCTGAAACAGTAAAAGGGAGCCATAGCTTCAGTGCTCGGTTTGTCACACACCTCGATATCTAGCTCGGCTTTTACAGCCTCCAGGTACTCATCACCGACATAATCCACGCTCCCCAGAACCGCCACACGGGGCCTCTTATCTTGTGCCACAGCGCCCATTTGTATTCCTACAAGGGTCTTATAGCAGTTTTCAATTATCCCGATGTCTGAGTAATATTAGTTGCAGAGCAATGGCATTGGCAACAATGAAATATGTGGGAAGTACATCAACGGTGCACACACAAGAGAGCATAATATAAGCCAACTCTCACTTCTGTTTTGGAGGGGCACAAACTCCAATAAATCCCCAACTGCTCAAACTACCCCAACTTGCCGCCAAGGGTCAAAGGGCGTCGAAAGGCGCATCCACTATTAATTATGTAAATAAACGTGTACATGTAATCAATCATGTGCTTGCCATTGTGCGCCCTTCGACTACGTCTGCAAAGGCCATGCAGTATGCACAATCAAAACAAAGGAGTATCATGCAAGATAGACCTTGATAAGTCACTGTTAATTGGACAATTCGGCCTTTAAAGTTTAAAATGCTACAAAGTCACACATTCGAGCAGATTGGCTCAACAGTTTGTCAAGATGAATATAATTCGCTTCGCTATGTGCTAAAACTCTCAACGGCTATATACAGCATGATGTAGTATTTACAAATCATGAGAGCCATATACAGTTCCTTTTTTTCATTTTGCTTCATCTCATCTCTTCAATTCATAACGCTCATTAAAAGAAAACCCCCTTTTTTCATTTTCCCAATCATATCCAGCTTATTTCTGAGCCCAGCCCAGGCGCTCGTTGCCGAGGTCGAAGACAACCAGGGCAGCCTTGAGGGCAACATCACCGAAGATGTTGATGCCAATGTCGCTGCTGCTCTGGAGACCACCGTAGCAGGTCTGGCCGCTGCTGTCGATGGGGGTGAGGTTGAGGAGGTCACCAGGGATGGTGATGGTACCGCTTCCAACGCCAAAGCTGAAGGTAGGGAGGTCCTCGCTGCAATCGAAGACGACACCCTCCTGCTCATCGTCATACTCGGCAGACTCGACGTTGGCATAGTAGGCGTTGACGACAGCGTCGGGGAGGAGGAGCAGGGTGGTGCCGGTGTCAGCAATACCGGAGAGGGAGCTGCGGTTGAGCTTGCCGCCGCCAACGGAGTAGCCGCTGGCAGTGAAGCCCCAGAAGCCCTGGCTGTTGTCGACAGGAACGTAGTTGATGGGGCCGGAGGCGAGGCTGGTGTCAATGAAACCGAAGTTGTAGCTGCCGGCTATTTGTTTGTCAGCATATTTGCATCGAAGAGTGCTGATGAATTCAGCTTGAGTGGCTACTTACTGGCTTGGTGGTTCAGGTTAGCGGTGAAAAGAGGCTGGGCCAGGCTGTTGGCAGCGTTGGAGAACCAGGTCTTCTGCTGCCTGGGGCTGACAGTGTTGATGCTGTCGAAAGCAAGACCAAGGAGACCGGAGTTGGCGGTGTCCTGGACGAACTGGGCGGAGACCTTGGTGGCGGACTCGACGGCCTGGGTGCTGACGGAGAAGCCTCCGACGGTGACCTTGTCGGTGTAGACGTCACCGCTGGAAGTGCTCTTGTCACCATACTCGATGGACCAGGTGGCGCCAGAGAGCTTCTTGGAGGTGGAGGACTTGGAGGGGGTGTAGATGGTGTGGCCGGAAGCAGAGGACTTGGGAGTCTCGGAGCTGAAGACCCACAGATCGGAGGAACCGGTATCGAAGTCCAGGGGAAGGACCTGAGCGGGAGTGCCAATGGAGACGTTGGTGATGTACTCGTCATCGGCGCTGTCGCTGGGGTGGTTGGGAGCTGAGCCGGTCTGGCGCTTGATGAGAGCCTTCCTGTTGGCGACGATGGCCTTCAGGTTGTCGCTGATGGGAGCACCATACTTTCTCTTGGCCTTGTAGAGCTGGGTAGGGCCGTGAGCAGCGTAGTTCTGGTTGTAGGTGACCTCGACGGAGGCGGTCTTCTGTCCCTCGGTGGGGAGAGCCGCAGCCATGCCGCTAGCGGCGAGGAAGGAAACGAGGAAAGCACCAAAGGTCTGCATTTTGAAGCTTGGTAGAGATGAATCTCAAAGAAAGATGCTCAGGAGTTGACTAGACTTGTTGTCTTGAAGGCTGATGAGGAAAGCTTCAACAGCAGATGGAGGGGGGAAGACGAACGCCTTTATATCCATCGAGCCTCATGTGCCATCCAGCCGTGAAGTTGAAGATGCCATTGATGTCGTCAACATCTTGAGATTATTGACGGCTTCAAGAGTATGGTTTAGGAAGGTCATTTTGCGCCATCACCCCGGGTCTTCACACACTTGCTGGGGGGGCCATGGTGATGGGAGGAGGAGTCGCGATGGTGGAATCGACCGCAGCATCTAGCTTTGATAGCTGGCAGCTCGTGGTGACCGGGTCGCCGACGAATGAAACCTCCAAGTCCAGGGGTGGGATGGGGTAAGAGGCAGATAGACGCGCGTGGCCCTCCTAGCCCAGAGAGTGAGGTCAACCGAGATGGCATTGCCAGTTCTGCCTCGTTTCACTGCGGACACTTGGAACCTTTGTCGATCACGTATCTTTGCATTCATCCCAAGATAGAAGTCCAGAGGGCTAGTTTCAAGGCCAGAGCTACTTGTTTGGAGCCGGCGCAGCATGGCGGGCTCCAGAGAGGCATAGTACGGGTATTGTTTTGAACAATGGTCCTCGCCACTTGACCAGGCCCAATCCGGGGTCAGTCTTGTCCGTGCGGCTTTAACGGCGAAGGGAGCATAGTCATGGTCGCCGTCCAAAGCAGCAACTCCCAATGCCGATCGTGCTCTATCAGGCGCCCAATCACTCGAATAGCAGTCCCCTTCTCCGGTATTACAATAGAGTGACTTGGGGCCCGGTAGAGGAGCGGGCCAACGCGACTCAGGCGGCAACACTCCGCCACAATCCCGACTACAGCAATGTTGATCCGGAGAGAGGCGATGAGGCTAGCCCAAGTTGCGCAACGATTCGCTGCTACCCACTATCAAGGGGCTGCTCAATTCCCAAAGCGAGCTGTCCAGCTGCAAAACACACCCAGCAATCGATGGCATCGTAGAGAGTCTTGGGCTTCGCATGTCGAGTCGAAGACAGCCAAGAACCCGCCTGCATCGGATCTGCGCCATGCTTCGGTCCTGAACACAAGCACTAGCCGAATCGACCCAGAGATCAACCGCCAAGAAACCCCATCCAAGTTTAAACGATTAGTTAACGTTAATTCGCCTGCCCATCACTCACAGAGGCCTGGCGCCCGGGAAATAGGCAGGCCACCTGCTGTAGACCCCGATCCAGGGGCGACTCTTGGCCTCGCTCAAAGGCGTCAGAAGTCTTGGCTCTGGCACTACTCGCCATGGGCGTCGACTTGGCATCCGGCAGTCATGGGTGGGAACTTGTGGCAGAATCGCCATCTGCAATCTCCAGGTTATCAGCAAGGACTCTTCCAGGCACCGCGCAGAAGTTCGTTACAGCCAGCTCAAGCCCAGAGCGGCATGTCCCAAAGCGCCCAACGGAGCCTTTGTAGCTGCCGGACCGGGGTCAGAATCCGCCGTGAGCGCCTCTGACAGTCGCTGTTGGCCATGAGCCCTTGTCTAGGCCGGGTATTCGGCATGGAGCTGACCAGCCCTGCTGGCGCCGGGAGCCTCGAGAGGGACGCTGTTCGGCATCGCGGCCTTGATTGGTCGTGGTCGGAGCAGAGAGACACGGAACCGGCCGAAGCGAAGTGGGAAGAAGACGCTCTGTCAATTGTCGCGGGCTTCGAGTGTGGTTTGTATTACGAGAGAGATTCTCCTCAGGCACGTGATGGCAGCGATAGGACGCCGTCCGCGATTCTGGGGGCGGCGACGAGACCTGCCCGTCTTGTTTCCATTGCCCGCGCCACGCGGGATGGCCTCAGCGTTGCCTCGATATTCCTACTGTTTGTGCTCTATTTGTCTTTCTACAGGGCCGCTGCCGGCAAAATGACGAACTGAGGTAATGCTGGCTGCCCTGACGGAAAATATTCTCAGCTGCCAAGCTGGCCAAGCCGACAGCCGATTCGCCGTTGCCCTACACCCGCATCGCCAAGAAAATGTGCCAAACAAGCCCTACTTCATCGCATTGCCGACAGCCGCGTGAGGGTTGTCTTGGCTTCGGTATCGCTGGCTTGGCTTGCGCTGCTCGATGCAGACAACAATGCGACGACAGCCACGGCTCGACGGTCGCCTCGTCCGCTTGCAAGCTTAAACATACAGTGTCGAGCCAGCCCCATGCCGCCAGTCCGCTTCGGTGCTGGTTCGCGCGCCTTTCGCCCTGTCCCGCCGCCTGAACCTGGTCCAGGAACTGCTAGACCAGGTCCGAGCCGACGCCGCCACTCGGAGGCAGAGACAGCTCTGGAAGGTGGCTCGCGACTGGCACGAGAGGCGATATCAGCAACGCTCAGCTAGGCAGAGAAGACGGCTAGAAGCGCGCTCCGTGGAGCCCAACGGGTTGTGGGTGGGAGCATCAAAAGGCCCCCCGGATCTCTGGACTGCCATCAACGCGCTCTGTGGCATCCCATGCACCGCTGCCTTGAGCCTCAACGAGCCAATCGACACCCTTACCGACCTCCCAAAACAGGAAGCAAATGACAAAGGGCTGTTTGTGGCGGCTCTCTCCTGCGGCCGCTTGTTTGCATTTACGCCAGACCGTGCTGTCATGCCTCGTATCTATCTCTTTCCACCCCATGCTCCCCGCGACGGCCGGTGAGGGAAAGGGAAGCTAGCCATGGCCCACGAAGATCGCTTCCGAGTTAGATCGCATGTGATAGACCTTATTTGGTACTGCCGCGCTTATCACGACTAATGATGCAATCGCCAATTGCTTTGACTCCCCAGCTATCTGGCCAAAGGAAGATGACCGAGCCGCTCAGCGAAAAAGTGGGCTGCTCTCCCGGCGTAATATTGGTTTAGAAGCATACCAGGCAACATGAAGAAAGACGTCCGGCCGAATTTTGGGCGTTTTCTAAACGCCCAGAGTGCTCCGAGAGGGCAAGAATACGAGTCGGTGACCACAAGAGGGCGCATTCGCCGTGTTGTATCGTAGAAGGGCGTGAGGCTCACGGACCCGTGGCTGCTGATGCATCATTGGCATGGATTGTCAGGGTGCTACGGTAGCAATCCAACTGTCATTCTCCACAGAACCAACGTAGACGCGATTTCATCGACAATCCCGTCCATCACTGCGTACATCATACTGGATAGGGAATAAGGACTGCTAATCAGGGTTTGTCAGAAGATACCCATTATCAACAGGAGGACACGCCCGCAAGGCTACCACGCCGTTCTCAGATACGAGGCGGAGAGTTGCCATTGAGTCGTATTATTCGTTTTTTGACATGACTGACGCAATTCTTTCTGCTTCTTTTCTATTCTATTTTCAAGCTAAAAGAGCTGTCCCGAAAACAAGCCAGAATTTACTAGATATACTCCGTGCCTTACGAGTGCATAACGGCTCAATGTACAAATTCGGAATGTGAAAATGTTTCAAGCCCTAGAACAGACAATGCAGACGGGCCATCTACGGAGCATAGTTTACAAAACTCCGCGGACCAAATTGCGCAATAATGCCTTCCACTAATGGGGTTGGCGAAGAAAAGGTCTATGATGTAGTTGGGGTGGAAGGTGAATTATGGTATGGTCTTGTGTTAATACATGGCTTGAGGAGGAGTTGGATTTGTGTTTGTGCATGTATCCTATGCATAATTCACACCTTAATTCAGCCTCGAGATATCTGCCAATACTGAGGTTCCTTACAAGTATTGATGCGTGTCAAGAGCTACTTTCCTAACAACTCCTCAATCGCATTTTCTTGTGGTTCCATCCCACCTATTGCCCAGCCATTGCCAATAGAGAACTGCCTCGGTCAGGCTTATCGCACAATACTGTACAGCTACAAATCTACAAAATAGGGCAAATTAAAAGAAAAAAAAAAAGAGAAAATAGTATACAGCTTGCAGGGTAGGTTGCATCGAGTGCTACGTTGAAAGCAGCCACAATAATGGCGTTGCATTCAAGATCCACCGCGGCGGTTTCCGCACATGCTTTTGGCTTCCAGCTCCTGATGGGGAATTACTATTAGATAATACCCATTTACTCATCTCATTTGACATGTCAAACACGTGCAGAGTATGGGGTAGTGACATGACGTGCATTTTACTAAGCAGGTGTATGTAAGTCTGGTCCAACAGGCGATCTGGACGTTTCTTTCTCTTCTGAGTAGCTTATTTATAATCCTTCATCTACGGAGTCGTGTCCAAGGCGTTGTGGTAGCTTTGTTACCTGGTCTTATGAAACGCGTGCTTACCAAAGCGCATCTTGACCGAGACATTCTAGTACACGTGGTGATTCACCTCTGAGTTCACCTATGAGGACATCAGCTCTACCGATCTGCATACCTTGTCTTGAGCATATAACAGGGAGGCAAAATTTCAACATAATCACCTCCATGTTTAACAGCATTATGTTCGGCTTCTAGGATCACCGGGCATATTCAAGGTGATGTATGTTATTGTGTATGTATCTCTTTCTCTTCTACAATCAATCTCTTAATTTTTACCTTTTTGCCTTACACTCAGCTGTACGACTTCAGATCATGTGCTATACTTTACAATTCTACTGTCTGCAAGCGACTTTCCACAGGCCCCTTAACCACTCTTTATAGGTAATATCAGCTCAATGTTAAGAGCAGACTATGCTATCAACTTTCTTTCAAATCTCTGCCTGTCGTTGTTGTGGCGTCTCACATCAGCTGCTCAATACCCGGGAGCCTACTCAATTCACACTTGACCATCTTGACCACATCGTATATATACACACACACACATATATATATGTATCATTTGAAAGTAGGGTGCATGTTCTCATATGACCCTATGATCAAAGGTCATTTCATAGAATACCCGCGTTTCATCGATACATCATCATACCCAAGATAGTGCTTGCAACATTTACAATATCCGCCACCCCGCCGTTAGATCTATTAAACTTACAGGACAATGAACACAGTCTCCTTGAGAAACGAATATCCTCAGTATTTCTAATTGGATAGCGAGCTGGTTAAAGCCTGGTGGAGTCAGACCCTCTCCCCTACTCACTCTGTTGAGAAGGCTCCATTGCCAGTGCTCGATTATTGAACCGCATGAAACAAGCTGCCGTATCGACCGGCAGTTGATAGCAAGGGAAGAAATACTCAAAAGTCGGCGCATGTTGTTGCTTTCCTCAATTCTTTTACTCTTTCTGTCCTTGCTCCTATTCCAGCCAATGCGCATCATCTGGTAACATCACCATCATCATATCACGCAAACCAAGATTCGCCCTCTAATTGACATCATTGGCCCAAATATGCGCAGTGGAGGCTACAATTCCAAGATCGGAGCATCAGCAATTGCTAAATCGAGATTTGACACAAATGCAAAGACTCACAACGCGAGGGCAAGGCCTGCACTTTGTCTGCTCCGTAATCTGATATCAGCTGTCGCCGATGGCCCTCTTCCACTCCACCCAATCAGCGCCGCCGAATTTCTCCAACGAACTACCCCTTTCGGAAAATAATCTATTCTTAACCCCGGAAGCTTCCGCACGCCACTCCTCCGCATCGGTGGAGCAAAGACCCCTAGATCGCGACGATGCTGCGATATTGGTCGTCAATCTTTACGCGATAACAACTTACCGTACCGAGAGCAGCCGAAAGAATCCATGGCATGACAATGGTTCCGTGAGATGCCTTACACCGGCGGTCTGAAAGCTTGGCTCTCCATCATATCTCGTAATACTGACCGCATCACATACTCTTGCTTATTTATATAAATGCTCTGTTCCTATAAACGTGAAAGTCCTGTCTGGCCTCCTTAGAAGATCCAATCTCGCCTCGCCTTTTCACGAATGAAGTTGCCATTGCATCGTTTTGTTCCTGTATACTATTAATCCTTTCCAAATCGATTCCTTCACCTTCGCAACCATGGCTCCCGGCGCGACAGATCCATCCCCAACTACGGATAACAATCCCCAGTCCTACGCAGACCCCGATGCCCTCCGCACAGCCTTCACCCTCGCCATGTCGGCAATGTACAAGAATGAGGTGCCCCTATACGGAGACCTCATCCGCATCGTCAGCGCCGTAAACACAGCAGCCCGCACCGGCGACCTCGATCCGCGCGTCCTGGCCATGCGCCACGGCAACGTCGCATCCTCAAGACTGGACATTGAGCGCCACGGCGCCATCAGACTCGGCACGCCGCATGAGCTTCGCACCGTCCGCAGGATCTTCGCCGTCATCGGCTTGCATCCTGTGGGATACTACAACCTGTCGGCAGCCGGGCTCCCCATGCACGCAACGTGTTTCCGCCCTCGCAGCGCCTCATCCCTAAAGCAGAATCCCTTCCGCGTCTTCACCTCGGTGCTCCGTCCAGAACTCATCCACGACGATCAAGCAAGAGCTCTTGCCCTCAAACTGCTTTCCAAACGCAACATCTTCACCGCGGAGCTCATGAGCCTCCTCGACCTGGCCGACAAGCAAGGGGGCAGACTGACCGTCGACCAAGGCACCAGCTTCGTCATGCAGGCCATGGAAACGTTCCGCTGGCACGGCACCGCCGCGTCTTCGCACGAGGACTACCAGCTCCTGAAGAGGGAGCATCCGATCCTCGCAGACGTGGCTTGCTTCCGCAGCGCACACATCAACCACCTCACGCCACGCACCCTCGACATCACCGCCGCGCAGGAAGAAATGAAGGCCCAAGGGCTCAAGGTGAAGGACCGGATCGAGGGCCCCCCGGAGAGGTCGTGCCCCATCCTCCTCCGGCAAACGAGCTTCCTCGCCATCGAGGAGCCCATCCAATTCATCACGTCTGCTCTGGGCACAGAATTCGTGCGTGGCTCGCACAGGGCGAGATTCGGCGAGATTGAGGAGCGCGGCGCAGCGGTGACCCTTGCAGGGAGGCAGCTGTATGATGAGCTACTGCACGAAGCCATGACTGCATCTTCTTCCAAAAGAGCAACGCCAGAGGAATTGGATAGACAGGTGGAGCTCGCGTTTCGGAAATATCCCGACGACTGGACGACCTTGCGAGCGCGGAATCTCGTCTACTTTACGTATCAAGCTACAGACAAATCACCTCCCGGCACCAACGAGTCTAGTTTGCGACTAGAAGATCTCATCCAGCAGGGCACCGTCAATGCCACCCCGATAACATACGAGGATTTTCTGCCCCTTTCAGCCGCGGGTATTTTCCGATCCAACCTCGGGACTCAGGCTTCCTCTCAGTCTGTCGAAGCACAGTCTGACGAGGTTGGCATGGAAAAGGCCCTTGGAGTGAAATTGTATGATTCTGATGAGCTATATAAATCCATGCAGAGAGAAAGCATCGAGATGTGCGAGGCTCGACTGGGTATTAAGATAGCCTTGTGAGTATGGAAATGAAGTAAGTCAAAGCGAATAGTGTGTGGTATTACTGTAATGAAGCATATGAAGTATAAGGTAAGGTTGATACTGTACTATGGTAATGTAATGACAATTATATGAAAACGAGCTTTATACCGTATCATTAGAAGACTATGTATTCCAGTATCTGGTATGTCTGTCCCAGAGCTATTACTTGCCGGGCATCAATGGCATATGCTATTATCCATTGCCAAGAAAAAAAAAGAAAAAAAAAAACTACGGCCAAATCCGAACGCCAAATGCCTCGAGGTAGCCCCTTAACCTTCTAAGCTCAATGCAAACTAATCGTCCTCCAGCCCATATTCATTGTCCATCTCAGGATCGTCTTCATCGTACCCTCCTTCGTACTCACCACCCCCTCCAAATTCTTCGCCCTCGCCAAACTCCTCCGGCTCTTCATAGTCTTCCTCTTCAGCATGCTCTTGCACATGGTCCCCAGCGACACTCTCATCGGGAGCATCGCTCGCGTCATCGTCAGCACCAAAAGTGCTACCGGCCACACTGGTCTTTCGGCTTGTAGCTGCGGATCCGAGCCCTGCGTTTGGTATGTCGAAAATACTGCGGATGGCATCATAGTTGATTCTCTTGGACCAAGCCCGGTCCTTTGCAACCCCGATGGCGGCTTCTGCTGCAGAGCTGGCAGGGCTTGTCTGGCCCTCTCCCATCCTGGCGCGCTTTCTCCTCTTGCGTGTCTGTTTGGGCCGCTCTGCCTCCATTTTCCGCCGAAACACCTTTTCTTGGTGCTTCCTTAGCCAGTCCTTGTTCTGGTTTACCCAGATAATCTCCTTGATACGTGCTTCTTCTGGTGACAGCAGGCAGTTGATGACTTCAGGGTCATCAGCAAATTCATCCTCGGTGACATCGGCTGACATGGACACCTCTTTTTGCGGTTGCTGTTGACGAGCCCAAAGAGAGTGGATTCGAGCTCGCTGCTCCGCATTTGAATAGGCAAGAGCATGCTCGTAAGTCAGAGGGTCGTTGAAAATCTCTTCAATGACTCCCTCAAGCTCCTGCTCATCTTGCTCCCATTCTTCATTGATCGGAAGCTGAGGCTTGGCACGCTTGCCTTTGCCACGACCAGACTCGTCTTGGCCTTCCTCTGCATCTAAAGCATCTCCAAATTCTTCAGCAAGATTCTCAAGCCCTTCAACTTCGTCTTCGTTTTCATCCTTTGATGGGTTGAGGCTAATGTTTCCCTGTGGAATCTGCGACGGCAAGGGGGGGATGATGAATCCATCAGCATCTCGGCGATAGTTAACCTCGGGTGCCTTGGAGAGATCCGCTCCTCCTTCTATATGTCGTTTGACCGGTGCATGTTCTGGACTAGATTGTTCGGTATCTTCACCTGTAATACCGCGCTTGCGTTTCCGTGATTTCTCCTCCAACTTCTTTCTATAGTCATCCGATTTTCGGTAGAATGAGGGCGGGTCATGTGAGCTCTCCAAGAAATCCTGTTTCAGGAAATCCTCCACCGACATGCGACTTGATTCCGTGTTGTTGAACTCTTGTAGTCGGTTCTGGATGGTGTGATTTGTAACCTTGACGATGTAGACGACTTCACGAATCGTCCGTCGGAAGTTGTGCATTCGCGCAGCCATCAGTAGACAGGCACCGCAGATGCCAGACGGGCGACGGCCCATGACCATCCAATCCCTGCTCATCCGCTTGACCAGCCGAACAGCATCCTCGGCAACCTTGGCCGTGTCTTGGTGGAACTCCATCTTTGTGGCAAACCGCCAAATGAGGTCTTCAGGGTATACTGGAATCAGCCCATCGGTTCCAATCGGTACCACTTCATTCAGCTTCTTGAAGATCCGCCCTAGCTTGAAGACATTGAGCTGGACCAAGTCGGCCAAATCAATCAACATGACCTTGCATGGAGGCTCAGCACGGCAGGCAGCATACAGGCAGACGGCCGCGACACTCGCCAGCGTGCGTCCCTGGATGAAGTTGGCGCTGGATGCAAGCTTGAAGACCTGCGTGCCTGCAGTGACGAGGCTGTCGCTAATGTTGAGCTGCTGGGCATAACCCTGCATGAGACTTCGCGCCTCCCGAATACTCTTCTCTCTGTCCTCACTGCCACCGACTCTCCTAAAAGCAGGCCCCATGCCTCTAACTCCGGCCTGATCAGCGCCAACAAACGTTCCCTGCACCATGGCAGCACCGGACGACGTCTCGCCAAACTGCACCTCGGACACGATGTTGCTATCATCAGCGACACGACCGCAGGTCTGACATGTCCCGTCAACAACGTTGGGTTTCGGACAAGCCTTGTTGGCGCACTGTTGGTGAGCTGGAGTGACAACTCCCGGTCTCTGGGTTGACGAAAGCCGTGCTGCTGCTGCGGCTGCATGGCGGCGTTCCTCGCGCTCACGGAGTGCCCGGACGGGATTTGGTCTGGCAAAGCGAGGTTTCGCAGAGCCACTGCCTTGGGCCGGCCGTTTTGGCGCCGGTGTAAGAAACGACATTGTGAAGGATCTCTATGTTGCTGGGAGCTGCTGCATGTGTATATAAAAGCGATGCGTACGTGAGATGGTGAGGCGCGTCAAGGTTGTAAGTGAGCAGCGAATATCGATAAAAAAAAAAAAAAAGATTCAGGCCTGCCTGTGATAGCAGTCGTCTCCCTCCTTTCCTCCGCAGAAAGTCTCTTTTCACAAGACTTCGTCTCTTTCTCTTAAAGATCAGTCTTGTCCTTAATCAAAAGCCCATACGCGCAAGCAACAGAAGCAGCCAAAAGCCCAAAAAGTTGCTTCTCGAATTCCAGTAACAAAAAAAAATCCGTAAGCGCGCACTTCAGAGCCGCTCTGGTGGGTGGAGGAAAATGACGAAGGAAAAAAAGTCGGCGGGGCAAAAGTCGCGGGATGCAAGTCTTGGTGGACCAGTTGGCCGAGTGGGGAAGACGCACGAAAAAAAACTTCAGGTGCTTTTTCCCAGCAGAGGCTTCCAGTCACGGCAGTGGCCCAGGTTCCAGGCAGTCCTCGGTTCGAACCTCGATGCTTCAATGTTTTTTTCGAGATGCTAAAATTGCGTCAAGGGGGCTGGCGGAGGCGTGAGATGACGCGAGAGCACAGCTTGCACGGATTTTTCGAGAAGAAAATCCCAACGGCGCCTTCTTTGCAGAGGAGATGATACAATGCTATCGGCCAAGGCAAAGTTTGATGCCGTTGCTCGACAATCTGGTCGGTCCGACCGCTTAAACACCGGCTAAACCAGCCTCCGACAATGCCATCTCGGTATGACTCTCAGGTCCTGTGTCACCGCAAGCGTCAGTTTTGCCGTTTCGGGCTTGACTGAAGGGCCCAGCCGTACGGGCTGTGGCTGTGTTCCAAACGAAAGAATGCTTGCAACGTATCCAGAACCAGAATTACAAGTGGCGTTTAGTTTATACGTCTGCCTGCTCTTCTTTTGCTGCTCTGGGGGGCCGACACTCCCCGCGAAATTGTGATTCGTTATATTCCCCCGCTTTACCATTTCCCCGAACATACGGTTTCCGGGGAACAGGCGGCCTGCAAGTGATCTAAATGTCTTAAGAACAACATTGTAGTGTTATTTTTACGGAGTATTTGTCAAGAACCCTATGCAGTAAACAGTAGTCCGGTGAAATATACCATGGCATCCAGCCTTACTAAATTCTCCGATGTCAAGGCCACTAACACGGTGGGCTGTGTGGTTTGATAGTATCCCCATCAGCTCGTGTTATAAAAGCTCCCAGTCCCCATCCTGCTCTTAGTCTCACGTCTCTGCGCACTAAATACTTCTTGTAGCAAGCTTGTAGCATCATCCACCATCAACTTAATCAACGCAATCCTCACAATGTCTGCACCTGCGTTCACCTTTTCCGCCCCGGCAAACACCGATGTCTGGAAGAAGCCCCCTTCCCACGATGTCTTTACCGGTAAAGCTCCCCACGCCATCAAATCTCTCTAGGCCTACAACACATATCTGCCTCTTATCAAACTACTGTTCAACAGAAGCCTGTAAAGTGTAATTGCTAACCAGCTCCCCCTGCAAAACCAGCCCCCTACCACTCCCTCTCCAAAAACCCCTTCCCCCAGTTCAAATCCGCCTCCATCACCTTCACCACAACCTACACCCACCAGTTCGACCAAGCCGGCATCATCCTCGTCTTCACCAAGCCCTCCGCTCCCCGCAAGTGGATAAAAGCTGGCGTCGAACTCTTCGACGGCCAGTCCCGTCTCTCTACCGTCTGCTGCGACAACTGGGCCGACTGGAGCGTCGCCAACGCAAGCTCTGCCGAGGACATCCAGGCGGGGCGCAAGGCCGTCACCATCTTGGTGGAGAGGTTAGATGCCCACGATGGGTCGTGCTTGTGGGTGTACCGTGTCGATGGCGAGGACAAGGTCCCGATGAGGGAGATTTGCTGGCCTTATGGAGATAACGGCGGTAAGGACTGGGAACTTGAGATCGGTGCCCTGGTGGCTAGACCGACCAAAGATACCAACGACGCGCTGGAGGCCAAGTTTCAGGATTTCCAAGTCAAGTGGGATACGGCCTAGATGATTGCAGAGTATTTTTTAATACTACAATGGGCGCAGTTTACAGCTTTAACGCAGTCATTACAGAAGAATACATCACATTCACGCAAGGAGAACATAGCATGTGAGGTGCAAAATTGTCTCATTAACCTCAACCCTGACGCGGAAGCCAAGTCAGGGAGGACCGCTAGCGACCCTGTAGAATTTTTTCTCTTTTTTTGGCCTGCGTTGCGCCCCCAGGGCTATGCAGCGTTTCTCATGTCTTCGTGTCAAAAGGGAAGAAAGTAGAAGAAGAAGAAAAGAAGAAGAAAAAAAGCCAGAAGCACGCTCTGAATTTCCAATCTTGTCCGAGGCCAGTGCTCAACCCGTAAGCAAATGCTTTAATCCAGGTGTTCTTCCATTTATCCATTTCGTTAGTTGGCATCCAAAGCCCAAAAAGAAACAGCAGAAGCTGAAGCAAATCCCAAGCAAATCCCGTTCTGAAAAGCCTCCCGGGCTGTCAAATTTCCATCTTTTCCACCCATGGTGCCGTAGATTTGTGTATATCCAATTTACCAATTTGATAAAAACACCAAGGACGCGAATCTAGCGCCGTAGAATGAAGAGCAGAGTGGAGTCGAAGCTTGGAATAAAGCCAAGAAAATGTGCAAAACACACTCCGTGCAAGCAGTCGGTATACAAAAAAAGGATTGCGGCCCGTACATGAAGCAATTATTAAGACTCCGCCCGTAATTTGCACTCATCAGAACATCAGACGACTAAAATCGGTAGAGAGCAAAAAGAAACAGCGACCAAATGCACATGCCGACCGGGCACAAAGTGTGGTCCGGTCTTTGCAAGACAAAAAGTATCAACGCTGGCTGGGGCTTCTATTGACCCGATGTATCATTTTGAAATTTTTCCTTTTTTTATGTTTCTTCCATCCTTCGCCTTCCAACGGCGCACCACTCAAGCCGTGCCGAAGGGTTGTCGTTCATCATCGTACGTGCCTTTTTTATACTGTCTTGGGAGAGCGGCCATTGGTGACATCAATGACATCATCCAGGTGATTGCACATGGCGACGAACAGGTCGAAGAACAGCTTGCTGCCACCCGCTTCCATCTCAGCTTGCATCGTCCCGCTGCGCTTGAACGTCTTGCGGCAGCGGATAATGAGTGCAAGGTAGTGAGCACGCAGGCGACTGTCTGAATCAGGCGTGTTGGCATAAGCGTACTGGGCAGACCGCAGGATGGTGCCGACGTCGATGCCGGCATGCAGCCCTTGCTTGCGTAAAGCCAGACGCTTCAGCTCCTCGAGGCCATATCTGTCCGCGGCACAGTAGATGACGGTGTCGCGGAGGATCTCGGCCCCCACGCTGGAAAGATAGACGGCGGCATCAGAGCCAGTGCCTGCGTGGCCGCCCCCGTTATCAGGGGTTGGGGGTGCCTTTTGAGGAGTTCGCATACGGTCCTCGAGCTCCCAGGAATTACGGTGCCTGTTGTGAACCAGGCGTGGGTAGTAATCGCCCTTGTAGAGATACTCAAGGACAGCAGAGAAGATCTCGGGTTCCTCATTAGGAAGAGAGATTCTCTTGTTCATTGCGTCAGAGGACTCCTTCTTGCAGGCCGCCTCAAAGAAGGGCGACTGGCTGAGGACATCCTCGTGAGCGGCAAAGAGACGTCCCTCGCGGCCGATGGTAAGGGTGACAATCGGCGAGGGAGTGATGTTGATGGGCTGAGCAGGCGCCGCTTCGTGCTCTATGATAGAGTTCTGCAGCTTAGACACCTTTGCCTTGACATGCTCCTTGGCGGAGCCTGGCTTCTTTAGTCTTGAGGACTTGTCCACCCGGTTCTGGGGCTGGTCCTGCGAACGGAAAGCACGCTTGAACATTTTGGCGGGCAGTATATATTTGAATGGACTAAAGAACGAGGTGTCTTGGTGGAGTTTGTGTTTAGAGTGCATAAGACGCTCCCACGGTCTACAGAAGACTTATATTGACAAAGAGAGCGACGAATAAAGGAGCGAGCGAAGGATGGTGAGAATGGGGGAGAGGGATGCTTTCGTTGAAAATAATGAGTGAATGACGCACAAACAAAAAAAGGATTGTCGGGGTCCGGGCGCGGAAAGACCACCTTCTTATAATCAAAGAAGATGTTCTTTTCGCGAGAGCTTTGCGACCCTGCTTGGTTTGCGTGTGGGGAGAGGAGGAAGAGAAGAGAAAGAGAGGCAGAGGCAGCTGGTCTCCACTATTTGTACCTCTCCAAACAGGTACCGATTGACCGTGAATCTGACGGCGATAATTGGTGTCTCAGCCACCACGGCACCGGGCGTCAGAGCAGGTATCCAGTACTTGGGACGCCATACAAAAGCTACCGGCGCCAAGGTCGCCAACACATGGCGTCGACATGCAGGTCGACATCACCCAATGGCAGGGCTGGCCAAATGACTGGACGGCAGCTTGATTGCGGACATGCAGTCACACACCAATTGGAGGTGCCACCAAGCGGTATATTCGCCCCCCTCCCGGCTCAACCAAATGGACGAGCAGAAACCAAGAGCAAGAAGATAACCGCTGCACTCCGGGTTGGGGGGTGGAGGGGCAGCTGAATAACACGGCAAGCCAAATCACTTAGCACCAAGTGTCGTGAACAAGAGCACGCCGGATCGGAGGGCCGAACCAGCCAATGTCTCTGCCAGAGACGGCCTCCTTGCATGGCATAAGTACCTCAGGCCACGGCCACATGCTGTACAAGCATGTAACATGTTGAATCGAACAGGTCAATTTTGGGGACTCGGCCATCCATTGCTCCGACGCCTTGATTTTACTTTGTTCTATTAGTAGCAGTGTGCTACCTAGTACTCTTGATTCCTCTTTGTGTACCGAGTACATGGGAACTTGCTTCCACTGTGCTCTCTCCTCACAGTACGGAGTAAATCAGTCTCCTAGCTCTCAAACAAGCAATACCTAATTATAGCCAAATTGCAACTGTCTCTCCCATCGAAGCGACCCACTACAACAGCCTCCCAAGGTTGTTAAGTCTTCCGTAGTATAGTGGTCAGTATGCAAGCTTGTCACGCTTGAGACCCGGGTTCAATTCCCGGCGGGAGAGATCCGCCAGCTTCGAAATCTTTTTTTGTATATTTTTACCTTTGACTATGCTGTCGATATACCCAATAGTAATACGCCGTGTTTTTTCACGCCCCCTCTCATTTTGCTTTTTTTCCCTCATTTTTACGTTCTCCAGGCGCTTCATTGGGGGGGAGCATCTTGCTGGTACCTCTACCACGTGGTGCCGCCAAACCCCTCTTTCAAAAACATAGGGGCAAAGTACTGTGACGTGTTCCATGGAGGGGTTGACGGCCTCAACTGCTCGCAAGCCTCACTTTGCATCGCCCCGGGCAACGTTTCGTCCCCTGTGATCCAAACGCCATCCGCCACGCATACGTCTGTATGTCAACTAAACATATGATCATGTGCAATGGGCGTGTCAACGTGTACTCGGGGCACCTCCGCCGGAACTGTTTCAACCCCCTTCTCCTGGGCATGGGAGCAGAACATGTAAGCAGTAGAAGGCTACGGATTGGTTCTAGTCAGGAACGCGAACGGTTCTAAAATTGGTTCTAGGTTAAAACAATACTCTAAACCACTCTCCCCACAATGACAGCTCATCAATGAGGCTTTTTCATAGGAATAAAACGACTGCCGCCGAGCATCGGTCTGGTCCCTTGATGCGTCACAACACACCCAAAGAAACCTCCGATTAATGTTGAGTCAAAGGGTCGCCATCACTTTACCCCTCCATCAACCATGGCATCTAGGCCCCAAGCGGGGCTTCTTGTATAATGACGCGGGGTCGAGTGAGCGACTCCCGCACGCCAACAAAGCCCTGCATGAAGATAAAGCCTATGGCCATTGTTAGCCGTTGGTCAACGCTCTGGCAGCAGACGCAGGGACCTTACTAATTGGAGCCAGAAGAACAAAGCCGATGCAGTATGCCGTCACCGCCTCTTGGGAGCCAACCTCCGCTTGGTCGAGCCAGAAAAACGACCACCAACCGGTAGCAGCATGTCCAATTGCAGCCCAGCCGAGGTACAAGCCGCTGAGCACAAGAAGGCCAAAGAGGTAGGCGCCGATTGACTAGAGGGCACGTCAGTTTAGTAGCCATGGCTTGCGTTGTCCAACTCACAAAGGAGCGTCTGATGCTGTTGAGATACAGTATCTCAATCACCATGATGACGGACGCGATCCCATACAGGTTGATGATGACAAAGGCCTTGAACCATCCCTCGCCAAAAAGGTCACTGACTGATTCAGCACCTATGTTAGTAGAGTATTTACTTTGGCCAGAGGGTATCAAAGGTTCCTACATGGCGTATTTGAATCGGGCGGCGGTGGTGCCATTGCATCCCTGAACTGATCTTCGCCGGCCTCTTCTAGCTCGTGTGGTCGCGTAATGAACCAGTAAATTGTCGTATTCATAAAAGAGAATACAACTGTAGTAATGTAGAACATAGTAAAGTAAAATTGCTTGCGCAGGCTAGCCAGGTTTCTGGGTAAAGACATGAGCCTGACAATGTACCATTCAATACCTCCGTTGATTTCCTCGGAGTCTGGGTAGTAGAGGTGAGTGAAGGTCCAGGACTGGTTTGCAAAGCTGCGTTAGCTACATGCCCATCACAGATGCGGTTATTTTTCCACCTACAAACGTGATGATGTAGTACAAGAGAACCAGGGCGCCGCTGATGAGCGCAAAATCGTAAAAGAGTCGCCAGTTTGAGAGTGTTGTGTCTTCTGTAAGCTTGTAGTTCAGAACCATGACGGCAGTAGCAACGAGATATGCAAGGATGACACCGCGGAAGAAGACGAGCACATTTTGCGGTATGAAGCCCCAGGGAGAATGACTGGCGCGAAGGAACACAGGCTGTTCAGGAGCAGTACATCAGTAGAGAAACCAGTAGGCTATATTGAAAGACTGGTAACTTGTGCTCACATGGTCTTGTAGTATCGTGGTGCCTGGATAGCCACTTGTGGCACCAAGTAGAGGTGTCGAGTCCATGTTTTGCCGTGCGCTAGGTGACTATGTATGGCTTTCAAAATAGTTTATGCCCAAAGTACGAGCAGTAAGGTTGCAATAATTCTTCAGCGAGCAGACTACCCGTTCCGATCAAGCCGCGAAGCTGAAGAGTCAGATACGAGGAGATTTTGTGCGATAGGATTGAGTCTCTGAACAGCGAGAGGAGAAAGGATTGTTATTATCGAGGAAAAGTCAAGATGCCATTTCCATGTTCAAATAACAAGCACATATAAGTGCTGGGATGACCATTGGGAAAGACAGTTGCGATGCAGTGCCGAGCGGAAGGTTCGGGGGCACCATTTTCAGCAATTAGAATGGAAGGTGAACCTCAAGTATTCAATTTTTTGTTTTATTTCCGATGTATTTTTACATTGTTATACACTCAATAATGCCGTAGCCAGTTGTTCCACAAGTCGGAACCAGATGACTTGCACCGTCTTCAGTCATTCCTCTTACCAGAACTTGCCGCGCCCTCCTTCTGCATGCCCTCGCATCCAGTCAACTTTCCAGCCCACTCTTCTGCCTTTCCGTATCCCTGGTTGGGGTCTCTTTGTTCTCCGGCCTTTTTCATTGCTGCGAGGCCGGCTGCTTTATCTTGCGCTCCCGAGGCGGACCAGGATTGGGAACCGCTGATGCTACCAATAGTCGACTGTGAGTGAACAAGACATTAGCATTATGACAAGTACAAGGACATGCTTGACAACTTTGCATACCTCCGCGGCACCCTTGATATACTGCGCATGAGCGCCCATTAGGCCCTGCTGCTGCTGCTGCTGGTTATTGTTGTTGTTGTTGTTGTCGCCACGGTTCTCCATTGTGATTATTGGCAATGATGAGCTCTAGGGTAATTGGTTTGAATTGACTTCAGATGGCAATAATATAGCTATCTCTTAATAGATTAATAGCAGCAAGAGAGCAGCCAGAAGAAACAACCGTCTCTCTCCTTGATTTATACTGTCCAGCCCCAAACTCTAGATTACAAGCGATGACATACTCCCTTCAACAGCTTCCATGTCCATGACATCAGCCCCCGCATATCGAGGCAATCTATCCCGAAAACCTTCAAAAGCGGCTGGAGGTACGTACCGATGCAAGCTGGGAGCTCGGGTGGGGCTGATCACACAGCCTGACACCTGATTGGCCCGTGCGCATTCTGAGAGCCACCATGTCCAGATCGTGTTAGAGCTCGCGTGGCTTCAATTTTGGGCCAGATCAATAAGTGTTGCGACTTGGCCAGAACAGCGCCGCAACCCCTCTGGATCCCGGCCGTTTGAACGAATCTATCGCCAATTCGATACTGCGGAACACCTGTCGATTCACGAAATACGATTACGATGTTTTCAGGGCTCCAGAACCCGCGGAATATCGCCGCGCAGCTCATGAATTTTGGGCTGGTGCTGTCTACGGCATTCATGGTGTGTTGTCGCTCTGCTCCGTCGCATGCGCTCCCATGTGGCGCATTATGCTTGGAGGAATAAACATGATTCTAACTGTCGCATAGATGTGGAAAGGCCTCTCCATCGTCGCCGATTCCCCCTCTCCGATCGTCGTCGTCCTCAGCGGTAGCATGGAGCCAGCATTTCAGCGAGGCGACCTGCTCTTGTTGTGGAACCGTGAACTGTTTAGCGAAACCTCAGTCGGCGAGATCGTTGTCTACAACGTAAAAGATAAAGATATCCCTATTGTTCACCGAGTCGTACGAAAGTTTGGTCATGGGTAGGTAAAACACCTGCTATGAGAGGTCTACATTCGCTTACGGTCCCCATAGAGACAAGGCAAGGCTTTTGACAAAAGGAGACAACAACGTCGCCGATGATACCGAATTGTAAGTTATGCATCTTGCTGCACATAATTTTTGGTCTTGCAACCCGTGGTTGTTGGTATTAATCTTTTCCCATAGGTACGCCAGGGGGCAGGATTATTTGGAGCGCAGTGATATTATCGGAAGTGTGATTGCATATGTGCCTTTTGTAGGCTATGTCACGATATTGCTGTCGGAATATCCATGGCTGAAAACAGTCATGCTGGGCATAATGGGCCTGATGGTTGTGTTGCAGCGGGAATAAGATACGAGATACGATATACAATCTATGCGAGATATGAAAAATTGTTAGAGCACTATCAAGTCGCAAGGCAAGGCTGGCCTGCTGGTCTGGTCTGGACAAAGACCATTTTTCGATATCCCTGTGACTCGTTTTGCTTACGGGGCGCTCCGTGCAGAGATTCTCGATTCTAGGCGCTTTCCGGATTTAAAGTGGCATGGATATGGAGCGCTACACCAACTCTTAATTTTGAGGCTATGCTTTAATTTTCGGCGAGTCCACTCGAATGCGTCTTCGGCTCGGCAGTCTGCACCACAGCCTCGGGAACGGGGGCTCTGACATGGCGGAGAGGAGCCTTTGATTTGCCTTTGGCCTTGGCAACCTGATCACGGACTTTTTTCTCCTAGACGATTTCCATAATCGTCAAATGCCGAAGCAGCTGCATGGGCTGCGGATAGAGACAGCGGCTGCTGCTACTAACAGGAGGTCGCATCATGGATGTGGACCCTCCTCGCCACTATTTGTCGTGGGATTTTTTCCGCTAGCACCAACAACTAACACACGGGGGGCTTGGCCAATTTCCCGGTTTGCCATGCCATGATGCTGCTAGCAACATGGTATTTAATAGCCTGAGTGTTGGCCCTCACTTGGGATCGCGATTAGTTTTTACACACTGCAGTCATTCGCTCCATTGTTCGTTTTAGCAGCGCAAATCTTGCCGCCCATTCTTGGGTTTACACGCTCGCTTTCGTGCCATTTTTGGTTACAGTCAATCATTTTGAAATACTATTCGTTTTACGCGCCTTTTTTTCGATAGCCACTGTTGCGATTGGAAAAAATTAGCGGCTTTTTTGGTATACACCAGCTTTTTCTGAACATCTTCACAGTTCAGGATCAAATTTGTCGCCAAACCCGAGATATCTTCTGTCATGGCTTCCCAAGAGACTCCCCAGATGACTGAGAAGCCGGCGGAGAATGTTACTGCAGCACCCCTTTCGGTGCCTGCTCCCTCGCACTCGCTTCCTCAGGAGCTTGCCGCTGCGGGATACCAGCCATACTACCAGCCATACCCAGGCCAGCAAGTCGTAGCACCGGCCCCGGTACAGACGAGCAAGGCTGAGGAAATCTCGAGAGTGGTAGCCCATGGCGTTGCGGTTGTTCTGGGTGCCATAGGCTTAGGCCTCTCATTGGGATCTCTCAGCTCTGGCTATATCAGCGTGGCTATTGCTGCCTGCCCTGCTGTACGTTTCCTTTCTCTACATAAACTCGCATAGCCCAGACTGACTTATACGTATCTACAGTCCGCCATTGCCCTGCTTTGGAGTTTGGCAGAAGTCATCACCAGGGCAGCTCGGAAGTTCAAGTCTGGCATCCATCCCGGCGCACATGTCGGCATGTGTCTCATCATCTGGTTGCTTTCCGGCATCTTGGGTGGCATTCTCGCCGCATACGTCGCTCTGAACACGGAGAGGAATGAGGAGGACTGCTACTACCGCAGCACTTACCATACGTACTACGTTTGCTCCCCGGAGGACCTTTATCCTAGGGGCAAGGTTCTTGGCGCGGCCGTCATCACTTGTCTCCTCTTTGGGCTGTTCTTCGGTCTCTTTATCGACGCTTGCATCTGCACCCACAGGCGCAACACTGCTGCCAAGCGCCCCATCATGGTTATTGCGCAGCCTCAAAACTGGCCTGCTGCTACCCAAGGATGGCAGCCTATGCCGCAGCACGACGCATCCACGGAGAATGTCCAGGTCCAGACTCCTGCTGCTACACAGGGGCCAGCCATTAGGGAATACTACGCCCCGGCATGATGAAAGGGAGCCTTGTTGAGGAACGAGGCGGGATGAGAATGTTACGGATGGATGATTTTCTTTGAAATTATTGGCGGCGTATGATTCTACGAAGAGTTCGGCGTTGGCTGGCCGTATTTAGATAACGTATACCTCTATAATGATGCTACCTTTGAATAGGCTGTGCTTCAGCCTGAAACTAGATCACTGTTTTTTTTCTACAGCTCCTCTTTTCTTCGCTCTTCAGCCCAATGGGCCTCTGTTGCCTGGGTACTATTTTCCTGCATGACTCCTCCGTCCGTCAATATGGAACCTGGTGGACCCCCTCTCGTAGACCAGCCAAAATTTAAGCTACCCCTGGCCCCTTTCCAAAACGGGCAATGGCCGAATCATCGCATCGCTCGACTTGTGGGATATTAACCCGGCCAATGGGCGCACAAGCAGCGCAGTTCGCACCAATCATGGGGAACCTGACATGCAGAAACCTGGCAAGCAGGGGGCTCCCCGTCTCACGGCGGGGGCTCCAAGCGTCCTTCAACTTGTATTTAGCGAGTTGTGCCAGATTCTGGAAGGCTGTGAGCCTTTTTGCTCTTTTTTCGCTTTAGTGCTTGGTGAGGCCGACACGCGAAAGAAACCTGGGCGTAGCCGAGGGCTTTTCGTTGTTGCATCTTGCATGGTCTCTTTTCTGGCTGTGCTCGTTTGAGGCTTTGCTGTCGTTTTGGCGGTGCTGTTTCTCTTTTGAGAGTTCTTGGCCTGCAGATGAGTTGACAAGTCGCACGGAATCGGTATATAGCCCTTGTTTAAAGCCTTTCACTCCTTTTCTTTTGGTTTCCGCGTTGCCAGATTTCAGATTCGTCGCATTTCGCTCATTCTTCTCGAACCAACCCGTCTTTCCTTTCTTTCGCTTTTGCCCGCCCAATCAGACAACACCTTCAATCAATCTTCAAACCTGAGCGTCAATCTATCGGAACAATAACCCGCTTTTCTATTTACCACCACCGTCCCAATCGACGCCATGTCTTCACCTCAAGATCCTCCTCCCCAGGAGACGGAGAAGACGGCGCAACCGGTCGCTACAACGGCTCCTTTCGCGATCCCTGCGGGACACATGATGCCTCCCGCGGCATACCAGCCGTACGTTTACACCGCGCCGGCGCCAGTCGCCTTCACTCCCTATCCGGCACCGCAGCAGGCCTTTGAGGAGCCAAAGCCGGCGTCGAACAAGGCCTGGGAAATCTCAAAGATGGTGGGCCACACATTGTCAATCATCCTCGCCGCGGTGGGCGTCGGCCTCGGCTTCAGCACCCTCAACTACTACTACTTCACCTACACAGTCGTCATCGCAGCCGCGCCTCCAGTAAGCCTCTCCCCCATCGTCATTGTGTTCCAATCTCTTCGCGAGCGCAAAAAAACTAACCCAATTGCTCCTTTAGAACATCATCGCCCTCCTCTGGAGCCTCGCCGAAATGATCACCCGCGTAGCCCGCAAGTTCAAAGCCGGCATCCACCCCGGCGCCCACATTGCCCTCTCCCTCATCATCTTCCTCGTCGCCGTCATCCTGACGTCCCTCTTCGGGCCCTGGTTTCAAAACTCCTGGTACGGCGGCGGCGGCGGCAACGGCATCGACGACGACTGCTCGTACAAGTGGAACTCCACCACGCACGATTACGTCCTTGTCTGCGAGAATAGTGCTGCCTACAGAGAGGCTGCTCAGCGCAAATTCGATCACGAGAAGAGCGTCGCCCTTGCTGCGGCCGTCGTCAGCTATCTCGTTGCTGCGATCCACTTTGCCCTCTTTGTAGGTGCTTGCGTCGATACGTCCAAGGCAAACTCGTATGCTTCGCGGCCCATCTACATCATTGCGCCGCCCCAGATGCAGGGGTGGCAGCCGATCCAGCAGGCTCCTGTCCAGGCTCCTGTCCAAGCTCCTGTCCAAGCTCCAGTTCCAGCTCCCGTCCCAGCTCCGGTTCAAACTACAACTCGGGATATGCCCCCGGCAGAGAGCGAAGAGCAGAACCAGAGCAAAGAAAAGGGCAAGGAGCCCGCTCGGGGGGATGAGATTGTAGAACACTATGCCCCGAGTGGTTCACAAGCTTGAACGAGCCGGATCGGAGAGATGCCAAGTTAGTAATGTCTGGAATGAATCGATTTTGGGAGAAATATTGTAGCATGTACCGAGAATGCGGCGTTGGTTGTTATCGTCGTGTTGAAGATACCCGCGTAGTCACGACTTTCGAGTCCTTCTCACTGATAGACGCAAATAATATATATATATTTATATAGTAATTAATACGATAATGTGCTGCGTGTCATACGGACGATGATTATATGATGATGCTATCAATCCATACATTTTAAAAACACCCAAAACCTGCAATCCCACATCGCCAAAATCCTGAATCATGGGTATCCATTCCTTTCTCCAAAACCCATAACCTTTCTTTTCTTATATATTGAGGCCGTGGCATCATTCATTTCCAATTATACTAAGGAGCGTTTTAAACATGTCCACAAGACGTAGAAGACGGTACACACAAAAGCAAGTCCCGCCGTGTGCTGTTGGTTTAAAGACCATCCGAGTCTTCCCAACGCCTTGCGACCAGTCTGCGTATCTTCTTGGGACTACTACCGTTGCTGTTGTGGCCGGACCGAGCACCATCGTTGCTGATCTTTATACGCTCCAACTTGCGACCGAGGCTCGAAACGTCATGCTTCGACGTGGAAGCACCACCGCTGCTACTGGCCACGGAAAAGTCCTCGCGCTCCTCCAAGGGCTTCCTCTTGCTCGGGCTGCGGCTTGCAAGCTCCCTCTTTAGGATGGTGTTTTCACGTCGCAGACGCTCGACTTCTTGCGTAAGGTTTTCTACCAAGACGTTTTCTTTGTCGAAATCTTCCTCGAAGCCGGTGTCCAGGCCGCGCTCCAAAATGTCGACCTTGCGGTCCCAATGTTCTTCATGTCGCTCCTTTTCGATTTGCATAGAAGCCTTGAATCGAGCGAGCTCGACTGCAAGTCGCTGCTCAAACTCAAGAGCGCACTCCTCTCGGATGGCGGCTTCCATATCAATCATGCGATCCTCCGTACTAAGGAGATGAGCCTCGGCCGCAATACGGGCCTCGCTCTGCACTTCGATCTCGTCTCGCAGCTGTTCAATCTCATCGCTCATTCTCGCGATTTCCAGCGCCGCAATTTCCATGGTCACTCTCTCATCAGTGGCATTGACCGGCGAAAAATGGCTTCTGACCGAACCAAAGCCAGCATTGCCGAATGGTCGTGGGGTATGTGGTGCGGCATGCACGGGGCTAACTGCTCTACCAAGCCCTGGGGGACCGCCTTGTGACAGGATAGTAGCAGTGATGGAAGGAGCACGAGCAACAGTAACTTCTCTAGCAAGAGCGCTGTACCGAAGAATCTGGGATGTTGCGTTGAAGTCGCCCTGTGGATCTGCTGCAACAATCATGACGCCCCTTTGGGGGTTCCGGCGAGGAATATGAGAATAAGACCCTGATGTAGATGGGAAGGAGTTGGAGAAAAGGATCTCGGTAAGTTTACATTGCCTGTAAGGGACAACATTGGGCTGCAGGAATGTTAGGCGACCCTTCTTTGATACATGTCTGAAGCGAGAGGGAAGAAAGAAAGAAACCTACTTTGCCAGAGCTGGTCTCGCTTTGGGCTTGTAGGCATTGCCCAAGATACATGAGACTCTCGTTGATCTTTCCCGCCTCCACTAATGTCGCGCCTTGGGTCTTTGCATCCCTGGCCCTCTCGCTTCCCGCGAGATCGACAATTGTAAGCTTGCTTCCACTCCAAGAATTGTTCTTCCAGCCAAAGGACCTCTTCTTGACCTCGAAGCAGAAGAAGCCGTGACTCCTGCTAGAGACACTGTTGCTCCCTGTACCAGCCACTCGCCTTTCTTGCAAGCCGGTCTCAAGGACCAGGATAGCCTCTCTGACATCGGTGCAGACTACCTTGCGAAGACCAGCAACTACCTTGCGGTCGGGGGAAAGCTCGGTTGGTTTGTACAGAAGGGGCCGGCGACGGTACTCCTTGGTAGACGGTGATTTGCTGGCGGGGGTGAGGAGATCGTAGATGCGATCGTTGTGGACTTCGTACATGGAGACGACGACGACGTACTCGGCGGCGGGATCGCAAGGGACCACGAAATCACTGACGTCCGGAGACTGGGGGAGCGCGGATAGCATTGTCGAATGGCGGCGTAGAGTTCGTCGTTGGCTCGAACCTAGCATACTGCTCTCGCCCTTGATGTTTTGTTTAGCAGTTGTCTTCAGACGGCTGGCCGCGGTCAATGACATGAATGGCCTCTCCAACACCCGCTTGGGCGATGGAATACTGGCGATTGTATTGGATCTGGCTATTCCCAGAGACTGCTGAGCAGAGCCATCCTATTGCTTCTTCTGGCGCAGCGTCTCCTCGGCTTCGCTAACAGGCCTGACACTTTTCGGGCTTGTCGCTGCTGAACCGGGAAAGGCGCCAGGCATTTGCTGCACCTTTGACGGGATTCTGCTAGGGGTAGGAGGCTTGACGTGCAAAAGGGCTGACTGGGCTCGTACCATCATGGGCGTGGTTGATCTAGAACCCCCACCACGAGATGACTGCATTGGGTCTGCATTCACTGTGTCGAGAAAGTGTGTTGCCGTGACGAGTGTGGCTTCGGACGAATCACAAGCTTGGAGAGAATCGAGGGTTGGTGATTGGGCGGATTCAACCATGTTCTCGCTGATTGATCGAAAAATGACATCCGTCGCCAGCTGCGTTATGCCTCGCTGGCTACGGTTGCCGAGGATCGTATGCGTCTGCCGTCGGGTTAGATCGAGGAGGGCAAATTTTGAACGGCCTGCTGCTGCTCTCTCCATACCTTGCCCGAGCCGGTGACACCGAGCGTGGCCACGACGGCATCAGTTCCTTCGCCACCTTGAGGCGCCAGGACGCCTTCGATAAGGGATGAGGTATCCGTGCAGTGGAACACATCGAGCTGGCTGGCATCTTCTTCAAAGACTTGGGTGAAGCCAAATCTTTCGATGGTCCTTCGTCGATCTGGTGGTGGGTTCAGCGTGATGTGGGACGGATGCAGGCCATTTTCAGGGTCCTCAACGTCGAGTATGCGCTCGGTTTGGGGTGCCCCTGGATACGGAGGTCTCAGCCGAAGAAAGACCTCGAAGAGATTTTGGGATTTCGATGCAAGCTCCATAACGATATGATGGCAAATGCAGCCAGAGCAGCACGCTTAGAAAAGAAAAGAAAAGCAAATTAAATATTGTACGCGCTGATAATTCGAGGCTTGGGGATGGGGTTCTTAAAATGATGGCCTCCTTAAGCACGATTTAATTCTTGTACGCGAGGGCTGCTGCTCCACTGTTTATCTCTAGTCCCACGTTTTTTGGTACTGCTGGCCGGGCAACGACAAGCGCGTACCCACTTACACGCGCGGCTGTTAGAAGGGCGCTAGTGGGCGGGATGGAAAAAAATTAACCCCACAAGAACGTTACGAAAAAATGGGGACATACAATCAAGCAAATGCCGGACTTTAGCCTAGAGATTCAGGCCTCAGGCACAAAAGTAAGCTGTCAAGTTTCCTAGAGTACGTACCTCATCGGTCCCGAGGCGGCGCAGCAGGACCAGCTTCCGCCTGGCAGCCTGACTCCACCCCCTCACTTTCGCAATCTAGGACTTTCACCATCACTCACTCACTCATGCATGCGCTTCATTTGCGTGCGAGCAATGCTGAGCATCTCCTCATCATAGCCAAGAGAGAACTTTCTGGCATCTTTTCTGTTCCATCAAAATTTGTTCTTCGTGTCTCTCGAAACGATAAGCCAAAGGGCGCGCCATGTTCAGCCAGCATGTCGTATGCTCGTCGTTAGGCAGACTCAGCAGCCTCTGGATTGGATAATGGTGCCTAGCGTTTGAGGAACCATGTCCTCCCACGACAGCTGACCCTCTGAGTTGGCGGCTGGAACTCATTTGAGCCCTTCCATTTTCTTCGCCACTCTTCTACTTCACGACGGGACTTTTGAAATGAGCTGCGTTCATTATTACTATCGCTAAATGTGGTAACAGGTCACTGATCGCCAAGCACAAAACACCCTTGCAATGAGCTTTGTCGCATCGCTCAGCAGGAAAAAAACCTTACGCCATTACCATTATTCCCACAAGCAGCCTCCTTCCTACCGGCTTTTTTTACTCAGGTCAC
This sequence comes from Trichoderma arundinaceum, assembly GCA_025919625.1. Taxonomy (NCBI): domain Eukaryota; kingdom Fungi; phylum Ascomycota; class Sordariomycetes; order Hypocreales; family Hypocreaceae; genus Trichoderma; species Trichoderma arundinaceum. The sequence goes on from JAMQTF010000016.1 coordinate 278,191, forward strand.
TCTGTCGCCAGTCTACTAGTTGAACTTCATCCGTTCAATGTATGCCATTGCGTACTCCACTAGCGATGGTCAGTATTCATCACTCAAGTGATTAGACTCGCACCTCGAGGTGGCTTACATTGAGTTTCCATCTTCTCGTGCCCTGCCATATGCCACGTCTCGTTTATCCTGTCCTCCTCATCACCGCAGCAGGGACAGAAAACGAAGTGGGTTGGCATGGGCGAGAGTTCAGGGGTCGGCAACAATCGATCCCTTGGCGTGCTAGGTGCATTGAATCTGCTCGTTCTCCTGCTCTGAGAAATCTCTTCACTGTTGTATGGACTCTCAGACAGAAGTCCCTGCTGAGGCACTGCGATTGGATCGCACCACGCGCCAAAGCCTCGAAGGTCACGACTCCTCTGTGCTCTAGCGGCACTTGGGAGAGGATCAACTTGGCCACGACGGTACCGTTGAGATTCATCTGGGGGAGGGGATGGGAGATGATATCTCCTGGGTTTCCTGGGCTCCCTTGTGAGGTCTTGACTTCTCGCTCCCCGTGATGACACTGATGGTTCAACCAAAACGGAATCGAGCTCATGTGACGAGCGATGTGATGAGGAGTATTGATCAACGGCTTCATGTGCTTCTGAATAGCGACGACGCTTCATTGATGGACCCGAATGGTATTCTCTGTGGCTCTTATGTGACCTGGAGTCGTCATTGGCGCCATTGTGGATTCGAGACTCCATATGGCCATCCCGGGCCCTCCTTATGTCAGCCCTGCTATAGCCAAGGCTCATGGCGAGTTCTCTTGAGGAACTGGGCGACATTGTGCCCATATTGATGGAGCTCATATTCAATCAATGAAATGAGATGCTGTGCTGAAGACTGTTTGCGTGGAACCTATCCTTGGTTGCATAGGACGGCGGCGGTAGGCCAGGGGAGGCGACGAGGAGGTATCTGACAAGAAGCTAACAGAATATAGGTATGCAGGAGGATTTAACAGTAAGACTCTATTAGACTAAACTCTATGCGATGTTTTGCGGTTGGTTCTTGGTGAAATTCGAGTTGTTGGGTATGAAGAGGAGAGAGTGATGGGAAGGAGGGTGGTCGGGAGGGGACGGCTTTTATACCCTGGGCGCCCGAGGAGGGAGCCCCCTCGCTCTCGGCCAATGAGAGCCCCCTACTTGGCACTACCTACTCCGACCTACCTTATCCTCCTGACGTCTCTGCACATGCTACCCTCCGTCATCTCCATCATTCACTTGCATTAACTCTCCAGACATGCCGGCTTTTCCTTACTTGGGTCACTATCGTCGTCGGCTACCATCTCCCCTTGAATGCATACACATGCAATGCACTTTCCTACCACTGGCCATCGCTGGCATCACTTCTCATTACGACTATGGTTAGAGACGTCAAGTGACGATACTACCATTACAAGAATTGAATTTCTTGGACCTGCAGCCCGTGCAAGCACATTATTCTCTTTTTAGCATCCTTTGTGGTTGTTCGCAGCTGTTCTGTCAGGGCCATGTCTTGCCGTCTACTCCAAAAGTCCTAGACACTTCCTTGTACTACGTCGCTAGCTTACGACGCAGCCTTACAATTTTCCTTGTCTATTGGCCAATTGTAGTTGATTTGCAGCCCATTGTCTATGTCGCTGCTGCCACCATGTAAATACTCTTCGGTCGCCTCACAGGGATGAGGCCTAGAAGACTGCTACTGCTCGGATGTTATGAGGCCTTTTCTCCCCCATGCATCCTGCACCGGCGCTCTTCATTTTGGCTACGCCTATCAATATCAACATCAAGCCCATCATTCTCATCACTTCTGTTGGTATAACTAGTAACTTATCTTCTATATCACCTCCCTACAACGCTTATATCTACTTAGAGTATGGACACAGTAGGCTCATGGTACCGAAACATAATCATCAAGTTAGACTATTTCCACTTCTATAGTAATACATAATGAAAATAAATTAAATTAATGGAGTCTATCAAGGTCTAGTGCAGCATGTCTATAGAAAGCTGGTCGTCGTTGTCCGGAAGTTGATGAGATGAGGTCCTCAGAAACCAGCTGAGTCATCATAAATGATAAGTCATCAAGAATGGATGAGTCATCAATAGCGCCTTGTGACTTAGTCAGCGGGGTCAAGTGTGGTCTGCGTACGACGCTTCCACGCAATCATTAGCCATTTTTATATGAATGTAACTTGGACTCTGTCCTAAAACAAGGACGAAGGATCCTCCTACCCTCCTTGCCAAAAAAAAATTTCTCCCCAATTGAGGCTTCACATAGATAGTAAAACGGCCGGGCGCTTATAGAATTTTCATGTGAGGCTCTTCCCATACCAAGTTACAAAGCGGAGGCCGCAGGGGCAAATAGAGGGAAAAAATGGGGTGGAAAATAGGACGGCAGGGCTAAATTGAGGGAAAGCCTGTGCTAGCATTAATGGGGAGCCACACCGCGGCTAAAATTGGCTGGGCTGGCTATGCAGGATTAAGCTTGAGCGCGTGCGTGCTGACGCGCCGGAGACATTTGCAGGACGACCCGGAATTACAGCAATTGGCATTTGGTCGTTTTATTCGGACTCGGTTAATAGAAGGCCGTGGAATATTGAAGACTGGGATTTTTTTTAACTTTGTTTTCGCCCCCATCTTCTCTAGGCTTTTTTTGTACCGTTTTGGTAGACATGCCTCCTCGGAAGCGCACTAGGGATGAGGGCGATGCTGCTGCTGAACCTGTTGCCAAGCGGCGATCATCACGTCAGGCGGCGGCGGCGGCGTCGGCGTCGATAAGGAAAGCTGATGAGAAGGAAGATGCAAAAGTGACTGAGGTGAAGAAGAGCACGCCGGCAAAGAAGCGTGCTGCCGGTGAAAAGGATAGCAAGAGTGAGGGCACCAAGAAGACAAAGACTACGGCTAAAACTACCACGACGACGGATGAGAAGAAGAAGGAGAAGGCCACTACTACCGCAACTAAGAAGGGCAGCAAACCCAAGGCAAACAAAGAAGAGGATGGCGATGATGAGCCTAAAGCACCGTCAAGTGGCAAGACAACTAGCAAGGGCGACACCAAGAGCTCGCGGGCCGTGTCTGAAGATCCAGACGTCGACTCGATCCCAACTGTCAACCCTGAGGCGCCGCGACATGACGGCGAGTGGTACTGGCTGATGAAGGCAGAGCCCGAGTCTCGCTTTGAGAATGGCATTGATGTCAGATTCTCGATTGACGACTTGCGCTCGAGGGAGAAGCCGGAGGGTTGGGATGGTGAGTGTTTCCTCGCATTCGGGCTTCATGGATAAGACTTACTGATGGATGTTCATTCTTTTAGGCATAAGGGCATATGCCGCGCGTAATCACATGAGGAATATGAATGCCGGCGATAAGGCGTTCTTCTATCACTCTAATTGCAAGGAGCCTGGCATTGTCGGCGTCATGGAGATTGTCAAGGAGTTTTCCGAAGACAGTTAGTCCCCCCTTGCAGCTCTATCTTATCTATTCTTATTCTTATTCTTATTCTTATTCTTTCATGAAGAAACGGAAAAAGGCTGACACATGTTCAGAGAATGCTCGCCGTCCAGGGACACCTTACTTTGATCCGCAATCTTCAAAGGACAATGTCCGCTGGAGCCTAGTCCACGTCGAATTTAGGAAGAAATTCGCCGTGCCCATTGGCCTCAAGGAGCTGCGCGAGCTGGGAAAGTCGGGCGGTCCGCTGGAGAACATGCAGATGTTGAAGCAGGGGCGGCTGAGCGTGAGTAGGGTGAGCGCAGAGGAGTGGAAGGCTCTCTGCGAGATTGCAGATGAGAAGGCTGAGGAGGCTGGGTTGAAGCATGAGACGACCAAATTGGTCAAGTGAGTTCTAATATCTGGAGGGGCGAGAGAGTGGGTGTATGAGTGTCTATGTGTGTGGGATTGAAAGTGAAATCGTGGTGGGATGAGTGATTTTGACCGTCTTTTCGGGTTCCTCAGAGGAGGATGTGCGTCCTAGTGAGTGGATGTAATATGCTGAGCGACGCGTGGGCAACTTCTTGCTGCTGTAATAATATGTTTAATGCGAAGAGATCTACGACCAACTACGGCTCATCTTACCAACGACCCGGTATGCCTCCAAAGTGCAGTCTCCAGACCGCTGGGCGATGAATATTTCGCACGCCATATGCTGTCAATGATGCGCTGCCCTCTCCAAAACGCAATCCCTCTCTCAGTCGCAGTTGCACAGCTTGTGGATTCATCGACGTCAATCATGCATGGATAGATGTTAGGCTGCCTCAAACTAAATTAGATCAGGTTGCGTTTGGTAGTACTAGTCGAATACGACCGGCTTCCCCATCGCTGAAGAGTAAGGAAAAAAATGAGTGGCGGTAAAAAGGGGGAGAGGGAACTGTCTAGTATAGTTTGAATAGCTTCATCCGAAAGTCCTTGCGATGGAAGCCCGGAGATTCTTGTGGAAAGGTGGGTTTGTGTATTTGTATGACTTGAATGATTGACGGTCAAGTACGCACGAGAGTTGGTGCAAATCCAATGAGTTCATGTATGAAAGGTTCAATCACGTCATTGTGCCCCGTTAATAGTTGGATAGAAGATTCTCGAGATCAGGACAGGAGGTTGATGATGAGTCCAGAGTTAGAAGTATATGCCTTGTATGATGAGTGTCCTTGAAAGATGAAATGAAATGACTGATATGGTTTGAAATCCAATGCTCTTACCTGAGATTGAACTGCTCCCGAATTATTGATCGTTGGCCTTTGTGATAGTTTTGCATGTAGGTCTTCATCGCTGGCTCAATGGTTCTGCCCTTTGGCTCCGGTATGTGATGATGTGTTTGGCATGCGTGAAAGGCAGCTTTCCCCTCCACGCATGCTTTACCAAATTGGCCCTTGCTTGTTTGAGAAATGCAATCAAAGTTAAGTTTCCGGGGCTGAGAGTATGCATGATCTTGCTTTATACATCGGCCACTGGCCCTTGGATCGAGAATCGAAGGCAGACCCTCCGATGGTAGCCCAATAGCCCGATCGAAGTTTCACATCCATTTTCATGGCATCGAGCCCTGGAGTCGAGATCGAGCATCTCTGCTCGGGGTACAATGACACTTTGTTTCTGCCCCAACACTACTCAGGTTCAGCTTGAGTAATACACCTTGATATCGCTATTGATCCGTCTTTTCAAATTCTCCTTGAGCTTCACGTAATACCTCAAATTGGAGGCGCATCTGAGATATGCAGAATCCGCCTTCTCCGGTCCGACCGGCCAATGAATGGCCACCACATCTGCCAGTTTTGTACTTTGGAGTCACTTCAACATGCTTCTCAGTGCCACCAGAGTCTCTCTGCTCGCCTGCCCCAGCTTCCCTACAGGCTGGCATGCAAAGGGGGGCTGTATAATGACGTCTGTGTGATAGGTGGTACTGCCTTGTGAACGAAAGATAATAGGGAGCTGATAACTTGAGAGTTTCTTAATTGGCTCCGCGGACGAAGTTGGCCGTCTTAGGAGGGGAGGCGGCCTATGTCTGCGTGGCTCACTTGAGGTGGGTTGTAGATACTAGCTGCATTGTCGTTTCGATCCAAGTCCTTCCCCTTGGGTATGACGACATGGAGAAACGGGCGGGCAAATGAAATCGCATATAAAGAGAGGATATGGGTTATTCTCCGCGGGCATAGCCGGCTCGGACATGACCGGTGTGCTAGCTTCTTCCATAGTGTCGCCTTGAGCATTCTGGCGGTCAAAGGGCGAAGTGTTGCTAACAACCACGGAATCTGATGCCCTCAGCATATCTAAGCAATATAAACAATAGTTTCATAATGGCTTATATGAAATACAGCCTACCTCTTTCCCCCCGCCCACTTTCATTTATTTCGCTTTCTTTTCTCCAAGATTTGAATCTTCTGTGTCAGCATCTTGTTCCAATCACTTATATCTCAGACCGCTTCGATATCGCTTAGCGAGAGGTGATACAAGTCCACTCACGCGGCCCCGCAACAATCACATACATGACAGGACCAATGTTGCACTGGCTGTAAGTGACCGTACGAGGTTAGAAATGGCCTCTTCACGAGGCAGAGTTGAGGCCACCACAGGGACGAAAGATCACTGCGCCCGAGAATAGTCAGTGGCTTTTGTGCCACTCTGAGTAACCTCGTCCGGAGATACGTAGAAGGCGGTCCACTGTTGGGTTGGAGAATCCGAAGCTGTTATTGTTGATGCTTTGAGTATTTTATCTTCGCTCATCCCTTCACCTCTTCGTATTGTAAGTCAATCAACAAACAAAAAATCCCACATCAAACAATTCGCCTAGAGCAAAACAAAACAAAACAAAACTCTCAAGACTCCCTCACAAGCTCCTCCTTTACGAAGCTTCTTGAAAGAAGATGGCTATCGTCAAGGCCACAAAAAAGGGTGCAGAAGTAGCTCACCACTTCATAGCAAACACACGCGCTGCCTCGACAGCTGCAGTGATTGCACATACAGCCGCAAGGCATATTCCTCCCGGATTCACGGCCCGAGTCGGACGGCTAGAAACATTTACCCTACCGGAGAAGGTTTCAAGGTCCGTGTCTGACAAAGCCATAGCAGATGCCATGATCAGAGCCTGGCGCCGGGACGGCATTCTGCAGATTGGCATGTCAAAGGCACAGCAGAGACTCTATCAAACCGCCAACTACGCAAGCAAGCGCTTCTTTTCTCGGCCATATGCACAGAAACAGGCATGTATAGACGCTTTGAGCTACTCAGGATACATCGCTTCCGGCGAGGAGATTACTGACGGAATCGCCGACTACTCAGAGATCTTCACTGTCACAAAGGATCTTCCACACACTGACAAGCGAGTCGCACAAGGCTGGCCGTGTCATGGGCCGTGTCCATGGCCTGACAAGGACATGAAAACTGTCATGAAAAGATACATGGCTGACCTGTCCGTATCGGGCGAGAAGCTCTTGCAGCTGATCGAGATGGGGCTGGATATTCCCACAGGATCTCTGACGAGATACACAAATGATGGGTGGCACCACATGCGAGTACTGAGGTAAGCAGCCAGCATCTAAGCTCACCTCGATTGAAATGGTGGTACAGTCACTAATTGAGTATTCGCATAGATTCCCTCAGAGAGATAGGACCAATGGCAAAGGGAGAACAGGGCGCGGTATTGGCTCCCATACAGACTATGGCCTGCTTGTCATTGCAGCTCAGGATGATGTTGGAGGTATGCAGTTTCCATCATGTAAATGCATGCCAACCACGGCTCTAATGGGACGTCGTCTTCTAGGGCTCTTTGTCCGTCCGCCGCATCGCGATGAACGGTTTGCCAATTGGGAAAAGAGTTCAGCTGGACTGAGAGAAGATGACGCCGGCTGGGTCTATGTACCTCCCGTTGCTGGGACATTTACAGTCTTTCCTGGTAAGCTTCCTGATCCCCCTTGTTTCTTCCGCGGGAGAGAAATTGGCTGACCATCCATCTCCTTTAGGAGACATGATGCAATATATGACCAACAGTTTTCTCCAGTCAACACCACATAAAGTCGGGCTTAACGTTCGCGAGCGATTTGCATTTGCGTATTTTCACGAGCCCAACTTTCGTTCCGTCTTGCGGCCTCTACCAGGTTACAACACCGGACAGTCGCCAATTGGCGGGATCCATTACGGCACGCATTTCACCAACATGTTTTTAAGAAATTACCCCGACCGAGTCACCACTGCTCGGCTCCGAGAGGAGGGCCGCTATCTGCTACTCGGATCGGAGGAGCTTCGGGACGATGATGATGCACTGTGAGATAAAATGGGTCATGTAGTAGCCAAATGATTGGCAGGCGCCTTTTTTCTTCTTCATTTTTCTTCTTTTCCCCTGTCAATTTAGCGGATACCAAGAAATGAATTGATACCTTTTGATGATTTGCACCCGAGCTTAAAGTATAGAGCCTCTACGTACCCGTATGTGTATATCTCGGCTTACTTGTAGCTGTTCTGAATTGCAACGGCACCGGGGACGCGGGAGAGGGGTCATTACAATGTAACACGGCTCCATAATAGTGCGTGCCAAAAAGCTATGCGATACGGTGCAGGAAGAGAAGCAAACTTTTGTTGCATGTCATTTTCAAAAACTTGTCAAAGGATCATTAACTTCGATAGTCAAACGGTTTAGGATAGGCACCGGATAAATGGAGTATGCGCGTGACGTATCAACAATCCTCCCAAAGAAGAATCATATGAATTACGTCGGTGGAATATTTGGCTGCATAAGCATAAAGAGCCCACTCCCTCTTCCTAGGGTATTCTCATATGGGCGGCTCTGAGGCTTGGAGATGGAAATTTTCTGAGCAAGAGAAACTCCTCGATGCTCGGAACCTTGTGTAAGTGGTTACTTTTTCGTAGCACTTTTGTGAAATGTTAGTATTATGAGACGGTAGTGGATATGAGCCATAGCATGTCATAACTACCAACTTGCTATAGTATGCCCAGCAGTGACAATGATTCTCGACTATTATGAGAAAAGAAATTTGCAGCATTGCTTACCTACTTTATTAGTCGGGCACTGTTAACCGTTACAGACAATGATACGAGGCGCGATTTGTCAATGCGTGCCAGCGGCAGGCAATAGCAAATGAGGGGATGTGATATCCTTAGACTGTCTCACACAACAAATCAAAGTCTCAGTCTAAATTGCTAAGGATAGCTATCCTCACCGCATGATGGTTTGGACGTATCACAGCAAGAATTGGGATAATTAGAATTACCGGCATCGTTTTCTTGCCGGTGTTGCCAAGCAGACACATAACAACGTTTGGGCGAGACTGTCACTTTCTGCAAGGTGGCGAATGCGGCATGCTACTCTATGCAATTGTCGTGTCAGGCCCGCACTAAAGAGCCAGGATTGCTGGAATCTTCCTGCATGCAAAACCACTCAGGACGCTTCATCGAGATGCAGCATGGCCCCATTCAACACCGGGACGGGCAAGACGGGGTGCAAGGGTTGTAAGCGGCATCACTGCTGATGGAAGTCAGATACAGATTCTCAATCAAGACCCCCCGGTTGGCGAGGCCTATCCCGTTTAAGAGCCTCTACAGAGTTTCGACAGGGCATGGAAGGCTTCTCACCACAATTCAAGGGTGTCTTCTGTTCCTCTTCTTTGCAGCTCCAAGCTGTAAATCCTGGTCCTAGGCGGAATCCGTAGCACCTACATAGCCTAGGTAGGCCGTGCGGGTCTGGGGCCCGCCGTTGGGCGTAGATGAAAGACTAGTAGTGACTAGGTATGAGCCGTCGATATAAACCTGATGGCCCGGGTCGGAGGCGAATCTCCTGTTGATTTCGTTTTCTTATTTCTTTCTTCTTCGTCAGTATAGACGCGGTGTGTGTCTTGTATGGTGCATTAACCAGCAAGTACCAAAGTTACAAGGCGGTCATCTAGCAGGTCAGAGACGCCACGTGCCGCTGCGCTTGTGCCTGTTCGCCTTATCGGGTTCGTACTCGTATCGGGATCAGAGCCGTTCGGTGCTACGAAAAAGAGGGACCAAGGAAAAAAATATCCCAACAAGCACGGCACCAGCACGAATTAATTTCAATTTCATCATCCACCGCCATTCGGACCAACCACAATTGGGGCGCTGGACAAATCAGATTCATCGATTGAGCTGCCGCCTTGCTCTGATTTGGTCAAGGCCCTGCTTGGACGCCCCACGAATCAACCAAGTGTGATTGCTTTAGGCCAAGCGCACAGCGGCCGCGACCCCAAATTTATTACCCGATTAGGTGGCAGTCTTGGGGACTTAATTTGCACCAGTTCCCATCTGCATTCTCTGGGGCGCTTTTTCCATCAGGGGAGCTTCAGTGGCCACCGATATTTTTCCCTTACTCGCCGCTACTTTTTCTCTCGACGTTAAGAAAGGGGGACGCTGCCCGCTTCATTCTTTTCCTCTCCCCATCCGCCGCACTCCAGAGGCAGACTAGGTGCCGTGGCTGAGCTGTTCTGACGTCTTGGTCGCTCTCGCCGAGCCTGCTCGTCATCAATTGCAGTCAGCATCCTATTGTTCTTGCGCGGCTCAGCACTGCCATTGGTGTTCCCTTTCCGCCACCACACCAAATCACGACCGCCGAGGCTGGCGCTGCGTGTTTGACATCAGGCCAACGTCCCTTCATTGAGGTGAGTCGAGTCCAGCCGCTCTGTCCTTATATATCTCTGCCCATGTCGCATCGTCCCCTCCCCCGCCCTCGAAGCCTTTCATGTCCTTTTTTATATTTTGACAACGAGATGCTTACAAGATTCTGTGGGCCCTAGACCCCATAAGGTATTCGACATCGTACGATAGAGTCGCCAATGGAATAGCTGCAAGTCGGCGACGAAACACCTCTTCCATCCTTCAACATGAATCCCTCTACGCTGCTCCCCCGCCGCTTTCGCGGGGAGCCTGCTCCGAGCCAAGCTCCGGCCCCGTCGCGCACGAACAAGAGGCTCACGCCGGTAATCCAATTCCTGGCCAAGCTTGCTTGCTCCCATCCTATACATACTATTGTCGTTGTTGCTCTCTTGGCTAGCACGTCCTACGTTGGCTTGCTCCAAGAGACTCTGCTTGGAAGCCCCACCAACGTGGGTAAGGCAGAATGGTCGTCGCTGGCTGAGGGCAGCAGAGATCTGATTGCCGGCCCTGAGACCGGCTGGAAATGGCAAAATGTAGAGCAAGGCTCTGGTTCCTCTGACGAGGCTGACCACCTTGCCCTCCTGACACTCGTCTTCCCCGAGATCGTTTCAACGGATGCGGCAGCTGCTGCTCCGCACTCCCATGCTGTGCCTTCTCCCAAGAACCTTTCTGTCACTGCCCTGCCTGCCACTATCAACTCTTTTGCCGCCTATGCGCGTGATAGCGTCCTGGCTTATTCCGTGCCCTATGAACAGGCGCCAGAGTTTATCGCTGCTGCGCAAGAGATCCCTCTTGAGAATGCCCAGGAGACTGAGACTCAGCATGGTCGTGAGAAGAAGATGTGGATCATGAAGGCGGCCAAGGTCGACGCTGGTAACAACCTCGTGCTGTGGGTTCGCGATGCTTGGTCCAAGTTCCTCGATCTCTTGAAGAACGCCGAGACGCTCGACATCACAATCATGATCCTCGGTTACCTCGCCATGCACATCACGTTCGTCTCTCTCTTCTTGTCTATGCGTCGTCTGGGATCCAACTTTTGGTTGGGTATGACGACACTCTTCTCCTCTACTTTTGCCTTCCTTTTCGGCTTGGCTGTTACCACTAGCCTCGGCATTCCTATTAGTGTGCTTCTTCTTTCCGAGGGTCTCCCCTTTTTGGTGGTCACCATTGGATTTGAGAAGAACATTGCCCTCACCAAGGCTGTGCTGAGCCATGCCATCGAGCATCGTCCACAGGAGGCGAAGAAGGGAAAGAAGGAGCCGAAGCAAGAGAACGTCATTTCTTACGCCCTTCAAGCTGCTATCAAGGAAAAGGGTTACGAAATCATTCGCGACTACGCTATTGAGATTGTGATTCTTGGTCTCGGCGCTGCGTCTGGTGTTCAGGGTGGCCTTCAGCAGTTTTGTTTCCTGGCTGCCTGGATTCTCTTCTTCGACTGCATTCTGCTCTTCACCTTTTACACCGCCATCTTGAGCATCAAGCTTGAGATCAACCGCATCAAGCGACACATTGAAATGCGCATGGCTTTGGAAGCCGATGGCGTTAGCCGCCGCGTTGCTGAGAATGCCGCCACGAGCGCTGATGGGCCTGTTTCCAAGGATGAGGCTTCCCTGTTTGGCAAGAGGGTTAAGAGCAGCAGTGTCCCCAAGTTTAAGGGCTTGATGATCTCCGGCTTTGTTTTGGTCAATCTCGTCAATATTGTCACCATTCCATTCCGCAATGGCGCTTCCTTTTCGAACCTCCGTTCTTTGGTCGGTGGGCTCAGCGGTGTTGTCTCTACCCCTCCTGTTGATCCTTTCAAGGTCGCATCCAACGGTCTCGATACCGTCTTGGAGGCTGCCAAGGCCAAGGGCGTCGCTGTTCTCGTGAGCATCCTTACCCCTATCAAGTATGAGCTCGAGTATCCCTCGATCCATTACGCTCTGCCTACGGCTACCACACCAACTGAGGGCCACCACCTCTTTGGAGTTGGCGGCCGTGTCGTTGGCGGCCTTCTCAGCAGCTTGGAGGACCCTGTGCTTTCTAAATGGATTGTGGCTGCTCTCGCCCTCAGCGTCGGTCTCAATGGCTACCTCTTCAATGTGGCCAGATGGAGTATCAAGGACCCCAACACTCCAGGCCACCAAATCGACCGTAACGAGCTTGCTCGCGCTCAGCGCTTCAACGATACTGGTTCCGCTACCTTGCCTCTCGGTGAATACGTTCCGCCAACGCCCCAGCAGACTCAACCGGCTACTCCTGCCATTACGGATGACGAGAGTGACACCGAAGCTAAGACGAAGCCCCAGGCAGAGGTTGAGAATCGTAGCATGGTTGTGCTGGAGAAGCTGCTCGCCGAGAAGCGCATCAATGAGATGACCGACGAAGAGGTTGTCGAGCTGTCGATGCGTGGCAAGATCCCCGGTTATGCTCTCGAAAAGACCCTCAAGAACTTCACTCGTGCCGTCAAGGTTCGCAGAACCATCATTTCTCGCACTCGAGCCACTTCTGAGATCACCAGTGTTTTGGAGAACTCTAAGCTGCCCTACAGACACTATGATTGGGAGCGTGTATTCGGAGCCTGCTGTGAGAACGTTATTGGTTACATGCCTATTCCCGTTGGTGTTGCTGGCCCTCTTGTCATTGATGGTCAGAGCTTCTTCATCCCCATGGCCACTACTGAGGGTGTTCTTGTCGCTAGTACCAGCCGAGGCTGCAAGGCTATCAACTCTGGCGGTGGTGCCATCACCGTGCTGACTGCCGATGGCATGACCCGTGGACCCGTTGTCACCTTTGATACTCTGGAACGCGCCGGTGCTGCTAAGCTGTGGCTTGACTCTGAGGAAGGCCAGACCACGATGAAGAACGCTTTTAACTCCACCAGCCGATTCGCCCGACTGCAGACCATGAAGACGGCCATTGCCGGTACCAACTTGTATATCCGCTTCAAGACGACCACCGGTGACGCCATGGGCATGAACATGATTTCCAAGGGCTGCGAGCACGCTCTCAACGTGATGCAGAACGAGGCCGGCTTTGAGGACATGATTATCGTCTCACTCTCTGGTAACTACTGCATGGATAAGAAGCCGGCTGCCATCAACTGGATTGAGGGCCGTGGTAAGAGCGTTGTTGCTGAAGCCATCATCCCTGGCGATGTTGTCAGAAGCGTTCTGAAGACGGACGTCGATTCTCTGGTTGAGCTCAACACGGCCAAGAACATGATTGGATCTGCCATGGCCGGTTCGATGGGCGGTTTCAACGCTCACGCTGCCAACATCGTTGCCGCCATGTTTCTCGCCACCGGTCAGGATCCCGCACAGGTTGTGGAGAGTGCCAACTGTATCACTATCATGAAGAAGTAAGTGCCTGTTTTACACTGTTCTGTTTCCAACAGCTATGCTAACTTTTATCCAGTCTCCGTGGCTCTCTCCAAATCTCCGTGTCTATGCCATCGCTCGAAGTCGGCACTCTCGGTGGCGGCACCATTCTGGATCCTCAAGGTTCGATGCTGGAACTCCTCGGTGTTAGAGGATCTCATCCCACCAGCCCCGGAGACAACGCCCGCCGACTTGCCCGCATTATTGCCGCGGCTGTCTTGGCAGGTGAACTGTCCCTCTGCAGTGCTCTCGCAGCCGGCCACCTGGTTAAGGCTCACATGGCGCACAACCGAAGCGCTGCACCTTCAGGAGCCCCCTCAAGGGCTATGACTCCGGCCCCATCATCAGTGTCCTTGGCCATGTCCAACGGATCTGCGGCCCGGAGGTAAAATAATGATTGGTTTTTTTCATATTGGTAACGTCAAGAATTAAGCGCAGTAAAATGGGTCGCGCGGTTGGGTGTTGGTAATACGGAGTTTCTTTTGGATGTTATGAATGGGCTCAGGGCAATGCAAATGGCATGCTCTATAGACGATATATCAAGTATATAGTTGCAAAGGCGGCGAATAGCATTGCTTCAATATCCGTGGATAGTTGGCTGTTTACTACAATGTACTTTATCGTTGTTCTATACCTTTTGGTTATTAAAGCAATAATCATCTTGTTTACAAACAAAGTCACTGTGACTATTACCTTGAGATGTCGATGCCCGCCGCAGCCGGATAGTGGTGTCTTTCCAATTAACGCCATACAAGCTCTTCGAACGTATGGCATCACATGTAACCTGGAATACCCCTGACGAAGCCCTACTGGGATCGTCCAATCCCTGTCTCTTTCACAAGAGGCCTTCACAACCAAGTGACCGAGCACGCCCTTGGTGGAAACGCCATTGAGGCATAGAAGCCTGTTCCATCATCAGGCACAGGATTGTGTTGCGGTTTTGACGTATACCAAAACTGGTACTCAAGCGGCAGCGTCACAATCGCCCTCCCTATCCCTGGAGACGGTTATGTTGGCGGCCACTTTGTTGAGATTGTGTGTTACAACGACATTAACAGGGAAGTCAAGGTCATAAGCTCCTGCGAGGATTGGGGGATCCGCGAGGCTACGGGTATATGCCGTACGACATGCTAGGCAAAGAGAGCCCAGAATGGCCAGGAAGCTTGATGATGGGCGATGTCATGGTGATAACAAAGATGGAAATGTACGCGGATGGCAGCGTCGTGTGGAATTTATCAATTGAGTGGGCTTCTTGGGGCTTGGAGATGTCTCAACGAGCTGAAGAAAGGGTGGTGAAAAGTGACCTCTGCACGAAATCGATACAGAATACCTAGGTAGTAGCTGTAGTTGAGCTAAAAGTACAAGCAATATCTGACTTGACCGATGTATAAAGCCACGCAGTTTACAGCTTCAAATGAGACAACTTGACTGGCTCATGTAAATCTCATCGAGTCTATTCCGTCTACTTCTTTATGGACACGAAATTCAATGGCCACCTCACCATATTAATGGAGATGAGGCGCTGAATGCAAGTAGCCCAATGGTGTTTTTAAAGTACAACTCCAATCTTTTATCCATTCGTCCTTGTATTCCCGTCTTATCAAACCATGTCCATGGCGCGATAAGCCACCGAACGCCGAGGTGGGGCCGACTCAGGCACCTTGAACCTCCAAGCATCCCTCTAAACAGCAGTGCTGCTTTTGCCATTTCCTCTCGAGTAAGCGTGAGAATCAATCAGCACCTTGTTTCTTCTCATCCAAAGGAGTAATTGCGATAGACTTGTGACTTTATCGCAATGGCTATCGATACTGTGTTTAGACCGGCGATTATTGTGGTTGATTTTCAGGAGGATTTCTGTCCGCCCGTGAGTAGCTTCTTATCGCTGGGCATTCGCCTCTCATAGACCGGGGTGACGACATCTTTCACGTCACCCACATAAAAAACCTTTACCGTCTCTTCTTTTTAATTTTGCATCTTGTTTCACTAATCATTCAGACAGAATGGCCCCCTCCTCGTCCCAGAAGGCCGCGACATCGCCCCCGTGGTAAATTCCCTCCTCGCCCTCCCGTTTGTCGTCAGAATCGCCACCAGGGACAGGCATCCCCAGAACCACATCTCGTTTGCGGAAAACCACCCGGGCACCGTGGCGCTCAAATCATATCACACCATTGTCCACCCTACGGATCCTTCAAAGAGCGATACGACGTTGCTGTGGCCTACGCACTGCGTGCTGGGGACGCCAGGGGCGGAACTCGTTCCCGAGCTAGACGTCTCAAAGATTGATGTTGTGGTGGACAAGGGGTTGAATCCAAATGTGGAGATGTATTCTGCTTTTTACGATCCTTTCCGTCTGAGCGTGAGTTCGTTGGGAGGGACGTTGAAAGAGAATCGGGTGACGGATGTTTTCGTAGTTGGGCTGGCGGCCGATTTCTGTGTCAAGTCGACAGCCGAGTCGGCGGCAGCAGAAGGGTATAGGACGTACATTGTGGAGGAGGGAACAAGAGCTGTTTTGCGGGAGGCGTGGGAGGCGAAGGGCAGGGAGGAGATTGAAGGGAAGGGAGTGAAGTTTGTGAGCGTGGAGGGAGATGAGATTCAGAGGGTCAAGGACTTGGCATGAGGTTGGTGTGATGTATATGAGCAGTGAATCCGCTAAATCATCATTTACATAGCATGGCACAGCGCAGCATGCGATGATTTGTTTAGTACGATAATGTCGGATACCAGATATGTAAGCCATAATTTACAACTTTAAGGCATAAGTTCCAATCATAACTTAGTCCATATCAAAGTGACGAATTTACATGATGCAATTTAGTATCCATAGATCCTCCCAAGCTTTCCTTCCCATCATGATGCATTTACAGCCTTCTAGTGTAACGCCTTGCATACCGGTGTGTAGAACGCAGTTATTAATGCTCGTGGTGAGGAGACGGTCCAAGGCCACTGGCGCCTGCGTCCTCTAGCCACTTTGCCACGTCCTTTCGCGACTCCTCCAATCTCTTTCGTAGGCGGATATGCTTTCTAACGCGCGCTTGTTTCCCTACTCGCCACTTATCGTGGCTGCTCTGCCGCCTCATAATATGACGTCTGAAACATGCCTGTTAGTGATGGATGTGTCTCGAGTAGCCTATGCATACGTACATCAGGGTTTGCTCTGCATCAATGTCCTGTTCACAAGTGTCTGAACCCATGTGGTGGGACTCACTGCTAGCCAAGGCATGCTCTGACTTTACGGGCGTCTTGTCTGTCTGGCTCAGTCCCGCCAAACTAGAAGTAACGACGTCTCGTCTGGAAGAAGACATTGTGCGAAGCAGAATTTGAGCAGCTGCTTCGGTTAAAGAGTCGCTGCTGCTGTGTGCATTTGTATTGATAGGTTCCGAAGACTTATCAGAGGGCGAAGAGGCCGATGTACTGACTGAACCCCGACAGCCTCTCTCGTCGCTGCCTACGACTGTACCACGAGTAGCCCCGACTTGAGACACATCGCCGTCGATATTGTGTATAATATCCTGTAAGTACGTCCTGACGGTAGCCCTGTTTGCCCCCGAGGGACGCCTTCCTAGAGCGACGTTTTCGTGACTGTAATCCACCGCCAGATAACGTTCTAGGCGATGTGCTGAAAGTAGGGAAGATTCAATGGCAGGATCCAAAGGCTCGATACCGGTGGGTGATTCATCTGCAGTATATGTACTAGGGAAATCGAGGGACATCATGAAAAGTGGCTCTGGTCTCGCCGGGCCGTACGCTTCTCTCTGCAACTGATGCGCGGTGTAAAGGTCGGAGCGGCTTAAACTGGTTTCCATATTTCGGTTAGCAAGGCTAAAGAAAACGGAGGCCAAGGACGCAAACTCGCTGTGGAAATGGCCCGTTATGATCTTCCAGGCTAATGCTGCTATCGCGGCTGGGCGGGCCGTCTGGCGGCAACTGATTCTCCATGCTGAGCAAGGCTTTGGCAGAGAACGTTTGGAGATTTGAAACAAAAAGCAAACTCGAGACGCCTTGGACTGGGAGAATAGGGCTTGAAAAGGTACTTGTAAGATCTCTGATCCCCTTTCTTAAATGACGAGGCCGCCTGAATAAAAACGCGACTGAGAGACATGTCTGACACCGTAAAAGGCCATGTCATATTACTATCCGGTCCGCGAACCATTTACCCAAGAACCCGGGACCGAATGTAACATCTTCCACCATCTACCATTCCACTATGCCGCATCTTACGATGTGATATGGGCACCCCTTTCTCATACCCTGGTCTTGGACGGGCCGTAGGATTCTTATTTATCAGTGTCTACGCCCCCCCCCGCCCCCCGGTTCACAGCTACTGCTGATCAGAGCGGACACCAGAGCGTCCGACAGGAAGCCAGCGGGCGTGGGGGGAGGCGATTGATAGCGCAAGTGGTGCCGTTAATAGTGTCATAAACGTTGTCGCAAATGGCGCTGTAATTATCCAAGCAGGAATCACCTAATTTCTCTTTTCTTATCCTGCCTCACTTTTCCTCCCTCTCCGAGCTCTGAGACTTTTCTCGACGACAGGCGTACACTAACCAAGCTGAGTCTTGTATATAAGCAGGGAGGGAGGCTGTGAGTCCCATCAAGCTTAGAAGGTCGGTAAAATGGCAAGTAGACGCGAATTTATAGAGCCAAACCGGGACTAATTTCGCGATACCCTATCCAGCTCAGGTACTGCGCAAAGCTGATAGGTAAGGGGCAAGTCCAACTCCGTTCAAAGGATCATCCGCGTGCCCACATCGGATCCCAGGATGGGTACCTATACTCTTGCGGATACTCATTCTCTCCTTAGCATAACGCGCTCAACTCTTCGCCGGTTTCCCATAGCGATGATTGCGCTAATGCGCCCGCGTCCATCCAATGAGCTGCCCAACGCATAGCTGGTCGAGGTTTTATGAGGAAGCCGGTAGACGGTTGCCGCGCCGCTAACTCTGCTCATTGCAACAAGGCGTCCATACTAGCTGGCCGCCTTCACCTCTCCCCCAGACAGGACATGGTGCATGCCACTAATACGAAAAGTCTTTAGCAGAGACGGTAGCTGAATAACGGAACGAGGTCCGATGACCCGTCAAGGATATTAATGGGCCGCCGTACGGAGGCGCCTCTTGAAACACATCAAGGATCCGGTAATAGTAGTAACAACTTTTGACATCTGCCATTAGGAAGGCCCCTTGATTTTGAATGCCAGATCTCTCTGCCCTAGCTGAGGAGCAGGGGCGGAAGTTGAATCACTATTTCCGCGGACGGACATGAATGGCAACATTGCGCTGAGGAGGCTGCATGCCGAGAAGCGCGGAGACTTAGCGTCAAAGGATGCAGAGCATACAGGGCATGCAGAGCATGACCTATCTTCATGCAGCCAAAGGGGGATTTTTTTTTTTAAAAAAAAAAAAAAATATCCAACGACGGCCATGACCTGTTGCTTGCACGAGAGGTAATGCTCACCGTCTTGTTGTCTCACTTTGGTCCAGGTTCGCGCACCCTTGGGCTTCAGAACTGAGGAGAAAAGGAGCCCACACGGAGAGAGAAATACCATGGTTGACGGAGCGCTAGCAACCAACAACAAAGGACTCCCCGCCGCTGATTTGATGGATCGACCAAGGATGCCACAATGGTGGCGGTTAGCAAGGCTCTCGCTGGGGATTCAAACCACCAAACCCATGCGGCCAACCACCCTGGCCCTTGAACGCGCTTTGGTCGGAACCAAGCTGGCGGTATTCACTGCTGGAGTCTCTGACCACGCCATCGGCATCAGGCTCCAACCGCCTCTCGTCACGCACCCCCTTGGTGACCTTCTGCTCTACCGTAAATGAAATGTGATTATGTATAGTAGGCGAGGGTTAATCTGATGCCAAAAACAGAAGATTGCAGCAGAGCTAACATCCCCCCCCCCTGCCCTAAGTGATGCCGAGCGTCGACTTATTGGACAGGTCTTGGGCTCATAAATTAACAGAAAAAAAAGAAAAGAAAAATCGGATGATTTCCAAGCACCGAATATCGCCCATGCAATAACAATAGTATCAATGCCGCTGGTAAGGCTCGTGGGGAGTGCCGCACGTGCCCCGTACCAAGTGCGTTCGTGTATGCAACGGCCCTCGAGGCGGCCAGTCATATCGCAGGTCATATTTTGTTGCCTCAAGCCACGCTGAAATTTGCCTTAGCTTGGAGGCGCAACAGCGTAACGAAAGCTGTGTTCACGAATCTGATGACGTTTGTAGCCCAAGTAGCTCGTCAAGGGTACGTGAGCAGCTCAGTCGACATGGCCCCGAGATTGGCCCTCGCGAGATGAGCTGCCGGATATGCTTAAAGAAGCCGCGAAGGAATTGATGCTTGTAATGGCTTTTTGCCACGACCAGAGATCAATCGGCATTGTGGAACCCAATAGTTCAATCTCTCGCCCTCAGAGATCACATTCCTGGCAGCCTGACAGCCTTGCATTGTTCCAGGCTTTAGGCGCGCATCCTGCAGAGGAAATGATGCGTGTCAGTACTGTGTAAACGTACGTCAGCTACTGTAGGCAGGAACAAAGAGGAAGATGATCTGCAAGGACTCGTATACCTTTTGTATCGCTTCAAACTATGTGCCTAAAAAGTTGACACTTTGCCAAGATGTCATACTCAGCACAAGGCATCATGGCATTAGGCTGAAGAATTTGTCTTTCGGTGAGATTCCGACAGCTAAGCGAGGAGGAAAAAAAGAAACTTGAAGGTGATTAGTGATCGCATCGTCAACTTTCTTGGATCAGATGAGCATGAAAATAATTCACAGAATATCACAGGTGGAAATATTTCTGTTGAGACAGCTGTGTGTCAGAATAAGTCTGGGGAACTGAGACGCGGCGGAGTCTTCTAGAACAGTTGCGCTGAAACTATTACCCTAGAGCCCGTCTATAGCCTAGCGGGCGGGGTCTCCACGCCTTTTGGATTACTGGAAGGGCGGGAGCTTTTTTTGACGCCATCGAGAAGAGTGATGAGATAAGCTTGTCAAGGCAGCAGCTCGTTGCCTGTATCTTGCATTGAAGTGTGTTAAAAGGGTGATTGTCCTTCTCAGTTTCGTAAGAAATCAGCTTCGGTGGACGTACTCGCAACCACGCAAATAGAGGTCGAAAAGAACCGGACAATGGCGGACTTGTCGACGATTCTCCCCTTGACCCGCGACTCCGTCTTTTGGGCGCACAAAGTGGTAAAGAACCATGTTCACCGCACGCCTGTGGTGACCAATCAGACGCTCTCTGAGCTTGCTTCGACACCGAGAAGCGCCGAGGACCTCAAGGGCACGCGATTCGCCGGCAAGACGCCTGCAAAGCCCGTGCTGAGACTCTGGTTCAAGTGCGAGAACTTGCAGCGGATCGGGGCCTTCAAGGTTCGCGGGGCTTTTTATGCATTGCATAAGTTGACAGAGGAGCCCGGATGGCTGGAGGGAGGAGGCAAGGAGAAGGGCGTGGTGACGCATAGTTCTGGTAAGGTCCTTCGCTGCCTTCAATCCAAAGATATATATATATGATATATACTGCTTCAACGAAGATGAGAGGCGGGGCTTGAGATTCGTTCACATTCCAGCAGTCGTCTTTCCATTTGCCCGCCTCCATCTCTGCCCATTACACCGGCTGAGGACGACTGCTCATACAGAACTATAGGCAATCATGCGCAGGCCCTTGCCCTTGCAGCCAAGGAAAACGGCATCAAGGCTTACATTGTCATGCCCGAAATCTCCATTCCGGCCAAAATCAACGCCACCAAGGGCTATGGTGCCAATGTCGTCTTCAGTGGCAGCACCAGCGTCGAGCGTGAGGCCGTCACCGAAAAGGTCATTGCCGAAACCGGTGCGCGGTTGGTCCCGCCCTATGATCACCCTGATATCATGCTCGGCCAGGGAACCCTCGGCCTGGAATTTCAAGATCAAGTGGAAAGCAGCTTTGCATCCTCGGTCAACTCTGCTGGACAGAGCCTGAGCGGCGTGTATGCGGCCGCGACGAAGAAGAGAAAGGGGAATAAAGGAGGGCTCGATGCCATCATCACTCCATGCGGCGGCGGCGGCATGCTCTCCGGCGTGGCGCTGAGCTGCGAAGGCACTGGTATCCGGGTCTATGGAGCCGAGCCTTCGCATCAGGGAGCCGACGATGCTAAGCAAGGGTACGAGTCGGGCGAGCGCATCCCTACTGTGTCGTCGCTCACTGTCGCCGACGGGCTCCGAACGCCGCTGGGCGTGCACCCCTGGAGCATCATCTATGAGAGGCGCCTAGTCAGCGGCATGTTCAGCGTGACGGATGAAGAGATTCTGAAAACAATGAGGCTTGTATACGAGCGGATGAAGCTTGTGGTTGAGCCAAGTGCATGTGTTCCTCTAGCAGTTGCGTTGTTCGATGAAGATTTCAGAAGCCTCGTAGAGAAAGAGGCTGGCGAGGAAGGATGGGACTTGGGCCTCGTGTTTAGCGGTGGAAATGTCGCTGTCGATTCGCTCGGCAAGCTACTTGGGGGAGAGAACTGAGTGAAAAAATGGTGATTATAAAGGGGTTGTGATGAGGGAACAAAATTGCTTCAAAGACTGGGTGACTCGATTCCCAAACACAAGAGGCCTGATGAGGTTATGAACTGATATATATATATATATATATATATATATATATATATATATATTTATGAACGTACTTGAACTCTTTATAGAGAGCTAGAAGCGGCTATTAAATAGAAAGCCGCAAATACAATTTAGGGTATCATCAAGTCATTATATATTCTTCAACGCCTCGTCCATATCTTTCCTCCATCGCGGCGCATTCCTCCTTAGCGTCCAGATACCAATATAGCCAGCAGCCATACAAAACAAAGCCACGGCTGTGAACACCCAACCCACACCGACGCCATTAATCCATGGCGCCGCAACGATGACGCCCACGCAGCTGAGAATGTTGCGGACAAAATTGTTGACGGCAACGCCAGCAGAGCTCTTCTTGTGGACGAATTCGGTGAGCATAGTGGTAGCGGCGGACTAATATCAGATTAGCTGGAAAGGCTAAGAATGTAGGATAGAGGGCACTCACAAAGACGAGCATCGAGGATGCGCCAAAAATAAAACTGCCAATAGCAGGAACGATGAAGATGACTCCATAGTCGAGCGTCCATCCGTAAATCAGCAACCCTATGGGATACATGGTAATGGCTAGCCACATATTCTCCCTGAAGCGATCCTCTGGCAAATAAATAAGTTTACCATTTTCGTCATACCGGTTTGCCTTGATGGCCTGCTTGGTCATGATCCTATCAATCCACCTGCCGCCAAAGAGAGAGGCAATAAAGTAGCCCAGACCGGCGGGTAGATAAAGTAGGCCAACTATGATCTCGCTGTAGTTGTAAGGAGGTTGAGAGAACTTCTGCTGGATGGAGATGTTTGAGATGAAGAGCGCTCCAAAAGCGAGAGCAGCCGTAGACACAGTGATAAGGACGGGAGGGAAGCGGAGGAAGAGTAATACGCTGAGGGGGTCAATAAAGATACGCTTGGCGCTCGCAGCAAATTTCCTGGTCTGGACTTTGGCAGACTCTCTGGTCGTCATGCGGCGGATGGATTCAGGGGTCGGCTCGGCGACGGGCTCCTCAACCTTCTTTCGTGCCAGCGTCTCGGGCAGGAGGAAGATCAACATGGCTAAGATGACGAGCCCGTAAATTGCAAGGAACCACATGGTGGCCTTCCAGCCAAAGCCTTGGGCCAAAGCTCCTCCCACGATGGGCGCAATCAGGGGCGCAAGCAATGGTCCGAGGTAAAAGATGCCCATAGCACGGCCACGCTCCTGAGACTCCCAGATGTCGGCGATGGTACCGGCACCGACGGCCTGGACAGAGGCAGAAGCCCCACCGGTGAAGATACGGAAGACAATCAGCATGGCGATGTTGGTGGAGATTGCGGAGAGGATGGCAAAGATGAGGAAGAGGGCGAACGAGATGATGTAGATGGAGCGGCGGCCAAATTGCTCAGAGAAGGAGGACCACCAGAGGGGGAAGATGGACATGGAGATCATGTACAGGGCGACAGAGAGGTTGGCGATGTCTTCAGTGGTGTTGAGCTGTCTGGTCATTTCGGGGAGAGCGGCTACATATTGTCAGTACTTGATGGCATAAGAGACTGGTGTTGCGTACGATAAAAGATGGATGAGCCAAGGGGAGCAGCAGCAGTGGCGATAGCAATGGTTAAAGTGATGCCCCATTTAGTCGAGTTCTCGTAATCATATGGACGCTCAGCTTCAGGGATAACAGCCAAGCGGCCCAGAAGTCCGCGCCGCTGAGAGCGAGGAATGATGGTGAGAGTCTTGGACCTGGTAGTTGAAGCGCGGGATCGAGAGCGGCCTGCTTCTTGCTCAGATGCGCCGCCTGTGGGGAGCTGTGCTGCTGCTGTTGCTAGGCTCACGGTCGGGATGAGGGCATCATGATGAGGCTCTGCTTCCTTTTCATGGATATGGTTGCGAGCAGTCTTCTTTTCATCCTTTTCATCGTTGGAATCGTGCTCTTCTGAATGCGCAGTGGTAATGCTGTCGTTGGAGGAATGAATGGATGGAGTGGAGGATGGTGGCAAGCCCTCGCCTTTTTCTGGATCAGGGATGAAAGCCATTGTGCATGCCTTTTATGTGAGAGTGGTTTTGAGAAAGAGATTGGTATTGTGATAATTTGAAATCGTGTGAGATCAAGACTCATGAAATCTCAATTGGCGATACGAGAAAGGGGGATACGACAGGTACGTCTTGAATGATGTTTCTTCTCTCTTCTATAAATCATATATCATGCAAGATCATGATAACATAAATAAATCAATATGTGGGGAAAGGATAGACAGAAAACAAGAAACCATTCAAACAACCCTCATCGCCATGCATCAAAACACTCCAACAGAAAGGAAGGGAAAAAGAACGAGATAAGGAGCAGTACATGGGTATTTAGAGGGCAACACACGACGGACTTTTTTTCTTCTAATCCTACCCTCGATCCCCCCATCCCATGTCGATTTCCACTCTGGATACGGTAAATTTTGCCATACCCCGTAACAAGTGGGCCTGGTCCGGGAAAGGCACCGGCTCAGATTCGATGGCCGAGGTCCGTCGCCCGGGGCCGAGAGAGGTCAAAGATTCACGGGTTGGGTTGGATACTGCCCCCAGTCTGACTGCTTGATTGTAGATGAACTCTCGTGGAGATGAGTGAGCCAGTAAAGGTTGCTGATTCTTGCCAGAGAGTCAACTGTTTCACAGTAACACAGCACAAGAAAAAGACGAAATTTTGACAATGCAATTCACCTGCAGATTCGCAACATGCATCTCGCAGCACGTAGCACCCACTAGGACCGCCATGCAAGGGCACGGCTCAGGCCTGCCGGTGGGAATTAACCGGGCAAGGTATCGCGCAGCCTTGAAAATTCGCTGTATCTGTGGGGCGAAGCATGGGAGAGGCTGACGGTTGGCTGGTACGATAACACACTAGTACGAGATGGTTGTGCCATTAGTCACAATATCGGGGTAAATACTGGTGTTGGGGTAAGTATGAGTTGGGGTGAATTGGGATTTGGCGTGTGATATTGAAGTTATAGAAATCGGGCGAACCTAGATGTGCCTCGATTGGTTTGCTGGATTGAGTCAATGGAAAGAATAGACGGAGTTAGACGGACATTCGTGTATAGCTTTCGAGATTCTCGTATTGTCGGACTTAATAGGCCTGGTGTCGAATTGTTACGGAGGGCGCCGGCAAGATGTTCTCAACGGGAACATAGTTGCAGACCTAGATGACCATGGATGTAACTAGGCAAATGGGAGTAAATGCAAAGCAGAAGTAGAAGTAGAAGGATTGTGGAGTTCTCATTACTTGATAAATTGATTGAAAGACACCCTGTGTAGCAACATTATTTCTTGATCGTCAGTTGGTGTAACTTCATAGACAAGTCTTCTTGTTGACGCTTTAACTTTTCCTTTCTCTATAGTTGATTCCTCAATATGTTTCATCCTTGTTAACTGCTAGTCAACATAATTCGCATACTGCCTTGAAATGACAAGCTTAGCAGCTGCAGAGTTGGTCACAACACAGCAGAGTTTGGGTCTTCCAAAACCGCTCTTCCTATTGTCAAAGGAACTTATGTATAGGAACTTATGTGTCAGGGGTATCGCCCACTGTCCAAATGCTGATGATTCATTGACTCAAGCATCCATCAAGGTTCTATCGCTGAACTTTGTTGGAGCCCTGAGGAGACATTGCGGGACGCATTTGCCGATCCAATCATACCCCATAAGCCCGTCATCACACTGCCCTGGCTGAGGTATTGCCTTTAATTGCCCTGGTGGATAGATCATACTAACAAATGCGGTAAGCTCGCGTTATTATATACGATTTATGTAATGATACTTATATATATATGTTACCAATCAGGTCCAGTCATTCATATGCAATTGCATCAACCAGGAAACAGCACACTGAGTTATCGCTGATCGCGCTACACCTCAAACTATTCGCATCTTTCTATGAGAGTAAAATATAAAAAGTATTCTCCATCCATCGCTGCTTCAACATTATGATAACTCCATCAACACTGTCACGAGACACTAAAGAGATGGTTGAGCTAGCATACAGTGCTACATACAGGATATCTCAGCTTAGACGGGTGCTTTACCCGTAATTTATCTACGGCAAATGAACCACTTGTTACCTCCTGGCTCAACTTCCCTGTAATGTGTTGTCCAGCAACTAGAGATAAGAAGAATCTACTGCCGGACGCACACTGGAATCGTGCTGCTAGCCGACGCTATTCTGAGGGTTCTCTACAATAACACGGGGGCACTATTTGCACGTGCCAAGCGTATTCGTAGTTACATCCTAGAAGAAGTCCCCTTCAAGGTTACTTACCACGAAGGTCGTTGTACTAAGAGAATTTGTCAGGAGTCAGTGGATGTTAGTAGTTCAGCCCTACAAGAATCACTAAGCGTTCTACTGTAGCAGATGTAAAGATGCGCGTTTCCTCTCACAGAGCTGACCGTGCCCTGAAGAGGAGCGCGAGCTTTTCCATTCTTCCATCAATTTTCCTTTTATGTACATCTGGAGGACATTCTAACTATGACTTACATGGGTTTTATAGGGTGAACCTATTGACTTGGTCTCGAGAATTAAGAATGTGGAATTATTTCAGCCTGCGTGACATGAACTCAATGATAGGCTGAAACCTTGACTAAAAGCCGGCTTCCCTTCTCTCTCGCGTTTCTAAGATTGCTACCCGGTATGTCTGTTCACCATACTCAGGTACGCTGGCCGCAGCGCCGAGATTGTTGAGGGTTTCGTGGTGAAGGAGGTGCTATTGAGAAGAAGACTAAGCCCTATATGAGCGCTATTGTAAATACAACCACAGCTGGAATTAATGCATAGTGAGTCCTTGACAAGACATGAGTCAGACGTATTTGATGAAGGAAAGACACAGATCGCATTGCGGGCTGATTTTGTGCTGCATGGTCTGTATTGAACTGGGATGGATGCTTGGAGTGGGAAAATATGACGGAAAAATCAGCAAAATAAATTCGAGTTCATCGGATCAAATGATTAAAGGGAAAAAGTATCTCTTCATCGGTACTGTACACGATTGTTGAAAAATTGTTGGGCGTCAAGGTCTGAAAATGTACAGGTTGCGATATCGCAGTGGGGAGATGCAGACCTCGATACTGTTTCATCTATCAACAAATGCGAACCAAGAGTATCAATAAGAATTGCCAATCAGTCATAGCGATTATTAGCTTAATCGAGAAATATGAGCATTGTTAAAACGAAGACGATCACTTTATAGATCAGTGCCGCTTCCGGTGACAGGTCACCACAATATTACTGTACTAGGCAATGCGTGGGCCCCGCACCGGAGCAACGGCGGCCTGACAAAATCAGATCTGACTGTACCCGAAGAAATGCAGCCCGGTTGACCTCATACTGGCATATTCGAACCTCACCTCATCGCTCGTTTCACACAGCGATTCTCCCAAGGCAAGAAAGGACAAGGTATATAGGCCCGGATTGAGAGAACAGCAACACAACAATGTCCCTCACAAATGGGTCTGCCCAGGATGCTGCCATCGCCGCCAAAACGGCATCCTTCACCCTTGCCTCGCTCCCGGCATCGGCGCGCAACGAGGCTCTGGATGCCATCCACGCAGCCCTCACAGCGGCCAAGGACGACATCTTGGCGGCAAATGCGCGCGACCTAGAGCTTGCGCGCAAGGCAGCGGCGGATGGAAGCCTATCGCAGGCCCTTGTGTCGAGGCTGGACCTGGGGAAGAAGGGGAAGTGGGAGGATATGCTGCAGGGGATCTTGGACGTGAGGGACTTGGAAGATCCGGGTACGTGATTGACTCTTTTGCTGCTTTTGCTGCCTCATCTATGCACCATGCCTATGATACACCTCTTCTTTTTCTTCGCTTTTGGCTATAGTCGAGGACCAGCCGGCTCAAGTGAAATTTTCACCATGGGCTGTAAAACCGAAACTTACAAATCAGTCAACGCTTGACTAACACTCTCATCGCCACTAGTGGGCAAGGTCCAATTGCGAACAAAGCTCGATGACAACCTCACCCTCGAGCGGGTATCGTGCCCCATTGGCGTTCTTCTGATTATATTTGAGGCGCGCCCAGAGGTCATTGCCAACATCGCCAGTCTGGCGATTAAGTCCGGCAATGCTGCCATTCTCAAGGGTAGGCGTTCATCTCACAACATGTTGGCCAAGTTGATGACTCACATTCATATTTTCATCTCGCAACAGGAGGCAAAGAGTCCACAGAGTCGTTCGTCGCCATCTCACAAGTCATCTCCTCCGCTCTCGCCAAAAGCCAGGTCCCCAACTCGGCCATCCAGCTCGTCACCACCCGCGATGCCATTCTTCAGCTTCTAAGCCAGGATCGCAGCATTGATCTTGTCATCCCCCGTGGCTCCAATGAGCTTGTCCGCTACATCAAGGAAAACACCAAGATTCCCGTCCTGGGCCATGCCGACGGTCTCTGCAGCATCTACCTTACTGCCACGGCAGACAAGGAGAAGGCCGCCATTGCCATCGTCGACTCCAAGACGAGCTACCCTGCCGCGTGCAACAGCGTGGAAACTCTGCTGGTCCAAGACAAGGCTCTCGACACCATCTTCCCCAACGTGGCCGTCGCCCTGGCCGATAAAGGCGTCACGCTCCGCCTCGACGCTGCCAGCAAAGCTGCGCTCTCGTCCACCTCTCTCCCGGAGGGCACCATCCTGGATGCCACCCCCGAAGACTACGACACGGAGCATCTCGCCTTAACATTGGCCGTCAAGACAGTGTCTTCAGCCGAGGAAGCCATCGTTCACATCAATACCCACGGGTCCCACCACACAGACTCCATCTTCACCTCAGACGGGGCCGAGGCCGAGCACTTCATGAATCAGGTGGACTCA
This sequence comes from Trichoderma arundinaceum, assembly GCA_025919625.1. Classification (NCBI taxonomy): domain Eukaryota; kingdom Fungi; phylum Ascomycota; class Sordariomycetes; order Hypocreales; family Hypocreaceae; genus Trichoderma; species Trichoderma arundinaceum. Next base: position 307,084 of record JAMQTF010000016.1, read on the forward strand.
GCTGGCGTGTACTGGAACGCCTCGACTCGCCTGGCGGATGGTATGCGCTATGGCTTTGGAACTGAAGTCGGCATCAGCACCAACAAGATCCACTCCCGGGGACCGGTGGGCCTGGACGGGCTGACTATTTACAAGTACAAGATTAGGGGAGATTACCAGCCGACGACGGGGTATGGTGAGGGTGAGGGGAAGAGGCCATGGAAGCACGAGAAGCTGGGTTTTTAACGGAGAGTCATTTATCTTTGGCGGGCATTATGGGAGTTGGGGCGAGAGGGACCAGGAAGCGAAAGTCGTCTCTACAAAACGGCAAAAAAGATACAGAACAACATGGAATAAAAAAAGAATGGGATATCTGATTTAGCAAGGAGACAGAAAGGGGGGGGGGAACAGCTGTTACTGTGAATGAATGAATGATTGTTGTTATGTCTTGCCCGTTACCGGATCACGGTGAAGCAGATCGGCAAAAAAGAATCATGCGGAGAAGAACCCTCCTTGACAAGGGGAGTAAGACATAGACACGGGGTAAAAGCCGATGGCACTTATCCATCCCCCTTATTCAGATGGCAACAAGGTGGTAGTAGTACTACAAGTACTGGCAGCGGTATGGAGTATTCTTCCTGAGTAAGGAAAAAAGAAGAATAGAGACGCTGGGGAAGGTGCTGAGATGATCCCCTTGCTACGGTATGGAGCAGGAGAGCAAGGACCATGTTACAATAGTTTGCGGCGACGGCGATATCCCGAGCCGCCGTTTTGCGGTGGAAGAGGATATCGGTCTCCATGCTCCGCAAGGCCTCTCTGTACATGTACTTGGGCCAAGTACTTGTTTGTAGACTCTACTGACTCTTGTCCATGGCACCATCGATGCGTTGTGTGAAGCTGCTTGCTGCATGTCTAGCCTGCAGAAGATGGAGGACACCACCTTGTGCTGAGTTGTCTGGTGATTCCGCTTCGCCTACGTCCTCTCCTCCGATGCCCTCGCCTTAGGCAGCAAAGAACCTTTCGGATCTACGGCTTCGGTCTCTTTCTTGCATTGACGTCGTCGTCGTCAGTACGGCAGTTGAGCAAATCTATTAAAAACACAAAGTAGCATTGCATGAGGCGACGTTGGCATCTGCCATGTAGCATCTGCCTACATCTCTCATCCTTTTTGACATTACTCGGGGCCATGCAGCAAGGAGGTATCTCTACCCTCGCGCGGCCATCCACACCCCGCCTTTCCGCAGGTACTAGTACAGCGACTAGGCCGAAAGCCAAGCCCAAGCTCAATCTAAATGCCTGCCTGCCATCTTCCCCTATTATTTTTGGAATACGAGGAAGAGAAACAAGAGAGGCCCAATAGCCCGGCCCGAGTTGCTCCTTCGCGTGCCAAAAAGTTTTTTTTTCCTTCACCTGACTATTCTAGTTGGGCTCGTCGTATTTTCGCGATTGGCCTGTTAGTTTTCTTTCTTCTTTTGCGTTTACTGCTACTATCCGTTGCGCGTATAGTATTTTCCATGGTTTTGCTTTGTCTCACGTGTCTGTTCCTGCGCGGTTGTCTCAGACGGAGCTCCCGCACTTGCATTTGCACACCGTTTTTGTTTCCATAAGAAGTGTGGACCCTGCTTTTGTGATATCACATCACCGCCTCTTGGCGGCCCGTCCCAAGCCAGAGATCTGTGCTTTGAAAAAAAAAGAGAAGATAAACAAAGAAAGGAAAATTCCCAGCCGGAACAAAAGTCTTACGTACATAAACTTTTCTGTTTGCACAAACGCAACACAGACGTCAATGCACGTTAATAACGACAACGGCGGCATGTCGGAGGGAATAAGCGGGATCCATGCCCGCGACCCCATTAAAGCCACACGCTGGGCGCCTCAGAAAGACAGCCTTTGACCCTAGCAAGATTAAAGTCTGACTGGACGATTGCAGAGTTGGGAAGGCCATTAACTAGCTGTGCGATCATTCACGGCGATGGTTACTTGGGCTCTTGGGCCGAGCCAAGCGTTAATATGGAGCAATCATGATTGTGCGTTTACTTGATACCGACTACCAGTACGGCTTGCAAGGCTTGCTTATACTGCATGATAATCAAGGGCTCCAAGATGTGATAGCCAGAGACCATGTGACTGAGCAAAATCTCTTCTCGTCTTTGCTTCTCCGTCACAGCGCGCTATTGATACGGATGCATCATAGTCGAACGCTCGCCTTGCTGGATATGGACCGATACGAGGGCACGTTTGCACCTGTTTCGCTCGACTTGCCACTAGATTTGGCTTGGCCTCTGTAATGGGCGGGAGGGCGAGATCTTTTTTTGGAAGCCATGGCGTCACTATCCGCCGCTGCGGAGGATGAGCTTTTTCTTCGTTTTTCTTTTAAAATTTTTTTTGCCATCTCGATGGAACACTGTGTTTGCTGCTGTGTAGTCTATTTTTAAGCGGTGATCTTTTCGCCTTGAGAACGGCCGTAAGAGTGGGCGAAAGGGCCTGTGGCGATGCGCTGAGTGCGCACTGTACACTGCACTCTATTCTAGCACGGCGAAACGTTGCGTCTGCTCCTCGTGATGAGCACATCGCTCCCCGAAGCAGATTCTCCGTTGGGCGCTGGGCACGTACCAGGGAGCAAGTAGCAAGTAGCAAGTCGCGCCTACCTGCTGGGAGACCGCTGGGAAACGTGGAGTTGCGGGTGGGGGCATTGCGCGCTATGACGTGATATCGACCAATGGCTGCCCGGTATTGCTGTCAGCCTGCCAAAAGAGGCTTAGCACATGCTGTCTCAAGCCCCGTCAGCTGTGAGGGGAAAGTCGAAAAAACGGGGGAAAGCACAACCACTGCGCTTGCTGCCACTACTAGCCACACTTGATCCTCTTCTCAGCGAATCGAACGTCACGAAAGCTCGTATTTCCTGTGTCTCGCCATTTTTTTTTCCTCTTCTTTTTTCGCGCCGCTAGCCATACGATGCTCGATTTTAATTGTGTGGCGTTGGTGCTGCCCACGTTGCCGCAGTAGCCACAGCTTGTATTATTCTTGGCGCTGCTCTTATCTTGGGCTGAGGTCGAGCCACACGAGCACAAGGAGTGGCTGGCGAGGTACCGGTACCTCCCTATACCGGCTACTCCGGTGGACGCGGCTCCTTTACGGACCGCCTCTCAGGTATGGAGCAGGTACCGCTACTCAGCTACCCGGGTGCTGGAGCCCGGTGGAACGACGCCAGACGGCACCCCTGGTTAGCACCGCGATGGTTGGGCCCGACTCTGCACCCACGGCACTTTGCGAGCTCCCTTTTACGCTGCCTTTGTACAAGTACTGGAGGTATACGAAGAGAGCTACTACTGGATAGAGGCAGACACAGAAAGTCCTCGGGCTCCCCATGCCCCGTTTTTGATAGCCGTACGGGGATCATCTCGACGGGCTAATGGTGACACGAGTGGCCATTGGCCGGTACCTGTACATCCGGGATACAAACAGCGCAAGAGACAAGACAGAAGGATTCCGGAAGAAAGAAGGAGACCCGTGCCCTGTGTGAGCGCCTGTGGAAGGGAGAAGAAGAAGAGGCCCTGTCGCATGGGGGCTGCTATACCCAATCCGCAAGTACCAGAGCTCGTACCTGTACTTGGATCCCCCGGCACTCGAGGGACCCTGGCCGCCTCCCTGCATGTGCCTTGTTTGGGTGGATGGGAGAAGAACAACCTCGTATCAAGGCATACGGCACAGAGAGACGGCCTGCTTATATATAATCATGTCCTGTCCGCCGCACACCTCGTCCGTCTTCTGCTTCTGGTCCAACCCCAAAGTAATATCAGACAACTACACTCGCTAGTTTTACATACTACTCAGCTTAAGCTGTACTCTCGTTCATCACCACCACACACCCGCCTAATATCTTAATATCACACTCACACCCGTTTTTACCTATACAAAAACAACAAAAAACCCAACAAAATGAAGACCTCTGCCATCATCGTCGCCGCCACCGCCGCCCTGGCCAGCGCTCAGGCTCCTCCCGAGGGAACCAACAAGGTCACCTGCGCCAAGCCCAACGCCAACTACTGCTACGGCGGCGATATTATCATTCGTTGTGATGCCAACAGCGTTGGCACTGCCGGCCGATGCTCCGACAACGTTGCTGGATACCCTCCTCTGGGCGGTGTTGCCGAGTGCTACCAGAGCTCCGAGCAGGCTGGTGATGCTGCTTGCCAGAAGAACGTATGTTGCCTCCTCTTACCCCAATGAGAAGCCTCTTTGAACCTCAACGCTAACATCGCCATCACCAGTGTGTCGTCTATGCTCAGCCTTCCTTCACCCTGGCTGCCGATCAGTGCTCTCCCAGCTTCACTGCCTCTGCTACCGGTTATCCCACTCCTCCCAACACCTTGGAGACCGGTGTTGTTGGCTCCAGCACTGCTGCTTACCCGCCTCCTGCTGACTCCAGCTCTGCTGCCTATCCCCCTCCTGCTGGCTCTACCACTGCGGCCTATCCTCCTCCTGCTGGCTCTACCACTGCTGCTTACCCGCCTCCCGCCGGCTCTAGCTCTGCGGCCTATCCTCCTCCTGCTGGCTCTAGCTCTGCGGCCTATCCTCCTCCTGCTGGCTCCAGCACTGTTGCTTACCCGCCTCCTGCTGGCTCCAGCTCCGCTGCCTACCCGCCTCCCGCCGGCTCCAGCTCTGTTGTCTACACCACTCCTGGCTCCTCCATCACTTATGTTCTCCCCCCGGTCACTCCCACTCTGAGCACTCCCGCCGGTACCGGTGTTCCTCCTCCTCCTCCCGCTGGCGGCAACCAGACTGCTCCCACGGGCACCAGCGGCACCAACACCCCCGTTGGACCTACTTCTTCCGGTCCCAGCACCATCCCCACCAACGCTGCCGTTGCCAACCGCGCCGGCGGTGCTCTGGCTGTCATGGGTCTCGTCGCTGCTTACTTCCTCTAAGCGAGGGAGGAGCTTTTTGCTTCCTTGATCTGTCAAGTATAACGTTAACGACTGATTTCAAAAAAATCTCATGAAGTTTGAGCATGTTTATGAAATGTCTGCGCGCGGACAGGGAGAACACGAGACCACATTAATGCCAAAGCGGGAACATGCTTTTTGCCAACCAAGGTTGTATATAGCGTGGTAGCAAAATTCATGAAAGGGAAGAGAAAGGAGGAAATCCATTATACCTTGGGAAGAGTTTTAATTGTTTGCTTTTTTTTATTGGAAACAGCTTGGGAGTTTGCTTTTTTATTTTAGATATTGAAGTATGAGAGGGGGGAGGGTGGAACACGCATTATACCTTTTGCATGTGCGATATCATGCCTTTATCAATGGGATATTACTTTCGCAAACTTTTTGGTTCTTTCTCTATATCTGCTCCGTGAAGTTGTCTGAATCAATAAGAGCAGGGTGGGCTCAAAGAATCCTCGATAATCAATACCTTGTAAGCAAGCTTGTATGGGTCTTCACAATTGTTGAGGAAGCGAGTTGAATTCTGCCAAGAAAAAAAATGCAGCTGAGCTCAAGGAATCAAGTTGTCTGAATTGAGTAATGTATTGTGTATCTCGCTTCTATATATAACTAAATTCACCGATGCTGCTCCCATCGCTTCGAGTTCATAACCCACAGCTGCGGCGCCTCGCCCTCGCCCCCGTAAATGTAGCTCAAGTACAACGCATACCGGAACAAGGCCTGCCGAAGCGTATCCTCCGTCACATCATCCATGCCAATGCTGCGCCCGAAATTCCACGCCGTCACGCCCTCTCCCTCTACGGAGGCGACGTCGCTGTCCTCGCCGTCGCTCCAGGCCCCGCTCGCGGAGGATATCGATGAGGCTCTTGATGTGGCGGGGCTCGGGCAGGGCGTTCCGCGGAGGGCTACGTGCATTGCGAATAAGAAGCTTTCCGGCACCGGCAGGCCCTTTGGGACGGAGCACCCGGGGGACCAGATGGCTTTTGGGCGCCGGCTGAGATCTGCTGCGATCTTTTCAATGGTGTTTTGTGCGGTGGCCGGGTCGATGAATGTGGCGAGGGTGTTGAAGGTGGGTTTTGCCAGGGCGTCGTTGAAGGCGTGGCAGGTGAGGCGGGCGGATTTGTATTCGGCGGGAGGGAGCTGGTTGAGGATTTGAGAGACGAGTTCAAAGGGAAGAGAATCCATTGTGTATGTTGTATGTGATTGATAGTCTTTTTGACTTGGCTGATGGTTGTGAGTCGAAAGTATGGGTATCAAAGTAAAGTCATGAACGCTTAATGTATTATATAGAGTATCGTCAACGGCCGTGAGAAGAAGATGAAAGTGAAATGTCGTGCAAGGCTAAGAGAGAGAGAGCATGTGAATGAAACAGCTTCACTCTGGGTCTTTATTACTGGTGAATTCACAAACCAAGACGGCCATAACAACGTTAACGCACGGGGGGGAATTACCAGCACATGCCGAGGGAGTCATGGTCATATATATATACAAGATGACTATTTCGTTGAGTCTCACCCTCAAGGTTCACACCCTCAAGGTTCACTCCCCCGAATAGTGCCCCTCCCCTCACAGCACAGCAAATTCCCAGCAATCACGGGGGATCGGTTCCGACTCCGACGCAGATCCATTCATCTTGCGGAGAAGCGAGCCTGGTGCGACTTTGGGTGGCTCCCCCTATTCATGCTTATCGCGCCCCTGGGCTTTTTGCCTCGGGGCTGCATTTGGGTCCTGACGTGAGCAAGCAGCAACACCTTGTTTCTACCTAGGTTCCACGGGAAATGGCAAAGCCATGGCGAAAAAGGGCGTTTTTTCGAAGGACCTAAATTTAAATGGAATTCCCATTCCGAACTTCACGGCGCCACCCCACGCGCGGACTCGGACTCGGACTCTGCGTCAGGCTTTGGCGCCTCATTCCACACCCGTTAGGGCTGACGGTTTCCTCGAGCGAACGCATAGAATCCCGAGGTTTTGCTGACCTTGACCCATCGGGAACTGTCTACCTAGCTCATAAGCGTGGGTCTGTCTGACAGGCCTAGTTGTGCTTTTTATTTATGTATTAGTCGTATGCTAAAAGTTTAAAAACAGGTAATCTAGGGCCCTATTCAGGAGGATAATACAAGGTGCTACTATTCTTGATGCCCCATCTCCGAAGTAAAGTGGCGTGCTGAAGAGACTTGCAAAGCGCGCGGGCTGTGCTCCTTTGAGCGGCATCTGATGCGGCCCAACAAACGCCGCAGGCTATGGATAAGACTATCATGATTGGATCCTGCTCCGCGGCCAACCAACGGCGTCACGAGAGCAGGTTTTCTATTCCAAATTGACCCGAGACAGTCCAACAATAGTTCAATCGAATCGAATCAAGTCAACCCAACTAACTACCCTTAACGGATGCTAACTATCACGCAACGACTTTCGCCGGTGTTCGGACCAGAGAAGGGGGGGGTTCCTGTGGTTTAGAAACCGGGGGTGGCTAGACTTCCCATGCCAGGACATCAAATGCCGACATGAGAGAGGTCCAGATTCGGAAGGATTTCTGGTGGCACAACGGCTACAGTCGCTTGTGCCTGTCTCCTTTCGCCCTTGACCGGCAACGAGAGCTACGTGGCCGCCCAATGTTGCAATTGAAGCAATGACTCGTAAACTGCCTAATGATTGGGAGGCACGTGAATAGGCGATGGGGATTGCCAAGCCCAGAGGAAGGATCTTGAGATGATCAGAATGACTATCGGTCTCCTGCGGCCTAATCTCCCGTCTCCTTGCTTCCATCGCCGTGTATGTACGGTATCTCGGTGAAACACCGTCGACTCTGCCCTTTTTAGCAATTATTTCCCGAAGAGAGCTGACACTTACAGCGGTAAGGCTTAGCAAACGCAACCACGCCGATGCATTGCCATGCTGCCTTACTCAATCGAGGCGCATTGGACGCATGTGCATTTGGGGGATTGTCCGTCTATTGAATGGCGAATACCCACTACAATAGAGACCCCACCTCTCCGCACAAACGGGGACAAGAGGGAATCCGGTGACGGCTCTTGGTTCGTCGGCGCTTTTAGCGGGACGAACTGGTGATGGTCGCGCCCAGCGGGCACTGCAGCCAAGTGGGACTTTGGGGGTCGGGCATTCTCCAAATGACTGGCGATTTGGGGGGGAAATGTCGGGCATTCGGCCAATGCATCGTCGGGAATGCTGAGCGGCCTTCTATTTGTTGAGGCGTGTTGCCGGTATCACATTGTGTGACGCGGGGGGGTTATTGCGGTGTGAGTGGGATATGCGTTGTTAGTACGGAGTACGGTGGGAGAAAGAGCAGGGAGTCTTATGCTGGTCAACAGCCCTACCTATAATGATGGGATCTTTGATTCGTACCCCATTTTGGGGCCTCAATGTGCAATAGTCCGTCAGCTGCATGCTTTCAATGTTGCCGTCCGCCTCTAACGGGACAGCCTCCCGTTACTCTCTCATGGGAAGCATATACTGACATGTGAAAGCCCGTGCTTCTGGATGGAAGAGTTTGTGAAGGCCGCTAATTGGATGGAATCGATTCAGGTAAGGATTGAAAGCCGATGCCCGCCTTTTTAGTCGCATGTGTAAATGTGTCACTACGTGTCAGCCACATTAGCTAGAGTCAATTCAGGGGGGAAACTCTTAGGCAGGGGATGTGCCAACAAGTAGATTAGTATGTTGGATGCAAGACATTTGTCTTTATATGTGCCGTTGGAGAAGATGGCGGAATATTCAACCTTATTTACCATTGTCATCGAGATATAGCTGAGCCGGAAGCGAAATGAAAATCCGGATCGGAGTGTTGGAACAGATTTGCGTAAGATGTAAGACACGACGATGGCCCTTGAATATGAAAGAAAAGACTAGCTTAAAGCCGAATTGTGGTAGAAAAAAAGCTAAAAGGGTTGGGAAAATATATAGATGAGTGCTTGCTCATTTGCTTGAACTATATGATAATCTGAGGTATGCAAAGCTATAGAGGATCAGAGTCTTCATCATCATCATTGACGCCTATCAGGACGGAACTCTATGTAATAGCCACTAATATCTGTCTCTATCCCATCATCTCCTCCGTCTACCAAGCCCGATATATGTATCAAATATCCCAGGCTCTAAACCTTACTCGATTCCCTCCGTCTCCTCCAGGAACCACTGCCGCATCAGCCTCATCCTCTCCGTCCTCTCCCGCGCCATCTCCCTCCCCACATCCGTCTTCATCATCGTCTCCAACTTGAGCAGCTTCTCCTCAAAGTGACCTATCGAATCATCCAGGGCCCTCCCCTTGGCTCCACCAAACGTAAAGGCCCGTCCAATGCCCACCGCCCCAATAGCGTCCAGTCGATCAGCGTCCTGCACAACGGCGAGCTCAGGATGCTCCTTGATAAGAGCTTGCACGCGTGCCACGTCCTTAATCTCGCTCGAATAGCTCACACCAAGGCAGATTATCTGAATCTTCTCAGCCAAGGCCTCGGACGCACCCATGGACGTGAGAGCCGTAAAGATCATGCGGGAGGCGTCTTCTCCGGGCTTAAGGTACTTCCGGTCGCCTACATCGTGCAGCAGAGCCGCAAGAGTGACAATGTCGCGGTTCGTGTTGGGGACTTGCGCCTGGATCGTCTGCGCGAGGTGCACCACACGCTTTATATGGCTGTAGTCGTGCGATGGGTCATAGTTGGCCATGTAGACCTTGATGTAGTCCGTCACTTTGGCGACGAGCGCCGGGTCCACGGTGAGAGAGGAGCTCATGATGACACTTGTAATGATGGAGGTAGTGAACTCTTTATGTGTTTGTGATGTTTGAATGCCTCTGCTAAATAGTAGAGGATGTGTCTTTTCTTCTTTGCTCTTTTTATATATTATATCAAGATTTTCCTGAGCTAGTGTTCTCCTGTCTTGCCAATATGACTTTGCCCAAATTTGCCAACTCGACTCTATGTCATAACCTGACCAATTGTCTGATGTCTGTTAACTCAATGTTAGATTGATTGGAATTCTGGTGGTGGGAATGGACAATTGTGCATTATATATAGTTTTTATCTCTGGTGTTCGATGCAATGGATGATAACGGGCTACTCTTTTGGGCTCGCCGAGTGAATGGCAGACAAATTCACGGAGAGTGACTCAGCCGGCGACTGCCACGTGACCTTGGTTTTTGTTCTCGTCCCGTGTAGCAACGGAGGAAAGAGCGGTGATCACGTTGATGCAATCAACTTGAAAAAATTAAAGGCAGCTAGTGAGATTGAGTATTCTTCACATTAAGAGAATTAAGTTTTGCGTAGTTTCCCCCATACTGGCGCAGATGAATCTCATGTCAAATACTGCTGCAATCCTCTGGGGCTGTCGGAATAATCCCGGCTATTGGTGGTTTTCGTTTGCAACTGGCCTTGTTTAGAGCCTGCTTAGTCACCACCCAGATCTCTCTACTTTTTGAAATCCGATCTCGGTGGGGCACACGATCACTGCACCATTTCGGCGTTATCCACCTTTGCCACCAAAACACAAGCCATCTTCGATCTAGCGTGGAACCTGTGAAGGCTTGTGAGACATCATGGCGACGCCGCAAAATGGCGTTGACTTGCGCCAACTTATGCAGTCTGGCCAGTTTTCGGATCTGACGTTTGTGTGTCAAGGCCAAGAATTCAAGATCCACAAGCTGGTTGTATGCTCTCAGTCGCCTGTTCTTGCTGCTGCCATCAAAGGGCAGTTCAAGGTAAGCAAGGGACGGCACTTCAGCGAGACAGGCAAGTACTGAATCTGGGAGCAGGAGGCCCAGACAGGCGTCATCCAGATCGATGGCTTTGATGTCGAAACGGTGAGACGCATGGTTGAGTTTCTCTACATGGGAGATTATGACATCCAGCATCCAGAGGAGGATAAAGGTTCGATATTCGTCGTAAGACTGGCACTATTACCTAGGTTCTAATATGCCACTAGCTGTTACTGCCGCACCAAGTGGTGCGAATGAAGAAGTCAACCTAGATCCAGAGGCGACAAGTACAGCCCCTCTGGTGCCTGCTCAAGACACGCTGCATCATGTGCGAGTAAATGCAATTGCAGACTACTATGACGTCCAAGGCCTCGCCCTGCTTGCCACTCAAAAGATCCGGCTGGCTTACCAGAGCAACTGGGATGCCAAGGCTTTTCTGAGCTCGGCGATAGAGGCCCTCGGTGCCACTGGCGACGAATCACTGCACGGCATGCTGGCGCTTCTGGCGGCTCAGAACTTGGAAGAGTTACTCAAATCAGAACCCTGCCAACTGGCTACCTTGTTTGGAGATTTTGGTCTCCGATTCGTGCGTAGTTATGTCCGCGTACTTGAAGACGCAAAAAAAGACCAGATTCAACACCTCCTGCAACAGCAAAGCTGCCTTGAATCCAGGTGCCGTGCTGCAGATGCCAAAACCAACCGCGCTACTAAGAGTATCGAGAAAATAATAGCTTTAACGAACGGAAGGAACCATTGCCGGAACGGTGCCTGCAAGGGGGTTTTCCAAAGCTATATCGAGTTGCTGGGTGATTCTGAGCAGACCTATATTCTTAGGTGCTCAAAGTGTCAATGTAGACACTTCTACTAGCCAATGTTCTAGCTACCTAGATGAGAGTGGAGAGATATGGATGGGAGCCTATTGGAACATCGGCGCATTTTTGAGCAAATAATGTCTCTCACGACATGCTTACCCGCCGACGCTAGATATAGGTCATACTAAATGCTAGGAAGGTGATTAATGGATAGTAAGGCAGTTAGAATACGAGCCGAAGTTTAATAAACCGTCATTCCAGGCAGAACGCAGCAGAAGAGGAGATGTGTAGAGGAGATACTGCTTGGGAGTACAAGACAGGAGGAAAGCCGCTCTAGTCTGGTGGTCGCCATAACTGGCCGCAGAAGGATGCGATAGATGCTGTTGGCCTGTGAGGATGGTGTGGAGCTTTCGCCCCATCGTAGAGAAACTAAACGCCGTCAAGGCAGCTAGTTTTGTTTCCTGCCATGGGCCATGCCGGCAGAGAGGAGCAAGAATGCGACGGCGGCCATGACGAGCGGCAGGATCCATGTATCGGCGAAATGCCAACGTCCGCATGGCCTCATGTTTGGTAGGACCAAGTGATCAATACTTTGTACATTACATCACGCTTGGGTCGCTTCTGATGCGGCCGCGACGGGGAGATGCGGTTGATGCCGTGGTTGGCCTCATTAGCCGGCCTTTGAGGCCCATCAGAAGGCCAAGCCATGAGGTGGTAGCCTGCGCATGTCGCTGCTTTTACGGAATCCCGAGAGTGAGAGGGATTGCGGCTCGGGTCAAGGTTCTGATCCTTCCGGGGTATATGCAACTACTGAAGTTATGCGAGTGTGGCGGATTTCTAGCTTAGCTCCAGCAGCCGATAATCAGCCGGCCATGAGCTTGGTGGGGCGGTCTGGGTCTCGTCTGGCATCTGTCACGAAACTTTCAGCCTTGCGATAGCGTGCCTCTTCTAGAACCCCTACGCCTTGCATTACAACACACAAGATGAGCTTCGTACCGGTCAACCCGCGGCCTATGCTGCAAGACCTCGTCGACAAGACGGTCCTGGTCCGCCTGAAGTGGGGAGAGACGGAGTACAAGGGGAGACTGGTGGTGAGTTCTGTCGAGGCCCTCCGCCAAGCTGCTTTGGATGATGCTAATTGCGCGTTACTGTCCCTAGTCCATTGACAGCTACATGAACCTGCAGCTGTCAAACACCGAGGAGTACCTCAATGACAAGCTGACCGGAGAGCTGGGCCAAGTTCTCATCAGGTAAGGTGTTGCAGCGGCAGACAATACCGCCTTTCCCGCGTCTGCCTTGGTCTTTGATTCTAACTAAAACACACAGGTGTAACAACGTTCTCTACATCCGCGGAGCCGACCAAAAGGAGAGTGGTGGAGATACCAGAATGGAGGACTGAAGGGGGGGATGCAGAGAAGCAGATTCTTCCGCTGAGCATTTGAACACACGGCGTTGAGGGCTGATTTGCTGCTGGGAGGGGATTGGGAAGCTGTACAGACTATCAGACGGAGATGATTCCGGCCAAGTCTCACGATGGGAACGAATTGAAACGGTTTCAATGTCGATACCTGCAACCGAAAGAATATACTAGGGCGTACACAGACAGGATAGGGAAGCCGCGATTTACTACAGGCACCATCTCTCGAAATACTTAAATATTCATTAATCAGCACCAGTTTTTATTTTCAGACTGATATTATATCAATTTACATGCCTGCTTGGGGAATTGATCCATTCGGGGCTGGAATATTCGCCATGCATGTTATGGTGGTATTAGGCGGCCGTTTATGCTGACTGTGCGGGGGTCGACTTGAGGCCGCATTAACAGTATCTTGGAGGTAGCTGTTGTATTGAAGATACAATATCAAATCATCAGCCAACCACTCATCTAAGCACATACTACTCTGTCTACCCTGCTGCTCACTATTTTTCGGTGATATATTCTCACTAATTCCAACGCAGGACTATGACCGAGCTGGGCACGCAACGACTGGTTAGATACATACAAACCAGACCGGGTCTGGGCCCGCCAAATGTTGGTCACGCATATGAATTAACTGAAGCTTTGCAAATTGACGTTTGTGTCCCACCGCCAATGTGTGATGAAAAAGCAGCGTCTGCAGTTTTAGTCCTCATCCGGGTTGGTTTGTTTGTTTGTTCGCCTATATGCACCTGTCGGCTGGGCCAAATACCACGTTAATCCACCCGCAAGCGCTTCAGCGAATCACGGACGGCTCGGCCGCGCACGAAAGGGCACCGGCGTGCGCAATTACGGCTGCAATCAGACCATGGGCCAGTGAGAGCGAGAAGAAGCCCCGCGTCTTGGATCCGGGCGATCTGCAGGTGACGAGACTTGATGGCGGCAGCCCAATCAAGCGCCGCATTTAGACGCCAGCAGCGCTGTGGATGGGCGCCACATAAGTGGTTAACCGCCCAACCCCTGTCGGATGAGGAGACAGACACGGCGATGCATGCAGAGGCGGCCTTGGTCTCTCTCTTTGCCGCGTTATTGGCCCGCCGTGATGGGCACACCCTTGGAGCAGAGTTGAAGAGGTTGCAGACACTGCGCATCTCCCTTGCTTCTTGCGGCCTGGTCTAGGGCACGGCCGGGTGATTTCGACCACCTTGGAGCGGGCGCCGTCATCATGGCCTCTCCCTTGGGTCCGCGCTTCGCAAAACATATATCAAGGCGACCAACACCCGCTCGTTTGTTCCTCTTCTTTTTTGTTCCTCAGCAAGTTCTGCCAACCTCAAATCCACCTTTCTGTTTTTTCCCCCTTGTTTGTTTTTGTTTTTTGTTCTGGAGCTGGTCTCCCTTTTTTATCTTCTAATACTACATCTCGTCTTCACTTACACAAACACTTCACCTGTCAACTACACCATCAAACATCTCAGTTGCCGGTCAGCTTGAGACGAGATAATTTTTTACACTGAAATTTTTTTGCATTTTCATCTTTTTTTTTTTTTTTACGCATCACGACATCTTAATTGATACCCCCTAATAAAACAGAATTGTGGATTTCACTTGCTCGCTGGCGATCAACACCCTTTTTCAACAATTTGCCCAAGAATCACATAGACCTTCTACAACAAGCATCTCCCTAATCACAACAACTTAATAACCCTAATCAACATGTCTGCTATCCAACTCTCTTTCTCTCTCCGCGTCTCCTCTGGCGTCAAGACCGTCCACCTTCTCGGCTCTTGGGACAACTACGTCGGCCAGCTCCCCCTTGCCAAGGACAAGACCTCCAAGTCCGGCACATGGAAGGGCACCTTCAGATTCCAGAACTCCACCCTCGAGGCTGGCAAGCGATACTGGTACTACTACATCATCGACGGCTACCACATCGCCCACAACCCTTCCGTTGAGTCTACCACCGAGCCCACCACCGGCCGGGAGCTTAACATCCTCGACGTCACCAAGGACGGCTCCAAGTCATCACACAAGTCAAGCAGCAAGAGCTCTTCCAAGCACTCCTCCAAGGACAAGGACAGCAAGTCCTCTCGCCATCGTGCTTCCCTGACTGTCGACATCCCCAAGGGCCGACCCCTCTCCGTCTCCCAGATCAAGGCCCCCAAGCCCATGTCGCCCCACGCCACCAAGCACATTCTCGAGTCCGACTACTATGACAACGAGGAACTTGAGGAGCTCACCGCCCGCTTCGGCAGCGCTGGCCTCGATGATGTCCTCACCGACTTCAGCACCTCTCCCGTCTCCTCCAACGGCTCCAGCCTCTCGTACCGCTCCGACAGCTCGTCTCCCAGCTCATCCGTCTCCGGCTACAGCACCCCCAACTCCGACTGCAGCTCATGCACCTGCGAGCGCTATGGAATCACCCGCAAGGGCGAGCGTGTCAAGATCGACTGTGGCGGTGCCCGATGCGGCTACGACGAGGACAGCTCTTCCTGCGCGAGCGACGCCAGCGACGACGAGGAGTACGACTACGAGGTTTCTCCCAATGGTAGCCGCCGCAACGGCATCATTGTTGGTTGAACGACTTGGACGATACATGAGAATAATGACGAAATGAAAGGCCGAAGAGATAGAGGCCAGCATGTTGATTTCCTTACGACAGACAGACGGCTGCATAATGATCCTGCAGCCTCTGCTCTGCTCGGTAACACACATTTAATGTTGTTGTGTGGTAATGTATACACAAGCACACTCTCTTGCTTCTATACAAAATTTCCCCACCGCGCCCCCCAGAGGGCGGATCACACAGCTCGCCAAGCTGGTTCTTGGATAGAGATGCTGCGATCCCGCACCGAAAGGGGGCGCGCGTGATGACCATTGGGTCGATGCTGCGGCCCCTCGTGGAGCGGTTTCTCCTGCTCCGCGAGTAGTTTTGTTTTGTTGATTCTTGAGCATCTTTTTCAAGAGTAGGATAGGCGGTACCTGTCCCACCCAACTCTTGTTCATTCAGCCAAGACCGGAGTATCATCCCCCTTTCTTCTTATTCTCTCGTAGAGCATACAGAGAATTAGAAAAAAGAGGAATGTCCAGCTTCGGACAACACTTTACGACAAGGTCATGGATGTGGCTCGGATCAGGTTATGTAAAATGATTCGTGCTAGCCAAAAAGTTTTTTGCGG
Source organism: Trichoderma arundinaceum (assembly GCA_025919625.1). Classification (NCBI taxonomy): domain Eukaryota; kingdom Fungi; phylum Ascomycota; class Sordariomycetes; order Hypocreales; family Hypocreaceae; genus Trichoderma; species Trichoderma arundinaceum. The sequence continues at coordinate 323,121 of JAMQTF010000016.1, forward strand.
AAGCGGGGGAGGATTTGGCAGATGGTTAAGGATTACTGCCGGGTTAGATGATAGATGACTATACTGAATCTACAGTACTGACTGATGAGAACATCTTGTGCTCTTTTGATGCTGTGATGATTTTATTGTGTAGGACGCAAATAGAAGTTGCTAACCCAAGTAACATACTATCTGGATAAACTTACTGAGTGAAAGGCTGATGTACTTGTATCCTTCGTCTGGAAATAAACTTCTTCATTGCAAGCCACCTCTACGGACACTATTATCTGGCGTCTCCGGCTCTCTACTAAAGTGAAAATTTGCACTATTTACAAATCTGGCTGGTGAGGCTGTTGTAAAATGTCCGCTCCTCATTACCTGCTAGGAGAACTGTGTACCGTAAAAAGAAAATTCCAAAAAGCTTCCTGGAACCATTGCTATTTCCTTGAAAGAATTGATTTGCCTCCGGCTCATAGGAAAGGAGACGGTCAAGCTGTGCGGCTTCTTGGCTCAGCGTACTTTTAAATATGCCGGATGGCTTCTCGGGCCGGCACGATTCTTGTAGTGGTAATGATTTTGTAGCAGCCCATTCTTATAGCGACACCACTTGTCATGGCGGAGAACTTAATTTTGAAAAAGCAACTCGTTGACTCGTACTTCTTTTGCCTTTAAATGGCCATTGCACTCCGTCGTATTTGCCTACTCGATCAATCACAACCACAACCTTCTCCCTTTGTCATTTTTCCGTAATACCAATGTCGGACATTCGAGATATGGGCATCAAACTAACGGAAGAGGTATATCAAAGGCTGGAAGAGGAAAGGGGAGAGTCTTCCAGAGAAGGAGCTCTGCAGAGGAGAATGGAGCAGTGGAGAATGGATAGAAAGAAGAAGACCAACACGATGAGAGAGCCGGTAGTGCACTGCCACGACGGGCTTCGACAGGAGGAGGAGGAGGAGGTTGGAGAAGCGGACAACTTGTTCGTTTCCTTGGCGCTCAGTTCCTCCATGTCGGACCACGAAACTGATTGGTATGCTGCCAGATGCCACAAGGCCGAGGAAGAATCGTCGTCGCCGCCCGAGGAGTTTCGATGGCAGGGGAGGAAGAAGGTGGAAAAGGGGAAAGGCATATGCAGGGAGACGTTGCTCGTGAGAAATTGCAGAGCGTTGTTGTCTACAGAACCGCGACAGATTGTTGCTGGTAAGTTTTTTTTGCTAGTCTATTCCAAGAGTCTTGAAGCCGGATGGTGGGCTGACACTAGGGATGAAGCACTTCACAACCGGACGTCAGAGCTCACCAAGGCGTTGGCAAGTCTAAAGGCTAGGGAACAACAGCCTCGATCTGAGGAGGCAAGTAAGGGAGAAGGGCTGCGTCAACAGGAGCCGCATCAACGGGAGCCAGAGGAGGATTGGGTTCTTGTCGCGGAAGACGTTGACGTGTGGGATATTTCGGATGAGGTTGGTGCGATGACGTAGGGGAGTTGGGAGTCTGGCTTCATGGCAGAATTATCTTTGTATCTCGTTCTCTCATACCGCTCTATTGTTGTTTGATGCCATTATGGGATGCGCTGGGCGCTGGATTGAGCGATACCCTTTGCAGCAGGGTATTATTACTTGGTCATCACATCATATCTACTAAATTGAGGGCTTTCCGAATCTTTCCAAGGCAGTTGCCATTGCCTCATTTACAGTTGAGCCAATACTAATGAATAAGCGAATTCAGTCCCTCTTCTTGTCGGATATGATGTTGAGGTACGGCTGAAGGTTGGAGCTGACTCGAGCTGAATTAAAGAATATGACATGTATAACAAGGGTTATCATGTCTAATGGATTGTTTCATACAGGGCAGCCAATAGTACCATGTCCGACATTCACGCTGTACATTAGAGTCTTGGAGCTGACAAAAGAATAGTCACGAAGCAAAACAAAACAACAAAGAATGCTGGTATTAGTGTCCATGCCACGGCCGCGAATAATCCTGCGCGCCTCAGCTCTACGCAAATTATGTCTTCCTTCGTATCCATGACAGGATGACCTCCAGCCCCCGGCCCGCCTCCCACCTCAGCGGCCGTGTAGCGCCGGGTGACGATGGGGCTCTTGGGGGTTCAGCTCGCCACTATTGATGGGCTAAGCCGGATGAAGCTGAGTCTTGGCTAATCCTCACAGCGGCTCAGGAACGCCGTTATTGGAGAGAGCTCGCTAACCGTTGGATGAGGAGCTGCCACTAGTGGTAGCTTTGCCTGTGTCCATACAGCTATTCCGTGTCTCGGCAATCGTGCACGAATTAGTAATAGAGAAGAGAGTAAGAAGATTAGTAGAGAGAGAAGAAGCCTTACCGAGGGTACAAGCAGATACTCTGCACGAAGTACTCCGTAGAGACTCTTAGTGTTGCATCTCAGATTCGCGACCGGGGAGAGAGAGCTTGTTTTTGCGGATGCAGGGAGGGGAGGCCAAGAGACCTAGACCTGTTAGTCTGACACGTCATTTTCGGAGAGCTCAGAGGACGAGATGAAGGACAAGACGCTACGGCAGTGTCCTAGATCCAATAGTACAGTCTTGCCTGTGCAGAGTCCAGACGATGCCAAGTGATGGTGTTATTGCGTCTTGTACGAGCCCAGATAGGGCATAAGATTGTTGTAGCTCAAGGTCCCAAGTCTCGAGGCCAAAGAGGTCCGGAGTAATACCTGCCACCGACCAGCGCTACAGTACCTATACCTGGTAGGCACCTACAGGCCATTCATCAGCCACCTGCTCTGCGCAAAAGCCACAGTCACGAATTCAATTCACCCAACAAGCCTCACCTTTTCCCCGACATTTCCCCTTCTTCTCATCATCGCATCATTTGACGGCCTCTCTGAGACATTTTGGCCTTGGCTTGCCTTTGGCGTTGCATCGTCGACTCGACTCGATATGCCGAACGAATCATCTCGACGGCTCAGCATCATGGATTCTCTCTGCTCAGGCCATGGCTCTTTTGCCGTGCGGCTGGCGATCCACATCGACTGAGTCTCGCCTCTCGTCTTCTCTCCACACCAAAAAGCGCCTCCAGACCCGCCGTCGCTACGAACCGCCTCGAGCCCGCTCTCGTACTTGGTGCCTACATGCTCGTACGTGCATTGCTGTAGCCCTGCCGCTGGGCTGGACGCTGGGGTGGAATTAGCCCGAGCCTTGTGCTGGGACTCACCGACGAGATAAAAGTGCCGATCGCTTGCTGAATCTGTCATTCATTGGCCCTCTTTGGCTTGATGGCACATTAAGACAATGAGCCGTATCTGCATTTCCGATTGGCGACTGCTAGCAGGGGCATCCTGGAGCCATGGCCACGTACGGGTCGGGAGAGCCTTAGTACAGCTGCTGTTAGCACCAAGTACGAGTATTATTGCCCCTTTGATTACCACCCACTTCTGAAAACGCAGAATGGGGCATCGTTGCCGGCCTACCAGAGACACGGCCAGCTTGCCAATTGCAGCGCTGTGTGGTTGCAAAGAGGAGAAGAAGAGGCTGACATCCTCCATCACATCTTCTATCCTCTTGCTGAGAGATTGCCAGCCTATCCCCCGGCCCCTCCCCGGTCGGACCCTGGAACCGTGCGGTCACCCAACTGGTAAGCCGGGCTAAATGGTTTTTTTTGCCTGGTTGCTCATGGCCGCGTTGTGCAGAATACTACAAGTAGAACCTCGACTAGTTTTGTGCGCGGTCGGCTCGCCTTGACTTGTTGAAAAATTGGCTGGTTGACTGATCCGATTGTCGTGCCTTGGCTCGCCTTAAAAGTTTTCTTCCTTGCGAACGGGTTACGGAGCAGATACACAATTTCCGTTTGCTCGCTTCCTCTGTCAGCGGTGAAGATGTCTTGCCCTCGCGATGCCATTGCAGTCTGAGCTTGTTTTTCATCGCCAGCTTGTTGATATCGCCATGTCCTGGCACGGGCTCCTTGAGAGGGGCTTCTCACTGGTACGTCCTCGATTATATGTACTACCTCTCAGTAGTATACCAACCCATTCCCCATTATGCCGCCTCAGTCTCGCCTCTATCCACAGCATCGCTGGCGGCGCGGCACCTGGAGAGCTGAAGCGGGACGGGGCAGCTGTGGGTTGGGGGAGGGGAGCAAGCCACAACTTGAATCACGCCGTGCACTGTTTGCTTTTGACTAACTTCTTTGATTCGCCTCCTGGTAGCCCAATGACACTCGAGTTGGATCTGGTCGCGATGGCTCCAATGGTGGTACTCTGAGTACATCAAACGGCAACAAGACAGCTTCTCTGTCTAAACTTGGTGCTACCTTTGCTCCCGTCGCCATATATCTGGGCCTGTGTTTGGCCTGCTTCATCCTGTTGCGGCCTCGTTGCAAGCGAGTTTATGCACCGAAAACTATTCCTAGCCTCCGATATCCAGAGTAAGGCTCCCCCCTCTCCATATGTCTCTTTGGCTATTCCCCTGCATCTCCGTCCTTCCAGATGCTTTATTCAACCAACTTTAAATGGCAGTGTTTGTTGAACTCTCACACCACATTATAGGCCACCCACTCCCGAATTACCTTCTGGCCTCTTCAATTGGATTATACCTTTCCTCAAGATTCCAGACACCTACGTCCTCAACTATGGCTCTCTCGACGCCTACTTCTTTCTCCGCTACCTCAAGGTCCTGCGGAATATCAGCATTGTAGGCTGCTGCATCGTATGGCCAATTCTCTTCCCAATACATGGTACTGGTGGCAATGATCTCCAACAGCTCGAGCTTTTGACTATCGGCAATGTCGTTACCGGCTCGTCAAGGCTATGGGCCCATGCCATAGTTGCTTGGCTGTTCTTTGGTAAGGCCAGATAGCAATCGGCTCGTAAATTAAACGACTAACAAGCGGTTGAAGGATTTACACTGTTTACAATTGTTCGAGAATGTATCTACTTTGTCAACCTGCGTCAGGCATATCTTTCATCACCTTATTATGCTGATCGACTGTCGTCGAAGACAATGCTCTTGCTGTGCATACCCAAACCTTACCGCGATGAAGCCAGACTTCGAAAACTCTACGGTGATTCTGCGAAGCGCATTTTCATCCCGCGCACAAGCAAAGATCTTGCGAATTTGGTCAAGGAGAGGGAGCAGACTGCCATACGGTTAGAGAAAGCTGAAATCACTCTAATCAAGAAGGCTAATGCCGCGCGCAAAAAGTACTATCGCAAGAATCCACAAGCTGCTGCCATGCTCAACCAAACTGCCAGACAAGGAACAGAGGTATCATCGAATAATGATGTAGTCACTTTGGATAGTGGCGATACCGTTCAGCAGTCCAACGGGCCATTGGAGATAACCTTACCGGAGCCTCAGCTTGAGGTGGACATTGAGAATCAAGAGGGCACTGACAACATTGAAGGTGGCAAGACGCAAGTCAATCATGAGGAAGAGGAAGAAATTAAAGCTGAAGACTTGGAGTATGTGCATCCATACGGCCTGAGGCCCAACCTGCCGGATGTCAGAGGATCTGTCGCGGCCCAATGGATACCGGCCGAAGCACGACCATATCATCGTCCCATTGGTAACTTTGGTCGTCGAGTCGATACAATTAAGTGGACTCGCAACCGACTAAAGGAGCTTAACATCCAAATCTACAAGCTGAGACGCCAAATTCGAAGGGGTGATGCCGATCCTCTTCCCGCTGCTTTCATCGAATTTGATACTCAAGAGGCAGCCCATGCTGCGCAGCAAGTTGTTGTTCATCATTTGCCGCTGCAGATGGCTCCTGGGTTACTCGGCATTCGCCCAGAAGAAGTCATATGGGAATCTCTTCGGATGAGATGGTGGGAGCGCATTATTCGACGTCTCTTGATTCTCTGCGGTATCACAGCTGCCATCATATTTTGGTCGATTCCATCGGCGTTTATTGGCATCGTTTCTAACATCGACTTTCTGACCAAGGAGGTTCCATTTCTCCACTGGGTCGACAAATTACCTAGCTTCGTTAAAGGTGTTATTGGTGGCTTCCTTCCGCCGTTTGCTTTGTCTGTCCTCATGGCGTTGGTGCCGATCCTTTTGAGAAGTAAGATTACTACCGCTTCCAGAATAATGTGAAAAATAGACACGTAAACTAACACTCTTATCCTTTATAGTTTGTGCCGCTCAAGCTGGTATTCCTTCTCTCATCATTGGAGAACTCTTCACACAAAACGCATACTTTGCATTCCAAGTCGTGCAGGTATTCTTGGTCACCACCATCACGTCGGCTGCCTCGGGCGCACTCCAGAGCATTATCCAAGATCCACTCAGCATCCAATCGCTGCTTGCCCAGAATCTTCCCAAAGCGTCCAACTTTTACCTCTCGTACATCCTGATTCAATGCCTGGCCACTGGCGGAACTGGATTGTTGCAGGTGTTTTCACTAATTCGCCATCACATTGTGGTAAAAACCACCGATATACCCAGGAGACGGTTCATGGCTTGGCGCAAGCTTCGGCCAGCTCGCTGGGGCGGTATATTTCCCGTGTTTACAAATATGGGAGTGATTGGTTAGTTTCTCTTTTCTCTCTTTATGCTCTTCCTTATTTAATCGTCCCCTCTTCCTTCCCTCGGATCAAGAAGTTCTGTACTGACTGAGAGGATAACAGCACTCTCATATGCCTGTATTGCGCCGTTGATCCTTGTTTTTTGCGCCGGCGGCATGGCGTTCATGGGGCTTGTCTGGAAGTACAACCTGATCTATGTTTTTGATACCACGACGGATAGCAGAGGCCTCTTCTATCCGCGCGCACTACAGCAACTAATCATTGGCCTCTATCTGGCGGAAATATGCTTGGTTGGTCTTCTGATCCTAAACAAGGCATATGGGCCCATGGGTATAGTGATCGCCCTACTTCTTCTGACGGGCTTAATTCATTTCCTATTGAGAGATGCCATATCGCGCCTGATGTGGAGCTTGCCACAGACACTTGCGATAGAGGAACAGATCCAAGAAGAGGAAAAGGCAAAGCTCGCAGCCCACAACGAAGATGGAGAAACTAATGGAAATGATTCTGGCGGCGCTGCCGCCAGTTACTTTGACGTGGAGCAAGCATTCGGAGACGAAGAGGCTGAAGTGGAGGAGATTGACGAAGATGATCACCATGTGGTCTCCAATAGGGCCCTTGAGGGTGCTAGCAGTATCCGCATGGCCTTGACAGCATGGATGAAATCTGCTGCGATAGCAAAGTTCAAGGCCGAGATGGAAAAGTCTGGACTAAACGAGATTCTAAACAAGGTGTTTGCCTTTGCGAAGAAAGGAGATGGAGATGAACCTCCCGGTTTTCTTGTCAGGTGGCTGCATCCAGAGGAACATGAAGACTTCCTGGCATTACGAAAACTACTTCCACAAGAAGAGCGACCGCCGATTGAATATGCGGATGGTGATAAACACGCTACTTACCAGCCGCCGGAGCTTTGGACACCGAAGCCGATTCTCTGGATACCAAGGGACGAAGCTAGAGTGAGCAGACAAGAGGTGGCGCACACTCGGTTGTCCACGCCAATATCTGATCTTGGCGCGACATTGAACAAATCTGGGCGGATATCTGTTGATGTTGATGCAGCTCCATTTGAGGAGCATAGGTTGTTACTGTAGCGAGCGTGCTGATATCATTGAACCAAGGCTGTAGAAGCGGAGGCTGACATCTACTATACCCGGCCACGACCACGTTTCTAGCGCACGTGGCCACTAGTAAAATAATGTAATAACTGGATTTCTTAATCAAGATAATCTTGCATTTTTTGTTTAGTCAAATTTTTATTTTGCTCTAGTGAGCTATGGCAAAGTCCCTAGTGAATTCCAACTCGTTGAATAGCTGCTATGCGTATCGTATCACTGTAGGTAGCCAACGCCACAGCACTTTTTAATCAGCCACACCCGCAGCTCCAGTTGACCCCACTACGCTACAGAGCTCCAAAATTTCTTGGTTTCGTGAAGGCTTCAACTATTCTCTTCAATTGGATTTGTCGCATCTCTAGGCATTTGCGGAGGCTATTTCTCGGCTGTAGCTACTCAATCCGCGTTTCTTAAACGTCACAATGCCTCTCGACACATCAACATACTCCCTAGCGCTGCTGCGCATTGACGGTCGCCGATGGAACGACCTCCGCCGTCTGCATGCCCAGATTCACACCCAAGACGCCGCTGACGGATCATCGTATCTTGAGATAGGCCATACGAAGGTGATGTGTGTGGTGACTGGCCCAGCAGAGCCTCAGGCAGGCCAGCAGAAGAGGGGAGCTGGCGGCGGCGGACAAGCTTCTGGACAGAAGGACGGAGCGAGCATCGTAGTGAACGTGGTGGTGGCTGGGTTTTCGAGCGTGGATCGCAAGAAGAGAGGGAGAAATGATAGGTGAGAGGCCGACGCGATGCGAAATATGCAAAGACAAGAGATGAGAGACTGACTAGAGTGTTTTATAGGCGGATTCAAGAGATGGAGATTACGATTCAGAAGGCGCTGGCGGCGAACTTACATGTTCACCTTTTCCCACACTCGACTATTACGGTCTCCTTGCACGTTCTGTCCCAGGATGGCTCACTTCTCGCTGCGCTGATAAATGCGACTACTCTTGCGCTCATTGATGCGGGCATTCCCATGACGGACTACATCACAGCCTGTACCGCGGGCTCAACCTCATCCTATGCCGCGGGTGACGATTCGGCCGATCCTTTGCTGGATTTGAACACTCAAGAGGAGCAAGAGCTGCCTTACTTGACGGTCGCAACGCTTGGGGATACCGACAAGGTTGCGGTGCTGGTGTGTGAGAGCCGCGTTCAGGTGAGCCGGTTGGAGGGTATGCTGGTGGTGGGGGTTGATGGGTGCAGGCAAGTGAGGAGGCTGCTGGATGGTATTGTGAAGCAGAAGGGGAGGAAGATGATTAAAGAGGGGGCGGTGCAGAGGAGTGATGTGATGGCTCTGAGTTTGGACGAGTAAGTGGTGGTGGTTTGGGCTGCAAGTTTATATGGGCAAGACGATGTTTCTTTGAATGATACCAGGTATGTTTGCATAGATGATTATAACCATATGTTCAATCTTGATCATTTTTCCTTGTTACTAACTTGAATACTATGTAGCAGGCCCAAATAGTGTGCTGTGCCTTATTTAGAGCTCATCATGCCCAGACTCCTCAGCTGCGGGAGCCTCTGTCTCGACCTTGGCTTCCTCGGTAGTCTCGGGCTTCTCAACGACAACCCCCTTGGGAAGCTTCTGCTTCTCGCCCTCGCCCATTCGGACGGAATCAATCCAGGACTCTACGCTGTGGACGTTGAATTCGCCCTCCTCGTATCGCCTCCACCATCCACGACGGGCGTTGAGGGCAATGAGCTCAATCTTACCCGAGAGTCCGAGAGCTTTCTTAAGATCGGCAGCACCCTCGACCTCGCTGTCGACGGAGAAGAAAGGGAAGTGGCGCTTTCCGTGGACGTACTTGGTGTGAAGCTGGGAGACGGAAGAAAGGATCTTGTTGCGCATCTCGGAGGTGGCTGCGGGAACAAAGGCAAGGACGCATGTTTGAGACTTAGACTGGAGGCAGTGCTCTTCGAGTTCGCTCTTGGAAGTCAGGGCGGGGATGTCAATGAGGGTGGATTCGGGCGCGGCGGCCGTGGTCGTCTCAGAGGATGCAGTGGATGATTCATCTGCCTTCTTCGGAGCCTCTTTGGTGGCCTTTTCCTTGGAAGCTGATGACTTCTTGCCAGACTTGGCGCTGGACGGGGCTGGATCGGGATTGGGCTCGCCGACTTGCTTGAGGAACTCGACCATGTCCTTCTTGTTAAGTTCTCCACTGTAGGCGATGGGCTCTTTGCCGCCTCCGGGGATGAGAACAAAGGATGGGAAGGAAGTGACGCCGAATTTCTCCACAGAGGCAGTCTCCTTGTTTCTGACTTGTCCAACCGAGATGACATCTAGGAAATCAATGGCAACACTCCTTAGCAGTGCACTCGTAGTTCCTTTCTCCGTGAACAAGATGGCCTTTGGCTTCTCCTCCTCCTTGCCCAAGAAGCCGTCAATCTCCTTATCCGTCAACTTGACAACGTGGTTGTTAATCTTGGCCACCACAGCCTCGACGATGGCTCCAGCAGTGCGCTGGCCCTGGTAGTCCTCGACAACGGGACGGCCAGCCTTCTTACCCGGGCGGACGATCTTGAGGGTGGGGAAGCCCTTGACACCAAGGGAGCCGCAGAAAGCCTTGTTGGCATCGTCGTCACAGTCGACGGCGGCGACCTTGGCGAGGCCGTCGAGGTTTTTGGCGGCCTTTTCGTAGGCGGGCTTGAGGTTCTGGCAGTGGCCGCACCAGGGGGCGTAGAATTCGACAATCTGGGCGAGAGGTTAGCATATACTGTCTTGTATTTATGTATACATGTATGGAAATATATATGTAAGTCTCTTCATGTAACTTGAATTTGGTGGCACTTACAGACGTGTGATTGGACTTTGCAATGAGGCGGTCGTATGATTTGGCGTCTACTTGCAAGACTGGGGAGCTTTTAGAGTAAAAGCCAGCCTGGGCCAGGGGCAAAGCCGCAAGACTGGCCGCCAGGGTGGCGAGAAGAGTTTGTTGATGCATGGCTGCAGATGAGGATGTTTTTGTTTCCGTGTAAGTCGATAGGCGAGTGACAGAAGTTCAACTTCTAATATCACTGGTGAAAAAGCACAACGCTTATAAGCGATGGATACCTTTTCACAGGCCCTCCTTTTTGGTCCAGTAGCGACGACGCGGCGAGAGCTCAGTAAAGCAAAGAAAAGCAGCGTTTAGGGAGGGGAGGGTGAGAATAGTAAAGATAGAAGTGCGAAATGCGATGGGATGTCACCTTTGATTTTTATAGTTGGTTTTTGGGTTCTTATGAGGATGGGATTGGAAAAGGCCACGCTGGAGAGGACGCACAGTGTGAGGTGTGGCTTACCAATGGGCAATTTGGCTGGTATTGGAGGTTTTGTATGGTTGGGGGCCGGAAGAGGAAGCTGGTGATGTTTGGTTTGATGGGGTTATGCATGAGTATAGGCTCAATTTCTTGGGAATAAAGGGGGTTGTAAAGCATTACTATTGATAGAGAGAGGAAGAGATTCATAACAATTTCTCTTCAGGATAATGTTGTTTATTGGTATCATCATCATGAGTTCGTTCTCTCACAGTGCGAATCAGCCAAGCCTCTTTTCAGCTTCCAAATCTGTATCGCTGTGGCGCGACCTTGAGCGGGGCAGCTGCTGTGGCTTGTGCAGCATCAAGGCTCCAGCTTTCATGTACAAACAATGACCTGCCATGTGGGCGATGTGGGGGAAGCATCGTCGCCTCCGATTACGTCGTGCGACAAACCTCCAACAACCCATTTCCATCTTCCTCAGCCCTTGATTCTCTTCCTTCCTCCTCCTCCTAGTTTGCTTTGCCCAGCTATTTCTACATCGCCTAGGGTAGAAGCGCGGGCACATCGCAATGGCTGAACCAATTCCCGCGCCCCTCAAGATCCCCGAGGTCAGTCGGTTTCTCAACCGCGCAAACCAGCTGCGCGCCTTTAAGCCAGCCATCTCATACTGGTGTAAGTCCTTGGTCATTTGTGTTGTTCAACTGCAATCATGATTTTAACAAAGGCGCGCAGGTGAATATCATGCCGTCAACCAGATTGTAGGAAAGAGCCTACATACCACCGACGATGACTGCTTCAACTTCACCAAGGCGCTGCTCGAGCGCCTCGAGGCGACGAAGTTGGAGCGCCCAGACGATGATGCAATCATGGACAACACGACAGGACAGGCCTATGTGGAACAGTTTGCGCAGGAGACATTTGATCGTGCGGAGCGAACGATGAAGGCTAACAAGGTGACGAGGTAAAGGCGGAATACCCATGGGAGGCTTGGTTCGTGCTGATTCTAACGCTGTTGCGACTACCAGACAAACTGCCGATACTTTTGATGCGGCCGCCACTTTCTTTGATTTGACCCATGAATGGGGAACACCCGAGCCAGAAGTCCTCCAAAAGATCAAGTTTGCCAAGTGGAATGCCGCTCGCATCCTAAAAGCCATCCGAGAGGGAAAAGACCCCAACGAATCGAATCCCAAGCCCCGAGAAGCCGAAGACGAACCAGCGCTCGACCCCCTGGATCCCGCCGTCCAAGAGCTCACGAGCCCTGTCCCGCCATCGCAAACTGCATATGTCGAGGATGTTCCTGATGGCGGAGAGCCTTCGCGCCAGGAGCAAGTGCAGGACGGATATTTCCCACCACAGACGGCAGACGCTCAGAACGAACCATTCGTCCCATCACCCATGAGCACCAGTCCGGCGCCCATGTCTGGCATAAGCCCCCCTCCGCCCGTGGAGTCTGAGCTCCCTACACAACCTCCGCATTCTACACCTCAGCTCACGCCTCAGCTTCCCCCGCAATTTACGTCGTATGCGCCTCCTCCCCAGCCTCCCCAGCCTATCAACCCCTCCGTTCCTCCCAGCTGGACTGCTCCTTCGGTCCCCGTACCTCCTGCTATCGCATCGCCAACCCCAGCTCCGATCCCGGCTCCTGTAGTACCACCAGTTTCGAGCTCGATTGGACGAAAGCCGGCAGTGGCAGATCAAAAGAGCATGGCGCAGGCGCAGAAACATGCCAAGTGGGCGATATCCGCTCTTAATTTTGACGATGTGCCGACTGCCGTGCAGGAACTGAGGAATGCGCTGTCTGCTCTCGGCGCACTGTGAGAAGAGCGACCGAGATATTGAGTCAAGATGAGATACCAAAATGATCAAGAAGGGCGAGAATGAGGGGAAAGGGAAACAGTTTCAGGAGTAGTAATTGCCTATAGAAAGAGTGGCTTATTTCAGCTACCTATGCAGAGAAGGAGTGCTCACACATTGGATGGAGCTTTGATGCTATAAAATAGAAGAGACGTGAAACAAAAGTGAAGCAGAAAATAAAAAGGTAACCAAAAGAAGAAGAGAAAAAATTAGACAAAGCGCCAGTCCAAACGTTCGGATCCATCATCAAATCATTCCACTCGGTAATACAAAATCTCATTTCCATTGCTCCATGCCATTCCATGCCCGTATATTATGCCACAACCATTATGTTGTGTGAGTTACCGAACCCTTGGATCGGAACGCTCTCAAGCGGCCTATTGGGATCGGGTCCAGTAGCCACCGTCGATACTTCTTCCTCTTCATCCTCGTCTGTCCAACCGCGCTCCGGCCCCCATCGAACAAGGGTGCCATCGTACTCGGCCACAACCTTGAGTAAGCCAGTCATCATGGCGCCCGATTTTTTGACACTGGACCAGGCGTCGAACTCGACAACATTCACAGCCGGCATGGCTTCAAGAACGTCGCCGAGAAGTTTGCGACTGAAACCCTCGTAGAAGCCTTCCGAGCGACGAAAGCCCTTGAAGATGCCGTCGCTAGGGTCGCATTCCACAAGGACCCTGAGCTTGTGCACGTTAATGCAGTCCTGTAGCCCAAGTGCATCGTTGACAGCCCACCCTTTAGGTGGCGCATTCCACCCCGGCCCGAGGCGCAATTCCAGAGAGGTGAGGCATTCGCGCTGGCGGGGCTTGAGCCGGGCGAGTAAAGGTCGCTTGGATTTGAAGTATTTGCCCGGATACGTGGGGAAGATGCGAAAGGTTCGGGTGCTGTAGTAGTAGTGCGTTGCTTCTTCACGGAGCAGCCTGCAGACACGCATGAGGCCGAGCTTTTTGTGAATGCGCTTGTAGTTGTCTGGGGATAGATCCAGAACCTCGCCGTCGTCTTCAAAATAGTATTCGTAGATCTTGACGCGCAGTTCCGATGGCAAAGAGAGAAAGTGGAACGGTGTTGCAGGGACGCGCGGTGGCTTCTTTCGGAGAGGAATCAACGGGGTATCTAGAGTCAAAGAAGCGATATTAAGAGCCAGAGAAGCCACGGTTGTATCGTTGGCGTCGCCACCAATGCCGGCAGTCGAGGCTTGGGGCTCATTTTCTGAAGCTGGTGGGTTGCTCGCCGAAGCTTGAGCCTTCTGTAACGTAGTTTGCGACTTGTTTACTGTGGTGTGCGATTTATGAGCTGCGGCTTGCGATTTCTTGGCCGTGGCTTGCGACTTTCTTGCGGCGGCCGGCGGCGGAGGCTTGGTCAGAGATGGCCGCCGACCAGCGCTCTTGGAGGGATGTTCGGACATGATGAAGCGGTTAAACGCGAAAGATGTATATCGGTTTCCAATTTCGAGGTGTAGCGAACAATGGTAAAAAACGAAGTCTTTAGGCTATTCACAATCTTGATGTCGTCCGCATGCCACACCGGCAGTTATATAGAACGGGAAAAGAGTCAATCAATCAAACACTAGGAACGAGGCGCCTCGTCGAGGGTGGTTCCATTGCGAGATGACAAGACTCGAGATGAACCACCCTCTAAATTGCACCGAACGCAAAAGCCATGATATTGACTTGAATGATTGGCGGAAGAGGGGAGCGGAACGGTTTCTCTCGTGGGAATCAGCCGATGCCAAAGGAATGACCAGTGTTCCAGAACGGACTGAAACAGGGACAGTAAGAATTGCGGTACCAGTAGTAATATTACGATGACCACAGAAATAGGAGGAGGATCAGAAACAAGGGTTTTGCTCGCGTGAGGGGGAGAGACAGAAGACGGAAGCTGGGGAAGGCCAACTTTTCGTTCTTTATGACAAACCGGGAATCGAAGGTGGTACCGTCTAATAGTATACAAAGTACGGAGTACTTGGTACGGATCGGAGGTTTTTGGAGAAGAAAGCGGAAAGCCCGACATTCCCCAATTGGCAGCCCGTTCACGTGAGCCGGGTAGAGTCACGCTAGGCTTCAAAAGGCAGTGAGGGGCCCAAACGGGGCAAATGCACAAACCCCCACCTCGAGAAAGAACATGCCAGAATCGCTTAAACCCCGGCAAATCACCTCCCGACAAAAAATTCTGGATGACGGTGGCGGGTCACTACGCAAGAGGAAGAGGAGGAGAGAAAGACGACTTTGACCTGAGCCACTAAAAAGCAAAAGGCGTTATTCCATGACCATCGTCTAACGCCGCAGCAGCCAGCCAGGAGCATTGGATCCGGCGGCATCGAGATCATCATCCAGCGACCTGGATATGCGCAATTGAAGATTCGTCCTCCATCTTCAGGCCTTTACCGCGTATATCCTTCTGTTACGTCGCATCGCAGCGCACACTCCACGATGCTCTCCAGAGTAGCTCAAGCCTCTCGACTGGGGCTGACGGCCGGCCGGCTATCACGAACAGCTGCGGTACAACCTCTCCGGATCCGCCCAGCAGCAGCAGCTCCGGCTTCTCAATTCCTCCGTACCTTTGCCAACAAAAAGCCAAGCTCTGCAGAGACGCCCAAGGCAGCCCCGAAGCAGGCCTCACCAGCACCAAAGGACCCCGCCGAAGCAGGCTCATCAGCGCAGGAGGATAATGTCGGTTCGTCGGCCGAGCAAAAGCCCGCCGAGCCTGAGCCTGAGCCTATACCCTTCCACAAGCTCCCCGATCTCACTCAAGGTATTCCTTCGACTTTGGAGGCTGAACTCGAGCAGAGAGCTGGTAAGTCGCAGTCGTCTCTGGAAGTGAGTGAGGAGGAAGCTGCGGGCGGTGGCGGCCGGGGTCGGGGAGGAAAAGAAGAGTATGTTTCTACCAGCGAACGTAACCGCAAGTGGTGGACTCGCTTCATGCTGATCGTCGCTGGTACGGGATCGGTGCTGGGAGTGGGATACATGGGCCGCAACTGGGAAGATCCCATCGAGGCAGAGCGCCACCCTGATATTCCAAACGGCTGGAGCCCTGCCCTGTGGTGGCAGCGTACCAGGGCTCGATGGGG
The DNA here is from genome assembly GCA_025919625.1 of Trichoderma arundinaceum. Lineage (NCBI taxonomy): Eukaryota > Fungi > Ascomycota > Sordariomycetes > Hypocreales > Hypocreaceae > Trichoderma > Trichoderma arundinaceum. The sequence goes on from JAMQTF010000016.1 coordinate 338,878, forward strand.
AGAGTCTGTATCCTATTACCAGGACCCGGCATTTGAGAAGCTGCTTCCCGATCCCGATCCAAGTTTTGAGCGCCCTTACACCCTCTGCATCAGTCTGGATGATATGCTCATTCACAGCGAATGGACTCGAGAGCATGGTTGGCGAGTAGCCAAACGCCCCGGCATGGACTACTTCATCCGATATCTGAGTCAATACTACGAGCTGGTTCTCTTCACCACAGCCTCCTTCGGCATGGCGGAACCACTTGTTCGGAAACTGGACCCTTTCCGCCTCATCATGTGGCCCCTCTACCGTGAGGCGACCAAGTACGAAGATGGAGAAATCGTCAAGGTAAGCTTTCGGGCCACTAGCCTATACCTCCCAGACCTTTTTCAACGTTTCGACTAATCATCGCATCAATAGGATCTCTCTTATCTCAATCGCGACCTTTCCAAGGTCATCATCCTCGATACCAAAGCCTCTCATGTCCGTAAGCAGCCCGAGAATGCTATTATTATGGAGCCCTGGAAGGGTGATGCGAGCGATAAAGATCTCGTTGCTCTGATTCCATTCCTCGAGTATATCCATACTATGCAATACTCCGATGTACGAAAAGTTCTCAAGTCATTCGAAGGAAAGCACATTCCTACCGAGTTCGCTCGCCGAGAAGCCATTGCTCGAAGAGAATTCAACAAGCAGCTGGCCGAAAAGGCAAAGCATGGAAAGCCATCGGGCATGGGTGCGCTTGGCAACCTTCTGGGTCTGAAGCCTAGCAAGATGAGCATGACTGTGCCCCTTGACGGAGAGCAAGATCCCAGCGAGGCTTATGCGCAGGGCAAGATGCTTCAGGACATTGCCCGCGAGAGAGGCCAGCGCAACTACCAGGCTCTAGAAAAGGAGATTCGTGAAAACGGCGAAAAGTGGCTCAAGGAGGAGCAACAGGCAATGGAAAAGGCCCAGCAGGAGATGATGAACAGCATGATGGGCTCCTTCTCTGGCATGTTTGCAGCCAAAAAGGATGGTGCCAGCAACACAAAGGCATGAGCCCCTTTAAGGAAGACTGAAAAAGAAGAAAAAAGACGATGGGTATGAAGTATTTTCGCGCTCTCTCCGCTACATAATGGTCTCGGCTTATAATAATTGTAAAAACACCAAAAGGGGGAAAGGAACTTGAGAGGAGGAACAAAGGCAGGTCATGGTTCTTGGATTTGTCTACCGAGAACAGGATTATTTGCATATAGAAATTTCGGCATCATTGGCATTGGCAACAAGCCTTTGCTGGGAGGGCGAGAGGCGCGAGGTGGTCTTTGACGGACATATTTTTTTGTATTTGCTACGGCTACGACAAGAAGGATGAAAAAGGACTTCTGTGTAACTCGACTTGTATACTAGAGGATGTACGAGATGATGATGGATCATGTTGTAAAGAGATGTGTAGGATGCGTTGAGACTTGTGCAGTGAGTTGACGTGAGAATTGGCATTGATCTGGATGGACTTGCTGCTATTTGCCTACTTGACGTTGCCTTGGCGTTTCCCCGTTGCTTGCGGCCTGGTCATGATATAAAAAGGCCTTGTGCAGACTAATCCATACTTATTACTCAACTTTATCAAGCACAAATTCGCAAATACTCTATCCTGATAACCTCTTCAAGAATTCCAAGTAATATTACTACTTCAATTTGAACTGCATATCCTCTTTGGACGGCATACTCTTCCTATCATCGTCTTTGATCTCCATCTTGTAAAAGAAAACTACCTCTTCCGATCAATACTCGGCTGTAAGTCCACAGAAGAAGACGCCACAGCTGTTATAACAGCTGAAGCATCACACCCAGGAGTCACAGAAACAGTCACCAAGCTCATCAGTGTCACAGTAACGACGCTTATAGAGGCCGACTGAGACGGCTGCTGCACAATCACGACATGAGCCGTCCCATCAGAAGAGCTGGTGTACGTGCCCGGCAAGAGAGTCTGGTAGTCAGTGCTGAAGAGGTTCGTCACGGGGGGCAAGCGGGTTGGAGTTGGGTTTGTTGTTGTGATGGTGATGTTGATCCAGCAGTGGTCGCAGCGTGGATTTGTGACGCATTGGAAGTATCTACAACGAAGCGTTATTATCAAATTAATATTGATGTTGTAAATGGGAAGAATAAGGGGCAGTACTCTTCGCCGTTTTTGTCTTTGATGCGGGTGCAGTCGCATTCAGCACCGGGTTTGCACATGTCCTTCCAGGGATCGCCAGTTGTTGTAGGGATTGGAATTGAAGTACTGCTTGGCGGTATGGGAAGAGGATGAGGATGAATGGCGGTCGAAGGAGTAGGATCAATTGCCAAGCTCCTGTAGAGAGGCCTGATACGTGCGGGTAAGTGATGGAATGAAAGGACAACAGGGAGATGGACGAATATAGCCACGAGTAGGCGAAGAAGCATCATTCTGATTGAAAGAATAGCTCGGCAGGTGAAGATGTTGGGTATTGTTGTGTCCATTATCAGCGTTGGAGAGGGATCAAAGCTTTGGAAGGAAAGGGACGGAGAAGAGCACATACAAAGTGGGAATCTCTTCTATTTATCCCTCTAGTCAGCCCTCGTATGACGATGCTGAGAAGCTTGATGACGGAAAGAAGAAATTGAGCTTGTCACACAAGATCTATCCGTCAAGCTTGTCGGGAGCTATATCAAGGTGTTTGTTTGCTCATGCTATGAGAGCATCACCCCCGCAGCCTATAAAGGTCTTCCAAGCGGATGATTGCATCTCGCCATTGCTAGATCTTGTTATACCATTGCTCATGCATCACTTCGTAAAGACGAATCAACTTGCTATCGTTGCTCATGCATCAGATATAGAAGCGAACTCACCCCATATAAAGAGTCGCATCTCGTACAACACACCATAGCCATCAATCTTCAAGGCCAACGCATAAATATGTAACACCCACAGAACATCTTGATTCGTGTAACACGTGCTTGAACTTTGGTATGGTTACTCGGCAGCGGCAAACTCTGAGTCGGGACCTTATGCATAACTCCTGCAAACCTTGTCACACAGCCGTGATGAGGTGAACAAACGCAAACCGGCATGAAGCTGGACATGATGTTGGCCATGTGCTTCTAGAAAGTATACAATACGATCAACAGGGAACAGGTGTGATTAATGATGGTGATTTCCAGCAGAGGTCATACGAAAGCTCTTCGACCAAAGCAAACATCTCCCCAGGTTCCTTCATCAATACCAAAGGGTCATCTTGAGGCAAAAATCTCACGTTTATATATCTGTGTCATCTCAAAAGCGTAAAGAAAACAGCCCCAGCTATGCAATTTTGCTGTCATGTGCCCATTCCCAGTACAAAAGATCCTCCCTAGCAAACAAGCAACAAAGACCAGCCCCAAGTATGCTACATAAAAACACGTCTATAATCGTACAAGAAACTTTGGGTATTCGCTACTATATCCAATCACCCTTTTATCTTGGCATGTCCGTTTTGTGCCGCCGCATTATTACTCTTCCCATACCACCACTGGGCTAATCTACGCCGAGCCCATGCAACCCCCTTGAAGAACCGTCCATCCACATCGACTCCCGCAGCCCCGAGGATGGTTACCACGATGTACAGCAGAAAGACGACCGCAACTCCAAAATCCAGAGAGTGGACGAACCACCAAAAGTGCTGTGTGCCGAGACGACAATTGGCAAACTCGTACTCCCACTCCCAGGTTTCCTGGTTGAACCAGAGACTGAGGAGGCCGGCATTGCCGTTAAAGTCGCCCATCATGCTACGGACAGTTATCTCTCGGCGACCTGGAATGCCCGAACTAGTCAGGTTTGGCAGCCCTTGAGCCTGAGCATCACGCCATCTTGCCACCTCCCAGAAACGCTCGGCCGGATCGGTACCGTTCGTCTGGTTGATATAATGGTACGTATCACAGCCCTCGTGGTCGTGTCCGTTGAGAATCAGACCTTTCCGGCCTCTTCCTTTGGCAGCTGCATTTGGGTCCTTGCTCATGCCGTAGAATCCTTCGAGGAAGCCTTTGCTTGCGTCCGCACTGAGCAGATACTGCTCCTTCACACCACCTCCCTCTTCCTGACTGTGAAAATCGAAGAATGGTGCGTCAACACAGACACCCTCGGGTTTGTGAAGAGGAATATGTGTTAGGACAAGAGTAAAAATACCCGAATACTCGACAGCAGCCGATGTCCCGATAACAGTGTTGATAAAGCTGTACGTCGCATCCTGAAGAGATGAGTCTTTGGCAGGTGTGTCCAGATTCATATCATTGAGAACGACAATGCGAATTTCAGGCTCCAATCGAATGGACTCCGGGTTTGTCTGGTCATTATGTATGGTGGCCAACACATCGGAATCATTAATTGGAATTCCGAAGCGAAGCTCGTAATTGACCTTTCCAAAGACACGCTCAAATCGATCCAATCGCTCGGGCGTCAGATCTCCGGCATATCCAATATCATGGTTACCAGCGACATTGAGGATCCGTTTCGCCCAAATCTGTTCCGCCTCGGACCCATCCAACATGCCCGATAAATCATATTCGGGCGCTGGCCAGACGGCGACATCGTCGGGCACTCTTTCTCCGCCACGGAAAGTTCGCTCCCAAAATCTCCGGCCTCTCTTCTCAAACTCGTCGTCTTCTATCCATTGGCTGCCTAAAAGGTCTCCGAGGACCGAAACGTGCGTTGGGCGCGACCACCAGTGTAGGGTTCGGTAGATGTGGGCGAGATAGAAGTCGTTGCCGAGGAGATCGAAGCGCTTGCGCCACGACTCCAGGTAGTATGGAATGTCTTCGAAAAATATGTCGACAGTGTCGTGCGCCACCCAGCGAAGGCGTTCTCGAAAGCACCAGTGCTCCGACCTGAAGGTGATGTGGTTGAAGACGCTGATTACGTGGGGAAACGTGCCCAAGATGACGGTCGGGATCGAGGTGTCGCCCTCCAGCTGAGGGTCGCCCAAAGCAAGGAGTCGAAAGGGAGCCAGTTGAGTTGGCACATGGTCTGAGTCGGGCTCGGCCTTTGAGAACGGCCAATGCAGCTGTTTGGTTGTCTCAAAGGCCTCCTGGGAGTCTCTCGAGGGCAGGGGAAACGCGCAGCCGCCGAAGACGGGATAAAGATAGAGATAGACGGTGCAGGCTATTGCCAGAGGCACCAAAAGGCCCAAGCCATTGCGGAGGAACGCCGCGACTAACATGTAGCCAGCCGCATATGCAAAACGCACGCGAAATGGAGGATGAAGAAGAAGAAGGAAATAGCAAGAAAGGATATGTGGTCTGGCCAGAGTTTGTGATGGCCTCGATAGTTGTACTACCGACTGTTAGGTGGGCAGGCCTTCAGGGGTCCAATCCATGGATCCACGCGGCGTCGGCTTAACAGCCAGAGCGCCGGGTACTTGGCTCTGCGCTAGAATAGTGTGCAATCTTATGTAGCTGCTAGTGCCCCGCATTAGTGCCTGATACAAGACGACGCAACTCCTGGCCCCCTAATTGTTCCATGTACTAACAGGAAGCCAGTCCACTTCTAGGGTAATACAAGGTCGATTTCAAGCACCTATACGGAGTACAACTTATATAATTCGAGACGAGTCATGAATCCAAAAATGATTATGTAGACTTGGGTGAAAAGCCTTGAGGAAGCATAGCAGCTTGTATCTATATCAAAGGCTGCGTGGTGTAAATTGTACCTCTTATTTGGCTCTATGCTACTTATGTACACTTCATCTTCTTCCTCGTAATACTCTGAGGCAGGAGAAGGGCCAATTCATTAAACGAGATATAGAAGCAAACATTATTACATACCACTCGTCGCAAATTACACGATGTAAGCGTTTCGGGACTATAGGGTTTCCGTGTCATTTACCAGAGATCTTCAATTGATCGCTTGAGTTCAACTGAATTTCAAGAAGCGTTTTAGTCTGGTCCACACCATTACATAGTGTAGCAAGAAGACAAAAAATCTTATTATATCTCTGGCTATGCTTGAATATAAGAACTATAAATATATTTCTTTTTTTTTTGGTTTTTCATTCATTTTTTTCCTCCTTGAATATCATTGTTCATGAATTCTCCTTCTGGAGCATCCCCAAAACTACATTGTCTCGACGCCGCCGAGACTTCACCTTCACGTCTGGATCCTCCACTGCAGGGAAGAGGCAGAATGCCGACATCAGCTTTGGCCTTGTCGGGCTCTTCGTCGAGTTGGTTTCTGTTAATCTCTACCGTTGACCTGGGGGAGCCAACCTTGATGGTCAGCTCTCCCAGGTCCACAGGAGCGGCCAGATTTTCCAAACTCGCTGGGGTAACTACCCCTTCCAAGTTGACGGAACAGTGTAGCACATGTTCGTCGTCGGTTGTGCCGTCTGTCCCAGAAGAATAATCCCCCGACTTCATATTTGTGCCAACGGCTTCAATGCGGGTATCCCTCTCATTACCAACAGCCACTTCACCAAGCCAAACCTTGAGCTCGTGCCCGGGCGACCAACCGCTGTCGATTGGCCTGTCTGACTTCAAACTTCTGGCCGACCCAAAGCTGGGTAGACTCCAGCAGATATTGCAAGAGTTGCAAAGGACTTGGCCCTTTTTATTTCGATGCCACTGTAAAGTTGTTCGAGCGGAGCAGCGGATGCAAGCGATTGGACTGCTGCTCTCTCCTAGATTTTTGCTAGTCTCCGCGCGCGGACTGGTCAAAACATCATGTTCGGGGTTTGAGATCGGTGGATCGGCAGAGTTCGAAAGATTGTCGTCGTCATCATCACAGCCTATCTCAAAAGAGCAGCCCCTAGCTTCCGTAATCGTGCCATGAGGCTCGATAGGGGTTTGCCCATCTTCGTCAATATGCACCTCGGCCAACCAGGTCTTGAGTTCTTGTATTGGCGGCCAATCCCGATCATAAGCCTTTGCCTTTCCTCGCCCTGACCTGTCTCTGAAATGGTTGCGCCGCAGATGAGTAGCCGCCAAAAGGCAGCTGTTGTATTGTTTCTGTGATCGGCAAGCATGACAGCCGCTTAGCGGGTAGATGGCTTTAATGTTGGCCTGGGTGCCAAACGTGGTTGGGTCGCGGCATATGAATTTCTTTACTACTCCTTCCTCCTCGCCTATAGCATCGTGATGTCGCCTCAAATGACGACGGAGCTCGTGCTCTCCTCGGAAGCCCTCTGGATAGTCGGTACAAACAGTGCAATAGACCTTGGACTTCTTGCGCCTCAACCTCTTTGCAGTTGCTTTTGAGGTCGTGGTTGACGACCCTCCTGCGGTTGATCGATTCAACGTTGGAGTGGTGCTACGGGATGATGGGTATAATGGCGGGACAGGTGTTGCTACAGATGTGAGGCTGAAAATTTTACTTGATTCGCTGATCAACGTCTTTCCTTTGCCTGGAACACCATTAAGCCACAAGACCTTGGTTTGCGAGTCGTCGTTTTGCCATTGGTGTAAATTAGTACTTTCGAGTATCCATTTGTTAGACGTCGAAATTGATGTCGAAATAGAGGTTGAAATCGAGGTCGAAGTCGAAGCTGACGCCACCGTCGATGTTGATATTGGGCGCGCCACTGACCGCGTTTGCGGACGGCGCAGAGGAAGTGGTACTGAACTTGGCGACACGTAGGGAGACATGTAGAAATCTTCGTCATCAGATGACGATGAAGACGCCGAGTCTTCGGAATCCTGATAATACATCCAGTTCGAAGATGAGAACGGCAATTTAGGCGTTTCCTCTTCTGGCTGGACAACCGGCTGGCAAGCATGGCTTTGGACCTCTTGGTTAGCTTCCACCTGCGTGCTTGGCAGAAGTTGATCCAGTTGAGCACGGGCATGCTCAAACACGAGCTTTGCAGGCATAATGGCAGTCAAGCCATTGGAAATATTGCCTGCAAAGACATGTCCAAACAGACGGCCTGTTGTCTCATCTCTGACCCAGCTTCCGCAGTCTCCGGGGCCTAGAGAGCCAGGGAATCTTGCTGTATACACTTCGACAAACTCGTTTGACTGAGGCAGCCGTACTGTGAGAGTCTCGCCCGATAAATATCCATAGACGGTGCCGCCATTTGGAACCACTGTCTTGACACATGCATTGCGGGGGAGCGACTCAATCTTGTCGAGGTCGTCGAGCGGGATGGCGTTCTCAAAGATGGGGGACAAGGAGGAGTCTGAATTCAGCTCTATGAGGGCGTAGTCGAGCTCTTTTCGACAGAGGATGGCTTTTCCTTCATTGGTGCACGGTGTATCTAGAGTGAGAGGTTCGATCTCGGGAGAGGACCAGTTTGTCTTGTCGTCTGCCGGATATGAAACTGGACTTTCTGATGCATCATACTCTGACCCCTTGCTCTCCGATTCGTCCGAGAGACTACCCCGTCTCGTTGTTTCAACAAAGATTGTGTCTGCGTCGTCGTCGTCGTCGTCATCGTCGAAATCGCCCAGTCCAGTTATTTCGCAATCGCTGATCTGGCTCGCCTCGGTTTCGCGTGCTGCCAATACAACTGGTTGTGGATCTTTCAAGAAATGGTTGACCGTGAGCAGCATTTGTTTCCCTCCATAGCTTACAGCACCACCGGCAGTAGCTATGCGAGTAGACAGTTCTGAATCAGTCGATGAATGTGAGATGAGCCGACAGCAATCGGAAGCATTTACGTGCTGAGCCGAGAAAACAGAGACCGTTTCGCCAGCCCAGGCCATGAGCTTCTCGAAGTCTGAGTGCCCCAGTTCAAAGCCGGGATACTTTGTCATAAGATCGCTTTTAATGATCAAATCGAAAGCTTCTTTGCGGGCGACCTTGTCATCCGACACGAACATAACCAGAGGCTTTGCACGCTTCGGCCGCTTTCCCACCATGAACAGCGGTATGGAAAGGTAGCTGCCAGACTCTTGTGCCTTGTCGCTATGCTCTCGCAAGTAGTCAAGAATGGCGGTTTTCAGGCCGCCTTCGAATAATCGCCGGGCCTCCCCCTTTGCCTCCCAGCAGAGAATATCGCCCAGCAGTCCTGGGTACAGGGTTCCGAGCAGCTTGCCAACAGAGTCCTGTGCTGATTTTTGCGCATACGGCCACGTCTTTGGGCCTCGCGAAACGATATTCATTGCGGCGCTGGTACTTGCCAACAGCTGTATTTCCCAGGACGGTCACGCTGAGCTGTTGTCCGTTGACTCATTTAGCGTGTTCTAGTGATGGCGGAGTCTTTGAAGTGTATTACGGAGTAGAACGAGATGAGACAAGACGAGATGAGATGCCTAGCGGTTGCAATTGCAATCCCTGACAGGCAACAATTGTATTATTTAAACAGGGCATTTGACCCGGGGCGATGAGCACGAGGAGAAGCAAAGATGGACTTGGTCTTAACTGCGTGTATTCCACGTCTATTGCACACCAATCATTGGGTGAGGCTCAGCACTGCCTCGACATGCATATGCAGACATGGTTGAGACAGGCTGCAAGGCGTCCAGGCAGGCGCACATGATGCAGTTGGGCTGTCATTTAGCCACCCAATAGAAGTGGCGGATACGCGTTTTCCCAAGAAACAGTTGGATTTCCTCGTGGGCTTAGATGGAGGGCTGCGTAGTCTGCTTGCATACACTCAATGAGCCATGTAACGCTGGCCATGGCATGAGCCTCCTCATGTAGGTAATCTTGCTTATGAAATGCGGCTCTCAGCTCTCACTAAGCACGCACGCATCTGCTATGATTTTCTCGCAGATTCTGGCAAGTTCCAGCTGCGCATTCATTTATTTGACACAGGATCCCTGGGTGCGTGTCTTTGGATGATCAGCGATATTAGCGGGCATTTTTTTGGTCGTGTTGGCCTTATGTGCATGCGCCTATTCCGCAGCTAATCCTGGTATAAGTGAGAGCGGTCGTGTTCGCTGAGCCTCTCACATCGCGCCATGAATCGGAAATGAGCAGAATCTTCATGGCTTTGGCTATTAACCCACGTATGATACACATCTCCATACGTTTGAAGCCGGCGCGATGAACACCACCAACGGCTCTCAAGGTTCGGAGCTCGAGGCTTTGAAGGAGCCGCTTCAGAAATTCCCAATCTCAGGGTCTGTACAGGAGGGGTTACTTGAGGCACTATGGGAGGCCTCAGATCGCCACTCCAGCATGTCGCCATATTTTGAGTATTATTCTAAGCGTATCCAACGCATGCGGCTTGATGGCTGCCATGAATTCTGCGCTGGGTCGCATTCAGACATTGCGGCAATTGCTAGAAGGATACTTGAGGGAACGACCAGAGATGAAATATATCAAGAAATGGCATCTGCAGCCGACTCGGTGTCTTCTGCCCTCGACACCAATCATGCTATAGACATGTGCGCAAGTTTGCTTGTCATGAACGAGATTGAACTCAACGGAAGCCCCGCCGGTCTATCGGGATTAACAGCCGTGCCGTGGAAGAGGGGATCGTTAAATGGTGCTTTAGCAAAGTATTTCTGTCCCCAGAAAACGCTGCAAGCGGACCGGTCCAAACTTGGCAAAGTCTTTACAGCTCGAAACCTAAGTCGCATAGCTGGCATTGAGATCCGGTGGACAACAAATCTGGCAGATCATCTGCGTCTTGTGGACGATGACCAAGTCGTATTTATTTTTCACTACGCAAGTTTTCTCCAGCTTCAAAAGAGGTAAGATGCACTGTTCCATAAATGGGCGATGTATGTTGTTATAGATGCCAGACTGACAACGGAGTAGTCAAAAGAACAGTCCATTTCCTGAATCATTTCTTCAGGAAACACTGGATACTCTTGCGCTTCTCTTCCCTTCTTCTGATAACGAGACTACGAGCTGGCTGAAGAGCCTTACAAAAATTGATCCACGATTGGCGAGATGCGGCTCTCTTCGTACGCGCGAGCGTAGACTGGAGAATTTTAATTACTGGCATGACCAGCTGGTCATTTTGAAGCAGGCATTCGATGAATCGAGTCCCAGAAACATTTCTCAGTGGTGGTTTGATAGAAGAAATGGCGTTCAGTGGTATACATTTTGGATAGCGATACTTGTTTTTGCGGTTACAATTTTCTTTGGCATTGTGCAGAGCATTGAGGGCGCACTGCAGGTATATCTGTCATACAAGAGCATCCAATCAGGAGAGCGATGAGTATGACATTTGGAAAGATGGATAAATGAACTTTTGCACTGCATATACTCATATTTACATAAGTTGTACATATCATGCAAAATTTATTCTACTGCATGCCGAAGGTGATGATGGAGAGCTTCTGTTTTGTAGATGAACCCTACACAATCGCTGAACAGCATAAGTCCCAGAGTGATTTCTCTCTTTGCATTTAATTGCCGCCGTCCTAATCACTAGATTATTTTTATACTTTCAAGAGATTCTTTACTCGATATCATTTGGTTCATCGACATAATAAATCACAATATGGCTTCAATGCGCTGGCTAGTTGTGTTTGGACATGAACCAACGAGACATCTCGCGGAAAGCAGGTTTCCAAATCAAAGACCCATCACATAAGCCTTCTGTTACAGAATTTTCTAGCGAAGATTTAATGTCCATCTCAAAGTTTCTGTTCATCAGGTGTCTATTAAATAGCCTTTGGGAACCTTCGGTATGACATCCAGGTCATCTCACCTAACGAGCGTATGAGCCTGGCTCCCAACACTCGGACAAGCTCGGATGTCCTGAATATTCAAGGTTTCATGCAGACAGGGATGTCCTTTTTCCCTTCCTGGATTAGTTGATTGATCTGGTATCTGGCATCGGATCCACAAAATGCTAGTGCATCCAAGGTTCTCTTATTTCCATTTCCGTCATAAACGTTGCGCTAACTCACAAATATGCTCCGTCAAAGTCACCAAAACAGCTTTCCAAGAGTCCGTGATGGGCTTCTAGCATGTAAAATCTTGCGAAAAAGTTCGTTTTTTAAAAGGATAGCTGTTATTTTAATTGCTAATCTTACAAATCAGGGAAACCCACAAACCTCGGACTTATGGAGTTGTTGAAATGGAATCTCCTGAATAAGGGCGAAAGAAGAAACAGGAACTCTGCTAGGAAATAGTTATAAATACAGCCTACCTCTGCAGATTAAATCTAATGCCAGACAACTTCTCTACAATCTAGCATTCTTGATTTACATCCTCTCCAGCTATCTACAATGACTACCACAGACTCCCTTTCCTTGGCAGGCAAGACAGCCATCATCACTGGCTCCGGCAAGGAGAACGGTATTGGCGCTGCTATTGCTCTTGCTCTGGCTCGTAATGGTGCGCGTGTTGCCATCAACTATGTTTCAGAGGCCACGGCTCCTCGAGCTGTAAAAGTTGCGGCCAGCATTGAAGCAGTTGCAGGCAAGGGCAGCGTTGTGGCTATTCAACAAGACGTCGCCACACCCGAGGGAACGAAGAAGTTGGTTGCCGAAGCCATCAAGGCTCTTGGTGTTGACCGTATCGATATTCTTGGTGAGAATTCATTTCTTTACATCATATCATAGACTCGTTGAACTAATTATCAATGCTTGCACAGTCAACAACGCAGCCTGGGCTGCTCGGGAGCCTGTCTTGACTGCCTCTCAGGAGACCGTCGAGCGAACCTTTAATACTTGTGTCCTGGGACCTCTGTACCTAATTCAGGCTACCGTTCCCTTCATGCCACAAGGTGGAAGAATCATTAATGTCGGCAGTGTAGCCTCGAAGCTTGGTATCGAGCCGGTTTATGGAGCCGCAAAGGCAGCCATGGACGCTCTAACTTTTAGTCTTGCTAGAGATGTAAGTATCGTTTCCCCCTCAGCTTCTTGCAAAATGCTAACAATATCTCAGCTGGGGAGCGATGATAAACGCATCACGATCAACACCGTGATGCCTGGGCCTGTGCTCACAGATTCGCTGCCGCCGACTCCTGAGTTCGAGATGCTGAAGGATGTGCTGCTAAATATGACTAGGGCAGAAAGGAGGTTCGGAACAGTGGAGGATATTGCAGACTCCGTGTTGCTCCTTGTGAATGAGAAGAGCCGATGGATTACTGGAGAGAGTATTTCTGTCAGCGGTGGTATTGTTGGCAATTAGATCTTGTCAGATCAGTGTACTATCATAGTTTACATAGCTTTCTTTGGTCTGGGAAAGGCACAGGCCCGAGACGTAAATGCTAATGCCACTCCGTTTCTTAGCCAAAATGGTTCACCTAGATACACCGTATGGAAAACGGTGTTGTCAACTTCGTGTTAGTTCGGCTGCCCGGGATGTGTGGAGCGGCAAGCCCCGTACTAGGATTGAGGCTAACAAGGGGCGTTCCCGATCAGCTAGTCGGGCATTTATTCATGCCGCGCTCCATCTCCGAAAATACTTAAGCATCTTCATTTCAGTCTTGCAAATGAGCATTGAATACTTTTAATTACCATAATCCTTTCCAACATTCCATCTCTAAGACTGATACTGTGGGTTGTTCGCTCCTAGCCATGGCTTCTAAGCATCTCTCTTTCGTCAACATCTCTCATCCAGACGAGGGCCGGAGTCGCGATGTCAAGGCATCCGTTCGCCGTCATGTCATGGCAGACATCGGTCGATCAAGGCGTAAAAGGGCAAAATATCGCATCATTACTCTCCAAATTACCGCCGGAGAGACTGCACCAGATGCTAAACCCGTGAATACGACTGCGGTTGAACCAACCCCTATTGGGAGAATGCCGCCATCGTTCCAAACCTTTCTAGTCAACTCTGACGCTCGTGCTTGCGAGCTTATCAACTTTAGTAAGTAATTAGTTGAAATGAATACTTTATAGCTGTTCCAAGGACGTCCGTTTTGACCGCACATCATAGTGGCGGCCGAGGCTGACTATACATATCGGCCGTTTCGTACATCGTGGTTCAAGATTGGGCTCTCCGATTCGACCGCATTTGATCTGTGGCTTGCGCAGGCAGTGGTGATCCGCAACAGCATTACGAATGAGGATACCGCAGCCTCACCTTGGGCGGAGGAATATTTGGACAGCCTTGAAGCGAATAAATACTATTTCAAGTCCCTGAATCAGTTGGCTCATCGACTGAGCAATCGCGACGACTGTATGAGCAACGGCGTTATAGCGACCATTATGGGATTCATATGCGTTGATGTAAGGATTCTTCAAGAGAGAGTGACTGCTTTACTCTCGCCCATAAACCAAGACTAACTTGTATCTAGACCCGCGTTGGAAGCTGGGACCGATTTTCCGTGCACATGGACGGCTTGGAACGCATATACAAGCTTCGCAACGGGTTCGACGGCTTAGACAGTGAAATCCCACTAATGACGTTTTGGTAAGCACAGCCTTCACTTCTGGCTCAATATATCTACGGCCGTTGATAAGCAAGCAGGGTAGATTTAATGGGCGCTTCCATGCTCGATCGCTACCCCCGATTCCCCATGCCTACACATCTCAATAATTCTCCTCGAGTAACATGTGAGGACGATGTGCCTCGAACGTTACGCACTTTGCTTCGTCGTGCGGAAAGGGTAGCTCCTCAAGGAAAGCGGATTTACACAATGTTGCAAATGATGGCACCAGTCGTGGCCATGGTAAACCGCGAGGCCAACGATCCGCTGTTCTGGACTCAGTACGTGTTTTTAGTCGAAGAGCTGGGGGCTGTCAGCCATTTTGTGCTATCTGTGCCGAAATCGCCAGAAGATGACATGGAGACTGGCTACTCCGTCTTTCTGGTCCAAAGAATGGTACAACTCGCATGCTTGATGATCATCTCAGAGCTAAAGCGACAAGCATATTTTCACTGGGCCGACATGGGCCTTCTGCGAGATCGACTCGTCAGCTTGCTGCGAGGGCCTCACTATAAGTTACCCGCAGAGCTCGAAATGCTACGACTTTGGGCAATTGTGACGGCTCAGTCTCTTACTCTTCCCGAATTGCAAGAGTCGTTTCTTGTGGAAGCAAGGCGATCGATGATAGCACTGGGCTACAATACTGCCGAGCAGGCCATTGAGTGCGCCAAGGGCATTATTTGGCTCGAAAGCATAAATCCGATTGCATGGGGGAGCCTGGTACTATCTTGTGATGTATAGCATTCAAACCAACTGAAGGATTATATCATACCACGAAATAGGAATCGCAACGCTGTTTTCCTGGACGTCATTTTCAAAGATACAGCAGACCAAATTGCGTCCTTTTCAGTGCTCCCTCCATCAGCAAAGTGTGGTTGCTTATAGACTCTACTCTTATCGCCGACTTCAGGCTACATAAGATGAACTTCGCTTACCAACGACGCATGCGACCCGGCGAAAACTGCATTCTTGTGGCATACCAGCCCTAGGCAGCATATGTGTATCAAAGCAGGCTGCTGGCTGGTGCAGTTTGGACTCAAAGCAGAGTTGCTGCTTTGTAAGGGGTTTCTCGCAGAGGTAGCGAATCATGTCGCTTCTTACCGCTCCATACAATACAAGTGCCGCCTTGGAACGAAGACAGAGAGAGCAGCAGAGGCATCAATAACAGTGGGGAGAAAAAGGGACAGGAGTGAGTGGTCATTACGATTTCAGGCTGTAATTCGTCTAGGATTATTCCCGAGCTCATGGCTTACACCATGATGTGCAATATCTCGCTGGATGAGCTGAAAAAAAGTAGACAAGAGAAAGCTTATGACGCCTGAGATACCAACACCTTATATGTTAATAACTATGATGTGGCACTTATATATCATCTCTTTCAGACGTTTCATGATTTCACACAAGTTGGTGTACAATATAGAATACTAGCAGATCTCATTTGCCAATTGCCTCTCGGCTTAATATGGCTGACTGTTAAAAGCTTTGCCCGCACAATTGATGTTGCATGTAAGCGAACGT
Organism: Trichoderma arundinaceum; assembly: GCA_025919625.1. Taxonomy (NCBI): domain Eukaryota; kingdom Fungi; phylum Ascomycota; class Sordariomycetes; order Hypocreales; family Hypocreaceae; genus Trichoderma; species Trichoderma arundinaceum. The sequence continues at coordinate 354,628 of JAMQTF010000016.1, forward strand.
TGTGTCAGGGATATTCTAAACTACCTCACGAAGAACGCAACCCAAGGCATTCAAAGACCAAATACAGCACTGAAAAAGTAAACTGTTTTATCATGTAAATGTAAAATTAGCGCATGCATATATGTAGACACTCGAAATTACCGTAAAACATGCAGCTGTTGTATCCTCATGGGACTCATCGCATACTGCCAGGCTCTCTCGGATTTATGTTTTTCCGTCAACACACTTCGCTCACACCATCATCGCATTTTCTCCAGCAACAAGATCAAGTAAAGCTCTGGCAGAACACCACGAGCAAGCGACAAACAGCTCTGTCCTCGATACCCTTTCCTGCGCCAACTGAGATAGAGCAGGGGCAGGAGGACATAGATTCTCGGCCTGGAGTTGCGCTCAATTCCCTAATTGAGAAGCCAGCAATCAACATATAGGCTCGGACAATCTGCAAAGGCTCAGAGAACCAAACCGATATTGTCGAATCTCAAATCGCATCTTGATTCTTCGAGGAACAACAATCCAAGCTTTCGAACCTCACATTATCGCCTCCTTCATAATGGCGTCTTCCACCTCCATCACCGGCCTCTTCAGCCGCCTCTCGCTCCTCTCACGAAACACCACCGCCGCCGCAACCATGACGACCCCTCGCCTCTTCTCGACAACCTCATCCTCCCTCGCCCGCAAGGCTCCCACACCCGCAGCCTCCCCCGCCAAAACCGCCCGCCGCAACCGCTCCGCCCCCAAGTCCGAAAACTTCAACCGCATCCGCACCCTGCGCCGCAACATGTTCTCCCCGGCGCCGCCCCCGCTGCGCATGGCCCGCCTGCGATACCTGCGCCACTGGACCATCCACCGCGCGTGGCAGCTCTTCCGCCGGAAGCAGCACGAGGCGATCGAAAAGGAGAGGAGCAGGATGTACGCCGGCATGTACAATGCCTGCGAGGAGCTGCGGAAGACGGTTGGGCCTGGGTCTAGGGGCGAGGGGTATTTGTACCGGGTTGCGATGGAGAAGAAGGGCGTTTATGGGCTTGAGGGAGTGCCGATAGAGTATGCCAGATTTCAGACGGACAGTCCATCGAAAGAGCCGTGGAATCATGAATGGAAGAGGTAGAGAGTGGAGGTTAACGATGGAGACTGGCGACAAGAGCAATGAAAAAAAGAAACGAGATAGACGTTATGTACGAATATGAAGAATTGTATAGTATTTTTCATGGCCACATCGCAGCTGGCACCACCATTACACCAGGGTCACGGAACACAAGTTGGAGAAACCAATCGCAAGTGTGATAACGAGCATGCAAGTTGGGGAGACTCGACATTCTTATTGCCAACAGTAGAGTATAAAAATCTCCTCTCCATCATTCACCCTTTTCCCACCCAAAAATAGACCCATATGCCACAAACAGGGAAAAAACCACAAATATACCAGTTATTGATCTATGCCATCCACCATATTAGTACAGAGGTTGAAGTCGCCTCGCTGTGAAGCGCTTTGTCTCCGCTGCAACAAAATACGCTTGCCAAACAATTGCGGGAAAAAAAAAACACAGGAAAAAATAAGATGAATAAACAGAGAACTTTCCAACGAGGAAAACCAAAACAACGAGCAGAAAGAACTGTTATCCTAACTCTCTAGTCGAGATTTTATGTTCTCAATTTTTTTTCGCATGCTTGTATGCGATGCTTTCTTCGTATGATGAAATCAGCTGCCACAAAAAAAGGCTGGCTTAGAAGCTCTGAGATGGTGGGGGAGGCATTGCGTTTGCGCCTGCTCTCAGCAGATATAGGAAGCAGCAGCAAACTTGTAAGATTCATGCATCATGTCATGACCTCATTCGTCAAAGATGTAGGCTCGTATCGTGTATCTGGCCACTTTCTTTTGGCCATGCAATTATATCGCCTTCGGTTCGGCCGACGGGAACAGCTGACTCGTCATCTTACAGAACGACGCAGCAGCCCGTGCTTTCTCCCTTTTCAAATGTGAGGAGAGCAGCTCTGGTGGCTGCTTCAAACACATCATCAACGCCCTCTCCACTCAAACTGGAGCACTCAAGATATCGCTTGGCTCCTATTTCTCGAGCCACTCCCTCGCCGTCGTGAGCAGTGACGAATCGCAGAGACTTCTTGCGCATCTCCTCGATGGCAACGGGGTCATCGCGCAAATCTTTCTTCAGCCCAACAAGGATAATTGGCACACCCTCGCAGAGGCGAGTAGCTTCCTCGATCCACTATAGAAAACCCCATCATATTAGCCAAAGAGCCTCTCATCGCATGGTGGGTCGGTGTCGTCAAACCTTGTGCTTGACGTTGTCAAGGGAATCGGGTGTATCGACGGAAAAGCCTATTAGAATAACATGCGCCTTGGAGTAGGCGAGGGGCCGCAAGCGCTCATAGTCCTCTTGACCGGCCGTATCCCATAGAGCAAGCTGCACGGACTTGCCATCCACTCTGCAGTCGGTTACGTAGTTTTCGAAGACGGTTGGAATCTAGACCAGGTCGTTAATCTCGGCTCTGCGGGTCCGCAATCGCAATAAGAAGCTCACATAATGCTGCATAAACGTTAGCGACCGCACATGCCGTCTGGGGAAGAGAGATCTGATGGGGGGGGGCAAGCAACATACTGTAGGGAAATAACCAAGTGTAAAGACGCTGAGCAGACTTGTCTTGCCGCAGGCACCGTCGCCGATGATGACGAGCTTCCTATATGTTGCTCCGGTCAGTAAAGCTGCCCTTTTTCTACGCTTGCCGCCGCTCAGGCCCAACGGGAGCCAATGCCGCCATGAAGAGAGCGGCCAAGAGACGGCAGCGGATCCGTCCATGTCGATCGTACCTGCGAATGACGTTTTGCGGACTCCCACTAGCCATGTTGAAGCAATGTGATCAGAAGCACCTGGATAGATGGTCGGGCTCGAAAGAACAGGGCCGAGCGCTGGTTCTTGTGCCAAACGCAACTCCCCCAGTCCCACGGCTTAGTTGCCGAAGATCTGTGGATGACAGGACCAGTTAAAGCAGCGGCTCGGGGAAATCTTTGCTCGACTATCGAACTTTTTGTATCTTGGTTCGGGAACGCCGCTCCTGTGCTGCCTCACAAAATCGTACTGTCGCGTGTAGGGGATACGGGTTGACCAGGGCGGTGGAACGGATTGGTTGGTCGCCAGGCGATTTATCGGAATACGAGCTGAAGAGGCTCCAGTTATTCCCTGCTGCCGCGCAGTGCGTGTGGTCGGCTGGAAGGACTTTGGTCGCGCCAATGGAATCAGTCAGGCCAGGGGCAGGATCACACAATGGCAATTGAAGCGAGTCCAAGGCGCAGGCGAAGGGGGAGGCAAAAAACACAAAAACAAAAAAAAGATCCCAAGAGAAACACCAGGGTTAAGGGGAAACTTGTTCGCTGGTGGCGCTATTAGTATCCGACGCAAGTATAGCAACCGTTAGAGCTGCCAGCAACGTTTCACCAAGAGGTGGACCGAGCCTGAGTGAGGCTTGGGGTGGTCTTACGCTGAGCGGACTTTGCCCAGCGAGAGGAGTTCGCGCTAGCTTACATAACGCGGCGAGCGGACCAGCCAGGCGCCATGCCGCTGCGCAGGAATATGACTGGATTTGGATAGCAACGGGGCACAGCTCTGCTGCATGTACAGTGCCTAGCAGGCTAGCCGGAGAGCGCCAGTCTGTAGCGTCGCCTGCTAGCATGTGGTTGCGATTTCTTACGTAGCCGGGGGTATTTTTAACACGAGCGGTGCAGCGGACGGAGTGACCGTTGCCATCTCTCTCTTCTCTCCATCTTCTGCCAATACGCCTCCATGCTCCGTACAGGCATACATAATACGCTTCGAGGCACCCGTCCTGATGATCTCCGCCGGCTGACAACTACCGATCGTCCCGCTGTTCCCAACTGAGGCTGTGCCTGGAGCGAATTAGCGAGCGGCCTAGGATAATGGCGCAACAGCGCGCATGAAGTTGAAGCGCTAACAAAGCAAACAAAAGCCCGGGTTTGCAAGACGATTGGGCGCACGCCGACTCCATAGTGCATTGCAACGCGTCGTGTTTTCTGGCTCTTGCATGCAGGGACTCGGGCTGGTGGCATTAGCATCAAAGACCCCGAGACGGGAGGATAGTCGTCCAATACGGGGTACCCCGTATAAAGTTGCCGGAGGCCTGCCTGCATACATCCAGCAAGGTAGGATTTACCACACGCCATCCGGAGCCAAAAACACTTAAGCTCTGCAGGTTTGAAGCTTTTCGGGCCATTCCAGCGAATAGCCAGCCATCGTCGACAGTCTCCCTGGTTGACTCGCAGCCTGCTAGACGCCTTGGCTATCGGCCTGGGCCGTGCTCGCTGGCAGGCGAAGATGCAAATGGTGGGGTTCAGCCCTCTGCAGGATTCTCACCTTGCATACGCGCGGGCATAGTACGAGGACTTGGTGCAGATAGGCTTATTTTGAGCTGCCGGGTGGTGCAAGGCAGAAACAGAAAACCATTGCAAGGCATCGTACTCCGTACAGGGAGCATCTTCAAGATGCCGCAGAGATGCCGCAAAGAGTCTTCTGACCTTGATGGGCGTATCAGGTGCTTATGCACTGCTAGGCAGGCACTGTAGGCAACCGTCTTTTATTTTATAAGCAGCTCCTGTACGGAGTAAAGATGGCAGAGATGTAGTTTTGACGCAGGGCACGAGGGTCTCTTCCAGATGCGGAAAGCTATCAATGACTATCGATTGCGTCCCGAGCTGCATTGCTGCTACCGCTATCTTGGCGCTTTCTAGTACATGACGTCCTAGCAGCTCTACACGTATAGGCGCTGCCTTGCCTTGTTCGTATTCAGTTGGGCTATCAAGGTGCCTACAGTCGCATTCTCCCTACCAAGGCTTGAGGCTCAATTGTGCGAAATTGGCCTTTCAAACTATTCACTCTTGATGACCATGTCATGTCATTGGTAGCCTCCTTGCACAGACAGCAAACGTTCTTGCATTGTAATACAGGTGGTGCAGCCACATTGGCCAGAGCGGACTTGTATGACCTTGGTGCCCAACATGTCCGCTGCTCCCTGCGTTCACCACCACTCAGCTCCAGCTTTGTTGATCGGGAGCAATAGGTAATTGCTACGTACATGCACGGGGATATTAAGGCGAGGGGCGACTGTGACCCATTGTTACGCCCGAGGGAGATTTCTCAGTTATAAATAGGAGGAAATAGTGCATCTCACTCTAATTAGACGCCACTTCCAAACACTGACTAAGTACGTAGTAAGAGCATAGGGCTGCTTGATGTAAGTCGCAAGGAAATCTATAATCCAGAGCCGCCGACGTTGTATCAGCCAGGGCGAAACGAGAAGCAGCGCTTGTAGTAACAGTAACCCCTTCGAAGACAAAGTACGTGCGCAGTAGGGCAGCGGCCACTGGACACGGGTACTGATGCAAACTACGGGGTACAGGCAGACGCATTCCAGTGACAAAGGCTGTGCTGCGCACTGATGCAGAGCACAGAGTACCAACGGCCTTGTTCTTTGTACTTCGCAGGCCATAAGGGTGCCGGACAGGTGCCCTGCGTCTTCGCCATGCCTGGTAGTGCTTGTGTAAAAACGCCCTGTAGTCCCGCCAACCCCCCCAAGCGCCTCAGGCACAAACCCAGATTTCGGTTCGGATCTGGGAAAAAAAGGGCATCACGTGCCCGCTCACAGGCTGGCCTTTCAAACCCAGCGCGAAATCTGATGGACGGCTTTCAGCCCCGGTTTTCGCCAGCCTCAACAGGGACAGACATTCTTGCATAACAAAAGTACATGCCACTATGTAACTACACCACACGGTGACTTCCATCGAATTCTGGCCGACCAAAGCATCGCCTCCGACGCTCCCAAGCCCCGTCCCCACGCAATCGACGCGAGCATCTCGACGCGCCAGATCTCACAGGCTTCAGGCACTCGAACCAGGGCCCTCGAAAACCCCCACTGGCGTCATTGCTGACCTAACCCTGAATTGGCTTTGCGGATTGTGAGTGCCTCATTTTGAGTCGCCGGGAATCTCTCCACCAACAAACCGGCCATAACAACCTACGACGACGCCTTCCCTTCCGCTCCGCCCCTTCGCCCGCAGCCCTTCTCTTGTCTGCCCGCGGCCCTTGATCGGCTGCACGTCCTCTGCTCCTCTGCCCATTGCCTCGACGACTGACTCGCTCATTTTCTTTATTGCTGCAGGCTGCGTCGTTTTGAGCCGCCCTGGGCCCCAGTCCCGAGACTTGATGCTCTCGACTGCCTTGCTGCCGTAGACATACGATGCCGGCCCATCACCAGAAACCGGCTCCCCTCGCGCCGGCATCGCCTCGGAACACTGCCAAGTACACTAACAAGGACGGCTCCAAGTTCATCACCGTCCCCAAGGGCAGCCCGTCAGACTCTTCACGGCCCTCGACTCCCACCGTCGCCAAATCCAACTACGCCCCGCCGCCCTCGGACTTGACAGGCCTCGACACGTCGGCACCCACCGTAAATCGCAAGAAGCAGAAGCGACGGCAAAAGGCTGCGGCCAAGGCTGCCGCTGCGCAGGCTGCCAATGGCCACCCCAGCCCCGCTCTCAGCTCTGACAAACAGCTGTCCGCGGACTATGAACTGGTCGCAAGTGACGAGGATGATGATGTCGAGTATGATCTAGCTGACGACGTTGAGCCTATACCGACGACAAACGGCCACACAATAGACGCCAAATCCAACAAGAAGAATAAGAAAAAGAAGAAAAAGAACGGCGTCGGCGCCAACGCCGAGGAGGTTGAGCCAGAGCAGCAGCACCATCACCGCCACCACCACCATCACCACCACCACTACCATGAGGACGGTCCTGCGCCGACGGCTTCGATATCACGAGGCTCAGGAATGTCTAGGGACAAAATCTGGAGTACTAGCAATCACGAGGAGCGCGAGCGTATCAAGGAATTCTGGCTGGGCTTGGGCGAAGACGACCGGAAATCCTTGGTCAAGGTGGAAAAGGACGCCGTACTGAAAAAGATGAAGGAGCAGCAGAAGCACACGTGTAGCTGTACCGTCTGCGGGAGGAAGCGCACCGCCATCGAGGAGGAGCTGGAAGGTCTGTATGATGCGTACTATCTCGAGCTGGAGCAGTTTGCAAACCAAGGAGAGGGCCCTCCCATGCTGCCTCCCCCCCCGCGAGACTTCTCGATCCGCCCGCCGCGAGGCCTGCCGGCGGGATACACTCGCCACCCCCCAGCCCGCGGTCGAATAGTGGAGCATGTCGGCGACGATGACGAAGAGTTAGAAGAGGCCTACAGTGAAGACGAAGCGGAGGACGACGAATATAGCGACGACGAACCACCGGAAGAATTTCATGGCTCTCCTGACCGAGACGTAGCTGATTTCTTGACGTTTGGTAACAGCCTCCAAGTCAAGGGTACGCAACTTCTTGAATCACTTCTGCACAGATATGGTAACATGGACTTAGGCGGCATTCTCACCGTGGCGGATGACCTACTCAAGAACGACGGCAGACGCTTCATCGAAATGATGGAGCAGCTTGCGGAACGTCGAATGGCCCGAGAAGAGGACGCGAGAGAACACTTCGCTCGCGGCTACGGTCATCCCAACGGCTCATACTCCACTCCTCACAACCACCCTCCTCTTGAAGACGATGACTACGAAGATGAAGAGGAGGAGGAGGAGGAGGACTACGACGATAGTCAGGATGAGGAGTATGAGGACGAAGAGGTATACTGCAACCCCTCTGTGATGCCGTCCAAGTTCCATACTGAGTGCTGTTGTCAGGACCCGATGACGGAAGAGCAGCGAATGGAAGAAGGCCGTCGCATGTTCCAGATCTTCGCCGCCCGCATGTTCGAACAACGAGTACTATCCGCGTACAAAGAGAAAGTGGCCAAAGAGAGGCAAGAAAAGCTACTCGAAGAGCTGGAGGAGGAGAGCCGAGCCGTGGACGAGCAAAAGGCCAAAAAGGCCAAGAACGCCCAGAAGAAGAAGGACAAGGCAGCCCAACGAAAGCAAGCGCTTGCTGAAGAAAAGGCTCGCAAAGAAGCCGAGAAAGCCGCCGAAGAAATCGCCCGAATCGAAGCCGAGAAGAAGAAGATCGCCGAGCAGAAACAAAAGGCCGAAGAGAAACGCAAGCAGAAGGAAGCCCAGAAGAAGGCCGAGGAGGAGGCACGGCTGAAGAAGGAGGCCGAGCGACTGCGGCGCATTCACGAGCAGAAAGAGAAGCAGGCCGAACAGGAGCGGAAAGCGCGCGAGGCCAAAGAGCGAGAGAAGAAGCTCAAGGAAGAGCAACGCTTGAAGGAACGTGAGGCACGCGAGCAGAAAGAGCGAGAAGCCCAGGAGCGAAAAGAGAAACAGGAGCGCGATAAGCGGGAAAAGGAGGCCAGGGCTGCCAAGGCCCAGAAGGAAGCTCAGGCGGCAGCAGAGGCTACCAGAGAACAACAACAACAACTGCTGCTGCTGCAACAACAGGCGAAGGAGGAAAAGGCAGCGCCAAAGGCTTCCTCCGTCCAGGTAAACCAGACACCACCTTCACAACCCGCCAAGCGCGGAAACCAGCAGCAACAACAGCCGCAGCCGCAGCCGCAGCAACAGCAGCATCCGGTTTCCCTCCCCGCCGTTTTACCCCAACACCCTCCTAATCCAGCCAGCTTCGTCTCGCCGAAAATCCCCGTGGCCACTCCGGCAATCCCCAAAGCGCCGACACCTATACGGCCGAGGACGACATCTCAGCAACACGGGAATGGTCCGGCAAGCTCATCAGACTCTCAGACAGCGTCCGTTCCTAGTCAGAGCGCATCACCACATTCTGTCACGCCGGTCTACACCAGCCCTAGCTCAGCTGGGCCGGAGAGACGAGTCAGCGGCAGCACTCCTGTCACAACACAGCCGGCTGGGGTGTCAGGCACGCCTCCTGGGCTGCTACCACCCAAAGGTCCGAGCCCATCTGCCCCATTCCAGATACCCATGATGGGCATGCAGCCTCCTCCAGGTCTGAGTCCCCATCCCCCCCCGCCGGGATTCCCCGGCCGGCCAACTCACGATCCCATATTCCCCGTTGGATTTAGACCGAGTCCCGGGCACAACATGATGATTCCGCCGCCAGGCATCAATAGCCCAACGGGCCGCGGGTATCCGCCCGTCACCATGCCTCCTCCGGGATTCTCGCAGCCAACTGGTGATTTCCCCCTTGGCCAAGGTTATCATATGCCCCCCAGAGACGGTCCTGTTTTGACACACGGCCGTCAGGGTTCTATAGGGTTTGAGAGCGCACCCGGCACGCCAGGACAGCCGATCGGACGACCAGCGCCGATAGGTAGGCCTGGTAGCGTCAGCCAAGGATATTCACGCGACAAAGATGAGGATACGCAGCATCTTGGGAGCCGTGTTCTTGTTGAAGATGATGAGCCGCTGGGTGCGGATTCCAATGCCGGCGGCTTGCGCCATCAGCCACCAGGGCCACGAACTACCTTTGCCGCCGGCCCCTTTATCGACTCGGGATTTCCCATGGGCCACAACCCTTGGGCCCCCATCAGCAGCCCTCCGCAGCCCTTCCCACCCACCACCGCCTCACAGCCGTTTCCTCTACCGGGATTTGGAAATCCTGGTTGGGGTCCTCCTCCAAGCGGTCCACCGGGATTTCATGTCGGTTCACCCAGCGGACTGGGATCCATTCGGTCACATGCCCAGCCTCGCCACGTAGCTGTGCGGGTGCTGCTCTCACAGGCATGCAAAGATCTGACTAACACGGTCTCTGCTGATAAGGAGGGTTTCATTGACCTGGCAAGCATCAAGTCGCATGTCGACATGATGTCAGGCGACCCGAGCATCTCGGAACAAGATCTGTTGAACCTCTGTGATACAGTGGGCAGTTCATCCAACGGAGGCGGTTCTTTCGACGTGAAGCGAGACATTCTTGGGCTTAAAAGAGTCCGATGGGTTCCTGACACGGATGAAGGCCTGAATCCTCACTTTCGGGCTGTTGGGGCTCCTGGTGAGATTGGTAGTCCCTTGGTTGGCCATGCCTCATTGCGGGGGATTTAGGGGAAACCCGCGGAGATGCGGCGCGAGAAGACTGAAGACAGCCCTCCTGGACGGAAGAATCTACTCGAGCGACTCGGCGTCACCGGCCTGTCCATGTCAGAGCTCCCAGCGGACCGCTCCACAAGAAGATTCACTGGGCCGTGGGGAACTCCGCTTCCTGACGGAAATGACTTGCATTCTCGGCAGACTAATGTGATGAGGAGTCATAGAAAGGGCATCAGCGAAAACCTTGCGTTGAGCTCTTTTCGTGGGGCTACTGCCTCTCAAGAAATGGGCAGTAAAGTGGATACTTGGGTGGGCTTCTATAACCCTCGCACGAACGGCAGAAGATCTTTGGGCCCTTGACGAATGAAGGGATAACCTTTTGAAGACTGGGGAGAATATGAATGGAGCCAAGCTGTCGTTGCTTCCTAAGCAGAATACGACAGCCGGCTGTGGAATAGTCGACTATCAAGTACTATCAATTGGCATGGCGCGTGCGCGTGTTATTGTGTGAATTAGACGTGTGGAATATTTGGGAGGGAGGCACGAGAGTAGCAAACAGGTGCGAAAGCGTGTCAACATAAATACCCCCCCGGAACAGTGTACTCAATCATAACTTTGTCAAGCCATTGACTTGCTACATTTCACGGCATCCTTTCCAGCATGTGATGTTGATGGGTTTTGCTGTTTCTGGTGTCGTTTTACCCATGGGAAGTGAGTTGGCTGATGACGCCTTCAGTAACTTGATCCGATAGCACCTTGATGTGTTCGGATAAGGCAACCGTAATACAGTCGTATCTCGTAGTTGTGCAAAGTAACCTTTAGGCAAACTTTTGCGATATCCCAGTAGTTTGGACATTGGCAGGTGCGATGACTACGGCAACAGAGATACCTGCTAGGAGTATACTCATATGTTGGTGCTCGTGTAAGCCACGTGAGCAAGACAACCATTGTCTATTGCGAGCATCACAAATTCCGTTCCTGCCAGCTGGCTCATCCGAATAAACGTTTATTTTTCAAGTATCTAAATCAAACCCACAAAGATCAATGCTGCTTCTTTAAATAACATCAAGTCTCCCATTTCCTGCCGAGGCTCGCCTCAATCTCTAGATTTTTTTTATGAAATGTGCCCTTCTTGATCCTGCCCACGCAGGAGAGCGGCAAAGACGCTACCTACCTATGCACACACCGTCTTGTCCTTATACCCACGGCTCGAAGAGCAACATGATGCGCCGAAAAACAAAAAAACAAGACATCAAAAAGTGCTGATCCTCCCTTAATGCCGTGCGTCACAAACATCTTGGCCGTTTTCCTGTTCCCTAACAACCGCAAGCCTGCTTGGTGCTAGTCCGCCGCCACGTCCGATCCTCTCTCTCTAAGACTGGTTTCGGTCGGCAAAGGGGTCAGGTCCCTCCTGACGCATCAGAGGAGCCCGGGCCTCGGCGGCACGAGCCTTCTTGGTCTGGGCTCGGGCGAGGGCGGTGGCCTCGGCGCGGGCCTCGAGCTGCTTCTGGTGACGACGCTCGCGGCAGCAAGCAAATGTGAGGAAGGTGATGGCAATGACGATGGCAACACCAAAGATGATGGCGATGATGATGCCGCCGATGTCCAGGTGGTCCTGCTTCTTCATACAGACCGTCTGACCGACAGAATCCAGGGAGCACAGAAGGCCGGGAGCACAGTTGGCCTTGGCAACTTCGGTAGGGATACATGTAAGAGTCCTCAGCACACCCTTGTCTGTCTTGATATCACATGACGATGTCTTGACAGTGGATGTGGCCATGCATTCGAGCGTGCCATCACGGACCCAGTGGGTTGGGGCCGGTGCGGCATGAGGGTTTCGGGCAGCCACCGTGGGCGCGGAGTTGTCGAGCACGCCGCGGTATCGCTTTCTCAAGTCTCCCATCTTGGACAGTTCGTCGCATCGCTGCAGTGCGTATTTGGCCTCGGAGGCAGCTTCAGCCAGTGAGCATCCGGCATTCGTGTAGCAGGCCTCGAGGTCGCTGGCGTCGGAGTCGGAAAGCTGTGAGATGCAGTACTCGAGCGAAGCACGGTGACCACAGTCGGAAAACTCGACCAGTTCCTGGCTGTGTATGGTGAAACATTCTGCTTGTGACATGGCAAGCGCGCCGCCGCTGAGGGCGAGGGCAGCAAGGCAGGAGAACTTCATTGTGAGAAGCTTTTTGGGGGCCCTGGGAATCGTTGTTGTGCTACTTCAGGAGGGGGGAAGCCGATGCGTTCTGAGCCGCAGCTAAACCGAGACGGAAGACAGAACGGGATGGTGGGTCTCGTCGTGGTGGTTACCAGAGAGGCCCTTGGAAAAGAAGGTAATCCGGCAAAGAAGAAGAAGCAGGCTCGCGAGAATAGAGAGGTGAGAGTGATGAAGCGTCAGGAAGGAGATTGTGCTGGGGCAAAATAGAAAAGAAGCGGTTCTGCTAACACGAAAAAGGAGTCGAGAGAACTGGTTTGACGGGAGTGGCACTTGTCCCCTTTCAGTTAGGGGTCTTCAGTCAGCCTTGGGTCTGACTGGGGCTGGGTTGAATGTTCCAAACAAGGGGGGCAGATTGGCCCCAACTCTGCGTGCCAGAGCTTGTTAGGGGACAGCAAAGCGCTGATGAGACGCTTACACGACGCCATCAAGGGCTGTGCATTTCAGGCCGTGGAGGTTTTGGTGCCACAGCCGCAATTGCTCGCAGCCCTACAGCCACGATTGGAAGACGAACAGGAAGGGCTTGAGGCGTCGACACGATATCCAGCTGACTATTGCATCGCTATAGACTGATGGCTGAAGTGCCACTTCAATCGGGGCAGCAGTGCTAACACAGTCTCATTTCCGTTGCAGAGGCGAGCATCGACGCGAGCTGAATCTGAATCTACGATTGCTTCCATTTTTAGAGACACGGCAGCGGCGGTTCCCGGCCACATGAAAGCATAAACGTGCAAATCGCTCACGGCAGATTGGCTCAAACAACACAATGACGGGGATCAAATGAGGACTCTTTAGCATCATTTTTTCATTCTTCACATCTCCCTTTTCGGCCCTCCTTTTTGGATTCTTTTTTTTTTATCTCTCTCTTCTTTTTTCAACTTCTTGTTTTAATTTGGCAACTTTCGGACGTGAGGTACATACATCAGGTGCCGTATCAATATAAGCGGCCCAATCCTCCTGACTCCATCCGTGGGCTCTGAATCAGCGCTACTTGTGGCTCGCTAATAATAAACCACCCTTTGCCATCCTTCACTAATGTGCACCATCCTTGTCCGGGCATTTTGCATGTTGTACAGGATATTGAACTGAGGGGATGCAAGAGAGATAGGCTTCAATCCTGGCCGGTCCTTGTCGCTGGATTGCGTGCTGGAATATAGATCGCCATGCGACGATTACGTTGCTACTTTTCCTCGCGGAGCAAGAGGCACAAAGACATTAATTTAGAGGACTATCAGCATCAATGCCCCAGGGTCGGTAACGTTCACCAGCGGTTTGTTCTGGCCACGAAGATGGAGAGATGCCAGGCCCAAAGTGCATGAATAATCACTGCTGTTGATCTGTAAGAGAGCCCAACCTCATGTGAATGGGCAGGGCTGCAGCAACCAGCGGGACTGATAGCACGTCGGACGCTGCGAGTGGCCCGCCCTGCCAAAAGCCGCTGGCAGCAAAGGCCTGCAAATTGGCTTGCAATGCTGAAGCGATATTAGCATGCCCGAGCCTGCCAACCTGTTGACCCTTTTTTTGATCTCTCTCAACTTTGAGCCGATGAAAGGGGTGATTTGATAAGCAGACAACACGGCGTGCCGAGTACGTACTGGGTTAGTACCTGTAGCAGTACCTTGTGAAATCGGAAGAGTGATGTGATGCTGGTGTCGCTGCGTCGACGTCATCGTCGGCGAGGCAAGGCCGCTATTCAGCTTCCAATCCAGGACTTTGCCTCGTCTGGAATTGGAATTCGTCACTTAAACGCAACGCAACGCAACGGAGGCCGGCGTAGCATCAGTATAAGAATATACCATACACTGACATCTCCCTGGATTTTTTTTTCTTCCTTTAATCTCTCGACTCCATCGCAACAACACACGTCATCCACATAGATGCGATCAACAGCTATTTGCACCTGATAATTCAAGCAGACAGGCTACTTTGAGAAGCAGTCTTCAATATCATCGCCCATCTTTCAACCCACCTTGGCTATATAGTTTCCTACTCTGCGCATTTGCGCCGTCAATTACTCGCACCATGCCTCTCGTCGTCCCCGGCGTCATGACCAACCTTGACGACAAGACCCAAGAGTGGGCCAACAAACTGGTCGGAAAGACCTTTTCAGAATCGGAGTCTTCTGAGACGGTAAGTTTTATTCCATGTCGAGTGTTCGCTCGGCATCATGCCACCCTGTGTCCATGAGCGGGGATGAGCCAGGGCTAACGAGACTGATGGACAGATGTTCTGCAAGAGAGACTTGCCCGAGTCGCATCGCATTATCAAGCCCGGAACGATGGTCACAAAGGACTTTAGGCCTGATAGACTGAATATCCATCTGAAAGATGACGGAACTGTGTCGCATGTGCAGCATGGGTAGAGTAGCCGAAGGAGGAGAAGCTATACGTAAACAATAAGAAATACTGTAATATTGAGCACAATGATGGCGCGAATCAATTATTTGACCAATTGCCACAAAAAAAAATTACTCTCTCCATTTGTGCGCATATTAAACATCGTCATGTATTGTTGATTGCATCGTCCATTGAAGTTTCTCATGATGCGCAACTGGCGACGCTCCTCCCCGCTGATTGCATGTCCGCGATTTGCCCCGCCATTCCCTCTATCTTATCCATCGCGGGGCTGCTGGGCGAGCAACCGCCGATAATCTCCAAACTGCTGCTCATCCAAGCTGCCACCATCAATCAAAAAACCACCAGCAGCAAACGCAGCGATATCCACCGACGTTGAATTTGCCGAAACGTCTTTCTCTTCTCTCTTTGATTCATTCTAGCAGCATATCAATCCGTTCAGTTTAGTCGTATATCTTCTCAACAGCCAATCAGCAAAAATGTTCAAAAAAGAGTGCGTCCATTGACCCTTTCTCTCCCCAACCAGCCACCAAGAAAGCAATCACAGAAAGAAGAAAGAAGAAAGAAGAAAGAAGAAAGACAGAACTTCCAAGCTCACCAAGAAACCTTTGCAGCCTCCCCACCGCCCCCAAGCAAAAGCTCAAATCCTCCGTCCAGCGCTCCCTGCGCGGGTCCCTCCTCGCCACGTACCCGCTGCTGACGCCCTTCATCGACGAGATCCTGCCCAAGAAGAGCTCCCTCGAGAGCATGAAGCTGCCCGACCGCAACACCCTCTACGTGCTCGACTCGGTGCCGCTGTTTTACCAGCAGGACGGCTCGGACCTGCTGCCGCACCTGAAGCTCGTGCACCGCTTTCCGCAGGCCTTTCCTAGCATTCGCATAGATCGCGGGGCGATTCGCTTTGTGCTCTCGGGCGCGACGCTGATGGCGCCGGGGCTGACGTCCAAGGGGGGCAGATTGCCCGTCGAAGGGGCCAAACCGCTAGAAGAAGGAAAAGAGCTGGAGCAGGGCCTCGTGGAGGACGGCAGATGGAGCAGGGAGCTGGCCAAGGGGGAGCCGGTGGTGATTATGGCGGAGGGCAAGGAGGAGGCCTGCGCCGTCGGGACGCTGGTTGCCGGCACGGACGAGGTCAAGGCCAAGGGCAAGGGACCCGTGGTTGAGGATGCGCATTTCCTGGGGGATGGCCTGTGGAAGTTGAACACGGATTAGGGGAGTTTTGTGCATAGATGGGGGAGGGTATTTTTTTATATGTGGTGTTTTATATGGTTTCTTAGGGATTTTATGGAATAAGATGACATTCATATGATTTGCGTCAGGCTGCGGGATTTGGCATGTGCGGTAAAGCTTATCTGATCGGGTAGATGCAGTATACATGGTCAAGATTTTGTTTTCGTTGGGGTAGAATTGGTTGTGAGGATTTTGCGGACAAAGTAGCGAGGCAGGGTATCACGAAGCTTCCTTTCCCCCTCTGCCATGGCCCCATTTCCAGGCAAGAGTGATGGTAAGGCAGATTTGACCAGGTTCGATTCCGTGCAGACTCGACACGGAATATATACAATTCGGCTAGAACGGCGAAGATGCCAGGGTGGAAGCGGGTTACCAGGAATACCTGCCTTGAAACAGTGAATGTAGCGGTCTTTCGTCTGACTTACCGATATAGTTTCCATATATTCCGTTAGAGGATCATAACTGTTACCGTATGGGTCAAAGCTAAGATGCATAATCAAACTTTTACTACGTTCTATGATGTATTTGATGGCTATAGATTGAGATAGGCTAGAACAAGATTAAGATACCCAAGAACATCGTTATAGACCCGAGCTGGTTGTGATCCGTGATACATACCTTTCAGTTCTGTACATTTTTTCTTCTCGACATACCAATATCCAAGCATCTCTTAGGAACACATTGTCCATAACCAAACTCAGCACTATATAAATCTATGTGAAACCATATCATCATCTGTTTTCAAGGTAATTGTCTCCGTCTCTTCAACTACTTCTCTTGTCCGATACGACCTATGAAGAACCTAGAATTTCTCCCGTTTGAACTATGTCTGTACAAGCAATATCTCCGACCTCTTGCTATCATTATAGAAATGTCAACTGAGTGGACCGCCATCGGATCCAGGCATAGTTAGAGAAGCACAGGTTTGACGCATCTGTTATTCTACAATGCATCATCACTCCAGGCAATTATATGAGAGCTTTTAGTTGTTCAAACGCTGGGATATTATTTTAACGCTATATGCTACATTTCGAAATGAGGCCCCATCCTTGGCATTCTGCCCATTTTTCATTAGTAAACGGCTGCAACGGTATAGATTATTCTTCCTTTACCTCTCAGTCTTCCAAATGAGCTCTTCAAGGCTCATAGTGATAAACACCCCCTACTCCAGAACGCCTTTCTGTAACATCGTATACACTTTTCACCCGCCATCCATACTTTTCTCTTAGTTGACCGCTGCCAAAGACTTGGAGTATCGCTTCATCTCTTAAACGCTCTAGAAGATAAAGCTGGTCAGCGACGAGATACATAGAGCCAACCCTCTAATCACTTACAACTTGGAAATAATTCGTAGAGTTGCTAGCCCTTTCAGTCGAGCCAAGCATCTAAGCCCAACCCCGATCCCAGTTTGCCCCGGCACGAGTCAAGAAGACGGCTTCCCTAATTTGACAACCTTGTCTTTTATACGCTCTACACCAGTGGAATAATGGCGGGCGAGAGCTGCCTCTCCAACTTGTTTTTGGTGTTTTGAAATAAAGGCTTGGATGTCTTCCATGTTGTAGGTGCCGTCGGGGTTTTTGAGGTTCTTTTCGGGCACAATACCGTACTGCGTATCGTCTTCAAGAACAATTCTCTTGAGGGCTTTGAAAAGTAACGTCCTATAAAGAATATCTTGCGGGCTGGAAGTATCAGGTTCTGGAATACTACCTTTGATGGTAGTGTTCCAGATAAAATTTCTCTGGCGCTCGGAGACAAACTCGTTACGCCGGGTATTGAACTCCTCTTCAACGCCAAATGCAGAGAAGGCTTCTTCAGTAACCATCTCTCTGGTGAACCTCCGTTCCGAAAACTTCTCAAGACGACGGCACTCTGGAATGAACTCATCTACCCACTTTTTGAAAACAGGTCGATAGGCCATTCGCCGGCGATCATTTGCCTTGAGCTTTTTTGCATCAGGCTCCGCCACAATGGGCGGCACGTACATGAATCGACAGCGGGTAACATAGTCAAACATGTCTTCTATGCTGTTGAAAGGCTTCTCCCAGTATCCTTCCATGGGCAGTCCCAGAAAGTCGAGAACCTTGGCAGGATCAGACGTGAGGAATATCCTGGCTCGTTTCTTGTTGGCCTCCTCAATCTCGGGAACTCGAAGCCACATGGCGCTGTCGTCGACCGTCAAGCCGTACTGCCTAATCGTCGATCCAACAAGATTCCACAGGTCTCCATGACCATGCTTGAAAAGCATCCAGCGCAGCTTCTGCTCTGTTTCGTAGACTCGCACGTCGACCTGGATATACCTCTTGTTTGGCCCCTCATCGTTTTTTCCTTCATCGGCAGGCCACGGGATAGCTAGATTGGCTTCGCCGCCATTTGTGATGATCATGCGCTCCGCTCCCAGTGCTCGAGATATCGTCTGCATTGCAAAAGACCCTCTGGAAGCCTCGGGCTTTGGTGAAGTAACGAGGAAATCAATGTCCCCAAAATCTTTCTTGTTTGGACCCTCAAGAGGTGACTCTACGCAAGAGTAAAGAGTGCGAAGGATGCCCTCACAGCGGGCTTTTGTGGCTCCGTAAACTTCTTTTGGCATTCTGGGAGTATGCAGGGGATTTTCCCCAGAAGAAAAGGCTAGGCCGCCCATTTTGAAATCTGCTTGCCGGTCTGTGTCGGTCGACTTGTTTAGAATGACTTTCGAGTGTAATGCAGAGCCAATATTGTTGCCAGATGGCCCTAGAGAATAGAAACACTAAGTTGTTGGTAGAGATTTTGTGGTTTGAAGTAGCTACAGGCAGTAAACTTTCTAAACTTGGAATGTTCAGCTCCAAAATGAAGAAAGCACTCCCGGAGAGGAATTATGAAGCTTTATAGCTTTGAATCATGCCATGCAGGCTCCCGGAAGCTGCCCATTGGCTATAAAATAAACTGAACTGCTACTCACCGATTACTAGTTTGAATCAAGCTATTCAAGGCAATTTCTAGGAGCTTTGCTGCGCTGCGATCACTGGAGTGAAGCTGAATGAAAGCAGATGACTGTACAATGACGGCAAATGCGCATAAACCGCCAAAAGATGCAAAGGTAGAGAAATTGACCAAAAAAAAACAGCAATTCCGCAAATGAAGAAATTATTCTATTTGATATTGTGATTTGCGCTGGCGCCTTCTCTTCGAGGAAAGGCTGTTGATTTGTAGATGATCAGAGTGGGCTCATCTTCTGTGCTCAAGCTGTTTGGAGATGAACAAGCCGAAATATCTCCCCCGCAGATAGCGGGAGGCCTAGCGCCTACCCTGGATTTAATGGAGAGAAGTTGGGATAAAAGAATGTGATTCGAGATTTGAGGAGAGGAAGAAGAGTGAGATGATTGTTGGCTGGGTACTTGGAGAGCTAAAAGACGATTTTGTATCATTTCCTCCGATCTAGGAGAGAGGCAATCCAAGCGTGAATCACTGGCCGGGATTTAGATTTAGCTGCGATAACTGAGTCACGTCTTTCCGGCTGCATGATTGCAACCACTGCCTATAACCAGACCACATGCGTGTGGCTTCTTAATTAAGAAGCGTAGAAGCAAAGGCAGTAATAATGCGAAGGAATAGGCAGCAAGGCGCAGCAATTCACATCAGCCCCGTCATGCCACTAGGCGCAACACCGACTCCCGAGTGGACATTCGCAGACCAGCTATCCTATGCACGACTGAATAGCTAATACTGCAGTCTTTTAGTTCCTCCAAGAAAAATCGTAGAGTTTCAGAAACTGAATGGTTACGAATAGATTGGCATCAAGAACTAGTGTGCTCTCCCAAAAAGAGAAGTGTAATGTGATTCGATAATCATGAACAGTCAATTGAAACGCTAAGCTCTGGCGGTGGTGACGATTGTGATGGATATCACCCATCGATTTGAATCAAGAGTACTGTGATACGGTTGGATAAAAAGATGCATCCAATTTGCCTGTTCGTCACTCGTTTTGTGCGCCGTGAGACATCCCTCGAGAATATTGGCCTGCTTTTGATAGCTACATGTAAGCTCAAAGGGTTTGTAAATTGGCTAGATACTGTTCGTTTTCAACGCATAACAGCCAAGAATTATCAAGTCTAAAAGAGAGAGAAGCTCATGCCGGTGGCTGGGTGGAAAATATCATAGGAAATGGATAGAAGAGATGAATCGAGGCATCATTTCCGTTAAGAAGAATACGGAGCCCATTCACATCTAATTCAACAAGCACCACATATTTGCGCAGCGAATGGCACGGCAATACACTTTGGATGTTGGGTTTGCCATTGGACGACTCTTTCTGACCACTTTGCAGCAATGACTCCAGCCAAATCAACATCAAATGAGCGTAAAAGATACGCTCCTCCCAGAGCATGGGGACTGGTCATGTGTCAGGTGTGTAACATCTATAGACACGAACTAGTGTACAAACTATCGGGGATAATGCACCGAATAGTAGCCAAAGCTGGCTTTCCTCAAGAAGTCAATGCTCTACAGTCTATGCAATATTCGTCTAAGAAGCCAAGCCCTGATATCGTCCTCTGGGCGTTGCCAATTCCAAACTTAGGCACCTGTTTGTTGTCATTTCGAGAGGAAGATCGTTAAGTTACGACACCTCCCGCTACAGCTAAGTTTAGAGCTCCCTCTAGCTTTGACACTCAAACTCTCCAAAGACATAACCAACGATGCAGCGTCTAAGCTGTCGGCTCTGACTCGTCAGCTGTGGCATGCCGATCATCCGAAGCAAATCGGGCCGCACCAGCGCATGGACTTTATGAGTAACTGGGGCTTCGTCTCGTTTTCACAGCTGTTCGATTTAACTCGCAATCGGGCAGCCGTTTGGATGCACAAGCAGAATCACAGTCTGGAATGCAGCATGCAATACATACCGATTCCGTTTCTCGATTGTAACAGCTCAAGCTGTCAATGTCTGGTAGCGCAATGCAATGCAATTGCTGCGTAACAAGGCCCTTATACAAACAGGAACCACCAGCAAAAGTTCATGGGTCCAATCAGATGAAAATTGGAACATTGCGTCAGCACACTATTTGCTTAGCGTAAGACAGATCGATGTGGCTTGAATACTCCAGACGACGGCTTCTGGCGCGCTCCAAAAGGGCAATTGCAGCAAGCATTGACCTGATCCTTCAGTCGCAACTGGCTGTCTGAGACAAGGAGGCAGAGATCTACACAGAGCCTGCGTGATTGGTGGTGTCACCTTTGATTGATGTGGTGGTATTAGTAAGTGCCGCGCAGATGGCTCACCACTACTCTGTACTTCACAAGAGAACCGCAGCTTACGGGAGATTACAAGGAGAATAAAAACAAACACTGCATATGCATCCACAGCAGACAAGACAAATAGAATACTACTCTCAAAGGCCAGAGGTGGGCTGAGCAATCGGAGAGGCACAAGAGAAGCCCCAAGACCGACGAGGGTCGCCGGCCAAAGTTGCCCCGCCCAAGGTGGCATCGAACGGCTTTGGAAGCCGAGTTTGACGACCTTCCCAACTGATCCATTGTTGCGTTGATGACGGAGGACATTTCCTCCGAGGCGTCGTGACGGGCAGTTTCACGGGGAGAAAGAAGAGCTCCAGGCATTGTTTTTGCAGCTGCAGCTCAACTGATGCAGGACCTGCATCTTGACACCGACTTGTGAGCCGTCCCACAGAAAGCCGCCTATCCGGAGGTCGGGTCCTCGGACTGCTCCAGTCTAGCGATTGAGGCGCAGGACTAGACTGCGTGCCTTGGCTCCAGCAGAGTTACGCGCCGCAGCCACACCGATCAAGCAAGCAGAAAATACGACATGGACTGCTGGATTCTTTGAAGCGTCGCAATCGGGGCCGCCGGTTGACAAGTCGAGTCTAAACGATATGGACATGCTCCGGGCCTGTAGAAGCTTAGCCACCGAGTGCGACTCGTGCTAAGGCGGTACGGCTAGCTGGTTTGAGCCAGACCGCAGTTCCTTTGGGCGGGAAAAAATCAAACTATTGACGCACATGCCTCTTCTTTGGCATGGCCCGAGGCGAGACCCCAGACGCGGATCCTGAGGCGCCTCCCTTCCGTCGCGGCGTTGCGACGTTCTTGGCCGCTACGTAATAGAATGGAGCCTCTGTTGTTTGTTTGATTTGCAATAAATACTTGTGCAGGCAGCATCCCGAGTCCGCCTGGCTCTTGTCCATCTCCGCTTTTCGTTGCCGCCAGATCATTGAGATCCTCGGACCTGTTGCGAAACTCAAGTGTACCATCGGGAAGACAAGAGAACAAGAGAAAAGATGCGCGGTCTCGCCCTCTCCTTTGCCCTGCTCGCTGCGAGCTCAACCGCAGCAGCAGCAACATCTTCATCCTCGTCAGCCTCATGCGCCAAGGGTCTCTACCTGGTCGTCGCCCGAGGCAGCGAAGAGCCCGCCGGAACTGGCGTCACCGGCAACCTCACCAGCCAGATCGCCGCAAAGGTGCCCAACAGCCAGGTTGTCGCCGTCGACTATCCCGCCACGCTGGACGACTACGAGGACTCGGAGGGCAAGGGCGTGCAGGCGATGCAGAAGCTGCTGAGCGAGTACGGCCAGGCCTGCCCGGGAAGCAAGATTGCGGTCCTGGGCTATTCCCAGGTATGATTTACGACAGGGAAGCGCCGTCTTTGGCGGTGACGGGTTAATTGTCCGACGAGCTTACTTTGTACTGACCGATGGATTGCTGGCAGGGTGCGCAAGTCTCGTCTGATTCCATCTGCGGCGGCGCGGGCGAGCCTTTTATCGAGGACAAGGCCATTTCTGCTGAGGTCATGGACAGCGGTATGTGTTTTCCCCTCCCTTGCTCTGCTCTCGGCTGCGACATCCCTCTGCTGGATTCCAGTCCATTGAGAAGGCGGAGAGAAGAAGAAGAAAAGGTCGTTTTCAGCTGATGAGGGGAATGCCCTGTCCTAGTCGTTGCCGTTGCCATTTTCGGAGATCCAACCCATGTCGCCAACCTGACATACGACAGAGGCACTAGCGTGCGCGACGGCGTAAGTGAAGGATGCCGAGGCATTGATCCTGGACAAGCTTGGATAAGCAATGGCTGACGTGTGACGATGCAAAAAACAGATCTTCAACCGCACCGCCTCCAGCCTCGCGACCTGCAAGTCGTACGCCAGCCGCATCATCTCGTACTGCGACACCGGCGACATCTACTGCGACAGCGGCAGCAACGCCACGGTCCACCACCTGTACATCCAGCGCTACGGCAACGAGATTGTCGACTTTGTCGTCGACCAGTTCGAAAAGGCCACGAGCACCGGCTCCAGCTCCTCCACGACTGCCTCTCCCACCGCCTCTCCCACCCCTTCGTCCACCGGAGGCAGCGGTAGCGGCAGCGGCAGCGGCAGCAACAGCACCAGCCCTACCAAGACCGGCTCTGCTCCGTCAACGACGCCAACCTCGGGTGCCAATGCTTTGGCTCCGGCGGCGAGCAGCTTGATCTTTGGCGCGGGTCTTTTGGCGGCTCTGACGGCCATGTCTCAGATGCTGTAGGCGGATGATGTTGGCGTAGTAATACGGAGTAATTTCCTGTGGCATGGGAGCTGTTTTTATGACGCACATGCGCGAATGTATATATGGATTAGAGTCCAATAATGATGAAACATTTGAGACCAAGTGCAACGCAGCATTGGCACGAGGCACGGCGTTTTGTTGTACTCGCTGTCTTGTGTGAGTGAGCACTCTGCGGCTGTCAATTCTCTTGTAGTACTCCGTAGAGATGTTTGCAATGACAACATTCTCCTAGCAAGCTGTGCCCGTATCATGATTATTTCGATGGTTCTATGAGATTGTCAGTCAAGATCCTTGATCGAGATCCCCTCACTAACATCCATATGGGGCCATGATTCCGTTGTCGCCATTTCCAAGTGAAGTCAATCACGGTAAGGCTCCTGCTTGCTGCTTCCGGCACGGATCTGATCTTGTCACGGCAGACAGCTCATGCCAAGATTGTAACCATCTCAAGGGGGTTCAAGCACGGCCATCTCAATGCTCAAGAGGTGATGGGCGGAAAGAGGTCTTGAGCCGAATCGAGCATGTAAGTTACATACCTACCTGGGCATATAAGCCCACTTCGTACCTGCGTCTCGTAGTATTTCAGCCTTGATGACATAAAAAGAGAATGTGGCGTCCAAGATGCATTAGACGCTGTTTTCCTCGGAGATCTGCCGAAGCTACCCGGGGCAAGTTCGAGACGAATTCGAACTCGACTCGAACTCGACTGACAGCCCACAAATACTATGCCTGTTTTCCTCCATGTAAGCAACTAGTGAGTCTCGATTCTCCTGTGTCGGCATTCGGAACACCCAGCAGAGAAGACATGTCAAATCTGAATTGAAGCATCTAGAAGAAAAAATGTCAATCAACTTCCTCATCAGGCGTCTTTGGAATCACGTTTTACTTCGTTCGGCCGGCGCCCACGGCACTCCGGCAGCCTTGTCATCGCGCCCTCAAATTGTCAAAGTTTCCAACCCATGACGCTACGCACCAAAACGGCCAATAGGGCTCGGTCTCGGCAGACAATGGGCGTTATCAATCAGGGCATCCAGCTTTTTGGGTTTCTACGCCCTTGCAGCCCTCTTTTGCCCTCTGCGGCCTGTGTGGGATTGCAACCGAAAAAAAGTTTAGCGGCCGTTTGGCATGGCCCGCAAGGTCGAGCTTTGCCTTGAAAAGGCAGCCAAGACGCAATTCGGGCGCCGTAGCAAAAAGCCAGTAAAATCCGGAGCCCCCACACTTTTTTTTTTTGGCCCTTCCGTGAACCCATCTAGACTAATAAGAGAATTTCTCTATTCTAAATGCTGTGACTTGGTAGTATTGCCTGGCTAATAGCAGCACGACGAGAAGGGCTGCTCGATCCCCGTTTCGACCTATCGGGATATTTCCTCGGGGCAGGTTTCATTCATCATGACGACGAGGACACCCCCCCTTTATTTTCTGTCTGTCGATTCTCCCACCCCCTCCCGTTGATCCCGGCGGAAGAAGAGGATGAAGCAAGAAGAGTTGAAGGATTCTGTGTTAGAGTAGAAGTGATTCATACACTGGCGTCTTTGTTGTTGTCTTTTGCCCCGATCTGGAATTCCTCATGGTCCCAGACCGGAAGCCAAGGCTCCACATCCGCATTGCCCACAGTCTTAGAGAACACGCCTCTCTCCGCTCATTCACGGAGAGGAGCCCACTAATCTGACGACCCGGTTCCGATTTTTTTTTCTTCCGTTTTGTCTTTTTGCCTTCACGTGGAGAAGGGATGAACTGTCCATTATTAACCAGGAATATGTAAGAGTGAGAAGCATAAAATACGACCAAGGGAAAGCAAAACGAGAATGCGGCCGTCGAGAGCTAGTTGACACACAGGTCGTCACTCTCTTTTGGATAAATCACTGTCTTGGACTCGTCTCTTCTTCTACCGCCCCAACTTTTATTCCTGGATACAACAAAGGGACCAAAGGCATAGACCGGAAGACAAGAAGAGACCGACAACATGGGCCAGCCAGAGCCTCTCGCCCTGGAGACCGGCGTCATGCCCTCTGGCCGGACCTCTTCAGACAACAGCCAGTTCCTCGACAAGACGGAGATTGAACGCCTGGGCCGTGCCCGGCCGGCCGTCCTCACCTCCTGGTTCACCGAGGTCGGCTTCGTCTTCACCATTGTGCTCTCCATGACCATGAGCGAGTACTTCATCGGCGGCTTCAACATCATCCTGCCCCCCGTGGCGGACGCCCTCGACATCCCCGAAAACACTCGCACCTGGCCGGCCGGCGTCATCAACCTGACGACGGCCGCCTTTCTGATGCCCTTTTCCCGCCTGTGCGACATCTACGGCGCCCGCTCCGTCTTCCTCTTCGGCCACATCTGGTTCATGATCTGGTCCCTCGTCTGCGGCTTCAGCACAAACACAATCATGCTCATCGTCTGCCGCGCCCTGCAGGGCATAGGCACCTCGGCCTTTACGCCCGCCGGCCTGGCGCTGCTGGGCCAGACGTACCGGCCGGGCCCGCGCAAGAACCTCGTCTTCGCCATCTGGGGCGCCTTTGCCTGCCTGGGCTTCTACTTTGGCATCTTCATGGGCGCCGTCTGCGCCGACTTCCTGACCTGGCGCTGGTACTTTTGGATCGGGGCCATCATCGTCTTCTGCATCGCCGTCACCGGCTTCCTCACCGTCCCGCGCAACCTGCACGACAAGGACGACTCCATCCGCATGGACTGGTGGGGGCTCTGCACCATTGTGCCGGGCCTGATCCTCGTCGTCTTTGCCTTTACGGACGGAGGCCATGCGCCGCGTGGCTGGCAGACGCCTTACATCTACGTGACGTTTGCCATTGGCGTGCTCTTCCTCATCGCGGGTGTGTATACTCAGGGCTGGGTGTCTGCCCAGCCACTCCTCCCGGCCGACTTGTTTCGCCCCAAGTACATGAAGCGGCTGTCTCTGGCTCTGTTCTTCTTATATGGTGTCTTTGGCTTGTACCTGTTTTACTCGAGCTACTAGTGAGTGTCTGTTTTCCCCCTGAGCATCAGTCAACATCACTGACAACATCATCAGCATCGAAACCGTGCTTCACACAACCCCTATCCTCACGGCCGCCTGGTTCACCCCCTTGGCCATCGGAGGAGTCTGCCTGGCCGTGGGCGGCGGCTTCGTCATGCACATGGTCTCGAACCGCATCCTCATGATGATCTCCAGCGTCGGCTTCCTCATCTCCGTCCTCCTCTTCGCCATCATCCCCGACCGCGTCGACGGCCATCCCTCCACCGGCTACCTCTACTGGGCGTACATCTTCCCCGCCATGCTGTGCGGCACCATCGGCGTCGACATCACCTACAACGTCACCAACGTCTTCATCACGACGTCGATGCCGCGACGCCTCCAGGCCACCGCCGGCGGGCTCATCAACACCCTGCTGTACCTTGGCCTGGCGTTTTGGCTGGGCATCGCCGAGATGGCCGTCTCCGAGGCCAACAGGCGGAAGCTGCCAGAGGGGCTCAGCCTGCGGCAGCAGTACAAGATTGGCTTTTGGATCGGCGTCGCCATGGCCGGCCTGTCGCTGATGCTGGTGGTGACGATCAAGATTGGCCAGGCGTCGGCGGAGCTGACGGCCGACGAGAAGGCTGCTCAGGCGGAGCGCGAAGCAGCGTCAAGCTGATTATTGATCCGGCCTTTTTTCTTTTTACCTTTTTTGCAACTCCTCTCTTGAATAATTTATAATCTAGAAAAAACTAGGCGGGCACATGATGTTTCTTTTTTTGGGCAGAGCGTTTTATTTCTTTATCTTTTGTTAGAATTGCATTAGGGCATTAAAGGGCATGAGTTGAATTATTTTTATACCATGGATAGAATGGCGGTTCAGGAGATACCAGGGGGGATATTACATATTGAGCATTTTTACGAGAGGAGCGTGCAGACATGGCGAGTTGTTTACTGGATAGAAGCATATATAGCCGCATGTAACATTAACACGATGATCACAATGGATAATCGCTTTTGAAAAATGGTGCGCTCGTGAATAGCAGACTGCTGAATAAACAAGCCTCGGCCGGTGCCTGAAGCTAAAGAGCTCCTATACCGGAACCCGCTCTGAACTCCACATTTGGCGGTTTATGACGGCCAGCAGAACGAGATATACGAGCTGCTTGTGCTTCCTTTAACCCGCCCGAGGTGATCATTGCAAGGGCGCATCATAAAAAAAAAACACATTACAGTAATTATGTATTGCGTTGACAATATTGAAAACGTAGGCATCAATTGAGTCTTGATAGTTCTCAGGACACGAGTTGTGAATAGTAGAGTCTGTTCCCGCTTACTCGACGTCATATAAGAAGCCTCGTATCAACACCATGCCTATATCAAACGGCCTCGTCAACCGCACCTCCTTCTCTGCGGCCGACATCGTCAAAGACATATGGACAAGCCTCCACCTCCCTCCCCACGCCCTCGCGTCCCTCAGTCTCCCCGGCCAACGAGCTTCACCAGCCGCTCCCTCATCCTTCAAGATTGGCCATCTTGCGCAGAGCTCCATCGCCCTCTCTGCTCTCTCAGCATCTCTCTTCCATAGCGGACGATCCTCGCCTTCGCCTCCCATACCCCGTGTGAGCGTTTCGCTCGACCACGCCGTGGCGGAATTCAAGTCAGAGCGCCTCTACAGCATCGACAACCAGCCGCTGGAATCCTCCTGGGGCCCAATCGGCGGCTTGCACAAGACGGCAGATGGATACGTCCGCATCCACGACGTATTCCCCAACCACCACCTGGGCACTCTTGAACTCTTGGGCCTCCCCCCGGACGCCTCGCGGCAGGATGTCGCCGCCAAGGTGATTCACTGGAAGAGCGTCGACCTCGAAACCGAAGCCACGGACAAGGGCAAGCTCGCCATCTACGCCCTGCGCTCATACGACGAATGGGACACTCATCCGCAGTCCGCAGCCGTAGACGACAACCCCATCCTCCTCAAGCAACTCGCCCAGGGACCGCCAAAGAGCCTTCCCAAGAGCAATACCAGCCGCTGCCTCCAAGGCATCCGCGTCCTCGAAATGAGCCGCGTCATCGCCGCCCCCGTGGCCGGCAAAGCACTCGCCGCTCACGGCGCCGACGTCTTGTGGGTGACTTCGCCCAACTTGCCGGACCAGCCCGTCCTCGACAAGGACCTCAGCCGCGGCAAGCGGACAATCCAGCTCGACATCCACAAGCCGGACGACAAGCAGCGCCTCCTCGAGCTGCTGCGCACCTGCGACGTCTTCATCCAGGGGTTCCGCCCGGGCAGCCTCGCCGCCCACGGCCTCTCCCCCGAGGAGCTGCACCAGATCAACCCGGACATCATCTGCGCCAACCTCTCCGCCTTTGGGCCCTCCGGTCCGTGGTCCCGGCGCCGAGGCTACGACTCCCTCGTCCAGACGTGCTCCGGCATGAACGTCTCCGAGGCGGCCCACCACGGCGCCGGGGAGCCCGCCCGCAGCTTGCCCTGCCAGGGACTCGACCACGCGGGCGGATATCTCCTCGCGACAGGCATCATCGCCGCGCTGTACCAACGATCTCGGCTGGGGGGATCCTGGGTCGTGGATGTTTCGCTTGCGGGGATGATGAAGTACCTGCGCAGCCTGGGGCAGTATCCCGACAAGACGGGGTTCGAGAGCCGGGACTTTGTGACGCAGGCAGATGTGCCGGCGGAGCATCTGGAGACGCGGGAGACGGCGTTTGGAAGCATGACGGCGGTGAAGCACAGCGCCAGCGTGGAAGGGTGCGAGGTTGGATGGGAGGCGATGCCGAAGCCGTTGGGATCTGACGAGGCCAGGTGGCTGTAAGATGACGGCGTGTGTGTGTGAGATGAACTTGTCGCCTTTTTGCTCTCTGCGGTCTGGAATTATGAATTACAAGTCTTTCTATATATATACCCACCTCTCTTTTATACACACTACCAATCCAAACAAAGAACTCGCTCGCCCAAACATGAAAACGTCTCCTCATTTGTTATGCATAAGAATAGAAGGATGTCACGCCCCCAGCTCGTGAACTCTCGTAGAAGTATCCATCTCCGCCACCACCGGCCGCGCCTCCATCTCAGAAACAGGCGTATATGCGTGCCCATTGTCCGAGACGGGCGTGTACGCTTGCTTCAAGCCCAACGACTGCACCGTCCCGGGGCTCCCTGCGTCTGTCCCGTCCCGATAGATTTCTATTCCGCTCTCTCTCGCTGCCGTTCTTTTCCTCAGGTACAGCCACAGACCAACGGCGGCGCCTATCAGTGCTAAACCGCCTACCGTCCCTCCAACGGCAGCTCCGACAACGGTGCCAGTATTTGAACTTTTACCCTCGTCAGCCTTGCCATCGTCCGTCTGCGTGGTGTTGTTATTATCATTCTTGTTGCTGCCGTCGTCACCACCACTCTTGTTGCTTCCACCTCCAGAAGTATCCGTCCCATTCTTCTTCACCGGGTCACCATCGCCCTTCCCCACGCCCGTCGTATTCTTCGCATCAGGATTATGATCAAGCAGGTTGAACCGCCTGCTCCCATCCCTGCAGCAATCGCCGTGGTCAAAGTCCGGATTGCAGCAGTACTCCCCCGTAGCGCACTGCTTCACCTGCAGCCACGAATTCGACAAGACTAGAAACCCGTTACTCAACTCTCCTCGTCAAAACCGAGAAATCCCAAGACAAAACTCACCATCGAGGCAGACCTGCGGACACCCCGACCAGTCTGCATTCGTACATCCAGCTCTGTAATCGTACGCTCCCGCCACCTCGTTGGTCATGTGCGTGCACAGGCCGTTCTCGGTGCAGACGTCCTGGCCCGGGATGCAGCACTGCTGCCACGTCGTGTTCCTGCCGCCGCAGGGCTGGTAGTTGTAGTTGAAGTTTTGCTCGGGCTTGCCGTTGGGGTAGTAGCATTTCGGGGTTGGCGATGGCTTGGCCGACGTTTTCGACGTGGACGTTGAGGAAGACGATGCTGCGCTGGAGAGCGTCGCGAGCCAGGCTGCTGCCGCCGTGGCGAAGAGGACGAGGCGCCGGGCCATGACACCAGCTTCAGTCCTTTGGAGCAGAGTTTGTATGTCCAAAGGAGGAGGCTGTACTGCAGATGTCTCGAACAACCAGCGTGTTGAAGAAGAAGAAACGAGCAATTCCACTAAAAAGAAAGAATCAAGCCAAAATTCCTGGAAAAGAAAAGAAGAAGAAGCAGAAAAAACCAGGCTGCCTTGGCTCCATGCAATCTTCGCCTCCTTCATCAGCAACACTACTGCGGTCCGTACCTGTTTCTAAACGCCCATCCGTCCAACCAACCCATGTCTCATGGCAACTCCGTAAAGGATCCCAAAACCGGGTCCCGCTGGATTGAGCCGCACGAAAAGGGCTTGGCATCTCAGCGAGGAGGAACGAAGGATTTCGGCCCCTGGCCGACGCCCTATCGTAGCTCGCATGTCTTTTCGACCATGTTCCACAATAGGCGGTTCAGCAGGACGATCCCTTTCAGGTCATTTCGCGCAGCTGTCCAGTGAGCGGCCTCGTTCAAGGGCTGACCATCATCAAACAAACTGCTCGGCACTCATCCGTCATCCAGTTACATCGAGTATACACCGCTGATTGATAACAAAACAACAACACGCGTATCAACGATGCAAAAAACAAGCATCGTCAGCGCAGAGCCTCGCCGCCTTGGCCCACAAACTCCGTCCTTGCCCAGCCCCTAGCGCAAATGTCACCCGCGAAGCCTAATTTTAGCCGTAATTTGGGCTCTAGCAGTTCGTCCAAGGGGGGCTGTGTATGCGCTGTGACTGTGCCTTGAAAAAATAGAAACCAGTGGTAGCTAGCTAGTGGAGAGTCGTAGATGTCTGTCGATTGGAGTATCGAGTGAAATACGGGCTTTATTCATAATGCTCCGTATTTATTGGACCATCTTGTGGAGATTGACTGCTGATTGAACCCTGCCATTCAAATCTCACTTCCGTACAAAGCCACTCAGCCACGATCGTAAATCCCGATGCCAGCTACAGAGCACATCCGTCTATTCACAACGACAATATAGTATAGCAGTATAGCAATCTAGGTATCAAATCAAACATCACATCACGCAGCCGCAAACCCCCCCCTCGAATCCCTCTTATTAACCACAATGCACAAAATCATCATCAACCCCCCTCCCGCAACCAGCCCCGGCGAAAACACGCCTTGCACCGCCCTCACCACCGCCCAAACCATCATCAGCGCCATTGCCGCCAGCAGCCCCAACCTCACCAGTCCATCCCCGCTGAAAATCATCCTCATCCTTGTCCGTAGGCCGGCTTCTTCATCCCCATCACCATCTCCTTCTTCCCGCGGCTGCTGCTGCACTCTTGGCCACGATTGCGAAGGTGCAATAAGCGACGACGACCCACGACTCGGTAACAACGTACTCGCCTCACTAACTTCCCCTTCCTCATCATCTCCATCTCCATCTCCATCCCTCAAAATAGAGGCATCTTTCAAATAAAAAAAATCAATCAGCCCACAAATACTCCAAGTATCAAGAATAAGCACAATGCAAAACAAAAATCCATGACAATGCAGTTGAGGAAAAAAAAAGAAACCAAAACATACATGCATCGCCCTGCCTCAGCAGCGCTGAATCATCGCCGGGGGCATCCGCACCACGTCTTTCGTCATCCTCGTTCATAAGGTACCATTGACGGGGCGCTCGAGTACGAATTCAACAACGCTCACTCTTGAATATAATTTCTCCTTCAACAAAGTGGAAACATCAAAGACTCTCTTGCTGCATTGTATACAAAAAATCGTCATGGGAGATCGCCGACGCGGGGAAGACGGCGGCCATCTCAAGGCTAAGTGCTAGGCACCCCAGCCTCGCCGGGCACCAAGTGAGGCTGACTAGTTCGCCCGATTTGGCTGCTTCGTGCATTCACTCCTTCATTCACTTACTCATACTCAACGGCAATCGTCGTGACAAGATGCACCCCATCAGCAAACCAATGACAAGCTGCATCTACATGCGCTGACTTGTTACTATATACACGTATACATCCAAGGCTTCACAAAGTCCGGTTAAAGGCGTCAAGCCATGATTCTTCAGTCATTAAACAATTTCATCCTTCTTCATAACTCAGCAACTAATTGGCTGTACGGAGTGTATAGGCCAAAACGATTATATGATTCAACCCATCCCACCCAGCATGCTCAACATCCCAGCATGCTCAACACTTTTACCATGCATTGTCTCCTCACCCCTGTCCAGTCACCTTTTTCGACCTTTGGGGGCTGCTCTCTCATTTCCAAACCCTCCAATTGCCCTCACGAGAAACTTTAAGGGGTACAACCATGAAGACTTGGTCTCGCCACCCGTGTACCAGAATATGACAAAAACTTCAAACTGAAGAACATGGATGCAAATGACATGAAAATGCAAAAATGAAAAAAAAAAAAAAGAATCAGAGGAATTGAATTGGGGTTCCGTCGCAAAGAAGAATCCTCAATTGATCGAGGTAAACCATTCAAGAATGTACGCCCTGGGTTCTTTCTTTCATCAGCTCACGTCGCCGTTCATCCTTTTCTGTAAAACCTGTCAGCATGTCTTTATTCAAAGGGGTAAAAGCATGAAGAAACTCACCTCCGTCAAATACGAGGGACTCGTGCAGAGCTGATCCAGCCGGTACCATGGGCAGGACGGGCACCTTCTTGTCAGTGACAACCTTGACGCCAATGTTGAACTGCGCAGCAGTCGACAGCTCCGTCAGGGTCATGTTGAAGGAGGCATCGCCGTCAATGTCAATGGCGAGAGGAGACCGTATCCCATGGTGCCCAGGCCACCAGAGGTGATCATGGAGCGAGGGTGTCTCCAGCGCAAGTGCTGGCCGACGCCGGTGGCAATGTACATCTGGTCTTTCCGGTCGTCAGTCAAGTTGCTGAGCTCCTCGATGACGGTCTGGGGCTTGATCAGGCCGGTCCGCTCGGCTCGCTGGCAGTGCGACAGCGGCCACTTCTGCTTCCACCCATTGACCAGGTCGAACCACTCCTTTCGCTCATCCATGGTCTTGGCGGCGATCTGAGGGATGAGGAGCTTCATGTTGGCGCCAACATCGCCTTCCACGGCCTCGGTTGCCTGGACGACCTTGTTGATGTTCTTGGGCATGATCTCGAAGTGAACAATGCCACCACGGCCCTGGGCAGCGGCCTGCTTGGCTGCAGGAGCAAACTTGCCCACGTTGAGGGTGACACGATCGTCAAATCGACTGCCGAGCAATGATGACGTCGGACTGCTGCATGGCCATGTTGGCATATGCCGAGCCGTGCATGCCCAGCATGTGCAGCGACTTCTCATCCAGCTCGTCAAAGGCACCCAGGCCATGAAGGGTGGTGGTGACGGGGATGGAGGCCTTCTCCGCCAGCTCCTTCAGGAGCTCAGTGCCGCCCTCGGACTGGATGACACCCTGGCCGGCGTAGATGATGGGCTTCTTGGCTATGTTGATGAGGTCGGCAGCACGCTTGACGGAGGCGGCGAGCTGTTTTGAGCTCAGCTCCATGGCGGCGCGAGAGGCGGCACTGGGCAGAGACGGCAGAGCAGTCTGTGGCAATCTCAATCTTGAATGACATTCCACTTGGTACAGGCGCGCGAGATGCCAACGACGTCTGCCTCTTGGAAGCTCAATACTCGAGATGCCAGCATCACCACGTCGACAGATCTTCACGCACATACAACCACACCTCCCAGGCAGACAAACCCTTTGGACAATACCGTCCCAGCCCTTGCTCAATACATCACCCAATAGCCATCGGCCAATCAAGCATCCTTGCAGCATATATACCCCGTGTATATACTCCGTAGGACCTATACAGTAGCAGTAGTCCCTCCACAGAGTAGTAGTACCTCGCGACGCCCTCTCATGCAACCTCCGCAGCACCATCTCCATCCCCACAACCCAGCAAGGGGACTATCCAAAGCAAAAGCCACAATCCCACCATCCTCTTCTCCTGCCTACAAGCAAGTATTTCCTCTCAGTCACACACAACTGCCGTTGCCTATTAGTCAATAGATGTCCTTTCCGATCAATCAGTTTACCAAGCCCGTTTCACATAATATCCCGCCGGGCTGGAAGGAAAAGCGACTCTAGTACATGTAATACCATTCCTCCGTCTTACGGCATTCTCAAACCTCGCCAACACTACCCTTCCCCTTCCTTCGCTCGTTTAAAAAAAAAAAAAAACTCGCCCCTCATTTCAGCACGTATAAGAGCGAAAACCTCTT
Organism: Trichoderma arundinaceum; assembly: GCA_025919625.1. NCBI lineage: Eukaryota > Fungi > Ascomycota > Sordariomycetes > Hypocreales > Hypocreaceae > Trichoderma > Trichoderma arundinaceum. The sequence goes on from JAMQTF010000016.1 coordinate 389,138, forward strand.
CTTCTTCCTGTACAATCTGTGTATACATAATAATAAAACAATAGTCCTATCCAGTTCCACTATAATATCAACCACAAACACGCATATATCCCAAGCACTCGGACACTTCCTATTTCCCGATGCATCTTCCGCACATCCCGTCTAGTTTCCATCTCATCCTAAGCACAAGCACGCCATATAGTCTCTCTCTCACCGACTTCCCCTTCCCTAAACCAACACATGAATCAAACACTGAACCGCACCCCTAGGTGCTTCGTCCCAGACATTTTCCCACAGTCACCTCATTCTCTCCTCCTCCTCTCTCCCCATCGTCGCCCTACATAGCCATCCATATAGTGGGCCATCGAAGCGGGTAAGCTGACGGCCCGATACGCACATCCCTAGGTTTGTAAAGAAGCATACGTGTATGTATGCACGCCAAATGGCATGACGTTATGCCTTCACGTCATATCACCAGGGTCTCTCTCCCTCTCCAAAAGAACACGCGGCATTACTTTGTACGGGAAAGTAAGAATAGATAAAAAAAAAAAAGTCAATTGTAAAATTTGCTCTTCTCTTATGCAATGATTCACCAGACATCACTCCGTACATGTTTCGTGTGTATCTTGGTTTTGCTTTTCCGCCAAACATCTCTCTCTCATCGTGCATTTGTAGCGTAACAGATAAAAAAGAGAAAAAAAATTCGCTCCACCTAAATGCCACAATGACCAATCCCCCGCCTTGTCTATATAAAATATATATGAGATTCATGAACGACGCCGGTCCAGTCCATAACAGCAAAGAAAATAGAAAAAGAAAATTGGTATCTCAACATCAGCATAGTGACAAAATGGAATGCGATTCGATCCCCCCTCCCTTCCGTCCCCGGTCCCTCCAATTAAGCGTACATTGCCGTCCCGGTCCGTTTGGTGTAAGTAGTGGTATATATGTTTTTGAGAATACAGGATATCAACCGCAACAAGGGATATGTAAGAGACATATAAAAATTGGTAAAAGAGTGGAGCGACTCGCTGGCAAAACGTTGAGCCAGATCGTGATGGCGACAAGGAAAGAAGACAATGGTCATGGTGTGCTCGGTAAGTTGACTAGTACAAGACCCCAACCTCCGTCTCACATACCCATAATCATGCCCGGCGGCGTGTCGGGCGTCGATTTCTTGGCCGGCCGGAGGTTCTCCATGCTAATCATTCGGCTCCACGATGCCGGTCGTTTGTGGGGTGTTGGCGTTCCTGGCCGCATCGTAGAAGCCTGGCTCGTGTTCATCGCATAGTCGTAGAGTCCATTGATCATCTCGGCTTGCTCCGGGAAGACCTGTGGTGCTTGGTATGCTGGCATCTGTTGCTCCATGCTCATCCATGCTTGATGTGAATTATCTTGCGGCGGCATGGAATACATCAGTTGCTGCTGCTGGTGCTGTTGATGCTGGAGGTCGAAGATGGGGGTATCAGCTGGGCTGTTCAGCTGCTTTGGCACAGAGGTCGGAATATCCGGAGCAAACTTTGGGGCATCCGCCGGCCAAACAGTCTCGTTGGGGATGGGGAACGGGGTTCCCGGGTGCGGGCCAGCCGCTAAGTCGTCTCCCATGATTGTGTCGCCGCCGTTGCTCATGACACTTGCGGGCGTTGATGGCCGCGTGCCTCGTTTTAGTGAGCGCCCGGAAAACTTGAGCATGGTCTGGGGGATGCTTGTGATGCCCGAGCGACTCTTGGGGAGGCTGAACGCAGGCGATTCCTCCTCCATTTTCGAAGCCCCGCTGCCCAAAGTTGCGTGTCCGGATGACTCTAGCAAGCATTGGCTCCTGTACGGAAGTTGAAAGTAAATGTCGATTTCGTTCGGTGGCGGCGTAGAGTTCGTCGTAAACGGAGGAGTACCAAGGATGAATGCCAGTCTGACAAGGCTGGAGATGTTGGTCCCCAGGTGACGGCACTCGAGCATGCGCTTCAAGTCGCCGGATGATCTGGCTCGCCAGTGGAGTTGCTGTCGCTTTTCCTTGGGCCAGATGCACGTCTTCCATATTTGCTTGACCTGCTTCTGTCGCATGAGATTCTGCACCTGGACCCGATACTCCCAGTTGCTGACGTCGAAGCCATCTTCAAAGTGCTTGGCAATGTGCTCAAAGTGCTTATCGCGTGTTGCTGAGGCGTCATCGGCGCTGTGGGCTTCAAACAGTCGGTCACGACAATTGCCGAAGCCGCAGGCGAAGACGAGCTGTGGGCACATTTCGGTCCGAGCCGCGCTGTTGGGGAGGGCCTTCATTCTGTGAGCCTCCTTGGCGTGGGTGCTATAGGCACGCTCGGTCGAGAAAGACAAGTGACATCCTTTGGTTCGGCAAATCCAGACGACATCGGCCCCGTGGAAGTTGTGCAGGTGCTTCTTGAAATCGCTCTTTCTGCCGAATCCGACAGGGCTGTTGTCCAGATAGCACATGGGGCACTGGTACTTCTTGGAAGTTGGCGTCACAAGTCGCGGTGAGGGATGTGATGTGACGTCGTGAGGCTGGATCATGGGAGAGGGAACTGCTACGGGAGAGTCGAGCCATGACCGATCATTCACCTTGTTAGCCTCTCCATCGTGCATTTGTGGCATGTCATTCTGGACATCGGGCCAGGTGTACGATGTGTGGATGGAAGCCTCATCGGATCGGCATTGTGAGGCCGCCTCCGAGTTGGTCCATGCTATTGAAGACGCGCTCGCGCTGCTGAGCAGGGTATTTGCAGAAAGCGCAGACGCTCGGGCTGATTCATGTCAGATTTTCAAGATTCAAAGTCGAGCTGAGACATTTAAGCAACCTACATGGTTCACCGTAGCCGGTCAAGGCGTATAACAAACTCGCAGCTCCGTATTTGTGAACGAGCCCGAGAAGTAACTGTTGGTCCTCATCCGCCAATGGACGCACGGTGGACTCGTCAGGTGCGGCCCCGTACGGAAACATGGTGAGAGAATTATTTGTGATTTGACAATTAACCGCGCTCACCCTCGTGTCAAAGTAAAAAATGGTGGGAAACCGGACCAGCTGTCGCCGCAACTACACGCAGTAATGACCGTATCGACAGAAGAAAAAAGTCGCTACCCACAGACACGTCGAAAGAGTAACGCGATGCGTTGCCCTGTCCGTGAATGAGGAGAAGGAAAAGATGAGATGGTAACTCGGTACCACCACCTGCCGTCAAAATGGCATAACCGCCGCACAATGTGGCGATGGAGGTCAGCGAAAAAAAAAAAAAGAAGAAAAAAAAGCAAGAAGCGCTCGATACGTCGCGAGTATGAGCGTCAAAAAAAAGGTATCAGCGCAGTCTCGCTCTCACGTCCCGCTCACGCTCAATGAGAGTTGTCAACAGATTAGTACGGCCTCAATCGAATAGAATCCGATTCAGATTTGGATTAATATTAGCGTGGCCTCAAGGTTGAGTCGCTGGCTGAGAAGTTCGCCAAGGCACTGCCTATCAGGATGAATATTGTAAGAACGAGAAGCCAAAGCTGGATGAACGAGCGACAAAGAGGAAAGATGCACCGTCGCCAGGGCCAGGCAAGGGGAGAAGGACAAATGGCGAGGGGGGGGAACAAACGGTCGAAAAGCCGGGGAAGGCTTCTAGAAGATCTGTCGGAGAAAAGCCCAGACAGAGTACCAGCCCGTGCAAAAGCAAGCCCACAGCGTCGGGCGCTGTTGATGGACAACAATGGGCGGCAGGGCCACATCTGGGACCCAGCTCTTGGGAGCGAGCATGAATGCGCCCCCCCTAATCCTAAATCCTTTCTCGCCCAGCGGCTGGCACAAACCCGGTCGAGTCGTCAAGACCGACGAATTGGTGCTGCGCAATCCCCTGTCCAGCACCACACCTCGCCCCGTTTCAGGAACAGTGTCATTTCTTCCCAGCGGCCCCCATGCCGTCCTGAAACACCGTCGCCTCTTGGCTAGTCCAAAGCCGCCTGGCGCCCAGCAACCAAAGGCTGTCGACTTGAGAGCGTTTGGATGGTGGTGTGGGGACGAATCACGGCCAGAATGGCTTGTCCGCTGTCGAAGGGCGCCCCCATCCGGAGTGGCCACGGCCAACCAGCGCGCGAGCAGCCTCGTCGCCTGACCTCGCGAGCGACAGTCGTAAATTACCAGCTGGCCGCCCCCTGCATCTTCCCATGGATGCGGGAAACGGGCTGGGAGGCCCCTGGCAAATGGCTTCTGCCGTCCTTCTAGAAGGGAAAGGCGAGACATTCTGCGGAGGGTCTAATATAGGCAGCCAAGCCAATGGGACGGCGGCGATGCCATGGGTGAGCGACGGTCAGAGGCAGCGGCATAACGGCGGGTGTTGCAGCTCCCACAAGCACGAGCAGATGAGCAGCGTCGGCGGATTGAAGTCGGCGCCGATGATGGGCAAAGGGAAACGGGATGAAGAAAGTCAAATCCAAGGCGAGAGAGGGCGCCGCGTCTTCTAGCGCTGCCGCTTGGCAGGTACTAGTCGCGTGGGAAAGAGACAGCGGGCAGGCAAACACGTGCCTTTTCTGAGCGAGGCAAACCCAATTCCAAGTACGGAGCACTTACTAGTACTGCTACTTACCCAGTACTCGATGGAGAAGCCAAACCCAAATCCAAATCCAAATCCAAACCAAATACGGAGTATGGAGCCATGCGACAGCACGCGAGGCGGATGCAGATGCGCTGTTCGCTTGCCTAGCACCTAGGAGTCGCTGAGGAACGGCATCAGCCCCCATTCCTGCAGCCAAGCCGCTGGGCAGCTCAGCAAGATCCTTTCCCAGGTCCACAGCAAAAAGAGACCAAGTCGTGATGCGGTGCTGCGAAGGAGCTGCTAATAATGTTCGCCGTCGTACGTGCTGTCATCTCTGGTTGCGGAGGCCAAGTGCTGACTCTTGGCAGCGTTATAGCGGCCAGCAAATGCCCAACTGGTTTGCTCACTAGCAGGGCATCCAGGTAGAACTTCTGCTGCCGCAAGTACCAGTACCAGCACCTCGCGAGAGTCGATTCGACTCGCTGCTGTTCGCCACCAGTCATGCTTCATGCAAAGGACTGACGGGGCATAAGCCCGCGCATAGGTGTAAGTCTGAGGTATTACTATTTTGCCTCAGACTTGCTACACGTCGTTTTTGTCACAGAAACTCGGCTAGGCCGATCACAAGCAGAGCATGTTTTGGGGGCACAGAATATACTAGTAGGCCAGGACGTGGTAAGATGACGCCAAACACGGGACGATGAAGACGGCCCACTCGGATTTGTTTAGTGCAAACAACGCCTGCTACTACTAACCACTAACTCGTGCGGTGCTCCGTACTTGGACTTGGAAAAGACCAGGGTGTGATACGGATCGTCTGCACCTCTTTCTGGGTTGATACAAATGCCGTTTGTGGCCCAATGCCCATCAAACAGATGCATCTTGCCACATCAACAAAGGCTCAAATGACAAGAGACGACGGATGGTGTGAACAAGGCGGCGCATAGAGACGCTATTACAAGCATACCAAGGTATCACATCACACAGTTTTATGATGAAATGCCGCCCTGCTAATCAGGAAGCCCGCAGATCGCTGAGTAGCATGTAAATGAAGGCTGCGATTGGGCCCACGCCGCGAAACGCTCGACCTCGTGTGAAAAGTACCTACATTAGCACCAAGTGCTCCGTACCACTGCTCCATCGGCGGCCTTAGCATGTTATTACTGCTCGCATGTTCGCACAGTTCTAAGTATAGATATAATGGGGGATCCGTGCCCCGTCGGCGGAGAGGGGAATCTCTTGCCTGTCCTCAGCTGGCGATACTATTGATGCACCATGAGTAGGAGCAAGAGGGCGCCCAGTGCCCCAACGCACCAGCGCCTGCAGCCTGCAAACACTACGGGCAGAGCACATCACAGGTGGTGCTAGTGGCAATACCACCTGTAACCCATCCCCCATCCACCCGCTAAACCTGCTAACTAGCTGTGCTAGTTTTCTGCTAGCACTCCAGCAGGCAGGATTCCCATCTCCGGCTCCTGCTCTATACGGCAGCACGGCCATGGGGCCAAGCACGCAAGCGACGACAGCAATCAGCTGGCAGAGCCCAAAGCGGCCATGTCCTCCGGTTATGTCAGCTCGCGGGCTCGAGGCTCGAGGATCCTCTCTCCACACTTCTCGCGCGCACGTGGAGATGGGATGACGATCCCTGGCTGTGTGATACGGAGTCGGGACAAGGCAATGCTACTTGTATGCGGCAACAGCTCCGTCTGCCATGGCATGGCGGCTATCACGGTTATCACAAGTCGAAAAGTCATCACCGGAGAGCCGACGACTCGCACGAGCCCACCGGTGGCCAGCCATGCTCACCGAGCACAGTCATGCCTGTTCAAAGCATAGATTCTGCCCCCGTCCGTTCCGGCCACACCGCTCTGCTCGGTACAGGGATTCGTTTCTTTCGGTGAAGACCGCCTTTTTGTTCCTCTCGTCTCTACTGCTCATACGAGGGCGTTTCGTGTTGCCTTGTTTACATTACTCCTCTCTCTGCTGCTCAGCCTTGCCGTTCCTCTCTCCTCCTTGGCCTTTTCCGGGCATTGATTGATAAACGTATACGGAGGACGGGCGCAAAAGGTACTCCTGTTCCTGATTTGCGGGTCGCTTGGTTTTGCTGCTCCAATTCGGAGACGACCAGCAGCGTTGCATGATGTGTTGGGATCGGATTTCGGAGTAATGATGACCATAGAACCCAATCGCAATGGAGCAGCAGCATGGATGTCTCGATCCCAGTGCACGGCCCTCTTTCCACTTGTCGCTGACGCCGTCTCCGTTTGGAGAAGAAACACTGATGGACAGGGCATCCCCCCCGGCTGCGAGATTGAAGAAGAGGAAAAAAGAGGGAGAAAAGAGAGAGAGAGCGAGGAAGTATGGAGGAAACTTCTCAAACAGTCATCTCGGGACATGGCCCTGGCCCCCTTGCTTTCTCCGCACAATTACCTTTTTCTGAAGCCGTGATACCACCTCATGCAGGCTCGCGAGTAATGGCAAGAACTGCATCCTGTTCACGTTTTGCCGTGCGGAAATCAGGGCGGGATGGTTTGAAATGAGCGGCCATAAGCCGCAGCCGCAACCGCAGCAAAGATAACGCGCATCCGCCCTCCGGACCGCGGGAAAAAGCGCAATTGCCATTACCATTGCCTTGGTAATACAAGCACTATGGAGTAGTACCCAGGTACTGCCATTAACCCTGCGGACGGCATCCTTGTTTGGAGATTCCTCCTCAGTTCATCTCAGCCCTAATATTGATCCACGCCCAGCCGTATCGACGGGACCAACAACATTCGGCCCAAGGGTCCAGAAAGAGCTATTCCCGCGGTTTTTGCAAACGAAACGCCGACAGCGTCTCAGCGCCCAATTCTTCCACCACTCTCGTCGCCGTGGCCGCTTCCATCGGCATCGGCACCCCTTGAAAACGAAGCACACCACCCGCGATGAGTTGGGACGCAGGCAAAGGATGACAGCCAACAGAACGGCTAGCCGACACGCCAACCATGGCGGACGGCATCCGTGGGAATGGTGACGAGCCAAGGAAATTGGCGTCCACACCAGCCAACCTTGTTTCTGCCCACCAGCAGGCGTGGCGTGATTCTTTCCAACGAAGCCCTTTCTTCCCTTCACCACCCTTCCAAAAGCCTCCGCCACGTGGTCCCCCGGAGCTGTGCCTCCTTTCACTTCCAGAATTCTTCTATCCGCGTGCTTGTTCGTTACGGTGGCACGGCGTTTTCGAACGAGTTGGGGAGCAAGGCCCGCCATGGTTCGTCCCGGCGATGCTCAGCTCTCCCTCTCTCGGGTGGCAATCTCAGCCAAAATCTGCCATGTTGGCATCACACACATGGCTTGCGTGCTTATTCGATTTACTTGACACATTTGGCCCCCTCCTCCCGCCTACACCTGTACAGCTCATTGCATGGATGGGTGCAGAAGAAAAGGGCCTTCCAGCAGCAGGGACAGGAATAGTAGTGCCGTGGTGTCACTAATGTGCATGCAGCCGTGCCAACACACACAGATGGACGTCTCAGGCTCTACCTCTTTCTTTTTGGTCCCTTTTTTTCTTCTTCTTTCCCTTGCATATGTTGACTACCTGTACTTGCTTGGTCGTTTTGCCGTCTCGCCGTGATTGCCAATGCTCCCAACTCGGGCGCTTCCAGATTCGAAGCTATTCAGCCACAAAGCTAAACCATCCAATTAACCTACCTAGTGTTGTTTTCCCCGCGCCGTCGGCCAAGCATTGGGCTTTGAGCTTGTCCGGTTTACCTATCATCGGCAGATTACACATGATGCATGGTCGTTGCTCGCTGGCACATACATAATCGGACATGGGCAGTGCCACGACGGTTAGTGCATGGATCAACATTACGTACATCACGGCGCCAAGTCTGGAGTGCTAGCGCCCAGCCAACAAACCCATATCACTGCATATGCGTATTTGCACACACGGTATTTGCGGGCTCCGGCGCCCACGCAACAACTGGCATTGTGCCGAATAGGCATTTGTACGCCAATTTTGGCAACAGGGCCCCGGTTAGTAATTGCACATCTCGGACGCCAGTCAGCTGAGCGGCTTGCCTTGTGGTCCCGGTGCCGCGGATCTGCTCTGTTGAAGCGTCCATGCCTGGTGTCTTGTGTCTCCAGAGCAGCAGCAGTCAACGCCGCCCCCTTGTCCATGCTCCATGCTCCATGCTCCAACTCCTTGCAGCATACTCCGTACATACAGGCACATAGCCGTACATATTACCAGTAATACCAATGGTAGCAGCAATAATACACAGCCGTGATAATACGGCCCACCATCACCAACATCTCACCTTGATCAATCATTCATTCTCACCTGCACGTGGTCCATGCCACAGCAACTCGCGCATGTGCAGTGCCACCGCCTTTAGCCGCGCCTTCTACCTACAAACGATAATCACAGCAGAGCGCGCTTGTACCGGAAGAGTAATTAATTTTGTCGGTAATGAGATGCTTACGCACTCCCCCAAGCCTCTCCATCGCGTCGACCTGGCGGCCTTTGCTTTTCTGCGCTTCCGGGCTTTCGGCGTCGGGACGGCAACCCCAAGATTCCAAATCCAGAGATGGGAAAGCCTCGAGGAAGCCAACCCCCCTCCCTCCCTTTCTCCTCCCCCAGAGAAACAACTATCCGTTCCCGCAAAAGCCCTGTTCGGCCCCGTCGCATGTCTCGGAGACGGCTCCGCCACTTGTTGTATCGCCAGCAGACATTCGATGGGCCCGGACATTCGCTGGAGCCGGACATTGACTGGAGCCGGCCTTGGGTTTGGTTTTAGTTTGGGTCTATTTTGTGATATTCTATCGGCCACGCCCCCCTCCTTCGGCTGCGTTAATTGAAACTAAATACTTGTCCCTATGCTGTCCTAATGTCTCTTTTTCCGTCCCTTTTTTCGAAGAGACAGGACGGCACTCGGGAGCCGTGCTAGTGCTACGTAGTTGGCGGCTCACGGAGCTGCCAAACGCCTGTTCATCTATACCCCCCCTCGCTAGAATCGAATAGTATAGCTGTGTGATGGAGAGGGAAGTTCCCGTTAGCCTTACAGATCTATGCCATTGCCGTTTTTCTGCCCCCGACAGCCATCAATCTACGCCTTGTTCTCGTGCTTCTTTTCTCCCCCGAGAAACGGCCTCGCTGAGAGCAAAAAAAGAAAAAGCAACCATTGCGCACTCAGCACTCTATTGATGCCAAGCAGCTCCATGTTAGGCAAGTCAGCACAGCATCCAGGCATCCGGTACCTGTTCTCACGCACACGCACACCGGAAACCCATCGACCGGGTCACGAAATTATCTCTCTCACCTCAGGTTTCACTTTTCTCGTTTCCTGCTCAATCGCTGCTTTCCTTTTGTCTCTCCATCATATGCCGCGGGGGGCTCACTTGGACAAATACGTATAGTTGCTCCGAAATGCTCTCTTTTGTATCAGCATCGCCTTTTTTATACCACCACCTCCCCTAGCGTAACACCACCCTTCTCGGCACATGCACTGCTGCTCTCTGTCGTTTTGCCCTCAAATATGATCAATCACTATTAATCAGCAGATAATCATGCAATGCTGGATTCAAGAAAAACAAGAAGTCTGAAAACCATATTCCCCTCCTCCTCTCCTCCTCCGTGGTCACCCCCAACCACCCACACGCCCCCCTGTAGCCAAACCTTTCCTTCACTGCCTGCTGGAGCACGAGCACCAAGCGGCGCACCCTCCCTTGTGATAGATACCTGTAACTTTTTTTTCCTCTTCCCTTGCTGCTGCGGTTTTTGGCGATGCCGCTGCGCACTATTCCATAATACTATACGAGTTGTACGACGGGCATGTTAGTGCTCTACACAAAATACTCCGTGCGCACTCCATCTTACTCCATAGCTCACTCCGTCTACTCCGTATCACAAAAATTATTCCGTCCGTCTCGAAAAAAAAAGAGAGAGAGGCCCATAGTCGCAAACAAATGCCACCCAACCAAAAAAAAAATACATGGAAACATAACGCAAGGAAATCACACCCTCCCCAAGAAAAGAAAAAGGAAAGTGATGAGCGCAACAAATTCCCTTTGCAAGGGTTCGCTTAAAAGGGCATTCTCTTCCTAATACGTGAAAAAGGATAAACGAAGACGCACCTTCAGTCTGCTGTTCGGGTTCCTCTTCCACACGCATGTGCTCGCTGCCGTGTTTGCGCGACTCAGGCTTTTCCCGCCCTGCAGCTTTTGCTTCCCCCAGCCAAGCACCGGCCAAGCACCAAGCACCGGGGGTCTGTCCTCCGTGGTGGTATGGAATGTACAAGTGATGCAGTACGGTAACATCGAGTAAACCTAAGCAAGAAGACGCACTCCGTGAAGCGAGAGACAAGAAAGCAAAATCACGGCACCCGGTCATCTGTGCCCACGGACACACACATACACCTGCCTGGTACTGGAATCAGCTCTCGCATTTTTTCCCTTTTGTCGGGGGGGTTTATTATGTTCCCTAACACAACAGCTGCTACAGCGCTACCTGTACGGAGCACAGCATGCCTCTTTCTCGCTGCCTGGGGCCAAGTTTTAGGGCCTCCCCCATGTCCCCCTTGCTTTTTTCTTCTCTCTCTCTCCCAGTTCTGTCAGTTCTATCCCGTCTCATTGTCTTTTTTTGTCCGTCCAACAGACATATTAACTGAGAAATGGGGTGCATTGCATGGCCCTCACACAAGTAATACGCGCTTGCAACTACACAACATACAAAAAAAGAAATGAAATACTATAAAGAATAGTCATCACCACCCCGTTTCCATCACATCACATCCCGTCAATCAGATCCCCACTCCGGCCCGCTTACAGAAGTTAGAATAATGATAGAAAATATGGTACACTAATACCAAGAAAAAGCCAAGTCTTTTTTTTTCCCTTTTCCCGTCACAAGAACCGACAATTAGAGGGGAAATCAATGAAACCCCCAAATGACAAAGACAAAGAACCGAAGAAAAAAAAAAAAAAAAAAAAAAAAAAAAAAAAATTCTATTCGGATGCTTGTAAATTTTCTTCAACCCCGAAGATCCGGTTCTAGAACGGAGGGACTCTTGCCCAAAATTCTCCACTGTTTACGGTTCAAGGGTCTTGCATTGAGGCTCCCTTGCCTTTGGAAGGGTGCAGGAGCTTTTTGGTGCTATCCATGCATGCTGCTCCGTACCTTATTATAGACCTACCGGTTACGGAGAACACTTTCCTGCGAGGAAAGAGATCCGAGAGCGTGTAGTATACGGAGGATCTGTCTGTATGAGAATTTCCCCCCTTGCAAAGGTCTGATGGGACGCGCAAGCTGTGCTGGGCATACATGCATGTAGAGCCGAGTAATGTGACCATGGACGTTGGCCGTGGATGCTACACCGGACCAAACCTGGAGTTTTGCGGCAGAGAGTGCATCTGAGTCGAAAGAGAGTTATCGATTGAAGTCATTGGAACATCTAATTACATCAGTGAGCCCTGAAATCGAGATCGGACCTGCGCCTTCTTTAAGCTGCAAGGTCGAGCAATCAGTGAGTCTGACTTCAGTATGATGGCGATGATACACTTTAAAAAACTCTACTTGTAATTTAGAGGCGATCATTACCGGCAATGGCAGCTCAGTCATGCCAAGCTTTGCCCTGTTCCACGGTCATGGGACCGTCATGTTCGATATACAGCTTTCAGCATTCATCGTCTACAGCTAGTAGCACTAGGCCTCTACTACTACCCCTGCTTGAACTCAATTCATGCACATATGTTGTCCTCGTTACCATTATAGCATCTAATACTAGACAGTACCTGAATCAATGGCATCTCCATGTCTCAATCTCTGCCAGATGCTTCATGCTCTTTCTCTGTGATCGAGGTCGGACCCTCTGTGGGGGAATCTAGGGGTGGCGCTTCCGGGGGCGTTTTAGCGGCACAGTGGCTGACGCCCCTCCAGAGCTCCCCTCCACAAAACCCCCCAAAAAGCCAGGGCCACCACCCATCAAAAGCCGGCTAACCGTCGCTGGTAATCCGAAGCTCGCTGTGGCTCTCACAAGCTCAATCTGCCCGTAATGGACTGCGTCTGCATCTGCTTGCTTCTCCAAAAAAATAATCCTCTGGCTCCGGGTGAATTCCAGTCTTGTCAGCTCGCATCTGCAGGCTCGGCAGCCTGGGAACAAATTGGGGCTTTCATTTCGATTCCTGTTCACGCGACTTCTCATTCCCCCCTCTTCTTTGCTCTCCCCCCCCCTTTCCGGAGCCGGAGCGCCTCCCCGGGTCAAACTCCCGAAGCTCCTTTAGATCTTGCTCTCGCTTAGGAGCTCCAGAATCTGGCTTCGTATGAGTGTGTATTGGCTGGCCATTCGTATGCGCTCGAGTCTCATCCATTGCTACCACCCGTTGAACCCCTCTGCAGGCCAATCAGCCGCTCCGCTCCCCACCCCGTCCTCCATTCGGCTTTGATGCCCTCGTGATGACCTGCGCCTTGCCACACACAACTTTCCCGCTGTCGTGATGTTGCTTGTACGTATCGTGAGTTCGCCGTAGCGTCGCCTCCATCCCCTCACGCCACCAAGCCTTCCCCGCAGCTGGTCTGGTAGCATCGAGCTGTGCCTGTCTCCTCGTAGAATTTAAAATCCAATTCCCATCCGCACCCTCTCGCAGTCTTTCATCATCCATTCCACTGCAACAAACTTCTCTGACTCCTCAGGCTGAGATAGTTCTGCTGACACCTTTGCGCGGCTACTCAGCATTCATTGAACCTCTCATCATATTGAGCTTCGTTTTCAATTCTCTCCGGCGTAACCACCACTCATCAAACCATGTCTCGCCTCGCTCCCGCTCTCAGGTTGCTGACCAGACAACCTCTTGCGATTAGGACTTCTGCCCGTAACAGCGCTCTGTTGGCCACCACTGCTCGTCGAGCCATGCATACCACACCTGTCCTCCAATCTCCTCCTCTGGACCCAGTCACTCGTCCTCACCTGCTGGCCGAGTTCACAATGAAGGACAAAGTCGTCGTCATTAGCGGTGGCGGAAGAGGATTGGGTCTGGTCCAGGCCGAGGCACTGCTTGAGGCAGGCGCCATTGGTAAGCTCAATGGCCTTCCAAGTAGCTCTGCACCATGCTAAAACAACATGCGATCTCAGTGCATTGCATTGACAGACTGCCCGACCCTACTTCAGATCCTGACTCTGAGTTCTCACGCGTGGCCAAACGTGCAAAGGAAGAGCTGGCCACTAGTCTGACGTATCACGAGCTTGATATTCGCGACGTGCCAAAATTGAACGAGATCTTCAGAGGTATCGCGGATGAGCGGGGTCGTCTAGACGGTTGCCTTGCCGCCGCTGGGATCAACTACGAGAGCCCGGCTCTCGATTATACCCCCGAGGAGGCTGACCGCATGATGAGCATCAACGTCTCAGGCGCCTTCATGACTGCTCAAGCCGCTGCTCGCCAGATGGTTCGATTAAAGCAACCCGGAAGCATCTGCATGATTGCCAGCATGAGCGGTACCATTGCTAACCGCGGCATGTTTGCCCCGTAAGTGCCCAATTGCTTCCTCCATGGTTGATGCTTTGGATGACTGACCATTGCGAAATAAAGGGCATACAATGCCTCCAAGGCTGCTGTTATTCAGCTGGCCCGAAGCTTGGCCGCCGAGTGGGGCCAGTACGGCATCCGCGTCAACACACTCTCCCCCGGCTACATCCTGACTCAGATGCTGCTGAACCTCTTTGACGATTATCCTCATCGAAAAGAACAGTGGCCCAAGGAGAATATGCTTCAGCGATTCAGCGTCCCCAAGGAGTATCGCGGTGCCGCTGTCTTCCTGCTCAGTGACGCCAGCAGCTTCATGACAGGAAGCGATCTCCGCATTGACGGCGGACATGCTGCCTGGTAATCACCCAAAATTAACTCTCATTACCCATTGCTATCATCGGAGCAGAAACAGCAGATAAAATTGCTTGCCCATTTGCTATGGCCTGGCATGGTGCGAATGTATGAGAAGAGGTGGAGGGATAGAAGGACAGCGAATTCCCGTAATATCCTGTAATATCAGATTTTGTACATGTTTTGCATGCTTGGAGTTAGGGATAGGTAGAAAATGCAAGAATTCAATCGCAGAGTCGAATTGGCAGATTTCTTAGTTTGCGGGAATGTGTGTCAAAACGCCGGCAGGTCCGAGTTTGCCCAGAAATCCAGGGGCGAGTCTCAGTTTCTTCTCAATATCAGCAGCAGGAATACCGTTGTTTAGCAACTGAACAGCATCGAGGATGGTTCTCATATCAGCCAAACGGCGTCGTCCTCCATCCCGGCCCATGTTTTCGAGATCCTCATCAGCTATGCGCTCCAGGTGGCGCCGTGCTTCGAGCGCAGACAACGTGGTATTTCGCTTGGCGGGTGGGAATAGCGGCCCTGGAGGCACATCTAGTGACTCTGGCGAAAGGTTGGGTGACGCTGTCGAAGACGGCGAAAACGTAGGATTTGGTTGCACAATGCCCATCTGGTGCAGTCGTCGAGAGAAGTCGCCGGGGGCGAAATCGGGATCCATAGCGTCAGCACGAACAGCTAGTATTAACAAGTCAGATACATGTATAACACAATAAGTATGAAGCATATCAAGCCTTGACGTCCTTACCCTCATCTTTAGATCCGTCGCCACGAGGCGCGGGAGGCTGCTGAGGTCTAGCCCTTGCTGTTGTCGCTTGAGGCACAGCTCCGGGAGATCTAGTGGGATATTTGCGAGCTGCTCCGCGAGCTGCCGCCTTGGATGAAGATGCGCCCATTTTCTGTTTCTTTCTGCCTTTGTTACAAATACGTATAGCGTATAGCGAAGAGAATTGGCCGAGAATGGTGCAGTGGTGTCAGAAAAGAAGAGCTGCGAAGGACGACCAATTCTTCTTTAAGCAAAAAAAAAACTTGAGGATAAGAAAAGTTGCGGGAAGGCTGTCACAAGAAATTATGTAAACTCGGCTTGCCTGATAGCAGCCAAAGCGAGGCATTTCCATCCCTAGGGGACCCCACTAAGTCGCCGCTAAAAGCACACACTGGCAGCCCCAAGACGCGCCGTGACGTTATTCCTTCAGCGCCGTCTCCACAGCGATCCACCGCCTGTAACAAGTACATTTGGCCTCTTCTCACGTAATTCGATCAAAGGCTTTATTTCTCCATCTGGATGCATGTCGAGTACTTTGTCAAGATATCCACGCTCACACATGTCAAGCAGCCGCTTTCTTTGATCTGCATCGAGGCTTGAGATGTGCCCAATCAAGGCTTCATCGGTGTGAGATGAAGCCATATCTACTTAGCTATGCAGAATATAATTAGCTGACAGGTATGGAGGAAGTAAAGAGCTGGACGCTGTGTTGAATGGTGACATACCGGTAGAGAGATTGATGATGATGGATAAAAGGGAAAAGGTCTTGAGTAGAATCCTGAAGACAAATATAGGCAATTGATTCCTGAGATTTAAAGGAGCGAAAGCGGCCTTATCATGTGGTGGCCTTATCATGTGATGTAGTTGTAACTCAAAAGTGGAAGTTTGGCCTCTCAAAATGGCTGCTATATGCCGTCAACCGTGAACTATAAACTTTTAAGCTTTATTATCTATAGGGACTGAGAGGTATATTACGTAGCGATTTAAATATTATTATATACCTAGGAAGCTTAAGGGGCCGAGTGTTAATTTATATCTGCCTGGGTAGAAGTATATTATCTAGCGGGCAATGGTATTGCCTTTAATATAGCATTCATAGTTTGGTAAACTAATTCGCGACTCCTAAAAGCGCACGTCAGGGACCGCCCCTATGAACGACAGTCCCTGACGAACTATATATACATGTTTCAAAAATCTATAGCCGAGTGTATGCGAGTCTAGACCATAACAGCAAGACGTATGATGCTGTACTGTTCCTTCCAACATGGATATGAGGCTCCTTATCACAAGTCCATTTCGTGTGAGACACACTTCACTTTTGCATCACACACACTTAAAGTCCGATGCCGCAAACATCAATTCAACTGCCCAAATTATTAGAACTCACATATGAGCAAGAATTATCCATCCTTTAGCGAGTGACTCATCATCATCATCATCGTCGTCAAACGCCAATGATCATTACCATAACCCTCAAACATTCACACTCCTACCGGCAGGTTATCCAAATAAATCCACCCACATATTACATCATCCGCTCCCGTATTCCTCCATCCCTTTTTTATTATTTTCATTCCGCGAGTCTCTGTAGATTTAGCACTTGGTGATGTATAATCCAATAGGCGCCGGATTATAATCCTGGAAATATCTAAACGAGGTGCCTCCGCCATTCGCGGCCGAAATCTTGAACGCGATCGCCTGTCCAGCCGGGCAGTCAAACGTAGAAATCACATAACTGTGCCCAGGCGACACGGTTGTGACTCCGAAATCCCGCTTCGTACCCGGCTGGTTGTTAAATGTTGTGCCCTGGCTGGCAGGCTTGCTCAGCCAAGCAAAGTCGAGAGCCCCAGAGCCGGAGAAGGTAAATGAGGAAGTCTGTAGATCCTTTTGCTGTGGGAAGAGGAACACGAGACTGCACTTTTTGCCTTTGTCACCGTTGGGGATGTCAAAGTTGAAGATGGAGGAGACACTGTTGGAAACCTCGCCGAAGAAGGATGTTCCAGGGGCATTGTTTGGCTTGGTCTTGTCCACAGGGATGATGAGATGAGGGAACTCATAGGGTCTGTTGAGATTTGCTGGGCAGGTCTTTGGAGGTTGTGGAGGAGGAGGAGGAGGAGGCGGCGGTGGTGGGCATTCAGCACGGCAGCTATCAGATTTGAGGGTAATCTTGTTGCAGTTGACGCCTTGTCCTCCAGTAAGATAGACGTTATACTGGCCGTTCTCGCCAGTCTGGCACTCCCAGAACTCCGTCTGTCCGTTATACGAGACACAGCCATCACAGGCAACCTTGAAGCCATCATCCGGCCTCTGGTTCTTGTCACACTGGAGGACATGTGTGGGTGCTGTTTCACATTTCATTCGTCAGCATGCAGACCACGATTCCAAGACATCTTCAGTCACACGTGCATATCCAGCTGCATATGCATGTCTCTGATAAACACGGAGCAACGGGGCAAACTGACGAGTCCACCAACAACCACGGCCCTTGTCATCCCATAGCTGGGACCCTTGCAGGGTGAAGGTTGTCGAGCTCACACCGCTACCGGCTCGCACTTGGCCGGACCAGATCTCGCCAACGGGACCAGAGATGGCTCCCGAGGCCGTAAGGTGTAACTGGCAGCCATAATTCCGCGCGACGGCAGCTTCAGTCACGGCCGCGCCGAGGCCAAGAGCAAGTATAGGGTATAACATGGTGATGGATGCCCTAACTCGTACGATGTTGAGAGCAGAGTAGCCTAATACGTAGGCAAGTGATACTATTCACAAAAGTAGATGACAGCCTCGTAGAAGAGCTCCGAGCAGTCTCTATCAGAAGAGAGTGTCTTCCAGCAGGAAAAGCATCAAGAGAATGGTGGGACGAAGTCATCATTATATACACCAGAAGAAAGAGCCCCATGCCAAAGCCCCGTCCACATCCAGCACTCCGAGATCTCACCAAGCCACCAGCTCCACGATGCCTCTTACCTCACTCACTCGGACACATGCACATCCAAGAAGAAGGCATTCCCCAAAGCAGCCTGGAAGATCACCACGAATCCACAATTGACCTCACCAATCTTCCGAAATACGAGATATGATCCCCCAACGCACCTGTCATCATCAAATCACCTCCCTCCCAGCCGGAGATATGAAAGATGCAGAAGCCCGAAAAATAAAAAGGCAGCCTGGTTCTCGAATCCTCTCGCCCCCAGCAAAAAAAAAAAAAAAAAAAATAGTGCCCAACTCTCACCGATAGCTAAAACTAGGCCAATCCGAGAGAGCAGCCGAGTGCTGAGGGTGGCAACAATGTCTCACACGTCCATGACAACACAGCCGCAGTTACCAAGCATGTAAAACATTATTCTGTATGCGCCATGACAACAGCCAACAAACCACCAAGTGAGCAAAAGCGGTGCAACGCAGTCGAAGCCCTCCCTTCGTGGACTCTTGACAGGCAGATCCCTGGTTGAAAAGCGTTAGAGTTATCACTAAGCTTTGGTTTGACCAACCGCCGTCATCCCAGCCAGCTGACCGGCGATCCGCTCAGCTAGCAGAAAAGAGGAGTCGTGGGTTGCACGATGAGGGAATCCTGGGGAAAGCTCGTATCTGGGGGACGATGGCTCAATTTGAAGTCGAACAAGGTTTGGATCAACTTTGATCTAGAATCAGTAGCCCTGATGCGGCAGCACGGAGTACAAATGCCACCATAACAGATCCTCAGCGTCTTGCTAGTCAAATCTTCTCCGCCGTGCGAGATAGTGCAATTCGCACCGCAAGTGGGACAAGCTGCCCCCCTACATACAGGCATCAGAGAAACGATTCAAGAGGAGACACATTAGAGAAGCTAAAATCACAATCACGATGGCTCTGTTCAAAGTGGTAGGCACTAATCAATTGGTTGGTATTATTTCGACTTGTCTAAGTCTGGTTCGCCGTGTCAGACAGTGTAACCCCAATGCTAAAAAGAGGTCTGTTTACTTTCCAGTCCATCCGAGCGGTCTTGATCGTGGTTGATCGACACGTTCCTGCGGGGTTGCCCCAACTCCGACGATGCTTTCATCATAAGTTGCCGATTTGGACGAGACGGTGCGCTTGCCAATCGACCGATTTCCTAGAGTGATTGCAGTACACAACACCACCATCAAAGCGCCTTCGCAGGGGCGGGATGTTGCCTCGCCAAAGCTTGGCACATCCAAATGACGTGTTTGGGCAGCACACATCGCCTAAATCCCTGTGCTCTGGCAGTTGCAGCTTTCCATTTCTGTACAAAGCTCATCAAATCCACATGGCAGAGCCACTCAAGAGCCCTCCTCACGCAAACTGCCATCGCGAGTTTGGTGTGCGATCGATTGGTTTGACTGGTCAATGCTCATACGCTGGGGATATCGCCAGTCCGGATACCGCGGGTCTTTTTGTACTGCACTAGGCAGTTTATCCTAAGATGCGCTGATCTTAGCTAACAGCTCATCGCGGCTAACGGTAGCTCGACGCCTAAGACACCATTTTGTTCTCCTGTCGAGCCCCTATGCTATAGAGGGGTGCAATAAACGCACAGGGGAGGCTTCCAAGAACATTTGCGTATTGTATTATTCAAATGTGTTTGAGAACAGGAGTCCCATTCTCAGATAGGGGTTCAATGGAAACCTAGTCCATATCTTCTTCACCGCCGCTGTCGCTTGTTGGGTCGGTTGATTTTGGATGAAATTTGGGTTGCGCGAGTAGCCTCCTTAGGAGCCTCGTCTTCGCTTAGCTCGTCAATAGACAAGACACCGTCCGAGTTGCTCTCAGCATCGCTTTGTGCTCCGCTGGTAGCACCAAAGGAAGGTTTTCTCGAGAAGGCCTCATCAGTGCCGCTACCGAACCCCTCAAACTCCTCATTATCCGAGGACTCATCTCCGTCAGCCTTCTCTGCAGGGACCTCAGCATCGGCTTCTGCGGCATTATCCAATGTCTCGGAAGCAGGTCGCTTCCGAGGCATCTCACCAAGCTTGCCGCTGCGGCCATTGATGTTACCACTTCCCTCCTCGTCTTCGTTAGACTTAGGGGCTGGAGTATACCAAGGGATCCTGCCCCTCATGAAATCATTCAGCATCATCTTCGCCACGCCGTCCAGATCGGGCTCTCCTCCGCGAAGGAGACGACCCGCTTTCCGAGCGAGGAGCTCAAGAAGCTCGGTTGCGTTCTGCCATCCCTTGACGTCATATGTCTTTTCCATGTGGTGCTGCTTAACTCGGCTCAATAGCGCCGCAATGTATTGCTCAGGGTGCTCCACCTTCTCGACTCGCACAACGCCTCGTAGGACGAGATCAGTGGGTGTGTCTGTGCTTGAAGGAGGCACAATACCAGGACAATCAATAAGGTAGATGCGTTTCATCAAGCTCACGTATTGCCACACCTTGGTCTCTCCAGGAATCGGCGCCACGGTACACACCTTCTTCTTCGACAAAGTGTTGATAATAGAAGACTTTCCAGTGTTTGGACCGCCAATCAAACCGACAGAAATCTGCTTCCTGTCTGTGTGAAGAGCAGAAAATTGTCGCAGCAACTGGATCAGAGATCCCTTGCCAAAAGAGTTGTTAATGCTTGCATGAAACGCAAGTGTAGGGTACTCCTTGGAGAGAGCTCGGACCCATGCAGCCTATTCTCATGTTAGACGAGAACACATCATAAAGTGTGGTTCAAAAAGACGAAAACCATAAACAGTAGATATAAAATGTGTGTGTCTTCACTAAGAAGCTCCTTTAAATGCCAGCGAAGGCGAGGGACGGCTTCAACTCATCAGACGCACAGCCTTCTCTGGATAAGTAACCAAAACGGCACATATCAGCCTGCAGCCGAAGCTGAGACAGTCGAGATAGCAATTGATCTCCCAATGTTGTAACAGACGGTCCTCCACGGGGAATAATGCGAGGTGTCCTGACAAAATTCATTGGGGCCCAAAGGGAAGAGAGAAAAGCAGCAAAGAAAAAGAATAAGAAGGGGTAGTAACTTACAGCAACGCTGGTAGGAACCAAGTCACACTTGTTGAGGACAAAGATCAAGTGCTTGTGGGGGGCCTCCTCCTTGAGGTACTTCTCAACGCTCCGGCATCGAGTTCCGACAGGGTCTCTAGCATCCAGAACGTGGATGACCACATCTGAAGAGTCGATTACCTTGTAGAGCTCGTTCCAAATACGCTTGCTCTGACCCTTGTCAAAAACAGGCTCAATAGCCATGGTGAGCTCTTCAGTTTCGCCATTGCTATAGCTTCCACTCAACAGCTTGTTGTGCTCTAGGCGCTCTTCATAGGTCTCCATGCTCTTCTCGGTATCATCAGCGAGATCATTCACGGTGCTGACACCGAGCTTGACACGCTTGCGCTGAGCCTTGGGTCCAAAGACACCCGCGAACGGCGAGGTCTCAATGGTCATCTTGGCCTTGTGTTGCTTAATACCATTGGTAGTATCCTTTCCTCCGTCGTGGATAAGACTCATGGGGAGCTTATTCGACTTGAGCAGAACCTGGTACGGGTCCTTGGCCTTTTCAGCCATGGCCTCACGGAAGGCTGTGAGGGTATCCTGAGAGACAACACGAGTGTTGGTGAACCACTTGCGGTTTGGCTCGATTCGGGCATTGGGGATCTCTCTTGACTGAAAGCTGGCAGCCTTTGTGATTTTCCCGTCCGCATCTCTCTGGGCCTTGCCATCCTTGTACATGTTCACGAGCTTCACTTTCTTCGCATCGCTTCACGTATCATGGTTAGCATCCATCATTAAAGAAAACCCTGCTTCCGGAGCCACAAGCTGCACCTACCGATAAAAGTTCTCGCCCTTGGTGCGAACATTTCCCATTCCATCGCCGGTTTTGCCCTGGCGCACGCGCCGGGCAGCTTCCTTCTTCCCAGTACCCATAGTGAAGTTTTTGGCTTGCTAGCAAGCACAAAGATCTTGGGAAGAAGTGAAGAGAGCAAAGAAAATAAAAAGATGCGGCTGCAGCTTCTTATCACGAACTTTTCTTTTTTTTTTTTTCAGAGGACCCCACTAACCCACATCTCTGCAAGCGGTGGCTGGTCAACTTATTTAAGCAAAACAGGGGTATCGCGGAGTTTCGGGATTAGTTAATCCGAGGCTCTCTGCAGGTTTGGCAATTTTCTGTAAGTCGATATCACACAATAACCTTGTGAATGGGCAGCAAGTCTCGATTCTCAACGCAAATTAATACAGAATGTCGCTCCATTCTGCTGGTAACTACCTTAGGCCAGTAGCACGGCAATTGTCGTCTACGGCACGGAGCTTCTCAACAACTCCGGCAATTCTCTCCAACGCCGTCCCGCCCGAATCCCCCTCCTACATTCGACTTCCTTCCCCTCCTCAGTCGCAAACAGATGAAGCCAAACCGCCCCGAGTAAGAGGTTCGCTGCCAGTACCACGACAAGTATTTCCGCGGTCAGAGGGCGATCGCAAAATCAAGCCCGAATATATCCAAAAGACCGCCCCCCGATCCGCCAATGCACGAGAACCATCAAATGAGTCTCAAAGATGGAAGCGGGAAATGGCCGAGACTCGAAGGGCCAATTTGGAGCAAGGTCTGAAGGCACTCTATACGCGGCGCGAAAAGAGCGACGCAGTTAGAAACGCCCGTGTGAGCCGCAAATTCAAAGAGCACAACGAGGCTGCTGCCGCGCCTGAACGAGAAGACGACCGGCTCACGCGGAGCACCGTCTTGGATGCCATTCTGGACACTAAAACATACCCTGATCCGGATCGCTTTGCCCGAGCGCAGCGCAGCCAAGTCAAGGTCCAGGCAAAGGAAAAAGCCAAATACGAAGCTCGGCGGGATGCCCTCATGGAGCTATACATCAACGCCTCGAATTTCATCGTCCAGGAGAGCGAGCTCAAGGCCGAGATTGACGAGATATTCAGCGAGGACTACTTCAGAAAGCAAAGCCAATTCTTCCACCGCCTCGGCGCCACTGAGAACTCTTGGGGCATCTATGGCAAGCCTCCTTCCATTGCCAACATGCTGGAGACCACGACTGGGAAATCAACCAAGCTCATGGATTACTATGAGTCTGAGTATGATCGCTCTGTTAAGCGACAAAAGAGGATTGCGGAGGAGTTTACAGGAGGCAAAATGGAGTAGGGGCAGCAAAGCTTTTTTTATTGTAACAATGTAGAATATAATGCGTCGGCACGACGCACTACATGTATTATAGCAGTAACACTTGGAAAATTCATATTCACGCTTCACGATCTAAACAAAGATTCAATTTAAGTCAATCTAAGCATTCCATGGAAAAGGAAAAGGAAATAGTACTGGCATTTATTGAGACCAAACAATTTACTATACCAATGCCCAAAAATAGTCTCCATAGATACACGCAATACAGTGAAGAGGGTTAAAAAATTCTACTCCTTAAAACGCCAAATAGTGCAAATGCCCAGGGAGTCTGTCCAAAATAAGTATGTACATGTCGTAACCTGCACAAAATTGTTTCTTCGCATTCGGGATAAGTATTAAGTGTTGTTCTATCGTTTCTCGACAAGCAAAATATGCATGGCGGCATAAGCGAGAATGATGAAAGCGCCGGCGAAAATACCCAGATTTCTAATGTCAGCCCAAAGGGCGCCATTTTGAAATCCAAAGGAGCTAAGGATGGCCGCACCGGGCACCGTAATATCGAGGCCGTACTTCTTGTCTACCAGGGTGAGCTCTATTACTTCGTTGACGATAAGTGACTCGAAAGCGTAGTGGAAAATAGACAGCGTTTGGAGCCACAAAGCACTCTTCGGCGTGGCATCGTGATTGAGAAGGAAGCCGGCGAAAAGGAGACTGAACAGCATCACCAAACTACCCATCAAGTTGGCCACGCCATTATCTTTGCAAACGATGCCGATGAAGAGACAAATGGCAGCTGCTGCGAGATTGAATAGGACCAGAACCAACATAAACTTGAAGAAGTGCGCTGCGTCGGGTACCAAGCCTGTCATGGGGTAGATGATGGATCCCATCAGGATCGGTGGGATGATTCTCAAGGGAATAATATCGAACAGCACTTTGGCAGCAAAGTAGGTAGCCGGGGAATAGTAGCCGTTGGCTCGTTCTCGGGTGAAAAGAAGACGCTCACTGGCAAAGACGTTGAGACTAGTAAGAGTACTAAATCCAAACAGAGCCAGGAGGAAGAAGAACAATCCAAGTCGGTTTTGGAAACCAGGAATATCGTCGGTGAGGCCATAAAACAAGTATCCAGAGAAGGCCGCCAAAATGATGGCAATTGCATAGTGCGTGAGCATGAGCATCGGGTTCCGGTACAGGTTCTTCCAAGTTCTCCCAGAGATGATGACAAACTGGCGCAGGTATCCAACTCGAGCGTATCCCTTTCCAACAGCGCTGGTATAGATGTTCGGTCCATCTGCAGTGTATCCATTTGTGTTTGAACCGTTTGCCGCTTCGGCCCCTCTGATTGCCTGTTGGATGTCGTCGCGGATAGAGACTGCAATGTGTGATTGGCTGAAAGACCGAGTGATAATGTCAAGATCTGTTCCTGTCAAAGCTGGAGGGGGGAGGTCATGGGGGTCTTCCAACTGGTGGCTAGGCAAAGTGGATGTAGGGTTATTTTGAAGTCGATAGGCGCTTTGGTTGTCACCACCGGCGTCTGAAGAGGCCGCAGTATCAGCTTGCCTTCTGCGCGTGAAGAGCTCCCGTTCTTGCCGCATTTTGACAGAATCGCGACGTCGGTTCTTGGGTCGCAGTGATGGCTCAGCGCTAGCCTCGCCAGCACTTCCAAGAGTAGTGCTTGCAATAGATTTGACAGCCCGTGTACTGCTTGGACCAATACTTCCGCCGTCGGCCACAATACCGCCGTCGTCGATAGTCTGTGTGCTACTGGCATGCATGGTAAGATCCACAAGATAGTCTGCAATGTTGAAGCCTGCTGGGCACTCGTAGCCAATTTCATCGAAGTATGACTGGCACTGTGCAAAGAGTCCAGAGTAAACCAGTTTGCCCTGGGCCAGCAAGATGAGCCTGTCAAATAGAGCGACGATGTTGGAGCGAGGCTGATGAATGGTGAATATGACGGTTCGCTTGTAGTTCTTGGCCATGGTGACAAGGCACTCGACAACGTTGTACGCATTGTAGGCATCCAGTCCACTGGTCGGCTCATCGAGGAAGAGGATAGAGGGGCTGGTGACCAGTTCGCAAGCAATTCCTACACGTCTCTTCTCACCACCGGAGATTCCACGGCCCTTTCCTTCTTCGGAACCAATGAGCGAATCTCGAATATGGTAGATGCCCAGCTCTTTCTCGACTTCAGTAACTCTCTGTTCCTTGGCTGCACGACCCATATCGCGGGGAAGCCTCAGCAGAGCGCTGTTGAGAATGGTCTCGTGAACGGTAAGCGTAGGCAGCATGGTATCCTCTTGGTCGACGAATCCAACCACATTTTTGTAATCAGCATCACTGACTTTTTCACCATTGACATAAAAGTCTCCGCTAACGTGACCGCGCTTATTCTTTCGAGCAAGTATATCCAGAAACGTTGTCTTTCCCGCACCAGAAGCTCCCATGATGGCCGTCACCTCCCCAGGCTGGCAAATGCCTTGAATCCCGGTCAATATATGCTTTCCATTGAGAGAATACGCAACATTTTGAAAGAACAGGGCAGCGGGCGTGTGATCCACCATGAGCTTGGTGCTCTCGTCGTCGGAATCCTCCAGACGAATCGCTCCATAGTGTAATCTGCGGCGAGAGAGATACCACGTCCCAATGATGACAGCCGCCAAGAAGAGCGCACAGCCCCCGATAACGCCAGCGATGAGAGGGGTGTTGATCTGCTTGACCGGGCGGTGGTAGCCTGGCACTTCAGTCTCGTACAAGCACTCGCCTGCTTGGCAGTCTAGAAGGATACTGGAGTCGCCGATTAAGCTGACAATGAGGTTATCCATCTCAGGCTCTTTAAAAGCACAGTCATGGGCACCGCCGCCCTTCTGGGTACATTCGAATCGGCCTGGACCTTTGATTGCTTGGTCCAAAAAGTCGGTAAGGTCAAGCGAACCGTCCTTGCCGCACATCATGCGGTCAGGAATGCAGCTACAGCTGATGTGATCGCATTTGTACGAAGTGGTGTTTTTTTCACTGCTATACTCAGCGTTGGACGCGCAATCCGATAGATGGCAGTAGAAAGATTCGATCTCGTCGACCCAAACTAGAGACTGTTATTAGTATACACAACATCAGGAATTGGGGGAACAGGTGGGACCAACATTGGAAATCGCAGGTTTCATCCTCCTCCTTGCAAGTAAAGGTGACTTGTGGTTTTTGGTCTCCAAGCAAATCGGTGATCTTTTTGTTGGTAACTTTGCAAATCTGATTGTTGTATTTGACAAGTTCGCCGTTCTGGTAGCAGACACCGCCACTTCCGGTTTCCATCAGAGCATTACAGGCTTTGTTTGATGTGCACACATTGCAGTTGATACCGGTCCAGCCCTCGTCGCATTCGCAGGACGAGCTCGAGCGCATCGGTCGGTCCCTGCCCCGTCCAAGAGAGCCACACACTAGCAAAAGGCAAATGCCATAGGTTAGCGATGACTCGAGAGAGAAGCTTTGTTGCGGCAATTTCAAGGGTCGCCATGATAGCATCAAGCTCAAGGTGTAGACGTACACGGCTCGAGACAGTCGTCACCGCCGAATCCATCGGGACAGTCGCATTTTCCGTTGTATTCGTTGCAGCCGGCATACTGTGCACAGGTGTGGGCTGGCAGGAGGCAGTTGAAGCTGTGAAACATGCATCAGCAATGGCGTCGCCACGCCGGCAGACTCGCTCTTCGATGCATCTCTTACCATGGCGGACAGTCCTTGGGGCGGTCATCCAGGAGCGCGAACTGGGCTCGCAGAGCGTCGACGTTGTAGCTGGAGTTGGCATAGGCGGTCGTCAGGGAGGGCAATAGCGCCGCGATCCCGACAAGCAGGCCGCGACAGCTGAGAGGCGCCATGGCGATGGGCGTGCAGAGGCAACGGCGTCTGCAGCTGAGGTCGCGAATGGCAGAATTGATGGCAGCTCACCTGGGGATTGAGTCGGTGGAAAGAAGGAAGAAGCGCAGCCTCTCGAGGGCCCGGCCAGGTACGTACCGCGGCCAGGTTCCTGGCGCGAAACAAGGTCGTCATCGGTGGTCTGGGGCAACCCCCAACCCCGCCTTGTCATTGGTACAGCCTCCGCAGCACCGTCCTGCAGCGGCGGGAGCTTCTTTGGACATGCTGGCCGCTGTGTGTTACAAGACACGTGGTGACGATCAATATGCGAGAGCTTGTACAAATACGGCATGCATGCAGTACCTGACTTGTACCGTCGAGGCATATTCCCCTGGTTTTACGCGTATCTCAGGTACGAGGACGGTATTCCCAAGTCGTGATGTAATTGAAGATGCCTCAATCTCTGCTGCAGCCATCGCGGGCGCCATCTGCGGTAGTACTGACTAATTAGTAGTGCTCCGTACGTGGTACTAGGTACTCCCTGCTGCCTGGGTGCTGGGCTGCTACAAGTATGAGTGCCATATGGACAAGGTGCACGGTAGAAACGCCCTCGGCTGGACTGAGCTCCAGTGGAACGCCCCCAAGACCCCAACAAAATCCCTCTGTAGGCACCATGTGACTTTGTGGAACAATGGAGCCACCTGGTAGGGGCCTCAGCACATGGGGGTTCACCAAAGGGCCATGCAATGCGATGTTGCATAAGTACCTGGTAGCAGGTGCTGCTCTTCTATTTCCTTCTATTAGAGGACAGGTATTGATTAACACGTTTCTTAGCTGACAACCATTTAATACTATCAAGTCCTGCTGCACGCTGTATCGTAACACGTCTTGTACGAACTCGGAGTGACCTGATTCGATGCACCTTTACGCTACTCTGTGCCTAACCTAGAGCTGCCCATCAAGATAGCCTGCATTTAGAATTAGTATCATGACGTCGCCTAACTCGACATCTAGTGTCTTATGTATTCCATCAATTTGGTTTCATGTACACCGTCAACACATCTTCTATAGGAGAGGCACTTGTAGTGTTGAATCGCATCTTGTGAGCTCCCTCAATTGCGCTCCCCTAGTGCCGCTCTGTCCTTGACATCGAAACAAGTGCTAGATGTCGGCTTCATCATATTGGCCCAGCACTAATGAACGTGTCTAACCTACTAGTTCACTCTATCTCAAAGTTGCCCAGATAGAAATTGTAGCCAATTGAAGCTAAAGACCCTCCGCCGAGACAACAAGGCGCGCCTTCACTTAATTCTCCGGCAGTCACCCTAGCCTTACCCCACATGGGGCTCCGTCTCGGCGGTGTATTAATGCGCAGCAAATCAGCAAATTAACAAACATCATCCGCGAGAGTTTCAGCGCAGCCGCATTGCATTAGATCCAGCCAACATGGTGCGTTTCGAACGGTTTGAAGTCGAGAAATGGATGGATGATTATGAGAATATCCCAGCAATCCTCAATATCGCAGAGACTTGTGCTGCATCTGTCTCCATCGACGAGTTGGTTCAGCTATCAGAGGACAAGACTGTGAACCCGCTTCAGACGGGCACTGTACTTACATATGGTGCCATTCGCGGCTCGTCTACGCTGAGGGAACGCATTGCGTCTCTCTACGAAGAGGAGCAGCTGTCGGCCGATAACGTCCTCATTACCCAAGGCGCAATAGCGGCCAACTTTTTGGTGTTTTATAGCCTGGTTGGGCCTGGAGATCATGTCATATGTGTATATCCCACGTACCAACAACTCTTCTCTGTTCCCGAGAGCCTCGGAGCAGAGGTTTCTCTTTGGCGCTTGCGCGCTGAAAATAGGTTTATACCCGATGTAGATGAGTTGCAGAAGCTGGTCAAGTCAAACACAAAGGTCTGTAACACACTGCAAACAAGCAAACATGCCGTGTTCCGTATATTGGGAATTCTTTAATTGTTTCACGCTAACCCTACGGACAATAGATGATTGTTATCAATAACCCCAACAACCCTACCGGGGTACCTATCCCCGGAGATGTCGTTAATAAGATTGTGGACTTCGCTAAGGCGCGAGGCATTATTATCCTGTCTGACGAGGTCTACCGCCCGTTATTTCACGACGGCTTAGAGAATAATGCAAAAGTGCCGCCATCGGTAGCAGACTTGGGATATGAACAGGCCATTGTGACCGGATCCCTATCTAAAGCTTACTCTCTGGCAGGCATCCGGGTGGGATGGATTGCGTCGAGAGACAAAGCCATCATTGAGAGACTGGCCGAGGCCCGCCATTATACCGCAATTAGCGTATCACAGCTGGACGACCAGGTGGCGAGCTATGCGCTGTCTCCGGCCGTGCGCCGGCCACTGCTAAAGCGAAATATGGCACTGGCGAAGCGCAATGCCGACATGGTGAAGGCATTCGTGGAGAAGCATAACTCGGTCTGCACTTGGGTGGCGCCAAGCGCGGGAACAACGGCATTTATTCAGTTTCATGTGGGCGGCAAGCCGGTGGATGATGTGGCCTTCTGCCGCGACGTCTTGGATCAGACCAAAGTCTTTTTTGTGCCCGGCTCTTACTGCTTTGGACGGGGCCAGGACTTTGCGGGCTATGTAAGAGTTGGCTACGCTGGATCTACCGCTGTGCTGGCCGAGGCGTTGGACAAGTTGGGTGTCTATATGGAGCAGAAAGTTTAGCCAATAGAAGCCGCATTAGGGCGGATCTGTCACCTGGCCCGCTCCCCATTAGCCAACAGATGGAATCAGGTCTCAGCCACGCAGATCCGGTGCTATTTTTACGACATGTCTGCAGAGCCGCATTAGGCAATACATAGTATTGAAGGTCGTAATTTGCGCTCTGGGCAGCAGGACGGAACACCTAACAACGCTGCGACCTTGCACCGTATCACAGTCAATACCTGTATACATAGGCAGTACGTAGCGTTATGGAGCAGCTGGGCATCGTCATTAATTTGCCAAGACGTCCTAAACAGAACCAACAGCGACACCCGTCGTCGGCGCGGCTAAAGCGGAGGCGGGCGGACGGACACGCCGGCGGACAGCGAAAAAAACCACCAAGAGATAGTAGGAAGAAAAAATAGGTCGATTCCCCAGAAATCCTCGAGGCTGTCGTCATTTGGCTCCAGCTGCCACACGCCGGTAAATCCGCAGCACAGCCAGAGCAGCGGCAACGCGCGTTGCGCTGCCACCCTCGGAGACTCGGCATGGGTCCAGCGTTTGCCGGTGCAATTGTCCTCCCCATCGGCGCTAATGACGACGCCTGCCGCTGTTGCTTCTCCTGTTTCAGCAGCGCTGTCCAGCGTCTCATTTCACACAGCCACGGTGCAACCCGCTTTGTAAGATTTCCATATAATAATGCCCCGGGACCCTGATTAGTACGGCGAGCCTCCTGTTGCTGTTTCTGTTGATTCTGCTTCCTTTTCTTGGCATACTTGTATAACGCGGTGTTTCTCATTTGTATTACCTGTGTTTGATTTATTCCGGACGAGCGATAACCATCCCCTGGTCGAGAATAACCTACAACGGTCGTCGGCAGTCTTCTGCACCCCCTAGAGTATACGGATTTCAACGTTACTTCTTGACATTCTATTCATCTCGACCTTCTTTTCCTTGGCAGCATCTCATTCGGTAATCTTGCGCCATGAAAGCTTCACCCCTGGCCGTTGCGGGCGTGGCCCTGGCCTCTGCAGCCCATGCCCAGGTCGTCCAGTTCGATATCGAGAAGCGCCAAGCGCCAAGCCTTCGCCGCCGAGCCGCTACCATCGACGGCACGCTCTTCAATGAAAAGATTGAAGGCGGATACTTCCTCAACGTCCAGGTCGGAACGCCTGGCCAGAATATCACTCTCCAGCTCGACACAGGCAGCAGCGATGTCTGGGTGCCTGCTGCAACGTCCGCCATCTGCACCGAGGTCTCACAAAGAAATCCCGGCTGCACGTTTGGAAGCTGTAAGAAACGTCCTTGAAACAACACGAAAAGGCTTGTCTTGTAGTTTATGACTAATAAATCCTACAGTCAAACCTGATGATTCCAGCACCTTTTCTGATGTCGGAAAGGGCTTGTTCGACATTTCGTATGTCGACAATACCTTTTCCAAAGGCGACTATTTCCAAGACAGCTTCCACATCAACGGCATAACCGTCGAGAATCTTACCATGGGCCTTGGCCTGGACTCATCCATTGCCAATGGTCTTGTGGGAGTGGGCTACATCAACGACGAAGCCTCTCTTGGGACGACGCAACAAACGTATCCGAACCTTCCTGTCGTTTTACAACAGGAGAAGCTGATCAACACCATTGCCTTTAGTCTGTGGCTGAATGACCTGGACGCTAATACGGGATCCATCTTGTTTGGCGGTATAGACACAGAAAAGTATCACGGCGATCTGACCAGGATCAACATTGTTCCCAGCGACGGCAGCAAGACTTTCACCGAGTTTGCCGTTGAGGTGTACTCTGTGCAGGCTTCAAGTGCTAGTGGAACCGATACGCTCGGCACGAGCGAGGATACGCTGGTTGCTGTTCTGGACTCGGGCACCACTCTGACCTATCTGCCGCAGGACATGGCCGAGGAGGCATGGAAGGAGGTGGGGGCCTCTTACAGCGACGAGTTCGGCCTGGCTGTTGTCCCATGCTCCGTCGGAAACACCAATGGCTTCTTCTCCTTTACCTTTGCTGGACCTGAAGGCCCCCGAATCAACGTTACCCTGTCTGAGCTCGTCCTCGACCTCTTCAGCGGCGGACCCCCACCTGAGTTCGAATCTGGACCCAACAAGGGCCAGTCGATCTGCGAGTTCGGCATCCAGAACTCGACTGGCTCGCCTTACCTGCTTGGCGATACTTTCCTTCGTTCTGCCTTTGTCGTCTACGACCTGGTAAACAACCAGATTGCGATCGCCCCGACCAACTTCAACTCTACTGAGACAAACGTTGTTGCTTTCCAGAGCAGTGGCGCTCCAATTCCATCTGCCACCGCCGCACCGAACCAGAGCAACACTGGCCACTCTTCATCAACGCAGTCTGGCTTATCTGCTGCTAGCGGCTTCCAAGATGGCGACGGTGACGATGGCAACGCTGCCTCGTTGAACAGCGTCTTCTCAGGACCTGGAATGGTTGTTGTCGGCATGACCATCTGCTACACCCTCCTGGGAAGTGCCATGTTTGGCGTTGGTTGGCTGTGAACCCGCTCAGCTATCCGATCTCTTTAATCCACTAACTTGTAGTGCTTTTAATGATTTGTACAATTTGCATTACTTCAGGGCGCAATGGAATATTATGGGTTTTTGTTTTGCATACTAGCAAGCATCGCTGGAGTTGAGGGTGGCTTCTCAGACATTCGCTAAGAAAAGAAAGCGTTCAGATACCTAGGGTACATCAGTGCACATAGACATGCATCTTTAGATTATATACATGTGAAAAAAATGTACATCATATTCTACCCAATATTTACTCGGTATTTTGTATAAACAATTGTGATCAAAGAGAGGGAATGGGTAGAAGCTATTTTCAATACACACTGTGGTGGTGGTTCGATCTGTGCCTGCACGTGAGATGGTGAGCCAATTGGAGGGACCCTGACGGACTAAAAAAAAAAAAAAAAAGTTTCAAAGCGGCCATTAAGCCGATGGCCGATCCTCAGTGCCAACACCCACTTTGCCCGTGGACAAGCCCGCAACCATGAGGGCATTTGGGACTGCCAGATGGCTTAATTGCCATCTGCTTGCGGATGTCCAGAAGGCAGCTTCTGGCGCTCGCAATTTCCAGGCTGCAATTCTTCCCTTGGCCTTTCAAAGCCAGCTGCGAGCTTTTAGCGGATCGTCTCAGCGATTTAACGCTGCGCAGGAAGCGTAAGGACCCTCCATGCCTTGGTCACCTTTTCTCTCTCTTTTCTTCTTTGGGGGAGCTTAATGAGCGACTGGAAGCTGTGGGCTAATGTTTGGAAATTTGTAGTCTGAAAAAGGCACAGAATGATGCTGCCAGTCTTACTGCCGAATATGTTGCTGCCAATATGGCACCCGAAGAGGCTCAGCGCCTTGAAAGAGTTCGGAACATCGGTATTGCGGTACGACCACCTTTGCTGTTGTTAATGGCGCATGCGTAAAATTGGAAACGAATAGCTGAGACGGTCAACATCTAGGCACATATTGACAGTGGCAAAACTACGGTAACGGAACGGGTTCTCTTCTACACTGGTCGAATCAAGGCGATCCACGAGGTTCGAGGCAAGGATGCCGTCGGCGCCAAGATGGACTCTATGGAACTGGAACGAGAAAAGGGCATCACCATTCAGTCTGCGGCTACATTCTGCGACTGGAAGAAGACGGTAAACGGAAAGGAAGAACTGTACCACGTCAACTTGATCGACACTCCCGGCCACATTGACTTCACCATCGAGGTCGAGCGTGCATTGCGCGTGCTCGATGGTGCCGTCATGATTCTCTGCGCTGTCAGCGGTGTCCAGTCCCAAACGATTACGGTTGATCGCCAAATGAAACGCTACGATGTTCCTAGAATTTCCTTCGTCAACAAGATGGATCGCATGGGCGCCAACCCCTGGAAGGCTGTCGAGCAGATCAACACCAAGCTCAAGATTCCCGCGGCTGCCATCCAGATCCCCATTGGCGCCGAAGACGAGTTCGAGGGCGTGATTGACATCATCGAGATGAAGGCCATGTACTTTGAGGGCCCCCGCGGCACAAAGGTCAGAGTCACCGACCAGGTTCCGGCTAATCTGCAAGAGCTTGCCGCTGAGAAGCGCCAAGTCCTGATCGAGAAGCTTGCCGACGTCGACGATGAAATTGCCGAGCTGTACCTTGATGAGAAGGAGCCTACCATCCAACAGATCAAGGCCGCTATTCGTCGTGCTACCACTGACCTCAAGTTCACTCCTGTCATGATGGGTTCTGCTCTGGCCGATAAGGGTATTCAGCCCATGCTTGATGCTGTTTGCGACTACCTGCCCAACCCCGGTCAGATTGAGAACACCGCTCTGGACAAGACCAAGGGAGAGGAGATGGTCAAATTGGTCCCCTACAACTCTCTGCCTTTTGTCGGACTTGCGTTCAAGCTTGAGGAGAACAACTATGGTCAACTTACCTACATCCGCGTCTACCAGGGAACGCTCAGCAAGGGCACCTACCTGTACAACTCGCGAACCGATAAGAAGGTCCGCATTCCCCGCATTGTTCGCATGCACTCGAACGAGATGGAGGATGTCAACGAGGTCGGTGCCGGTGAAATCTGCGCCGTGTTTGGCGTTGACTGTGCTTCTGGCGATACCTTTACCGATGGTGGTCTCCCCTATACCATGTCTTCCATGTTTGTTCCCGATGCCGTCATGTCCTTGTCAATCAAGCCGAAGCGTACCGGCGATGCCGACAACTTCAGTAAAGCGATGAACCGATTCCAGCGCGAGGATCCGACTTTCCGTGTCCACGTCGACGCCGAGAGTGAGGAGACTATCATTTCCGGCATGGGAGAATTGCACCTTGAGGTCTACGTTGAGCGTCTGAAGCGAGAGTACAAGACAGAGTGCATCACCGGCCAGCCTCGTGTCGCTTACCGTGAGACCATCTCTCGCCGTGCTGATTTCGATTACCTCCTCAAGCGACAGAGCGGTGGCCCTGGTGACTTTGCCCGCGTTGCTGGCTTCATTGAGCCTAATGACAAGCCGGAGGAGAACCACTACGAGAGCCAGGTCGTCGGTGGTCACATTCCCGACAAGTTCCTGTCTGCCTGTGCCAAGGGTTTCGAGCTTGCCTGCGAGAAAGGCCCCCTGCTGGGCCACCGCGTCATTGGATCCAAGATGATCATCAACGACGGTCAGACCCACGTTACCGATTCTTCCGATTACGCCTTCAGCTTGGCCACCCAGATGGCCTTCCGCAAGGCCTTCCCCGAAGCGGGCGGCCAGGTCCTCGAGCCCCTGATGAAGACGACCATTACCGCCCCGAACGAGTTCCAAGGAAACATCCTCATGCTGATGAACAAGCGCGGCGCAACGATCCACGACACGGAGATTGGCAGCGAAGACTTCACCCTGATCTGCGACTGCAGCTTGAACGCCATGTTCGGCTTTAGCTCGCAGCTGCGTGCGGCTACCCAGGGCAAGGGTGAATTTAGCATGGAGTTTAGCCACTATGCCCCTGCTCCTCCTCACTTACAGTAAGTTATTTATTTTTCCCTTTTGCGCCTACTTCTTTTGATCTTTTTCTTTTCTCGCTAGAATAAGATGAGGCGTTGTTGTTCGTATTATCATCATGTGGCTAATACCGTTAATAGAAAGGAGCTGGTCGCCAAGTACGAGGCCGAGCTCGAGGCAAAGAGAACCAAATAAACGGCTTACGGTTTGGACTGAATGAAAGACCGCTGGCCTGGGCAGTCCTGGAGAAGTGATATCATACCTGTTTAATGATGCAGGGCTGCCTTGTACGAATACCCCTGTGGAACATGTCTTTATGTATGGAGTACGGGATATAGCATGCGATGTGACTGGTCCATGCGGTTCTAAAAAGGAAGAAAGGACGAGCTAGGAAAGCCATTCACGTGTCTGATGAGGCGGTTCAGGGATATAAAAAAGCAATGTTGCTATTTACTAGGACTAGCACGACTATTAGATGCAGATAGATAGACTTGGTTCACGCGTGTACACTAAAAACACAAATGCATTTCACTCCAAACAAAGCCCGAGCCTCAATTTCGTGTAACCCTGCTCGATGTCGAAACAGATCCATCCAGCCCTTCATCGTCGTCAATGAAGGGCTCCGCATGTCAGCAAGAGAGGATGCCTTGACAGATGCCTATTACAGGCTTTGGGACTAGGCTAGGAAGAGAGACTGAGAAACAGAATATGGAGGGGAGGTGGGGAGGGCCAAAAGCTGCGTTTTCGTATTGACCCAATGCGAACAAGCTGCATTTTCGCCCGTTGCTGGGGGACCGCAGCATCTCGCTTGTTCTAGGGCCGGTCTCTTCCTTTCTTCACGCGGGAAGGGAAAAAAGAAGTGCATGGACCCTCGATGCCGGGACGGTCTAGGCTGGGGGCTGGCCTCATTAGAGGGGACCAAATAAGGGACGGGCACATCCGAGGAGGCTGTCGTTCCCGCCTGACCCTTGGTTTTGCTACATTCATGGGTGAAGGGGTGATGAAGCATCCGTGCGCTCCGTCGTGGACACGGTGTCAACTCGTCGCATCCGCTTGGGTTTTGACAGTAATACTACTACTACTACTACTACTACTACTACTACTACTACTACTACTACTACTACTACTACTACTACTACTTGATACAAACGGAACGGCATGCGATGCTACTAGCACCATAGCTACTAGTAATACTCCGTATGGAAGAAGTCGTGGATGGGGAAAGGATTGTCGGGCTGAGGGATGAGAAGAGGAGGGTTCGATATGGGGAACGTGCTTTTTTGGCTGGGGGTACCCCCTTAAACGGCTTTTGTTGCTGACCATGCAGGTGATGCGTACATATCTGCACATGCGAGAAAGAGAAGAGGCTTACCTTAGCCACCCCAGAAGGCTCGAACTGCTGAGTTTGATCGAATTGCACTATTGAATGCTGTTCATTTCGTGCATGGATGCGTGAAGCCACGATTCGCCATGATTTCCTCTTCCTACCAGCACCATTGTGCTAGTAGAACTGCCTAGACTGCCAGGGTGGCCACTCATGCAAGGGGGAGGACGTCAACTCGTATTAGTGTTCGGAGCATCAGAGAGGATCTCGCAGGCACAATGTGACAGAAAGATGCCACCGTGCCCCAGGGCAAACCAGCTGTAAAGCACCAGCTGGGTTAGTACCCCGTCGCAGGTACTTTCATCACGCTCATGTGGCGTCGTTTGGAACAGTCCACAACGCCGAAATGAGCGATCATGCTCTTGTTTCGCTCCTCCTGACGTAAAACCACCTCTTTTGGCAGGGAGATTAAACAGCAGTCTGGGCTGCCAACTATTTTACTGGCTGGCCAATCGGCTGTCGTCGCGCCCCAGTGTCCATGTTTCTACTAGGTATACTTGTACCTGCTCTATATCCTGGAGTGGCCACATGTCTGGCATTTACAAGCACAAGCTGCTTTTTGTGCTCTTCATAATCATCCCACGGAAACTCCTGCTAACACCACCGGGTACCCAGCACATGCAAGATCCAGCATTGTACCCCGTGGCGCTACCAGGAACGCATGGCCCGGCAGTATAAAAGTGCCAGGGACTGCCTGGATGGATGGAGGTGCAAGTACGAGCACTACAGTGGAAGCAGTAGACGGCAGCACAGGGCCTTCTAGCGGGTACTCGTTGTGGAAGGTCCTCCAAAGCAGCCCAGCATGTAGTGCCAAGGTAGTGCTTTGTCGCCATGGGGAACGCCGATTTGCTTGTAGCGGCGTGGCGGATCGGCCCATCCGAACCTCATTTCTTGCAAACGCGCCTTGTGACGGTGTTAGTGGCTGGTTATTTTGCAACGGCGCGCGCGCACTGTCGCGTTGATGTGGTTGACGATGACTGGGCAGATGGCGGATTGCAAAGGATTACGGAGCAGAGGTTCAGGTTGCTATACTTGTGCATGTACTGTCATGTACCCAATGCAGACGGACATATTACCTATGGTAAGAGACTGGTAAGACAAGCAGGCTGATGGCTGAGCATCAAGGCTTACTCTCAAAGCCTCAACCGCTGCTTATGCTGCTCCTTCTCATACACGCAAGTATTACTACTGGTGCTCAGCCATGCCACTGTGCCAAATGCTGCAACAAGAAGAAAGAGGCCACTTCGCTTTCCCACTTGTGCAGTATGGCCTGCCCCGGCCCAAATCCCAAATCCCAACCCCTGATTCCAATTGACCCGTGTCGCGCCATGTATGGAGTATGGAGTACGGAGCTACTACTTGTGTCGCATGTAACTGACTGGCCCGGGCCCGCCTCCAACCACCCGCTAAGACGGACCCTCCCAACGCCTGGTCCCTTTCCCTCCCTTATTATTCGGCCTAGCTGTATTTGTTTATCAATTTCCCTACTTGCCGACCTGCGAAGCTATTGACATCTTTCTTCTCTTCTCCTCCTCCTCCTTAATCCTCACGGATGGTCTTCCTAGAACCTCCAGTATCGATTGCGTGCGAATCTTCCCCCCGAGCCTCCCCGCGGACGCGGCCCGTCTATCACCATGAGCGCGGTCAAGAACCTGCGAGCCATGTTCGAGAACAAAGGGGACTCGAGCCCGGCGGACGACGATAGAGGTAGATCCCTTGGTGTCTCAAGTCCCTCTCCAACCCCAGGAGGTAATGCTCTCAGTGTGTGCTGATGTTTTGCCATTTGATTTTCCTCTGTTCCTGCTCTCCAGCCTTCTATTTTGTGCCCTTCAAGAAACCTGTTTGTTGTTGTCCAGCGCAGACGCTCCTGAGCTGCTCCTGTAGCTGTTAGTTCCGCTGAGCTGGAGGCTGCTTCCCCCCAGAGCTGCTGCTGCCGGACCCAAAAAGCTTCTGCCACAAGAGTGCCAAAGTGCCCGAAAACGCTAACTCGCTTTCTTTCCCGCCACTAGCTCTCAGCGGTTCCCCCAGGCCGCTCAACAAGGTGCGAAGCAGCTTTGTCGCCATCGAGCGAAACGGCGTCATAGGGCTGGTTAGAAACGACGGCTCCGCATCCCGCGACTCCTCTGCGCGACCCAGCATCGACATCGACCGCGAACCCGCCCCAACGAGCTCGGAAAAGCCCCCAATGTCCTCCGCATCCGTTGCCAACATCAGCTCCGCCATGGACAAGCTCTCCGTTGGCGTGGCCAAGGCCGCCCTCGAGCTCCAGGGAGCTGTGTCGGACAAACCAAGCCACAACCCGGATAAGGTTATCGACGAAGAGACTCCCACCGGCGTGCTGTCGCCAGCAGATCCGACCACCGCAAAGGCTGAGCCTGAGCCCGAGTCTGCGCCCGCGACCGAGTCTGAGCTTGAGAAGCCAGCGCCCAAGGAAGCTGCTCCTGCCAGCAGCACCGACAATGTCTCGCAGAAGCCAGCAGCCAAGACGACAAAGCCGGCTGCCACCAAGACTGCGACGAAGCCCGTAGCCACCAAGACTACGACTGCCAAGACTGCGACCGCAAAGCCTGCGGCTACAAAGACGGCTGCAGCTCCCAAGGCGGCCACCAAGGTTGCTCCCAAACCCGCGGCAACCACTGCCAAGGCCACGGCAGACTCCTCCAGGCGAGCGAGCGTCAGGCCAGTGCAGAAAACAGCAGAGACCTCCGCTGTCAAGAGAGAATCGTCGGCAGCGGCCAGAACAACCGCCGCCGCCAAGACCAGGGTTGGAGGAACAGCAGCTACCGCTGTCAAGAAGCCTCTTGCCAGCAAGGCCGCTGATGCTGGCTCTGCTACCGCAAAGCCAAGGACCAAATCACCCACCAAGCCGGTTGGCCTCTCCTCTTCTCTTACGGCTCCCACTGCCTCTTCCGGCTCCAAGACTGGTGCGGCATCCGGAGCAACTCAATCCAGGCAGACTAGCTCACGACAGTCGCTCAGCAGACAGAGCGCCAACCCGCCTGGCCGGCCGGCATCGGCAGCCAGGACTCTCAAGCAACAATCCGCCACGCGTGCGAGACCCAGCATCGGACCGCCGCCCGCCAAGCCTACCCGCGAATCGCCTAAGAAGGCGAAGGACGTAGATGAAGGCTTCTTGGCTCGCATGATGCGACCTACCCAGGCTTCATCCAGCAAATTCCAGGAGCCAACCACGCCTCCTAAGAAATCTGGATCGAGGCCCTCCACCGCTGGAACAGCGACGTCTGGTGGAACGGATAACAGCCACTACGAGAACAGCCCGAGCAAGAAGTCATCTCCTAAGAAGGTGACGGCCTCCAAGCCAGCTGAGGGCATTGCCAAGAAATCGCCTTCGCCTACTTTGACGGAGGAGAGACTTGATGCCAAGCCTAAGGAGGAAGTTGTCGAAGAGCCTGTCAAGGACGTAGCTCCCGAGGAAAGTGCCCCTGTGCAACCCGCGGAACCAGGGCCCCTCCCAGTGGAAGAGGCAGCTGTTGAGGCTGCCAACGTCGAGACTGTTGAGGAGGTTGTTGCGATTGCTGAGGAGGCTGAGCTTGCCCAGGCCGCCCCTGAGCCTGTGCTCGAGGCCGCTGAGGCCAAGGTTGAGGAGACTCCTGCTGCCGAGCCCGTTGCCGTGGTTGAGGAAGCCCCTGTTGAGCAAGTTATCGAGGCCACCGAGGAGCCCAAGGTGGAGGCTGCCGAGCCCATCGTCCCAGAGAGCTCTGAGAAGAACGACGAGGCAGCTCTTCAGGAAACCTATTAATCAACAACCTCAATCAATGCAAAATTAAAGCAGTTTGGTGTTTCGTTTGGTCATGGATGGCGTTTGTCAGTTTGACTAGGTGGAGATGGGGATTTTTTTTGTCGTTTCTTTTGTTTTGATATCGAACCCTTTGTCTATGTAATATTGGACAGGCCGCCTAGGCCCTTTGTCGAAAAAGGAGAGATGTAGTTATTAAGATACCTTAGATACCTGTTTATAGCGACCATTGGTGATTTTTGGGACCTTGGGAGTATTGTATAAACTGCTTTTAATTTTGCCAAACATGCCTTTTAACGGCGCCACCAACGAGTAGCTTGGCTCTCGTCAATTGATTTTCCATATTTACCTAGAACTCTTTCTATTCATACAGTGAGATGTATCTTTTCCCCCCTCCTGCCTTTTTGTGAGACGATATATATATACATCATGCAAGTCGCAACATCTCCACGCCCATTTTCCCTCCTCTTCGTTCCTCCATCTGCTTCCCCCCCATTGAGATCATGATACCCGGCACATGAGCACGCCTCCAACCTTCTTTGCCAGCGCTTCCCTCACCTCAAGCACGCCTCTTGACGTCGAGACGAACATGCACTCGCCGACATCCAGGCCCTTGACGACGCCGCCCTTGAGCTTCGTCGGGAACCCCCTCGTCAGCCTGCCCAGCTCCTGGACGTCGACGGTCATGAGCCGCGAGGGCTTGCTGATGAGGGTGGCGTTTGACAGCACGGGCCGGCCGTCCCAGTACTTGAGCCCGAGCCAGATGCGCATCTTGGCGACGGTGGCGTTGGTGACGGGCTCGGGGACCTGGGCGACCATCTGCTCCGGGGTCGGGGGGTGCGGGCCGGCGCGGTAGACGGAGGAGAAGAAGCCGGAGCGGTGCAGGGCGAGGGCGAGGTGCAGGTTGTACTTGTTGTTGG
Source organism: Trichoderma arundinaceum (assembly GCA_025919625.1). NCBI lineage: Eukaryota > Fungi > Ascomycota > Sordariomycetes > Hypocreales > Hypocreaceae > Trichoderma > Trichoderma arundinaceum. Next base: position 430,425 of record JAMQTF010000016.1, read on the forward strand.
GGATCGAGGTGAGGCCGAGGCGGGCTTTGGATGCGTTTTGGAGGTGGGAGCACATGTGTGCGATGTTGAGTATGGAGGGCATGGTGGGCGGTGGGGGAATTTTTTTTGGCGTCTGCTTTTTGATGGGTGTGCTGGAGAAGATTGTAGGTGAGATTTGTCGTCGGGGATGTTTCTGTGAGGATATTTCCCGGTTAGATGGTTCGGATGTCGAGATTCGAAGATTCGAGATCGTTTGTGGCTCTTGATACTTACAGCGCATCGTCTGCAGGGAGCCCCTGACTGACCAATCGCCCCTTCTGAGCGATAACTAGTGACTGAGCGTCTAGAGCGACAGGTCCTCGCTGATTGCGCTCCGCACGGGCGTCGTTGTTTGGGAAATGAGTGGGATGGATTTCTTTTTTGGAGGCTGTCGCGATTGTTCGATATGGGTGGTGCTAGTGCTGGAAACGGCCTTGTCAAAAATTTGGAGATGGGTGACTAAGCCGCCTGGTTGTTAGCCACACATGGGGACTCTTCTCTGGAAATTGGTAGTAGGTAATACATGTAACAATCATCTATTGTTCAATTGACTCAAAAATGCTATATTGATAGGAGTAGATGTATCCAATTATAAGCTTCTATCAAATCATACCTCCCATAATTTTCTTGCAATTCTACGGGTCCTCGTAACTGTCCAATCGCTTAACCAGTCTCATGCGACATAGGCATGGTAGAAAATTGATGCTGCTCATCCAATGTTTGCCAAACAATTAAAACATGAAATGCCGTATTTCAGGCTCACAACATGCCTAAATGGCAGAAAAAACAAACAACTGCGGTCTCCCCCTGCACAAGCTTCATTATCGGTATTAATTCCAACCGAAAAGCCCACGTACAAAGCCTAGGAGAGACCCGCGGCGCCGGTATGCCAGGACAATGGCCGTCAGCACAACCGGGCTAGAGACGAGGGCGATGAAACTCTGCACGAGCAACTGGCCTTGGCGATCGCTCTTGCGGACAACGTCTGCGTAGCCCTCGTTGCCGAAGCTGACTCTCGAGTACTTGGTCTGCCAGCCGAAAGAGGGAAAGTGAACGCTCATAAACTCCTCGAGGAACTTGCGCAATCTATATCGTCTTGACAGGACAGATGACCTCATCTCAACGTAGTTTTGCAGTGCCAAGTTGTTGATGGCGTAAGCATCCTCTGCACGCACTGCCGAGTACTCCGCCAATGCGAGAGAGCGCTGGAAGGCCGATGTCGCCGCAGAGTTGATGAGCTCTCCGTCTGGGCTGTTGCTCTCCTCGAGGTTCGTGTGCTCATCAAGAATAGAAAACAGGATGCGAACATCCTCCATGCCGGCATTCATACCCTGGCCGTAAAAGGGCACCATGGCGTGGGCAGCATCGCCGACAATGACTCCAGCGGAGCCATGGTGATACGGCTTGCATTTGAGGCTTATCAGCGGTAGGTGAGGGTTTGTCTCAAAGGACTTGATAAGATCTGGTCCTGGTATCAAGGCGGTGACTCCGGGAAAGTGTTTGTCGAAGAAAGCTGGAAGGGTAGATGGATCTCTCTCTAGTTCAGAAATCTCACCGCTGGGTATGAAGAGAGTACAGGTGAAAGAGCCATCCTGGAATACACATTAGTAATTGTGTCGTTATCCCCATGCGTATTTGTAAGCGCAAAGTCTTACCTCACTTGGGATGGCAATGAACATGAAGTCCTTGCCTGGCCAGATATGCAGGTGGTTTGGCGAGATTCGGAACTTTGCGTTGGGATCCTTTTCGTCCTCGTCCACGGCGCGAGGAGGCAAGTGGAATTCGCACCACAGAGTGTCAATGTACTCTTGCTGGTAGTCCATTCTGGTGAACTTCATCAGGTGGTAGCGGACGGCAGAATGAGCACCATCTGCCCCAATCATGAGATCAAAAGTGATCTCGATTTCTCTGGGGCGTCCATTAGGAACATAGTCTTTGTCGCGAGCTTCGAACCAAGCCTTGCAGGCTTTGAAATCAGCTCCGGTGAGTTTGTGGTTGAAGAACAACTTGACATTGGGCATGGATTCTAGGATGTCAAGCAGTCGCGAGTTGAGGGCTCCTCGGTCAATAGCATTAATCGCCTATGTTGGTTAGTAAAGCCTTATCATAATGGTGGTGAGTAATAAGGAGTTCGCAGGTGTTTAGGAGGAGAATGAGTGAAAAGAAGTAAAGCATGAGTCAAGGACGGTTAACGATGATGATTCCTTACCTGTCCGTTCACACCGTAGTTTTGAGAGTGCTCATATAGGCTTCCATCTGGTGATTGTCCGTGGATCATTCGTCCTCGCATAGGAATAGTTGCAGACATTACATGATCGACAAGTTTTGGCTCTCCAGACTGCTGCATAGCATGGATTCCTCGTTCAGAAAGAGCCAAATTAATGGACTTTGTGAAGTTGAGTGGTACAATGCTCGGATCGCGAAGATCTGGCGCCGGTTAGCGGACCTGGGTTGACAACATGTGACAAAGACAAGGAAAACCACTGAGGAAGAGGAAAGAAACAGCAACACAACGCCATTGTTAATGAAGAAGGGTCGTTGCAAAATATTGTCAAACACTCGTGTGGTAAAAAATGTAGATAATTACGGCTCGAGTACAACAACAACACCAGACCGAGTTCGGAGGCGTCGGGCTCACCATAGAAGAAAAAAATTATAGTTTCACTTACCCGGCCGCAACTCATAGACTTCGACTTGGTATCCTCGCTTGGCGGCATAGAGCGCCGCCAAGGATCCGACGGGGCCAGCGCCAACGACAACAATCTTAGTGTCCGCCATCGATCCCTGGGCCGAGCAACTCGTCTTGTCTAGAAACTCCACGAGTCTTTTTTATGAAAGAGGAAGAATAGGACGGCCGGGAGCTTTGGAGCTATAAGAAGCCCTGGCTCCGGCCGAAGGGGCGAAACATAATGGCATCTCCCGTGTATGCCAAGTTAATCAAAGCCATACGAGTAATAGCCGTCTGATCACATCATACTAAAAGCTGCGTAGACCAAGCCACACTTGTGCTTCGGCGCCCATTGGTGTGGCATAGTTCTTCAGCACTCTGTAAGGGCGGCCGTTTAGTCTTAGTGGCTTTTGAGAGGGAGATTCGGAGTTCAAGTCCATGTCAAAAAAGAACCTCAGAGAAAAAAAATCTGTGGCGGAGCTTTCCGCCACGCCCTGCGATGCACGTCCAAGTACCTCCGTACCTGAGCGGCAGCGCAACCACAGCACATGGGAAGGTACAGAGGTACTTCGCACATGTGGTGTCAGTGCTGCGATTAGAATTTCGAGCCCTTCCCATATTGGTCGTATCGTAGTCGCGAGCCGGCCCAAACCGTTGCAGCATTTTTTATTTTCATATTGTTATCCACCTCTCTCCCATAGCTGCATTCCTTCGCAGCAGCAGCTCGTGTGGTGTCCTCGTAACTACTCATCCGCTATCCTCCACCGAGCTCCTAATCTTCACCATGGCCGCCGAACCTCCCACCAAGAAGAAGTGTCTGGGCGCAGACTGTGATAACGATGCCGGAGCTCTGCAGTGCCCGACATGCTTGAAGCTTGGCATCAAGGACAGCTTCTTCTGCGCCCAGGACTGCTTCAAGAGAAACTGGGTATGTATGGGAGACCTTTTCGCGGGCAACTCAGCGTCAGGCCCGGAAAACTTGGTATAAAGGCTGACCCCGCGTACGTAGAGCGACCATAAGAGCATGCACAAGACGCAAAGTAATATCCTCCACCACTTCATTCCTCCGAAAGCAATCTTACCAGATCCAGTCACCGGCTACTACAATCCCTTCCCGAGCTTCCCCTTCGCCGGCCCGCTGCGCCCCGTCTACCCTCTATCCGAGCATCGCACGATTCCCAAGTCGATTCCTCATCCCACCTGGTGGCAGGATGGCGACCCCAAGTACAGCCGGTCTCTGGTCAACCGCAACAAGATCGATATCCACGATGCAAAGGGCATTGCTGCGATGCGCAAGGTCTGCAGGCTGGCCCGCGAGGTCCTCGACCTTGCTGCTGCTGCGGCCAAGCCCGGCGTTACGACTGACTACATCGATGAGCTCGTCCACAAGGCTTGCATAGAGCGAGAGGTGAGTGGTGATGATTATCGGTTGCGCGAGGAAAGGGGCAATGGTATTGACATATTGTTGGGCATCTAGTCATATCCCTCACCTCTGAATTACAACCACTTCCCCAAGTCTTGCTGTACATCCGTCAACGAGGTCATCTGCCACGGCATTCCCGATCAGCGGATCCTGCTCGATGGTGACATTCTCAACATCGACATCAGCTTATACCATGGCGGATATCACGCCGATCTCAATGAGACATACTACATCGGCGATAGGGCCAAGGCTGATCCCGATAGCGTGAGGGTAGTGGAGGCGGCACGTGAGTCTCTTGACGAGGCAATCAAGGCCGTCAAACCAGGTGTCCTGATACGAGAGTTTGGAAACATCATCGAGAAGGTCGCAAAGCAAAAGGACTGCAGTGTCATCAGGACGTACTGCGGCCACGGCGTCGGAAAGCTCTTCCACTGCCCACCAAACGTTCCACATTACGCCAAGAACAAGGCTGTTGGCGAATGCAAACCCGGAATGACCTTTACCATTGAGCCCATGATTGCCGTGGGCAAGTACAGAGACATTACATGGCCTGATAACTGGACTAGCACGACAATTGATGGAAAGCGAACAGCTCAGTTTGGTAAGTTTTGATTCCTTGTGGAGCCCTTTGCATATGAGGCAAGCCACTAACTGCGCTCGCAGAGCACACGCTCCTTGTTACCGAAGACGGCTGCGAAATTCTGACAGCACGAACGGCCGACTCACCTGGAGGGCCAATTCCCATGCCAGAGAAGAAGGTAGATGGAGCAACAGCTTGAGAATATGTTTGGCAATGTACGACCAATGTATAGTCTCGACGAAGTGATTTGATACCACCGTCATGTAGCGTATTGTATGATGCGGCATCCTAGAGTTTTAGCAATAGGGTACTGGCGTCGCTGTCTGTGCTGCGAGTGAATAGAGTCGCTTTTCTCGGCTGCAAGAGCCACTGTTGTGTCACGATGTGCGAATATTGATGATAACATTTCCACGATGCATAATGTGTGCGTTTTGGTCTCCCCATCTTTTAGATTTGGGGATGTAAGATCTATAAAGCCCTGAGACAGGAGCTGTAGCACTTGGCACATGTTTGCGAGTGGATTGTGCTACCTCGAGATAAGGTGCTGTGTAGAGGTACCTGTGGGGTTGTGTGTCTGCCCTTGCATCGGTGAATTCACATGAAAATTGCTTGTCTTAAACCCGCCCGATCATTGGCACACTCTGCTGTGTGACTGTGCTACTCCGTAGGGTGCCGCTGAAAGCAGTAAGGCTCGGCTGAACATCTGCAACTTGCAAGTCTGCTGATTGAAGGGCCGGTTAGAAGGAAGAGCAAAGCAACCTCTATGAGGAGCCCTCTCGAAGCAAATGTACCTCTCCATGAAGTAGCTGAGTCGTTAATAAAGCCCTTCTGTAATCGCCCCCGTAGCTATCGCTATCAGCACATCCAGCGCTCTATAGTGCTCGTTAGTGCTGGCGAACCGCTGAATTCCCCACTGGCATTTCAGCCGAGCACGGGACCGCAGATTGGGACTGGTTGGCTGGCCGTGGTGCTTTCTGGAGCCAAAATCTTCCCCAGGTATCGCCACTAATACCAGTCGAGGTCACCACCAGGTTTTTGTCTCTCGCCCACAAACCTGAGTCCCTCTCCCTCCCTCTCCACCACTCGTCGCATCATTCGCCGCAGCCCGTGACGCTTGAGGCCACCTCGCATCTTTCTGCGCTCGCAGCATTGCTTTTTGTCGTCACCGTTTCCGTAAGCTCCAGGCTCTCGCCCATTACCGCTCCAAGCTTTCTCGCGAACCCCCACTAATCGAGCAGTTCCCCCCTCCCTCCTGCACGCCGCGCCAACCTTGTCCATTCTGCGCCGGAGTCGAAGCTCGTGACGGAGCTTGTCCAACTGCCAACCCGCTAGCCGATAGGAAGCATTTTCTGCTGCTTCCTCTTCTCTTTCTTCCAACCGACAAACTTTTAGCTCGTACCCTCGGAGAAAAGGACATGATGTCTGGAGAAGCGTGGCTGTTCCTGTTGGCGGTGTTGATCAACGCCGTCAACCTGTTCCTTCAGGTGTTTTTCACCATCATGTACAGCGATCTGGAATGGTATGACGCCTCCTCCAACAGCTCCCGGCGGCCGGCACATGCGCGCAAGAAATGTGTCTTACCAATGGGGCCTTTGCGATTTGTCTCCGTACATGGCTAACTCGTCCGTTGATAGCGACTACATCAACCCCATCGACCTCTGCAACCGGCTTAATGCCTACATTATCCCCGAAGCTGCCGTTCATGGCTTCCTGACCTTTTTGTTCTTGATCAACGGGTACTGGGTTGCCCTTATTCTCAACCTGCCTCTCCTTGGCTATAACATCAAGAAGTGAGTCGCCCTCGAGCTAGATTATTGCCGCAAAAAGATTTTTTTTTACTAACCAGCAATCACCAGGATCGTTGATAACACACATCTACTTGATGCCACCGAGATCTTCCGAAAGCTGAACGTCCACAAGAAGGTACGTCATTCTGCGCCGCAAGATCCCAGCTCTCAGCCACACATCTCTAACAGCTTGGCAGGAATCTTTCATCAAGCTCGCCTTCCACTTGATCATGTTCTTCTTCTACCTGTACAGCATGATCGTCGCTCTCATCCGCGATGAGTCTTCGTAAACCATGTCGGCAGATTGACGAAACTACCCTAACCCACCATACGATACCAATATCTCTGGCAGGACCGATAAACTAAACATGACGGAGCTCTGACAAGGGGCCGGTAGGGCAAGACAAGCATGGGAAATGGGCCGTTGAATGTTTAGAACTACGATGGAGCAGGTGAAGTGGTGACGTGGCTGAGAGGAAACGGGCTTCACCTGTGGCTTTGAGCACAGCGTCTGGTGACACACTGGCGTTTGGAGCTTTTTACCTAGAGCGATCATTTTCTCTCTTTCCGGAGAGATGAGTTTCGCGACTTGGGCTGTACGACCTCCTGCTTTCCTTACCTTTTGCAGGAGGAGTAGTTAATTGTTCGAGGTAGTCTGATGGAGTAATCATAAATCTTGAATGTCTGGAGGACACGATCTAGGTGAAAACCGTTAATATAGCTAATCGTGATATGCACTGCTGGCGCACATATCCTACGGCGTACTTCGTACATGGGGTGAAAATATCTACGGCATACATTCTGCCCCCTCCCCCTCATGGCGTCCCAGCAATCGTCATAGCTTGCTTAGGTAGCTTGAGATGGCCAAACTCGATCTGCCATGGCACGTCACGTGACCCGGTTTCTGCGTAAGACGCGCCGCGATCTTGTCAGTCAAACTACCCGACTCCCGCTCGCATGCCAACAATTTAATTGCAATTGCGGCAACTTGTCGCAGAAATCGGAAACATGGCGGATTTTGGAGAGTATCCGCCGAATATGGCGCCACAAGATGCCCTCGTGGTGCGCCAACAGGCTGAACCAGATCATGCAGTCGTCCCCTACACTGCTGAAGATCTTTCACGGCCCAAGGCCGGCCCATCAAACCCGTTCAAGGACGAAACGAACGCTCTCAAGCGCAAGAATATCCTCACCGGCCATGCAGAGGAAACGTTTGTGAGCGAGCATACTTTTCGAAGCAAGCATAGAGCCATTGAGAGGAAAGGTGGACCGGAACGACAGTATCAAAGCGGCACAGATCTAAAGGTAGAGGCGGCGAGGATACGGGCCGGTCGAGAGAAGAAAGGTGACGCCACTATTGCCGAAGGAGCTGGCGCATATGTTGGGCCCTGGGCGAAGTTTAGGAAAGACGAGTACGAGATCGTTGGCGAAGATGAGGAGTTGGTGAGTGACGAAGAATACGAGGTCATAGAAGAGGAGGACGATGTCGTGGAGAGCGGGACTGTTTTGCAGGCACCTGCGAGTGCTCTCACTCGACGCAAAGAAGTTGAGGAGATGGGAGAGGAGACTTCGACTTTCCACGGCTCTCAGGAGTACGATTACCAGGGCCGGACATATATGCACGTTCCGCAGGATCTGGATATCGACTTGCGCAAGGAGGTCGGAAGTACTACCAACTTTATCCCGAAGAAACAGATTCACGGCTGGAAAGACCATTCAGGGGCTGTCACGGCGCTGCGGTTTATCCCAAGATCGGGGCACTTGCTTCTATCGGCCGGTGCAGACACAACTGTCAAGATTCGCGACGTATACCACGACAGGGAGCTGCTACGGACGTATTCTGGCCATTCCAAGTCGCTGTCTGACATTTGCTTCAACAACTCGGGAACCCAATTCTTGTCTGCTTCATATGATCGCATGATCAAACTCTGGGACACAGAGAAGGGTGTCTGCATCAACAAGTTCACCACCGGCAAGACACCGCACGTTGTCAAATTCAACCCTGATCTGGAGCACTCGAATGAGTTCTTGGCTGGCATGTCGGATAAGAAAATTGTGCAGTTTGACATTCGTACGCCAAGCGAAGTGGTTCAAGAGTACGACCATCACTTGGCTGCCATCAACACCATCGTCTTTGTTGATAATAACCGCCGCTTCATGACGACGTCTGACGACAAGTCACTCCGCGCATGGGACTACAATATCCCCGTGCCTATCAAATACATTGCCGAGCCGGACATGTACCCCATGACGAGGGCATCACTGCACCCGTCTGGAAAGTACGTTGCCTACCAGAGCTCAGATAACCAGATTCTTGTCTACGGGGCCAACGACAAGTTCCGCCAGAACAGAAAGAAGAGTTATCGAGGCCACAACAATGCTGGTCTGGCGATTGATTTGGACTGCAGCCCTGACGGTCAGTTCCTCGCTTCGGGCGACCAGGCCGGCTACGTCTGCTTCTGGGACTGGAAGACGTGCAAGATGTACCACAAGCTGAAGGCGGGCAACCAGGCCGTGACATGTGTGCAATGGCACCCACAGGAGACCAGCAAGGTGGTTACGGCGGGTCTGGATGGAGATATCAGGTACTGGGATTAAATGTGGTCTGAGTGAAGCGAGCATGGTTATACGGCGTTGGGGATCGGATATTCTAGAAACTTGGGGTTTGGAAATAAACCGTTCTTGTTACGAAGCGGCAATAATTTACGAAGTTTCAGTTTTCACGTCTCACTCAAACGTTACTTTCTATTCCATCTTCGCTTGTGTGATGTGTGTATTTCTTAGTCAGTCTGTCTTCCTGTCATCGTTTTTACTTCTTTGTACGCGCACCTCTCTTTCTCTCTGATAACTGTCAAGGAACAATCCCTTATCCATACTCCCCTCCTCCTCATCCCAGCCCAAGGACTCGGGGCCGCGGCTCCCAAGCCAGTCATCCTTCGGCTCATACGCATGACGCTCGGCTTGCCAGACTCCAAAGTCCTCTTCGTCTTCTGACACTTCCCCAATGTCCTCTATGACGAAGCTTGTCCCCGTGGCGGTGCCAAAACCATAGGGGAACCACTTCATGGCCGCGGCTTTGAGGGCGAGCTGCCGTCGCTTGCGGTCCCCCGCCGATTCATCCTGCACATGTTGGTGGCGGGAAGCCCCCGGCGTTGTCTGCTTGTTTGCAGATGTATCTTCTTGGAGAGCGGCAGAAGGGTTGAGCTGCGCGGCTCTGACGGCTTGCAAGGCCGCCTCGCTCCCGAGGTCCAGGTGAATCACGAAGCAGGGCAGTATGGCCCGGGGTTCGTACGTGATGTATTCGAACTTGCCGTCGAAATGAGACTCGAAGCCGTCGATAAGAGGGCCGTGAACCGATCCCAGCTTGCTGCCCGGCTTGTCGACATACGTCCGACCCATGACGGTGGCACACACAAACAGCCGCATGCTGGGCAACGCACCAAGAGGCGTCAGTTCCTGCTGGCCGCTGGCGTAGGACATGGCGTATGACGCGGATTGGGAGGAGTAGATGCCGCGGTTGAAAGCTATACCGGAGCGAGGCGACTCCACGCGTTTGCCGTCAATGAGCTGGCCGGGAAGTAGGAGGCCGTTTCGGATGATGGAGCGGACTGAGCGGAGGCTTGTGCCGTGGAAGGTGACCCTTGGCTTTACCATGTCTTCCACGACATCTTCCATTGAGAGAGTGGAGCGGTAGCGCCCATCGAGAGAAGAATGTGGCGGGAGCTTCTTCCGCAGGTTGGGCTGGTTCGGGAGGAATTCCCGGAGGCGTGTTTGATATCGTGTAAAGCGCTTGAGGAGGTCCTCTCGTATTATGGATTCCATGTGTATTATCCTCCACACCTTGGGGATCTGCCCCGCGATCTGCTCCGGCGTCATGCCGAGGAGGAAAGAGGCGGTATCGCGGATGGTGGAAACGTCAAGGCCGATGGGATTGGAGACAACGTCTTCCCAGCTGGAGATTTCAGAGGCAGAGAAGCCCTTGTTGCTTATGGAGGCCGTCTTCTTTGCGCCGGCTTGATATTTTCCTTCTTCGCGGTACTCTGATAGATGCTCCAAGGCTTGCAGAATGGCGACCTGAAGATCGCCTTCTTTGACGTGGGATGATTCATCTTCTTCTTTATAAAGCGTGAGGAAGATGGAGCGGACGTTTTGCCGTAGGGGATCAAGGATACGGCGAGGTATTGAGCTGTGGGTATCGAGGACTCGACTTGACAGGTAGTGCTGATGGTCTAGAGAGAGGCATAGCTGAAAGGTGAAGTTGGAGAACTGGAACTGGAACGTTTCTTCGTTCAGGTCTTCTGATGTTTCCTGCGACCAAGTTGCTACTGCTGTGGGGAGATGTTTGTAGATGAGTTTGCTTGCAAAGGCCATGGTGGTTAAGCCGGCATTGTTTTAGGATACTGCTTCAGTAAATGGACAGTTGGATTCTGATATTCCGGTGAGTTGATCAATCGATAGATGTAAGAGAAAGCTATTTACAACTTGAGGCTGCTAGATCTAGGTGTAAAGTATATATATCTATATAGCCCATGCAAGGGGCAGTGCACCTGCATATGCCGTCAATAGCGCAGTCACATCGTGCAAAAGAAGAAGCATTATTCGTAGGGCTCATATTTCATGAATCGGATTATGAGTCTGCGCATGCGGGCGATAGATGGGCGATAGATGGAGCAGCATAGCCCGGAATCGCGTCTCATCTTTTGGTGCCTGGAGAATGCATGTATACGCCCGTCGTCAGATTTCAGATGTCGATTGGGTGCACCCGAGCGAATCTGATTGGTGGCCCGGTTGCTGACACTGAAGATGTCGGGCGATTTTTAATTTGGCGGCGAGGAGTCATAGGCGGGGGCTGAGTCAAGAGGTAGCCAAGGCGTAGTCGCATTGGATCACGAAATGTTCATGGAGAAAGGTAATTGCTATGAAATGCACCCATTCCCTCTATTAGGAAGTTTTAAACGTAGAGAGTGCCGCAAGGCAGACGGGCTGGGATCACCATAGTTAACTTATGTTCACTTTGTTCAAAGCTAAGCAATATCTCTTCCTGGCGTCATGTTCATCTCGTTGACGCTTTTGGGAAATAATTTGAATCTGAGTTGATGCTACGGAAAATGATGTGTCATGTTAGAAAGAGACGGAGAACCATGAAATTTCATGAGGATAGGGCATACTTTGTAATTTGCGTTATCCAAATGACCGAGTAATATCCTCTGGCACGGGCTGAAGCACCCAGAGGCAACTTGGGTGGTTTTTTATTGCCAGAAACTTAAGACTTTTTGTGTCTAAAATGACAGGCTGTTCATGTGTGTTCCTCATAGTGAAGAACCGTATGAATGCAGCCAGGATGGTGGCAAACCTCGTATATGACAATTGACGCCCATTCCTTCCCAGATATTATCAGACAAACCTTGCTCTACTAGTGACATTTGTGTTGCTTGGGACCAGTACGCCTTTCATGTTCTGCAATCACTGAATTGATACTGAGTAAAGTAGGTTTCTCCAGGTTGTAGATATAGATTCTATCGATAGATCTCATGTCTCTCGGTGAGCCCAAGCCGTAGATGCCTCATTCATCCGCCGGCGCCTTGACTGGCTTCGCAACCATCAACTCGAGGATGGTTTGAACGACTTCCACAGCGGCAAGAGCAGTAATCTCGCCATTAGTATCGTATGCTGGTGCCACTTCAACTACATCCCCTCCAATGATGTTAAGACCCTCCAATCCAGCTAGAATGGTTAGCAGCTCGCGAGTGCTCCAACCACCAGGCTCGGGGGTACCAGTCCCTATTTGATCATCCCTTCTCGTTAGCAACCCAGATTTCCAACAAGGTCGGTATTTTGTGAAATCACCATACCTGGGCCGTAACTCGGATCAAGGACGTCAATATCAATAGACACATATGTGTTTGTATCTCCAACACGTTGCCGGATCTTGTCAATAATGGCTGCGGTTCCATTGGTATCGAGCTCCCGGGCAGTGATTATTTCAAAGCCGCATCGAACGTCATTTCGCAGGTCCGCTTTTCGACGGGTCAATGGGGCGCGAATACCGGCATGGATCGATGTGTTGAGAATGAGGTTCTGCGGGATGAAGCGGGTTACTATCGTCTTTACTTGTAACAATCATGTAAACTGTACCTCTTCGTGGGCTATGTGCAGAAATGTGCCATGGTTCAACCCTCTGAAGAAAATTAGTGTCAACAATAAGTTTGCCATATTGCTACCTGACTTACGCATATTCTGAAATACCACCGCCTTGTTCAATGTCAGTATCACGGCGACACATTTGGGTTTTAGAGACGTGAAACTGATTCATACCTAGCACTGCTGGATCCCATGTATCTGCAGCAATGTTTAGCAACTCAAGCCTATGAAGCTGAGGTAGTTCCAAAACTCACCGATATGGCTGTCAAAGTGAATGACTGAAACTGGGCCCCATCGCTTATACGTCGAGCGCAGCGCTGACAGAGTTGTCGTGTGATCGCCTCCCAGCGTCACTATTCTCGGAATGGTCGATTCATCTGGGTGGGCTGCTGGCCTCCCTGAGATGGCTTTGTGAGCTTGTTCAAGTGTCTTGAGCGCAACACGATTATCAAGCCGGGTTAATGGGGCATCGAAGCAATCAACCACCCTGGCCCAGTCATGAAGTGGATCACGACCTGAAGGAAAAGACTATTAGTTGTCGAATTGTTTCCGCTTGAATAAATAGAATGAAACATATAAAGGCCGCTTACCGGTATAAACACTATAGCCATACGCCTTACGCTGGCTGGCACTTCGGATAGCAGCTGGACCATCCCGAGCACCCGCGCGACCCGTTGTCCCCTACATCCAACCATTTAGTTCAACGAAGCACTCAGATAATGTGGTAACAATACAAACCGTGTCGAAACCGGCTCCTAATATCGCGATGTCGTATCTGTGCTCCAACGAATCGTCCTTGACAAAGCAGTTTTCGGAGGGAACCTGTCCATAGGTACCTATGCCCGAGAATTCATATGTCGATAGATCAATCCCACCAATCGCACCTTTGGCATGAGCCCAGAAGGGACTCTGGACGCCACCATAAGCGGCGAATTGCTGTGCATAGACGCTGGTGGGCAATATAAGCGGCACTATGGTTGAGAGTAAGCGATACATTATGGTTGCTTTTGAGACTCCGGCATCAAGTCTCTTCTAGTTAAAGCAGGAAAGGTAATTGGCCGATTGTAGAGGCAGTAGAGATGAATGAACGGTTTACTCAGATGTTCTCAGTCGCGCCGCTGATATCCCATTAAGCTTCCGCGTTGATCACGCTATAGACGCCGGATCCAGGGAGCTACATGGCACTAAAGCGGTTCTCGACTTTCAGCTACTTATTCAGTCTTAGCGGGTAATCAAGAGCATAAGTAGTCCCCGGTTGCCTTTTACCCGCCTCTGGGGACATTTTGATGGAGATGAAGCAATTAAAACCTGAGAAAAAAGAAAGAATCGCTGTGGTCTATCGCTTTGAAGTATGCATGCTGCCAAGTCGGCCATCTCTGTCCGTCAAGTTGGCCTGGCTGACAAACCGTTCCAAGGCAATTCAAGTGCATTCTAAGAGGACGAATCTACAAATTAGTACCACAGCCACAATTTAGAACATACCAATACTAGAACTATTTCTTGATGCTGTGCTCTGTGAAATTGAAAATGCAATACAAAATGTGAGACTGCATCTTGTTCTTTGGTATATGCTGCTCCCATCCTTGTACAGAATCGGGCTATTCCTGTCGAGGAGCCGACGCGGTGTCAACCAACTCGCCCTTGTTAGCACTATACAAAGTTGGGAGGCAGCTCGTCCAGCCAGTTCAAGTACTTGATTGTACAAGCGAATGGCTCGCTTCTAAAAAGAAGCGGCGCAAGTAATGCATCCATTCTGGTCTCGCTAGTTCCGTTATGATTCGCTTATGGCAAATCCACGGTATGAGCAACAATATTGATCGAGAATATGCAGAAATTAGCCTTCAGCTTCTCCCATCACCAACTGTCCAGAAAGTCTACATTAGCTACAAACTATTTTTGGTAGGCCAGCTGTTTAGATTTGATCGAAGTGGCCAGGGCAAGAGGTAAGAGAAGCCAAAACACCATGTCAGGCAGTACAACCTTGTCGCAGGACAGCTGCACAACCAGGCTGCTCTTGGAGAGAGGCTGGCCTATGTATTGGGCACCAGGATGTAGAATATCGGCGTGGCTTGGAGCATTTTTGCCGGAACGCTGATTTACTTCATTTAGAGGAACGCCGGGATTAACAAAGCCAATTTTTCACATTTATGCTCCATGTTCTCTCTCAGGATAAGCAATAGGTTATGACGGTGAATTGGAGCCATATTGCGATAAGGCAGTCTAAGAGTATGCCCAATCAGTTAGATTAATTCGGTTGTGCAATTACTTTAGAGCAGTTGCCCCCAAGTATGGTTCTATAGGCACCTTTGTTGCATAAGATGAATTACCACTGCATAGTAAAAATCGCCACCTCCTCATCGTTCAGCCCCTTACAGCCTCCACAACTACATCTGAACCCATAGCACAAGTATAGGAGCAGTGGGCTCAGATTCATCCCATATGAAATCGTGAGTTCTTTTCCAGCAGCAATATCCTCTCGTGCCATCATCGTCAGTGCGTTATTGTCATGGTCATATTGGTAGTCGACATTGTTAGCTGGATAGCAAGCATGGTTGAAGCGAGCGGCGATGGGAAACAAGCCGGCCATGTGGTGAGTAACAGCAAAACTGAAGGGTCGTTAGTGGATTGATAAAGAGAAATGATGGAAACGTTTCAAGCCTACCAGTTAGTTTGCCAAATTCCGATGATTTTGGGCGTGCCTCCCTTAATGAGCCCATGGGAATGGAGGCTCAACGCTACATCCATGGCATCCTTGTCGAGTTTGTAAAACTCGTGAAAGACGTTATCAGTTTCAGCCACGAATAAAGGAATTTCTCTCAATATGACATCTCCTTTCGCAAGGTCTCTTACGGCAAAAGCTCCCCAGCCAGCAACGCTGGACTTGGCAACTTCAAAGTACTCATTGTGATACATTAGGCCAGGCGACATCTTGCGCGTGAGAGGAGGGACCAACGCCTCCTCTATAATACTTGGTATCTCTGAATGGAGATTCGTGTGTTTATCTGTGCCTTCTTCTGGCTCGGTATCCGCATCAGGAGGCAGACTTTCGTTTACATCGTGTACGCATTCGCAAGGCTCGTCCTCAGAACCCGGCGACTCATCTGATGATTCCATCATACTGCGGATCTTTATCAGTCCTATTTTCCACTGAGAAGAGAGCATAGAAAGATGTTGAGAACAACCTAGTACACTCTTCTTCTTCAGGGAATCTCCTTGAGACGTATTCATGATTCCCTCCCCGAGTATCAAGTATCCACGAGAGGTCAATTGATAGAGTTTTGTGCTTTCTCTTCTTTCGCATTGTTATCGACAAATTTCGCACAGATTTCACTGGTGTGTTGCTGATGGTTGCATATTCGTGCGTGAATATTGGCAAACGAGAAGCGATGTCGAGCCGTCCGGACCACGGGTGTAAGAGAGCCTCGACGGTCAAAGAACACGCCATGATGGAGGTAAATAAGTATATAATTAGTAAGGTCGGTAAGAATACGGGAAATTCAGGTCATTTTCTGCAGGCCATGCGATCTGAACTAGGTATGAATAGAGAAAGTGAGCAAAGGATAATCAATAAGAGAGTATCAAAGTGAAGAGAATGGAAGTGTAAAAGGCATTTATAATAAAGTTAGTTTAGGATCAAGGTCAAGGAGCTGATTAACAAGAAGTGAAGGGGATATATGTTTGCTGTTTAAATAGAAAGCCCGTTTGCTCGCCTCGTTCGGTCACGTTTCCTAGATCACGGGACAGCCGAAGAGATAACTGTTATTCTTCATGAGCCATCAATCCCCAAGATAGAAACAAAGGACAATAAACACCAAATCACAGCCATGCACAGTTGCGGCGTTCAATCACTCACAAAAACCACGGAGATGCCCTCATTCTGCGGCCATCGTGTAACTAGAAGTCGTATCCACACCGCCGTTTGCCACTCAAAGGTAGCATCGCCAAGACAAGTATTCACTGTGTTCAAAGAATCTACCATGATATTGGAGAACGATATGGGATGATAAACTATATTAACTTCGGTAAATGATGGCTTTCCCTTGATACGAAATACCCAATAGCGCCTTTATAATGACCTCCGAACCGCCAATCTCATGCTCCCATATCCTATGCCACCCAAGACGCCAGTAATGCATAGTTCCTCCTTGTACCCATTCCCGTCTCGTGTAACGCTGCTAGCCCGAGATACCCAATCCACTAGGCCGTTATTATTTCTCGTCCGAGAATCTATTCACACTCATTGCTATTATTCCCAATACCCAGATCAGCGAATATACTCGCCTTCAAAAGCGACCTTTGTCAGAGAAGCACAAGCATAGTTCCAACCCACAAGGGCTGCGACCGACGAATCAAAGCTCATGCACGATCCACACCCAGCTTCCTCCTTGGTCGAAGAGGACAGTCGCCTTGGCAGTCGGGACACCGCAGGCAGCCAGGCTTGGACCAGACTTTCCTGCAGTTGCAGACCCAGAGATCGCGTCCTGTCCTTGTAGTAAGGCAATCGAACGGAGCGTGAATGCCTGACTCCACGCCACACGAAATGCAAAAGCGTCGAAGCATGATTAGCTTATCCGACCGCGAGTCTGGCTCTCGATCACGAACAATGTGTCCATGGACATCGACGTAGACGGACTGGGGCTGCAGCATGTCAAAATGATCTGGCGATCGCACGCGGAAGCAAATGTAGCACTCGAAGTTGCCAGGCTTGTAGTCATGCCCCTTTTCGCTAGGGCGGTGCTGTGGGAAGTCTTTCGCCGCTCTCATGACGAACTGTGCCTTGTCTGCTGGATCAGCCATCCTCTGAGGATCTATGGTTCGATAAAAGTATCGGTTCATAGTAGACAGATGAATGAGGGCTTGGTAATCCAGGTGAGAAAAGACTACTTTCTGGAGTTCTTGTGGTAAACGTTCGATCAGGGACGTCATGGTTCGCGAATGCTGCCGGTGATGAGAGGATGGATGAAGCTGCGGGGAATGATACTGCTGGTGCTGTTGTGGGATTTGTTGCGTTCGGCTTTGGGGCTGCTGGTCCCGTCGGTGTGGATGATTATGCCCGTGTTGATGGTGATGTTGGTGCTGATGTTGATGCTGATGGTCCATCTGGGGCTGAGTGTGATGGTAGAGGTCAAGAGGTTGGCGTTGATGCTGGTAGTTGTGGTAAGGAGGATAGTGGTGGATGAATCGTGAGCTAGAAGATTCAATGTTTGCGCTGTGAGCACTAGGGGCTCCCAGACTCGGAGCCATGGAAGGTCTAGGAAGGACGATCATGGCGGACTAGAGGGACTGGTCGACAAGATTGATCTCGATAATATCATGCAAGACAAGGCATGCAGAGGAATATAAGCCTGTAACCCCGGGGCGCCCAAGTGCTACTTCTGGCAGATTATCCTGGATCAATCTAATAACGAGCCACTCGACTACGGGAAGCGCCGCCGCAAAGGTGGCATAACAGAAAGAGGGGGGGTGGATGTGAGGACAAGGGCTGGCTTAGATGCAGCCAAGTGGTATCCCAAGCATGCCCGCACGTTGGGATCGTATTTCCTCACAGCCGTCGTTGGCTGGGTTTCAAACTACTACTCCGTACAGCTGAGACAAATTCGCCTCGAACATGGGCGGTGGGCCATTTCGAGGAAGCATGGCAATGGAGACGAGGAAAGTGCACATGGAAGGCGCTCCACCAAGGGAACACAACACCAACCCGTATTGGCTCCCTTCTCCTAGTCACCATCTACGGCCGAGCGAGATTCTCAGCCAGAGCAGGATTTAAACCCCCTCCTCAAAAACCGCTGACATGGGACCGGCAGCATGGCTGGCTAGCCCGCTTGGGGGCATGATATACAAGACAATCGCCGACTGACAGATCCCGTAGCTTGTCTAAATCTGCATGGATACCTTACGGTAGCTCGCGGCACTGACATAGTTAGCAGATGGAGGCAAGGGGGGAGATATAGCATCACCTCATGTGTGGGGGTTTAGGTATGGAGATGATACTACTTTTCCGCATTGGCCAGCTCCAACTCCTAGGCCTTCCCATTTTATGTCTCAGCTATCCCACCAACTAACTCACGTAAAAATGAGTCGTTGCTATTTGGGGAGCGTGGACCATGAGATGCTACTCAATTCCGGTGCACCGCTCGCCGGACCACTTCCCCGGCCATCACAACCTGTCAAGCTCTTGGGTCATGTGTGCAAGATTGGAGTCTCAGAGGCCCAGCAGCGAACCGTCCGGCTGGGTGAACCACATGGAGAGCTTGTATTGTGGACAAGGGCATTTAAGCCATGTGCAATCCTCGTGCCCAACCAGCACCCTTCAGCTGGAACGCCAAACCAACACTGCTACGTGCATTCCATCCTGTGTTGGTAGCCTCGCAAATTGGGCGCGGCGGCTCTAGAGCCCGCGTTGTGCCTGCGCTTGAAGCGTATCAAGGAGCACAGGAACGCATGTCAGTCCATCCAGCCCACTCATTTGTTCCGCTTGTGTTCGGTATTGTTGGTTTCCGCCACCGTTCAGCGGTGGTAGCGATTTGCCCGCATAAGTGCATCCACGATCCACCGGCAGTTCTCCAGGTCTCAAAGGGGGCGGCTCCATTCGCTCGTACAGATGATGGTCGTGCATCGCGGCCAGCGCGGTGACCAGGGAGGATTGTCGACGCCCTGACGGCGTCGGCCGTCCGTCTCTCGACAATGGCTATCGCCCGACATGTCCGCTTGTGACAAGCATTTTTGACCGATCCAAATAGCTGGGCCCTCAGTCTGGGTGCTCACGTTTGCGCTGCACGTGGATCACTCGTGTGTCCCTAGCGCTAAGCTTGGTTTGATGAAGATAGGGGACAAGATTTCATCCCTTGAAAAAAAAATAGTAACCGGACAGACAGGGCATCTCGCGCGGCGATCGTTATTACGGGCGACTAGCGCTAAAGATCTCCCAGTGGTCTCGGCTGAGAGGCGAGAGTCTAATTGAGGATAGGCAGCCGCAGCGTTGCACGACATTGATTCATACAGCGCTGTTGCCTCTGCCCAGAGCGCGGAGACACTTGTGATATTCACTTCTTATTGATCCGGCCAGATGGCAACGGACGTCGCGCCGTGATGTCTCAGGCGTCTCAGAAATTATGTGTTGCTAATACAGCAGGACTGTGCCGTCTGCTCATAAAATGAAGTGGTGGCAACGGCACTCCGTATGCTGTACGAAGCACCCCATGTTTCTATCATAAAAAGTTTCAACCGTTTCCTGGGATTTTTGGCCAAGTCATCATCCCTGTGACTATGTATATGTACAGAGTATTTAGCAGGCTGGTGTTGGATTGGCCAATTGTCTCCGTAGAGGCGAATAAGTGGAGTTTGTCAATTGTCGGCCGCAAGTCAGTACCGACAGCTGGGGGTTAAAAATTCAAGAGAGACAACGGGGGGGTAAGACAAGGGAAGGGAGGACACAGCCACAGTTCACGAACTTCTTTTTCCCTTTCTTTCCCCTTTGAAAGCAAAACATAAAACCAGCTTGGGATGCCTGACAGTATGTAGCCACGGCACTTGCATCAGCAGGAAATCTCAAAATCAAATTTCACCAAGGGTCATTGTGGTGCGACAACAATAATAGAATACGCAGATGAAGCGCCAACGCTCCGCAAATGCCTGTGCTAGTGGGAACAGAGCATGCCGCTCCTTCTTTCCGCTCTTGGCGCCGAACTGTCATAATTCATTATATTCTTGAGGGGAGCCCGGCAAGCAGGTCGCGTGCTGGCGGGCTGATACGATGGAAGATGAGATTGCCCTCATGTGATTCTCATCGATAATGCTACTACTCCAGCATGGAGTAGCAGTGCTTGTACTTGTATGTACGAGCAATCCGGCATACCCTGCAACACTACTCCTCAAACATGCTTCAACCCAGGAAACAAGCAAACTCAAATGTGATGGATGCCGAGCTGGGTGGACAGACAGGGTTGCTGAGCTGCAGGGTTGCAAGACGCGCCTCTTTTCCAGCGCTTGGTGGAGTTTGGCCTGCCCAACTGCCGGGGTTCTATGGCGGCAGACAGTGGGACAGTGCGCCTCCAACAAGGTCAAGGTGGCTAGTGATGATCATCATCCAAGCTTTTCCCCTTGCGATTGGTAGAGCGAGAGCAGATCCCGGTATTCCTGAATCCTATCCTCCGCAACGTATGGCTTAGCAGCCAAAGCAGCCCTGTCTCCCACAAAACCGAGCCACGACGTGTTGGCAGCCACTGTGGCAGAGGCAAACAATCTAGGCCAGTCAAAGATGAGCGGCTCCCGCAGCCCAAACATCCCTTCCAACGTTTCATCGCGAGCCGCCCAATTCATCATCGGTGTTGTCCGTAGATGTCATACGAAACAAATTGGGTAATAATAGCTCCCCACCATGCCAAGGCGTCATAGGCAAAATTGCTTTTTAAAGTAGAGAGATGCGGGCGGTTTTTGAAATTTGATGCTGTTCGTAATTGCTCCATCCCATGGCCACGCCGCTTAAACAATCATAACATCTTCAACCATGGTGACATTAAACTGCACGTCTGCACCCGAATCCACCCCCAGCGATTCGGGGGTTGCAGGGCAAGGAGTAGGTTGACAGGCACACGCGACAGAGATTCCGTGGCAGAAAGCTTCGGCTCCCCTATTGCCTGTGCTCCATTGACTGTTATCAATAGATCCTCCTTTCTTTCATGATCACGGCCGGGTTGGCCATCATCTTATCTGCAAGTGTTATGCTTGCGGACTTTCGAGGGAGAGAGTCAACGACCCGGCGAAAGTTACTCAATGGGTACAGCGACTCACAGATCATGCAAGGGATCGGCATCCAGAGTAAGCCGCACACGAACCCCGGATATCTCCTGGTGGCACGACGCTAAATGAATGGCCTCACAGGTGTTGGTTTGGCCAAGATGAACTCCCTTGTACCGTACCACTTCTTCCTAATATGGATGCTGTCCCTCCTGTCCATGGCAACGCACAATGCTACGCTTTTGGCGCTAGTACGAGATTATCGCCGGGACTGGGTGCTGAGATGGATGAGACAGTTGCTCATGTTCGTCAACCTGGCACTATCATCTGTCTCCGGGGTTTTCATCCTCCAGACAGTCTCCAAGGGACTGGATGAGTCGACTCTTCCCATTGCCTGTGTCTGGAAGATTAACGGAGAAAAAGCTCCGTCCAACGCCGGTTTATCGTACGTTGGCACCATAGCCGCGATGGCAGGAAACGTTGTCATATTCGTCCTCGCAACATGGTATCTGCATAGCCGGAAGCAGAGATTCTATAGAATTGTACAAATTGTGGGATGGATTCTCATGGCAGCGGTTGCCATTGGGGCTGCAGTCCGCATTATATTGCTTTCCCAGGCGTTTGGGCATCCGTCAGTAAAACTCAGCGATCAGGGAGAGAAGGACTGGAGCTTCGGCCAGCTCCTCTCCTTGCTCCTGCTGGCCCTGCCCGTCGTATCCGTGATTGAAATATATCGCGGAGAAATCAAAGTAGCGCCTCCGGTTGGGGACGACCGTCAACGGATGTATGATGGTGAGCTGCAGTCGGATCCGCAAGTTCTCAGGCCGTTCCAACCGAATCCATTTTTTGGTTCCGAGACGGACCTATTTAAGAAAAGGGGGAACAGAACATAAAGTAAATAAGACTTGAGCGGGGTGGCAAAGGGGGGTTTCACTGGTATGTATTTCTTTGCAAATTAGAGTTTATGAGCGAACCGGTACGTAGCAGAGCACTAAAAAGGGAAGGGAAAGGAAAGGTACTGGCCATGTGCGTTTTAATGAGAATTGCCCAGGTATCTTAATGGTGTTAACCTGGGCTAACACACACACTTGAAAAAAAAAAGATTGTCCTCTTCAATTGATGTTGAAGTGATGTCAAAATCAGATAAATACTTACGCAGGAGATCGGGTAGGAGAGAGTCGTGCGCTGCACTTGCCACGTACCTTTAGGCCAACATGTAATGGGAAGTCCTCAATTGTAGGCCCGGCAAGCACTGCAAAGTAAATGTCTTGTTGCTTCTACCGGTTCCTCTTTCCTCTTCATGAGAATGACGCGTCTTTGTGGTTTCTCAGGACAGGCAGTCGTAACCAGCAAGCGTAATAGAGGCAAGAGAAGCTGCCCGATCACCCCATATCCAAAGTAGCAGCAACCCAAGTAACTCAACAATGTATGCAGTTATTCAATCATTGAAAGCCTTCAACGCTGATGGCCTTCCCCTTCCCCGCAGCATCTGAAGATCATCATAGATCGACGTCGCAATGACCGCCCATCGAGCCCTGTATCTGACGTTTATTGCATCCGCCACCCTGTTCCTATACGCCGCATTTCATCAGTGGGGCATCATAACAGCAGTGACTATACAAGAGAAACTGGTATCCCATCTGTATGTATTGCCCCCTAAAACGATCTCAATCCATGGCAGCCAAACGCTGGCACGGGCTTGGAACGCCTTGCTCATAGCAGAAGCAGCTCCGGCGATGAAGCCACAAACAGACGTCCAAATTTCGAGCAGGTTGCTCGAAAGTATGGCACGGACAAAGTGACCACCCACAAATACCAATTCATGTACGACAAGTATCTATCAGACATCCGAGATGATCAGCTAAAGGTCTTGGAGATTGGGCTTGGCTGCAACATGGTAAGCAAGGATCCATACTCTGTTGAATGGACTATCTTACAGCCATGCATAGGACTACGGCCCCGGAGCATCCTACTACACTTGGCTCGAATACCTGCCCTACGTGAACCTATATTTTATCGAGTACGATGGGAAATGCGCTCAAAAGTACCAGGACAAAACAGCCAACGCGCATGTTTTCATTGGTGACCAGGCAGACACCACCTTCCTTGCAAAGTTCTCCACTGAGGCAACAGCAGACGGTCTATTTGATGTTATTATCGACGACGGCGGGCACACGATGGATCAACAGATAACTTCCCTGGAATTTCTCTGGACGGCTGTTAAGCCTGGTGGCTTATATGTGATTGAGGATCTACAAACTAGTTACTGGGAGTCATTTGGTGGAGACTCGTCGGGAAGGAGCTCGTCAAAGGAGACTACAATAACTTATATGTATCAGCTAGTCGACGACCTGATGATTGGGAAGAACGTGAAGCAGATGAGCCATGATTTGCTTTCTATCGATTGCATGGCGGAGATTTGTGCGTTGCGCAAAAAGAGAATATAAGGGAGTCCGAAGTGACGTAATTAACTGTTGTAATGAACGATGTTATAATAAGAAGCAAAAAAGCACTTCAATTCTATTGCATCTAGGTACTAGGTATTTTATTCAACATTAAAGCAAAGAATTGTAGCTGATATCATGGAGTTTTTCTTTTTTTAAATGATTTTCCCTCTCCCCATTACATGATGGAGCACTTCACCGGAAGGCCACAGAAATTGTCCTTGTCGTCTTCTCTCTCCTGGATCGGCCCCTCCTTTGCGGCAGACTGCCTGGATCCGTTGTTTGGAGAAGCCTTGGCTGCCTCCTTCTTCTCCTTGCTACCATGTAGTCAGCCGGAGAAGGACTGGGCGAAAGCCTCACCCTGGGTCGTGGCGACTCTGAGCTCGAGCTCGGAGGGCTGGCGAGAACCATCGGCACCGGCAAAGGTACCAGCACCCCAGGGGGAGCCACCGTGAACCTCGGTGAGGTTGGCGGCGTCAGCGAAGGTCTTGGCGTAACCGAGAGGAACGAAGCTGATGCCGTGGTGAGTCAGGGTAGACAGGGCAGCAATGGCAGTGGACTCCTGGCCACCGCCGAGGGTAGCAGTGGAGATGAAGAGGCCGGCCTTCTTGCCCCAGTAGCCACCGGTCTGCCAGATGGTGCCGGTCTGGTCCCAGAAAGCCTGGAGTTGAGAGTTCTTGTTAGCCTGGCTCCAAGGCATGCAGATGACATATTCATGCGGATTGCTGTAAACGTACCTTCCACTGGGCGGGGAAGTTGCCATATCGGGTGGGAATGCCAAACAGAAAGCCATCGTACTGGGTAAGAGTGGCAGGGTCCTCGAGGACAGGGATGTCGGTAGGCTTGGGAGGAGCGTGCATCTTGGTCAGGACCTCCTGGGGGAGGGTCTCGGGGAGCTGGTAGATGTCGACCGTGGCGCCAGCAGCCTCGGCACCCTTCTTCTCAGCCTCGGCGAGCTGCCGAATGTGGCCGTACATGGAGTACTGGAAGAGGCTTGAAGTTAGCAAGGAGTCATTGTGGTATGGTGTTGAATGCTGATTGGTGTTTGTGTTGTTCTGCTGCCATTGGCAACATGGATGATGCTTTATGTTGCCAATGGCAGGGGAAGTAGTCCAGTTGGAGAAGCTTCAACTTACGTAGACGATAGCGATCTTGGGAGCCATTGTGATTATTAGAGTTTCCGAAAGGAAGCTTTTGGGGGTATCTCAGAATTAAGAATGTAAAAAAGGAAGTGATGCTTTGTTCAGATGATTGTTGATTGTGATGAGGCCTTCTAAAACTCTGAATTGGGGGGACGGGACCTGAGCTCTTATAGCTGGGGGAGGAGCATGCAAGGACCCGGCTCGAACTCGGACGCCCAGCCCGCAAAAGGATCGATTGGCGTTAGTGTCAAAGGTTACCGCAACAAGTTCCGGGTCGAGAGATGGTGGTGGCATGTACATGCGATCAGGCTATGAGATCATGGCTTCCCAAGGTACCGAAGACCCTCTTTTTCGTATTTGAGCTGGTGCAACGTTTTTGCGGGACAGATTGGATTGCATCTCTAGTCTGCTTGGCTCATGGTTGGAATGCATCCGGCTGCAATTGGTAATCAGGCGAGTTGGTGCCAGGATAGGCAAGACGCTGCCCCGAAAAAAACGAGCGTTGGAGAGCAAAAGTCATCATCGTGTCAGCCGTCACAAAAGGGTCGAGCGACTATCTCCGCGTATAGGTCGTAACAGGATCTATCGCCATGCAATACTAAAAACAATGGCAACAATCAGCATTACTTGAGCCTGACAAACTGCACGTCGCACCCCGCATGTGGATAGAGGGGTGCCAAGTGGGGTCGCGAGGATTAGCTAAAGCTTTGATAAGTAACGAAGCGCGCGGCAACGATGCTCTACGGTCGCAAATGGGATATTAATGATTGCGCCCTCTGAATCGCCAGCCTCTTTCCTTTACAAATGAAGGAGAAAAATTACAGAAATGATGCCATTGACGGTCTAGACATCACCAGCATGACTGACAACAATCAACTCCCCTGGCGTTCCCCCGGAGATCGAACAAGTTGACTGACAGACTGGGTGGGGTGCCGTCACCAAAAAAGCTCCCCCTGCGGCATCTTGGATCGGAAGACGCGATGAAGTAGTAGCATGGCTGCTGCTGCTACTCCAACCTGGGCAGGCTAGAATAACTAAGCTTGCATTGCGAATTTCTAAGCAATTGGCCATGTCGCATCTCGTTTCACCTTTGCAATTTGCGCACACGTCTCGATTCTCCTCCTTTCTCTCTCTCTCTCTCTCGCTCTTCACCGTTGACCCAGCCGTCTGGTGCAAGTCAGTCGGGCAAAGAGCGCCCAGCTCTCGGCCCTCTCTGCCTTTGCCTCATTGAGCCCCTCCGCTCTCAAGCAGCATCTCAACAATTCACCATCTTTGGCCGGTTCTCGACAAAGCACCTTTGCAAAGTGCTCTGCAAGCCCGCTGCAACCCATACCGACACGCCGCCGTCGCGCGATACTACTTGTCACCGCAGAGATCCTTTCTCGGCTATGTCGCCCGGCTGGCGAGCGGACGGGGCTCCTTCGCGCCACTTGGTGCTGCTGACCTGCATAATACGCCGGTGAGACCGAGCGCACCACAGTCTCGACGCCAAAAGCTAAAAATCTCGTTCCTTTTTCCTGCTCGAGAAATAGGCAGAGTGGAATACAAAGAGAGTTCGAAGGCTTAACCTGGCAGGATACTATTTTGGCTCTCAGGAAAAACGCCAAAGCTAAGCTTCGATGTCATCCCGAATGGGCGGATGGACGCTTGAGCAATCTTTCACAACGAAAAAAAGAACTCCCACTACTTGACAGCAATTTCTCCTCTGCGCCAAGTGGGAGCAAATCTCGGCCCGCCCACCGAGCGTTTTCCTCCTTCTCCTTGCCCTCGCCCCCGATTGCAGCAGAACACGACGTAAACGAGCTGCAAGCACGATGGTCTGGCGTTCAAGCCGCGGGACTAGGGGCGAGATAGTTCGGCACCTGAATTGGCTCTGGCTCGGTGTTGGGGCGCTGCTAAAAAATCCAGTGGCGTCTGGACAATCTGCAGCCCTGCAGGGAAATTGCTTGGTAATAAGTCGGAACGCCAATGGCATAACTGCAGACAATGAAGCATTTACGACGGGCAAAGTCGAATAAAACCCTTCTCCATCCCTCCAGACGATGGCGGTCAATCAATTACCAAGAGCGCAAATGCCGGCCTCCCAGCTGCCCAACAATTCCTCGCAAGTCCAGTCGCACTCGAGCCGCAAAATAAATCAAACAAAGCCCGGAGCGTACTTCTCAATCTCCCTGAACTGTCACAAATGACGATTCCATCCCGCGAGATCGGTCACGTCAACTCAGAGGATCCCTATGCATGACAATGCAAGAGCTCATAGGTGGGAAATAAAAGGTAAGGGTAGCTGTAAGTGTAACTGTAAGTAATATAGGCTATAAACGATGAGACTTCCTATGCTTCGTACTAGTAGTATTCACACATAATATCCACAATTTCAATCATCCAGATTCTCTATACAAAAGCCTCCCTCCTCGCCAAAACACCGCCCATGAAAGAAGCATAACAAAAAGAAGCGTCTGTCTTTGAAAAAGAAAACAGACTCGGTATGGACAGCACGACGCCCGCTTCGCATCCGTTTGCAATCCAAGTATTCAAGGCCAAGCATAAGAAAAAAGGCCATCCATAAAATCATAGCTCATTCCGTCAGAAAAGAAAAAAAGGAGAGGGAAGCATCCACATTCTTCGTAGCATATATTTACTGTCTCCGTTCAGCCTCTCCGTTGCCCTCGTGTTCTGGCGGCTGTGCACTTGACGGCTCAACCACAATCGCAGGAAGGTCGCTGATTTGCAGACTCGGCAGTCGAGGGATGGACTGCCGCTGAAGGCGATCTGCAGAATTATCTTCGCTAGAGGCCGCCGACACAAGAGATGGCGACGTCAGACTTCGCTGGCTTCTCTGAGACCCCGATCGGTGGTGTCCCGGGTAATCTGGTGGTGGCTCATGTATTTGTGAGACTGGTCGGTCCCGGAAGTCGTCGTCGTCAGCCAGAGAAACATCTTCATAGCCTGGAGGCGGCATTGATTCGTCGCCCAAATCCGCCTCCAACAGCTCGGGACTCGACCCTGCCCTGGCCTCGCTCTGAGCCTGGCCCGGGGTGTTGACGTAAGACTCCGCCGATCGGGTCAGTGCGGGAGAGGGAAAGTTGCTATCCATGCTGATGACCGAGCTCACGCTCATCCCGCGGTTGTGCTGCTGAGACCGCACATCAGCCATGCCGATGCTTGCAGAGTCTGAGAGAAGACCCATGCGCTCGCTGTCGGTGCTGTTGGCACGTATTCTTGTACCGTCATGGCGCGCCAGGCCAACGTCTGCATAAGACACGCTCGAGACGGACAGGTTCCTGTTCTCTTTTGCCCGTTCCATCTCCCGCCGAAGGTCGTCAATCACGGTGCTGTTATTCGCAGCCCGAGTGCGGGCACGAAGATCCGACAGGGCTGCCGTGTCGCCTCGTCGCCGGGCTTCCTGCCGCTCTACCCTCCTCTGTTGCTGTTCCTGAATCAATTGTCGTCGCGCAACCCGGATCTGATACATGGACTCCATCTCTTCGTCACGCAACGCTTCCATTTCTTCTTCGGTGGGCAAGTCAACAATGACATCGATGCCATCTCTCTCACCTTCTCGCCCCAGGACCTGTTCATTCTGCCCAGCCATCTGGCGGTAGGCCGGCAGGGTCATGACCGAGCGAACCGAAGTGTTGCGATCCACGTTGCCGCCCGCAGCAGCGGCATTATTGCGGTTTGATGACGCAGCGGGCGGCTGGCCGGACCGCCCACTCCTCGGTGCGGTCGTCGAGTTGAGCGCATGCGAGCTGGATGTGACTTCTGGGGTGTCGTCTCCTTGAGCTCGCTCGTATTTGGCCTTCTTGCCTTTTCTTCTTCGCCTGATGAAAAGTACGGCGCCAACAAGTATGACGATTCCGGCGATGGCGCCTACGATGATCTATGGCATGCATCTCTCGGTCAGCAAAGCAAAAGCAAAGCAAAAAAGGCAGTTTTTTCTGCATCTTCTTCTTCCTCAAAGCCCTTCAATCTTGTAAAAACGTACAGCGCCTATGATGCTGCCACCCATCCCTTCCCGCCGCACTAGCGTATGGAGGTGGCGAGCCGATTGCGACAACTGTGCGTCGCCCTCAGCACGTTGCGCCGTCCGACTATGAAGATACATCCTCGCCAGCCGCGAGAGACATGTAGGAGGACGAGAGTCCGATGGTTGCGAAGAGGGGGGAGGCAATCGCGATAGTTGTTTGGGGGAAGAGTGAGATTTTCGTAAACAGGTCGTTTCACGAGTCTGCTGGCCGCATTGGGTCTTTGTCCGGAGGCGCGGCTCGTACAAGTAAGCTCCCCAATGCGGGCGGCGCCAGCGTCTCTCCAGTGACCGAGGATCCAAGCAGATGATGTAGCGGCGTAGCTCAGCCCGTTAGCGAGGTGGGACGACCAGGCCGCGAGTGTCGACTCTGTTTTGCGGTGGTGCGACCTGCAGTGCGGGGAGCCTGTCGGAAAACAATCGAACGAGGGTTACGCAGTACAAAGAGCACAATGAAAACAATCAGGGGGGGAAACAGAAGAGAAAAGGGAAGAGAAGAAAAGAACAGGAACATGAGATGCAGGGTCGGGCGCGCGAGACCTGCTGGCCTGATACCAGAGGGCAAAAGTGCTGCTAATTCAAGCGGCCAGCGATACGCTAAATGGTGCATGTAAGCCCCATTCATGACGCCGGTTACGAGGAGCCTTGAGTGCTAAGCCACCATCGACACAGCCAGCATCAGAAGCCATTCCCGGCTGCCCAGCCCCAGCCACGCCTTTAGGGCTGGCGAGTTAGCCGAACAACGACTCGTAAAAGCCAGGGCTAATGTAATGTAATGCTTGGAGAGAGTTGCCGCCATTCGGCAGGCCCAGGTCCCGGGTGCCCGTCGTGCTGGTTTGAACGATTCAGCTCGATTAGCCTCTGTGGAATCAAATGGATGGCTGACACTATCCTCAGCCCGCATATGAACCTTTTGGGCTGCGAGCTACCCGCTGGACGGGCCGTGACCTTGCTATAAATGGCTGCATATGGTGAGCGTGGTGTGCTTTGGTGGTATCACTAGTGCGCCTGCCATACCTTGTGGTTGCGTTCCTCTGTGATCTCAAGATGTAAGATGTGATATCGGGGCATTTGGCACGAGCTCACAGATCGGGCAGGCATTGGAGTTGGCATGCCATGGGTGGAGACTGGTAATCCCATTCTCACGGTTGTCGATGTGGAGAAGTCGTGAGACTATTAGTAGAAACAAGGCCCAGTGGTCTTGGCTTTTGAGTTGCAAAGGTTGAATACCGTTGCTTCAAGACCTGGAATAACAAGCTGATTGCATAAGCGATGCGTAACCCTACTACCTCTTAACTACTGGAGGCGAAATCTGATTTGGAGCAACAAGCTTTGGTGAGATCGTCTTACTCACAGGACGAGAATGAACCGTATTTGATGGTCAGCAGCTACAACGTCACCGTCGATCGGCTATATAGAGAATGGCATTTCCTAGACGGTTTCCTCTTCCCTTTCCCCCAATTTTTGAGTATCATACATATTATAATCGACACCAATCTTGTTGCCTCGAGTTACACCGCCCCATGTTGTTCTGTATCTGTCTGAGAATTGTCAGAAGCCACCCATACGTAGCCTAACCTGCAGTAGCCCAAATCGAAAATAGAAGTAATCATGCACAATGCTGACACCTTCGGCGGCTAACCATATCGATGAAAAAATCCCTCTTCATGATATAAGCGTAAAGATAGAAGAAAATGGAAAGGATAAAATATCTTCGCATTGGGACGTCATGTGACAAAATATCTCTTTGGTAAAAAAAAAAGAAGAAAAAAAAAAAATCCCCGTACTCCTCCAAACCTGGATAGCCTTGCCATCTTGAAATCACAACCCCTGTCAGGTCCTTTCCTCGCACCACTTATTTCAACTTTATCCAAACTTCTTTTCAAACTTCTTCAGCATGCCCGACATGCCTCGCTCGAATCGCCCGGCATTCTCCTCAAACTTTCCTTTTCCCTCTTGCTTCGGCGGCTGGTATGCATGAGCCTTGTTAGACGCCTCAGCTTCAGTCGGTCGATAGGCCTGTTGGTGTATTGAATAATCTGTAGGTCCCGACGGCGCATAGCCTGACTGGGAATATGAGTAGTTGGAGTACCCGCCAGGTGGAGGACCTGGAAGACCTTGATTTGCCACTGGCGGTTGTGATGCTGGCGGTGGAGGAAGACCTGGCGATGCCGGAAAACCCGCCCCGTAGGTGCCGGGCAATCCGGGAGACGGCAAACCCTGGGCTGGCATTGTCGTGGCTCGATGAATCCCTGGATGGACCGGTGGTGCTGCGAACTGAGGAGGCGCGAGTCCCGGACTGGCAATTGCAGACGGCGGGAACTGAGGAGGAGGAATGCCTGGAGTAAAGGGTTGGCCACGATAATCATGGGCTACCGCAACCGCCAAAGGATTGAGGGGATCCTCATCCGGAGGAGGGGTTTTCTCGCGATGACGAATAGCCTCGGGTGCAGCAGGGGCAGCCGGGTTGTAGGCCATCGGCGCGAAATTTGCCGGCTGAGGAGGAGGCGGCGGTGGTGGTAAGGAGAGGCTTGGTGTTTCCGACGAAACTGCCGAGGCATCGCCAGGGCCGCCGATTGAGCTTTGAGACGCGGACTGCGACGAAACCGGCCCGTTGCTGTACTGGGGATCTGAGATGGCAGCGCTCTCAAGCTTCTGGATGACGGCGCTCATTCCCGCGGGCTGAGGTGGCGGACCTGGCTCATCAAGGACCTCGACTTGTGCCGACGGCAGCACGCGCCGGACGCCGTTGACGAACTGCAGTGCATCTTGCTGTGTCCAAAAGTAAATGTCGAGTGAGTGCAGCTTGTAGTGATACTTGGCCTCATTGCGCGGGTCGAACGTGGGGAGATGCCATTCGCTCTGATCGACTGACTCGGCAACGGTCAGTGAGACGGCGCAGTGTTGCTTGTATGAGTACCGAACGTGCGTTTGGTCGAGGACTATGCGAAAAAGAAAGCGAAAGCCGTTAGACTACACCCCATGGTCATGGTTGACGAGCTTGTGGATGCTTCTTCTTACATCCATAAAATGCATCTTGGTCGTCCGTTCCGGCGTTGTTTGCGATTTCAATGCGGCACCTCCTCTCGCTAGCGTTCTCAAACAGGTATACATACGATCCTTTGTCGAAGCGATGATGGCGAGGCTTCACGTTTGCCGGAGAATAAAAGTAGTGTACATCTCCAAAGCTGGTCCCAGCATCAGCAACGTTTGTAGGCATCAATCATGACCGTCATCCACTCACAGAGTAGCCACGTTCTCTTCACCTGGCCTTGCTGCCATCTTGTCCGTGTGAGAGAGAGATAAGCCGGCGACACGGAGCGGTCGCCTTGCGCCAAGGAACTTGAAACAAGCGGGTGAGGAATTGGAAATCCGGGTCTCTTCCGCCGTTTGCTGTATGCAGGTTGCTCTTTATACGCTTTTGAGCGCCACTCGACGACCCTTATTTCTCGAACAAATCATGCAATTGCTTGTGCCGTTCCGACCTATGAGATAATGGCGTCTCGGCGCTTATACGTCCTGATAGTGAGGGGTGTGAGCACAGCCTCTGGCCAATAGCGGTCGACAGCTGGGTGTTCTGTCACAAAGCCTCCAGACCAAACCCCGCTGAAGCAGCTGCTAGCACACCTGGTACTCCGTAATACTACTACGACTCTGAATCTCTCACGTGACATCGCGTTGCTATCGCACTTGTGGCCCTCCTCAGATTAGGCACGCGTCTACGGAGTGCGCTTCGTCGGAATTCCGCTCACGCGCGGGTAGCTAATTGATAGCTGGCTCTGAAGCTGCGCCTCCAGGTACGATGGTTATGATGATACTAAATCCCAAATATCTCTTGTTACGTGATGCTTGAAACTGCGGCTTGATGGCTTCGTCAACATGACTTCTGCGGAATCCACGGAGCAATCAGCGCATCTGGAGGACAACGAGGACGATGCCCTCAAAACCCTCAAATACCACCTGCTTGGCCCGTCGTTGACCAAGGCGGGCCAAGACAAAGTCGACCAAAGCAAGGTTTCTGACCAAAATCTTGACTCAGATTGAAACCGCATTTGTTAACACGCGGACTCAGGTTTCGGAGATTATATACAATGCATCCAAGGGATCCAAGTTTTTCAACCGCGAAGAAGTCCGAGACAAGATCCTTACACAGAAGATTGAGCAAATCCTATCGCGAAAGAAGAAGCTGGAACAGCAAGACTTGACACGCGATCTACGAAATGCCGATCGCCTTCTCGCGGAACTCGAGCTTTCTAGAGATCTCACTCAGCACATTGTGCACCTTGACTGCGACGCCTTTTTTGCAGCTGTGGAGCAGCTGGATAGGCCTGAACTGGGCGATGTTCCTTTTGCTGTCGGCGGCGGTGTTCTTACAACATGCAACTACGTTGCGCGCCAGTTTGGCTGTCGATCGGGCATGGCCAGTTTCGTAGCCAAAAAACTCTGTCCACAGCTCATTCTTATCAAGCCCAACTTTTCCAAGTATGGTTCGAAAGCTCAGGAAGTGAGGGAGGTCCTTGCAACCTATGATCCACGCTTCGAGAGCGCCAGCATTGACGAGGCATACCTCAATATCACGGAATATTGCGACGAACACAGAATGGACCCGGCAGCAGTAGTGGAGCAGATGCGGAAGGAGGTCCATGAAAAAACTAGCATTACAGTCTCGGCCGGCATTGCTGCGAACGCCAAGCTGGCAAAAATATGCTCAAACATCAACAAGCCCAATGGACAATACGTCCTGCCAAAGGAGAGAAATGCCATCATGACATTCATGCGGGATTTGCCGACGAGAAAAGTCAACGGAATTGGTCGAGTCCTGGAGCGAGAGCTCTTGGAAATTGGGGTCAAGACATGCGGGGACTTGTATGAGCAGCGGCAGTATTTGAACCGGCTGTTTGGGGAGAAGACATTCGTGTTTCTCCTTCGCTGCTATCTGGGGCTTGGCCGTACAAAAATCCAACCAGCGGAGGAGTACGAGCGTAAAAGCGTCGGAACGGAGAGCACTTTCCATGACATTTCAGACCCTACGAAACTTAGGGAGAAACTCCGCTCTACGGCCGAGGCGCTGGAGAAAGACCTGCGGAAGACTGAATGTAAGGGTCGCACGCTCTGCATCAAGATAAAGCTACACACGTTTGAAGTTTACACTCGGCAAGTCATCCTGCCGAAATCCATATATCTGGCTGAGGACTTGTACAACTACTCGTTGCCAATGCTTGCGAAGCTGGAGCAAGAAATGCCAGGCATGAGGCTGAGGTTAATGGGCTTGCGGTGCACAAACCTTGTGAGCACTAAGAAGCCCGATACGATGGCATTCTTTGGCTTCAGGCCTCGCCGACAGGAGGTGGGGGAATCGCATGACACTGACATTGTCAAAAGAAAAGCGAGTGAGCCATTGGAGAGAGAAGAAGAGTGGGAGAAGTTCGACGAAGACAATGAGGATTTCGGGGGAGATTTGGATGATAACCTGGGCGATGTGTCGCATGTAGGCGAACATGAAGAGGACGAAGATGAGATGCTGGCTGATCGAAGGCATGGGAAGGAGATTGTGCCCAACCCAAAGCCCGAAGGCGAGGCTCCGCAGCCGGACGAATGGTGGGATTGCCCGATATGCCTCCGTCCCCAGGCAGCAAACGAACGGCAATTCAATGAGCACATCGACCTGTGTTTGTCTCGACAGACAATCCGAGATGCGGTTCAAGCTGATGACCCGAAGGATACGAAGCCTGTCCTGCCCGATGTGAACAAACGGCCCAAGCTGACAGAAAAGAAGCGGGGCCGGCCGCCTTCCACAGACCCGAAGCAGAAGAAGCTTTCTTTTCGATAGAGGAGCAAGTGATGGGTACCTAATGAATGACGAAATTTATAGCATTATTTGGAACTTTTGGCATATAATTTTTTTGGGGGGGTGCATACGCCGCCTTCACATTGTACATTCCTGTATGTTAGTCTCAAGTGAAGCCTTTTTTTTTTTGGATGTCACGACGTCTCTATGAACCAATCAATTCCCCGGTCTCCGCTGATCTTCTAAATCGACTGATATTTGCATTACTTAATATGGCTGTTGTTGCAAGAGGGTCATGATATGACGTATGGAGGCTGAACGGATGGGAGCCCGACAGTTATCTCGACATTCTAGTCTCGGAGGATTTATGGATAGCTGACAGGGCTGATCACAACTTGATAGAGACAGAACCCTATCTACCACGCGAAGAAGGGAACGTTTCACGGAAACGTTTCATCAACGTTCGAGATCCGCTATGCAGGCAACAAAAAGAGTATTTACAAATCATTATCTCATTACAACTCCTCGTGACCCTGGCCATCATCAGTGTCAGCGACAACCGTCTTAGCGGCGTCCACAGCTTCGGAAGCGACACTGGCAACCTTCTCGGCCACTTTTTCGGCTACGGGCTCTTTCTTCTCGGGGGCCTTGACGCCCTTGATCGCCAGCAGCTCGGTTTCGAAGACTATGACATCAATTAGTGGCCTGATGTTGACACGGCGTGGGGGTCGCATAGAGAGGTAAATGAAGAAGGCAAATAGGACGTACTCAGAGTCGAGCCAGCCGGAATAGGCCCCATGTTGCGCTGGCCGTAGCCCAGCTCGGGGGGGATCGTGAGGGTCCTGAAGGAGTGATGTAATGTCAGCCATTGTACTTGGAGAGGCAAAGGGGGGAAGTGACGCAGTGGTCTTCTTACCTCTTCTCTCCGATACACATGTCGAGAAGGCCTTGATCCCATCTAGAGAGGCGACAAACATTAGCTTCGGTCGCGAGGGGCCCAACTCGGCGTGGGGGAGGGGGAGAGCACAAACCCTTTGATCACCTGGCCAGCGCCCAACTTGAAGTCGAAGGGCTGGTTGCGGTCGTAGCCTGCGAAGAGAGTCAGCCGTGGCGGCTCGAAACAAATAGAGATCGTCGTCCAGTCCGGGGAAACGGGAGAGGATCAAGAGATGGATACGTACTAGCATCAAACTGCTTGCCCGAGCCGGCCAGAGTGCCACGATAGTGCATCGAAACCTGATCGCCCTTTTGGGTCTTGCGCTCACACTCGACGGCGTGGGTGACCTCGACCTTGAGGTCCTCGGCGACGACACCAATGGCGCAAGAGGCCAGGGCGGAGAGAAGCAGGGCGGCCTTCATGGTGGCGAACTTTGGGATGGGATGGTGCGCGGACTAGAAAACGAGGCGAACGAGGGCGAGGCGAGAGAGGAATCTTTCCCGTGAGATTGTGTTGAATAGGGGGGGTGTAGGAGGAAGAAAGAAGAGATATCTGGCCAATGCTTGCCGGTAGCCTTTACAAGAACGAACAAGCTGTTGCAATGCGGCGAACAAGCGCCAGCTGAGAGGGGCTCGACCAAAGTGGCCAGCTATCCAAACTCCACTGAGCTTCCCGATACAGCGGAGGACATGTATGTACTTTGCCCATTGAGATGGCGGAGACCATTGGCCAATGAAGTTGCGAGCGCTGTGGCAGGGACCTCGTTCCCCGCGCCAATTCCCGGCCTGGGGGGGCTTAGCGCCTGTATTTGCTCCGTAGTGCTGCTTCGTCCTGTTCCAGCGGTATGAAATGGGCTTTGCTCATGGCCCGATTATGATGAAACCCTTCTGCAGAGAAACGATTTGGCCAGTTTCCATCCTGGCATTCCTCCGAGCAGCACGCATCGTATTCGTTCGAGCCGCTCCCAAGTGTCGTCATCAAGGGGCAATTTCAGCAGCTTATTTCCCTCGCGTGATCAAAGAGCCTCAATGCTTGCAGCCTAAACAGATTGAGCAATGCAGCGGGATGGGTACGATAATTGGGTGGAGGCTTGTTCATTACGGATACGTATTGATTTCTGGGGTTGGAGCATTTGCGTGGTTGGATGGGGGTTTGAAGAAGAAGCATCTGTACGTCATGGCCATTTCTCGGGGTCATGTGGGAGCGAAAGGGGACGACGAAGAATTCTAGATGGGCCGCGATGATCCTATACCACTAGTAGTTTGGAGGCCCAGCTGGACAGGGGCATGAAGCATTCAACAGCTAATAATCCGTATGAAGGATTCAGTTTGCATAGGTACCAAGTAGAGAGCGCAGTATCGACGTCAATGCAGCCAATTCGGTGCAGTGCTAAGTATTTTGACAGCTAGGCTGTGAAAAAAAAAAAACAAAAAAAAAAAAAACCAACTCCAATTCCCATATGACGTAGGGCGCGCCCAAGACACCAATTACTATCAGCACGTACCTGCAAGGCTATCAGGTAGGCTTATTGCAGCGCCACATGACTTTTGCAAGCCCAACAAAGCGGTACCACACCAAGGGTCGCGGCCTCTTTTTTTGTCGCTTTCTGGATTTCGCATGCGGAATGTTGATCAAGCTTCTTCGGTTGCGGGAGACGTTCCTGCATCATGAGGTCTGCTCCCCGATGGCCTTGTCTAGCTCCATTTCTGCTGGCACAGGATGGCTCCCACACCCCATCCGCCTGTATGAAGGGTCTTGGATGGACAAACGGCTGCCAAGGGGGGGCGTGTAGTTGGGCAGAAAGCGAGAGAAGAGTGAAGAGAAAAAAAGGTTGCATGGGATGGGCAACGGAGGATGGAGTGGAAACAGACGCCTTTCTGCGGTTCCCACGTATCGCGAGCAAAGCCGGGGGGAGGTCATGCCGGCATCAGTTCCGCGAGGCTGCATCGCCAACGACGCCGGCTCGCCTGTCTGCTAGCACCACTGCCAAGGTAACCCAAGGCGATAGCTCCGCATCATGATGGCTTTCTTCTAGTTCCTACGAAGGACAGCACAAAGGAAAGGGCTTACGATGTCGTCACCGAGCAAAAAAAAACACAGGGACTCAGCCTGGTGGAGAGGCCGGTTGCTCCCATCGTGGCTTTTATCCACTACGACAAGGTGCAGGGCGCCGGCGCTCGCAAGCAAAACTTGGGCCAACTCGAGCCTAGCCAGCGCCTATCACGTCGCACAGCGATTCTTCGCATCGAACTTCTCCCGTACATACGCGTGACATGACATGCAGGTAGGCAAGTCCAGATGCACACGCTCGCATACCCCTACACAGATGCGGCTGGTGGAACCGCACCGCACCGCACCTTGTTCGCTGGATTAACAGAGAACTGCCAGCCACACTCTCTGGCGGCGGCGAAAAAGAGGGGACGCGAAATGCCAACTTGTCCTCCTCAACCTCGAGTCCTCGGGACCCTTTTTTCGACTTTGCTCTTGGACTCCAGGCGGATGAAATGCGAACGCTGATGCCTGCATTTGCGCCTGTCTGCCTAGCAAGGTCTAGTACGGCCTAGGAGAGCCTACACCGGGCACGTAATGAGGCGCCGGGTTAGCGAGTGGCTCGTGGGTCACTCGCTTGACTGCAATTTTCCCCGGGCTCAGTGCTCGCTGGCAGCGCTGCTGGCTGGGCGGTACAAAGCACGCAGGTACCTGTCCGCTGGCCCGCCCCGTGCAACGCCGTTGGGGTTTTACGCGACTGACTTGCCCAGCAGGTACCGCTAATCAAGGGAGCGGCTGTGCCTGGCCATCCATCTTACCAAAACGCTCACCGTGGACCGTCCAGACCCGAGCTGTGACTCGAAGGCAGACGCGTGAAATCCCACGCCCTTTTTGTCCTTTGCGCTTCACTGCCGCGGTTGTGCTCCGGCCGCCGCTGCTTCACTGCTGTGGCCGTGCTCGCCGTGCCGGTTCCCAGCCCTGCCTAAGGAAGCACAGGCACACAACACACGCCCACCCCCCTGCCCGCCATCATGAGGCCGCTCAAACGACTTTTCGCCACCTGTTCGGCTCTCCTAGTGAATCGAGGCTCATGCTCGCTCTCAAACTTTGGGTTCTGACGATGCTTGCTCGTCTGGAGCCCCGAGTCCAATCAAGGCGATTGGCGACCCATGCCTCGCTCCCTCTTTGGGGGGCCTCGGCAGATCTCCCAAGGCGCGTTCTGTCCACTTGGGGGCCCTGACTCACCACGGACTACTCTGTGTCAGACCTAGCACCGTGGGTTGCTAGTATTGCATTGCTGCCTCCCTATCGCTCTCTCTGCCTATGCTGTCTCGAGTGAGCATGCTGCCGGTCTGCTTGGACGTCTTTGGCCATGACGGCGGTGCAGTCTCTTGGGAACTACAAATGCAGCCCATGTCCCGTCCTCAGGATACACTTTCTTTTCCTCATCATCCCTGTTAGGATAGACACGAAGACAAAGCATTGTTTACCACCTGCTCTTATATATCGACTACCACTATTGTTACTACCACTGCTACTGCTGCTGCTACTGTTATAACCACCTCTTGGCCATCACTCTTACAAGACCATCTACGGTTGCGTCTCCCAATCGATCGTCGACCAACAGAGCTTGCTGCCAACCAACCAACAAGCAAACCAACAACCGTGACAATGTCCAGCCAGTACAGTGTCCACGTCCACCAGGGCACCTCGGGCCCTTCCACCGCCAGCTCCTCCAGCCGCTCCTCCAGCTCGTCTGCATACTCTGGGTCCTCCGGCTCGCGATCCGTCTCCATCCGTCGTGAATATGAGTCCGGTATGCTGGTAGCTCCAACATCTTCAACTAGACGCAACATGCTAACAAGCCCTGTAGCCGGACGTGCTGCCGAAGTGGTCCGATCTGGGGCCACCACCATCATCAACCATGGCAGAAGGGACTACGAGCACAATTCCCCGTCCCCTCGCTATGGAGGTACCTACCAGTGAGGGCGATCTTCATCAGAAGGCACGAGCAGTCTATGCTCATAGAGCAACTGGCCGCTGGCTCGCCCTCTTCACCACTTCTTCTTGGGGCTCCTCACCCTCTAGAAGATATTATGCTACCTACGACTACATGATTTCACAACCACAATCGGGAAGACACATCATCCCGCTCTTGACAGGCAAGGGGTCGCCGTGGCTACGCGAATGAAGCAGGGGTTAGCTCTCGGCTATCCTACGCTACCATGGCTCAATTCCTGCACATCCATTCATAGAACTGCGTGGCGCTGTTGGCGTTTTTTTTTCTTTCTTTGTCTTTCCTTGTTTCTTCGAGTCTAACTTTTTTTTCACTTGTACAATTCTGGGGTAATGGCGCCAATGGGCATGGGCATGGGCATGGGATATGACTTATCATCTGGGCAACCTACGGAGTTCTTGTTTTAAGCGAAGGATGGGAGGGTGGCGTTCTATAGCATCGCTGATACGAATGCATTGTATTATGCTGCTAGTAGTACTACAAAGTATTAAAAACGAAACAAAAACCTATTTTCGTATTCTGAAACAACATTTTCTCCGCAGTCCACTTATTTTATTGTTTGTCTTGGATAAAAAAAAGGGCGGAGTGGTTGTCTCATTCATTATAGTAGCTTATTAACAAGGACATCTATGGAGTTACTACTGCAGGAACCAAGATCGTCGGGAGGCAGCCCTTTATTTTTTGCTTCTACAGGGCACTTCTATTTTTGGCAGCAGAAATTATAGTAGGTAACCCAACACCACCTTGCCACCACAGCGTTATTTTTATTACACAGAGGCAACTTCTCGAGAAGGATTCTCTTTAGGTCGCCCCGGGAAGCGGGAGTAGGCATCAACTTAAAATATATTTCTGTTTCATTCGACTGGTCATTTTTTTTTTCGTTCTCTTTGAATCTTTATTTTTAGACCTTGCATTAAAGGTGAGATTGGGATACCCCGAACATGAAAAAGGCAATCACGAATCTCAGTAGGCAGCTCTTTTCTTTGCTTATGAAAGCCCTTGTCGGACATCATACGAGCTCCTAAGTGAACAGAACAAAATTCCAAATCATCTCCTTCCGGCAAGCTTTCCAAAGGGTGGGGAGTTTCTGCACGTTTTGCATAAAAACCTTGAGTCGTATTCGCTAGCATATTTCGCTATGCAGCTCTGGCCCTTTAGGCGCCGCCCTCACGCTTGGCGTATTCCAGCTCAATGGCCTCTTCGTACTTTTCATCCGGAGAGCGCGGGTCTTCATGCAGGACACCGTCCTTCAGAAGGGCATCGGGGGTAGGGCGATGCGAGATCTTGTCGTTGAGCTTGTCTCCAAGCATGTGCTTCTGGAGCTGTTTATCGGGGCATCGTTAGCATTCTCCAGCTCTATACTGTAGGTGAGGTGCGTCCGTCTCTAGAAGGTTCATGTAAAGGACTGAGTGGCAACTTGGCCGGTGCTGCTTACTTCTTTTTGGTTGGCAAGGATACCTGGAGCAGCTGTGGAGTCTGGGAGGATGTTCTCTAAGAGGCGAGTTAGTATGGTGGTTCCTGCAAGACGCGCGGCATGCATCGCAGCCTCCGTCGGTGGGCTACACGGTACGCATTTCTGCGATAAATGGACAGGCGGGAGGTTGGGCATCATGAGACGTACTCTCTACCAGCTCGGAGCGTTCGGGTCGGTGCTTGAGGTAGTTGGATAGCGAGTTCTTGCGGGCAGAATTGGTCTTGACGGAAGAGATGGGCGTCTCGTCGACGATGGGGGCCTGGTTCTCTGTGGTGTCTGCCATGATGACTGTATCGTGTCGAATCGTGCTTGTGTTTGTGGTGTGTAGAGGTGTAAGTGGTGAGAAGTGGCGAGCCCGTCCGGATCAGAGCCTTGAAGTGCCCAACGAAGCTCTTCTCGGATGCAGCGAATGACGTCAGGTGGTCTAGAGCTCCCTCTAATGTGTGGGGGTGGGGTTTGGCCGTCAGCGGAAGCTTAATGAGCTATAGCAGCCTGAGAGCAGTAATAGTTCGATATGGAGGTGGAAAAAAAGAAGGATGAGAGGATGAGAAGCAGAAGAAGGTGCCTTGAGGTGGGAGGGCCAAAAAAGAGGGGGGTGCAACGCTGTTTTATCACCGATTCTTCGATGAAGCAACCCACACCGCAGCGGTGCCCTCAGGCCATACTTGTACTAAAAAGGTGACCTGGTGATGGTGGATATTGGGCATGCGGGAGCGCTATTTTTTTTACCCCGCAACGCTCAATTGCCCAGCTGTTGAAGAGGAGAGCAGGGATGCAGTTATTACGGAGTGCTGGCGATGGGGTCACACAGAGATGCCATACATGTGCGGTTTGAAGGTCATGGGCTGGGGCAGGGGGCAGACGAGTCGCGTGGGAGGCGCGCAAGGCCAGACCTGAGACGCTTCTCGTTGTGGCGGAATGTCCCAAGGCACATGCTAATGCTGTTTCGCCCGCCCATGAGCCACAAGTAAATTCGTTCACAATACTACCTGAGCCTTGGCCAAAGGAAGCGCTAAAGCGAGGCGTGAGGCGCCCATCTTCAGCAGACGCAGAGCATGAGTGGGCATGACTTTATGCGTCCCAATTAAGGGGCGTTTTCGCTGTTGCGCCGATGTTTGGTTTCAGTTACGAGACACTGCTAGGCGAGGACGCCAGCGGTGTCTCAGGAAGGCTGGCGCCATTGCCAATGGCCACGCGAGTGGCTTGCTTGGAAAAATGCTAGAATAGGAACATGGCTTCATTGTTGCGCTTGGTGTTTCCGGATGCTCAGTATCACAGCAGGTACTAGAGGTAGGTACCTGCCTTATGTACCAAGTAAGCGGGTGAAAGACAACTTGGTAATGTGCGTAAAGTTGGTGCGTAATCCCAGCGTTAGAGGATATCGGTAAGTAGGCGCCCGGCCCGGGGATGGTTAGGATAGAAAGAAGCAATACTACGGAGTGCTAGTTATTTATACAAATGCTACGGATGGCGTTTATGCTCCGTACAACTCTGCCAACCTGGCCCGCGTATCGTCGCTGGGCAGAGCGATCAGACGCATGCAAGATCTAATAGCGAGCAAATCAAACGGCTCGGTGCACTTGGCAGCAACGAGATGGGCGCTCGGGAAAGGGAGAGTCTCCACTGCCAAGGGAGCGTTGAAGAGACTGCCTGGAGCCAGCAAAACAGTGCCGATGCCAGGATGTCCAGTTTTTCTTTTATCTCTTGCGGCCCAGGTGCCCGGGAGGCTGGCTAACAACGGCGTCGGAATTCGGTAAGGTAGAAACCGGGAGAATTAGCGG
The DNA here is from genome assembly GCA_025919625.1 of Trichoderma arundinaceum. Taxonomy (NCBI): domain Eukaryota; kingdom Fungi; phylum Ascomycota; class Sordariomycetes; order Hypocreales; family Hypocreaceae; genus Trichoderma; species Trichoderma arundinaceum. The sequence goes on from JAMQTF010000016.1 coordinate 473,374, forward strand.
AAAATGAACAATCTCTGTGCTAGGCGCCTGCTATCTCTGTTAGGCGGCAGCCTTTACAATGACAAGTCTTGAAAAAAACTGGCGATGCTAATGCGCTATGATGCGAGGCTACGGAGAGGCCGGAGCGCTGCTGCACGGGCGCTTCGTATAAAGAAGAGGAAGGAAATCGGAAATCAGGGAACAGGGTCGTCTTTTTGCTGCACATAAATTAACGCCCGAGTACGCGAAATTGAAGAGTCGTGGATTTGAGATACAAAGTTCTATCCCTGAATCCAAAAGGGCGGGTACGTAACGTGTGTCAGCCGGTGGCTGTGCTATCAGGAATCAACACATCAGGTACGGAAAAAGGTCGGCCAGCGGCACTAAACGTCACTCGTCAGGCACCGCATCATTCGGCCGCGAATGCTCGACAAGCCACAATCATAGCCCTTTGGGTCAAACCATTCCCCTCGCTCATAACCCGTTCTCTCGTCACGCTCTTTGGCACAAACCGCTACAGTGTTGGATTAATTAGACATCTGATGCTCGAATAATTCGTTTTGTCGACGTCTCTTTTTCTCAATCTTTCTTCTCCCCTCCCCCCTGCGCCGTCTCTCCGTCTTCCGCCATGGTAAGACCGCTCGACTCCCGTTCTCTCCAACCCCCCCCGCCATGGCCTTTGGCATCATTCTAACGAGCGCTTTCTTTGTTTCTAGGGTATATCAAGGCGTCCCAAGGATAAGGCCGCCCGGACCGCTCAGGCGACGGGCGCTGGCGGCGGCAGCGAAAAGCCCAAGAAGGCCACCTACGAGGTGACTAAGAAAAAGGAGATCGGTGTGTCAGACTTGACGCTCCTCAGCAAGGTCTCCAACGAGGCCATCAACGACAATCTCAAGAAGCGTTTTGAAGGCGCCGAGATCTATACATATATTGGCCATGTGCTGGTCTCCGTCAATCCCTTCCGGGACCTGGGCATCTACACCGACCAGGTCCTGGACAGCTACAAGGGCAAGAACCGTCTGGAAATGCCGCCGCACGTCTTTGCCATTGCCGAATCCGCATACTACAACATGAAGGCGTACAACGATAACCAGTGCGTCATCATTTCGGGCGAATCAGGTGCCGGCAAGACCGAGGCTGCCAAGCGCATCATGCAATACATAGCGAGTGTTTCTGGTGAGCAGTCGGGCGACATCAAGAAGATCAAGGAAATGGTGCTGGCAACCAATCCGCTCCTCGAGTCTTTCGGAAACGCCAAGACGCTGCGAAACAACAACTCGTCGCGATTTGGAAAGTACCTCCAGCTGTACTTCAACTCTACCGGTGAGCCGGTCGGAGCCGACATCACAAACTACCTTCTCGAGAAGACGCGAGTTGTCGGCCAGATTACGAACGAGCGTAACTTTCACATTTTCTACCAGTTTACAAAAGCCGCCCCGAGCCAATACCGAGAACAGTTCGGCATTCAGAAGCCCGAGACCTACCTTTATACCAGTCGTTCCAAATGTTTCGACGTAGACGGCATAGATGACGTTGCGGAATTCCAGGATACACTCAATGCCATGAAAATCATTGGGTTGAGTCAGTCAGAGCAGGATGAGATATTCCGCATGTTGTCCGCAGTTTTATGGGTCGGTAATATTCGGTTCCAAGAGGACCAGAGTGGCTACGCCGAGGTCGTCGACAGATCTGTAGTAGACTTCGTGGCATACCTGCTGCAATGTACCGCCGAGGATGTGATCAAGGGCATCACTATTCGTATCCTGACACCTCGAAACGGCGAGGTCATTGAGTCTCCAGCAAACCCGGCTCAAGCAATGGCGACCCGAGATGCCTTGGCCAAGGCTATTTATAGCAATCTGTTTGATTGGATCGTAGAGCGCATCAACATCTCTCTCAAGTCTAGACAGGCGACGACCAACACCATCGGCATTCTCGATATTTATGGTTTTGAGATTTTCGAGAACAACAGCTTTGAACAGCTGTGCATCAACTATGTCAACGAAAAGCTCCAGCAAATCTTCATCCAACTCACCCTCAAAGCCGAACAGGAAGAGTACGCACGAGAAAAGATTCAGTGGACGCCAATCAAGTATTTCGATAACAAGGTTGTGTGCGACCTTATTGAGCAGATTCGCCCCCCCGGAATCTTTTCTGCCATGAAGGACGCGACTAAAACGGCTCACGCAGATCCTGCCGCCTGTGACCGAACGTTTATGCAGAGTATCAACGGCATGTCGCACGCTCACCTGATTCCCCGACAAGGCAGCTTCATCATTAAGCACTACGCCGGTGATGTCGGTTACACCGTCGACGGTATCACAGACAAGAACAAGGATCAGCTTCTGAAGGGATTGCTAAACCTGTTCCAGAGCAGTGGAAACGCCTTCGTCCACACGCTGTTCCCTAACCAGGTCGACCAGGATAACCGGAAGCAGCCTCCCTCGGCAGGAGACCGTATCCGAACATCGGCTAACCTCTTGGTTGATACGCTCATGAAGTGCCAGCCTTCGTATATCCGAACAATCAAACCCAATGAGAACAAGTCGCCGACCGAATACAACGGACCCAACGTTCTGCATCAAATCAAGTATCTCGGTCTGCAGGAAAACGTTCGCATCCGGCGAGCTGGATTTGCTTATCGACAGGCCTTTGATAAGTTCGTTGATCGCTTCTTCCTACTGTCGCCCGCCACATCTTACGCCGGTGAATACACGTGGCAGGGATCATATGAAGATGCCGTGAAGCAGATCCTCAAGGACACAAGCATCCCCAAAGAAGAGTGGCAAATGGGTGTGACAAAAGCCTTTATCAAATCCCCAGAAACCTTGTTTGCGTTGGAACATATGAGAGACCGATATTGGCACAACATGGCAACTCGTATCCAGCGTATGTGGCGAGCCTATCTTGCCTACCGAGCCGAGTCCGCCACAAGGATACAGCGCTTCTGGCGAAAGAAGCGCACTGGTGCAGAGTACCTGCAGCTCCGCGACCAAGGCCACAAGGTTCTTCAGGGACGAAAAGAGCGACGACGCATGAGTCTCCTTGGCTCTCGAAGATTCCTCGGAGATTATCTCGGAATCAATGCCATGAACGGACCAGGCGCTCCTTTGCGGCAGGCAGCCAACCTTGGCTCGAACGAGCGTGCTATTTTCTCGTGCCGTGGTGAGATCCTTGAAGCCAAGTTTGGTCGATCAAGTAAACCGAGTCCTCGTATCATCATCGTGACCAACTCCAAGTTTTACATCATTGCCCAACTGCTCGTCCAAGGTCATCCGCAGATCCAGGTGGAGAAGGCACTTCCTCTTGGATCTATCAAGTTCCTTGGAGTCTCAACGGCCCAAGACGACTGGTTCTCATTAGGAGTTGGCTCTCCCCAGGAGCCTGACCCTTTGATGAACTGCGTATTCAAGACGGAGATGTTTACCCAGATGCAACGGGTCATGCCGGGAGGTTTCAATCTCAAAATCAACGAGACGATTGAATATGCGAAGAAACCAAACAAGATGCAGCAGGTCAAGGTTCTAAAGGACTCCCAGCAGCGAGCTGATTTTTACAAGAGTGGTACAATCCACACTCAGCAGGGAGAGCCACCAAATTCCGTATCGAAGCCAATGCCAAAGGGCAAGCCTGTACCGCCACGACCCATCACCAGAGGCAAGCTCATCAAGCCTGGTGGTCCGGGAGGAAGACCGTCTAGGATTACTGGCAATCGCAATACCCAGCCTAGGCCGACGGGTACTGGCACCAGAACTGTTCCTCCGCCACCGGCTGCTCTTGCCAGCGTAGTGTCAGTGTCTTCATCGTCTTCATCCACCGCAGGCCCATCAGCGAGCACGAGCACATTGAGCTCGTCGAGCCATCAGATCCCTGTTATCGGCAATGCCAACAAGCCAACGGCTAGTCATATTAGAAACCAAAGCGGCTCAGGTCGAGTCCCACCACCACCTCCTGCCCCTCCTGCCCTCCCTGCTGCGAAGCCCAAGATCATGGCCAAGGTGTTATATGATTTCGCCGGCCAGAAAGAAAATGAGCTTTCCATCAAGGCAGGAGATTTGCTCGAGATTATCCAAAAGGAGAACAATGGTATGTATTGTCGAATCCGTGAATTCTTCACCAGCCTTTTGATTCTAACAACTATCGCAGGTTGGTGGCTAGCCAAGAACGCTCAAGGACAAGCCTGGGTGCCGGCGGCGTATGTAGAAGAGCAGGCACCCGCAGCTCCCCGACAGCCTCCAGCGCCACCTTCGGCCAAGGCGAAGCCTGTACCGCCGACGAAACGGCCGGCAGCAGGTGGACGCAAGCCCGCTGACTTGGCGCAGAGAGATTCCGGGATGAGTCTGAACGGCACTGGTGGCGATAGCCGTAGCAGCACGCCAACGCCCAGCCTGGGAGGCAGCTTAGCGGATGCGCTCCTGGCACGCAAGAATGCTATGAACCAAAAGAGAGACGACGAGACTGACGACTGGTGAGCTGCGTTGCAATTTTCTAGATATGCTTCACGATGTTCCGTGTCACAAAGGCATTTTAACAGTTCATTTAAACTCTTTTTTTATTTTCTGTCTCTCTGATTTGGGTCTTGCTTCTATTCCAATGTTATGCCTCGATGACTGGAAAAAATCTGGCGGACTTGTTGGTATACACGATGTGTGCGAGAAATTTGGGCAACCATTGTCGTACGGTCTCGAGTATAGATCTCGGAAGCGCGTGGTTGTATTTTACGGGGGAAAGAGAACGGGGAGGGGGAACAAAAGAGGACCCTGTGAGCCAGGGCCTGAATGCTATTTTTTTTTACATATTTTGAAATTGTTTTTAGAAGAATAAAGTTTCTATTTTATGGTATAATCTCTATGTTTACACGGCTGTTTTTACAAGTTTTTCTTTGCTTTCTTTCGCTTGCTTCGTTACGCATCGCTATATGATACAACTCCCTTTCTGCGTCGTAGTAACTCGGCAATGGGGACGTCTTCATCTTGCTCCTCCGCATCTTCATCGACGCCGTAGTCTCGGAGCCGCTCACCGTCTGTGTTCACCCAGTCTCGTAGACTGTCCTCGTCATCGCTTCCGTTACCCCTGTCGGAGCCATAATCATCAACCTCTTCCAGCTCTGCCATGAGCACGTTCCTCCTTCTCAAATCCTCGTCCTGGCGCCTCTTGAAGGCCTCCATCTGCTCCTGGGGGCTTAGCCCCGCGTCCTGGAGCTCCTCGTCAAAGTTTCGCCGCGAAAGTCCCCATTCCCGTCTGGCGTTGCGGAGCTTCTCGGGGTCTACGGGTGGCCACATGCCTTCTTGGCGGTTGAAGCCGTTTTCCTCCCACGTCCATCCGGTGCCCGTCCCGGTCTTGCTGATGCGGGGGTTGCCCGCCAGCGGGAAGAACCAGAGGAGGACGTTGGAGGTCCCCATGGCCTGGGCCATGTTGGCGAAGAAGCCGACGTCGTATGGGAACTCGACCTTTTCAAACTGAATCTTTTCGCCGTCCGGCCCAGTCATATCCCACCAGTCCTGCCCGCCACGGCCGATGTTAGCCTCGTGCCGGTCGAGCTCCCATCCTTCTATCGTGGTCTTGTTGAGCACCCAGCCATGAACTGTGCTTATGAGCATGATGCCAAGCGCCATTGTCGTCACCAGACAAACGATGGCCGTCATGAACAGGGACACGAGCGCAAAGAGCGTGGGGCCAAGGTGGGCGGGCATGTGCCGGGTCTCCCATAGGGCGTAGCAGCGCTGCCAGATGAAGTAGCTCAGCATCCACAGCGACACGTTTGCGTAGAGGAGGAAGCGCAGAAAGTGCGGGAAAGTCGTCATGGAGACGCAGTTGCTGGTCCAGGGGCAGTGGTGGTCCATCTTGGGGATGCAGCGGTTGCAGTGGCGGCAATGGTGCGCCCGGGGGGGCTTCGGCGCCTGACACTTTTTGCACCATCGCTTGTCTGCCTCGATGACGAGGTCTTCGAAAATGTAGCGGCCGGGATCGACCGTGACGGCCTTGAAGTACGTGTACCAGAGGCACAGCAGCAGAGTGTTGAAGACGACGGTTTCGTTGTACGACAGCGGGCCGGGATCGAGCGTCGCCTGGTTGAAGACGAGCTGGGAGAAGTAGCTCAGGAAGGCGGTGAGCAGGCAGACGGCGGGCACGGCGAGGCTCGCGATGAAGGGCGCATCGCTGAATCCTGCCATGGCGGAGACGGTGATGCTGAGGCCGCGGATATGGGATACATGGTTTGGCCGTTTGGGCGACAAGGTGCTGCAGTTCACCTGGCGCTGCTTACACAACGAGAATACGAAAGTTGCGGCGGAGACGCGCGGAAAGGGTCGCCATTATGTAAGCGCTACTGTGAGGCTGTGGTGGCTTGAGCGTGCCCCTGACACCAACACGGTCATCAGTGAGAGGAATGCTTATCGCGATCGGATGCTGCCAAGTGATTGATGTTCTGGCATAATCTCGTAGCATATGCTATGACGCCCTTGAACCGAGCAGCATGATAGCTTTGTGAATTGGACAGCTTGGGCCAGAGGTACAGAATACGCAAACGACGTACCGGCATTGGGCTTCGCCGCCATTGGAATTAAGCCATGGCCCGAATCCCAGCCGTGCATGTCTCCGCCCTTTGGTATATATGACCCCCTTCAACTGAGATTGGATGCCGAAATTCGGGTTTACTGACGGCTCTTATAGTAGCGTGTTGTCATTTGTGTACATCTCCCACTCATTGGAGCGCCATTCGTTAACCGGCATGTTGAACCCTTACATATACATCAACAACCTGTGAGGTAGATCGTCAAACTAACCTCTGCCTCCAGAACGACCTCGCCTCTCATCGTTACTAGTTTTGTTTCTGTCAGGACTTATTTGCTATGCTCTCAGCGCCGTGGCCAAATTCATCCCCGGTGCAGACGGGCGTTTTGTTTCTGGAGCTCAGTCCGGCAAAGATGAGTCGCTACCCGGAGCTGCTTCTGACGAGGCATTGCTCAAGGGCTCCAGCGCCCATCTTCCCAATCGCCCCAGGAGATGGTCCCTTCCGGCCCTGATACTCGTCATCGTCCTCCGATTGGAAGTATTTCATCTGGTGAACAAGCAGCAGCAGTGTGCTACTCCTGGACTCGAGGTGAGATGACGTCACTGAAGACGATTGATGAAAGCGAGATGAGTTGAAGTTTACTAACAAAGCATTGCATTTGCGAATAGTCATTTCTGTGTATACTGCTGATTGGCTATGAAATATTCTCTACGCGTCGGAGATGGGGCTTCCCAGTCCCCGAAGATGATGACGATCCCTGGCGCAGCATATTTGACGACATCTATGACTGGTTCAGCGGAGCGCGAGTCGTCATGTTCAACACCGTCGTCAGCGTCTTCACTTTCTCTCTGGGGACCTACCTCTCTATATCGCAGATCCGCAGGTCGACCTATTTCTGCTTCGACCTCATCGATAGCCGATTCATGACGGTTTCGTTACAGCTGTTCGGCCTCGTCCTTGATGCCACTATTGTAATCTTGCTGTGGCGAATGCTAGCATGGGCAAGGACTATCAAACTGCGAATACGAATCCTGAGCACGGTGCTCCTTTTGTCGTCCGCGGCGGTGGGGCTGTTATGGGCTGTCAATGCCGTCTTCAGAGGCACGCGTAGAGTGAACGTCTCCTTTGGCTCCCTGTATGGGTTCGACGCTGTGATCGATAGCTTCGCTTTCGCTGCGCTCGTCACGTCCACCATGTTTTGGATATGCGAGACATCGACCATTACGCCCGTCAGCACCTTGACATTCATGGTAGGCATCTGGAGCTCTTGTGATAAGATCTTCCATTACGGAGATTGGCTGCACCTTTCACGGCTCTCTGCGTTGGGACCGTTGTGGATGATTGTTATTAGCACAATCATCTTTTTGTATCTTCACGACCTTCATTCTGTCTTGTTCATCCGACGGATTCTATTTGCGCTCCTCCTCTTGGCTCTCCTCATTGGCACAACCATATTCATCTCTATAAAGAAACCTCAAACCTTTAACGACAACATTCATCCTGCCAACGATCTCATATATAAGGCTCACGTTGAACATGACCGCTGGAAAGCACAGGTCAGTGTCAGTACGACGCTCTCAACAGCCGTCACCGTCTACCAAGAGCGGCATAACGGGAGGCTACCGCCGCCCAACTTTGATGCATGGTACAAATATGCTGCGGACGACTCGGTCATGATTGACGGCTTCGCGCAAATCGACCGCGACATGGCTCCCTTTTGGAATGTCCCCGCTCCTGTGCTCCGAAAACGAGCGGCTGAGATGGCGGCGATGCCGGACGTTGCAACCATCACGATCAAGGGCGGCAAGGTTACTCGAAAGGACACGGGGCACGAAGGCGATAACAAAGATCTGGACGAGCTGGTCAAGATGATTGAGAAATTCTCCAAGCATCTTCCCAACATGATCCTGCCCATCAACCTCTCTCCGACGCCCCGTGTGTTACCACCGTGGGAAGAGGCAAACTCGAAAAACAAGGCGGCCCAGCTCAGCTCAGTGGCTGATCTGTTATCTCGGCGCTCACTAGATGCAGCGGCCAACAACAACAGCAGCGCCGCTGTGCCCATGGAGAACGACAAGGAAAAGGCAGCACCAGCACCAGCACCAGTACAAGCAGCACCAGCAGTCGAACCGAGCACGCCGCTCCCTCAGAGCGCAGTATCGGCTAGCGATTTTCGTCGGATGCAAGCCGAAGCCTGCCCTCCCCTGTCGCGGAGTAGGACGAGGCCTCACTGGAACTTTATGGAATTCTGTTGGTCGTGCGCCAAGGATCACACAACCGGCCAGCTCCTAACAAAGTGGGAGCAGTCGCTGGAGACTTGCTCCCAGCCCGACCTGCGACTGCTGCACGGCTTCTCGCTCACGGATCCCCGCCAGCCGCCCCTTCGGCAGCTCGTCCCGCTGTTCGGAGCCGCAAAGACGGACGAGTTTAGCGACATTGTGATACCGCTCCCAAAGACGAGGCTGGAGCAGCCCGACATCAAATGGCAGTTTGCACGAAGATACGATAGTCTGGTCTGGAGAGGCGTTCTGGGGGAACACGCGCTCAATAATCAGGCTCTACGGGGAAGTCACAAATATCGGCTGCTGCACCTGGCCAAGGCGCCCTACTCGCGCGACGACGTCGTCATGGTCCTGCCAACGCCGGGAGACCATGAGAAATTCGGCTACGAAAGGGTATCGGCCGCAGAGGCCAACGCAGTGGCGCCATTCAACTTGGGCGTGACAAATTCCACGGCGTGCTCAGGGAGCAGCTGCAAGCTAATCGAAAAGGCATACGGCCTTCGCGACGATGCGGCCGAGCTGCTGGAATACCGGTACGTCCTCTTGACAGACGAGGACGACGGCCCTCCGCAGCAAGTGCTTCGCGCCTTGCGCTCAAACAGCGTGCCGCTGATATCGTCCATCTTCCGCACATGGTTTACGGAGCGGCTGATGCCGTGGCTGCACTTTGTGCCCATCGACCCAAGATACCAGGCCCTGCACACAACATTCGCCTATTTCTCGGGGACGGAAAACCGGCCCAAGGTGAATGGCAGGGACACGTCGATGCAGGGCCGAATGGCAGATGCAGAGTGGATCGTCCAACAAGGTCAGCGATGGGTGACAAAGGCGCTCCGGGAAAAAGATATGGAGATCTATCTGTTCCGGCTGCTACTTGAATGGGGGCGGCTGATTGATGATCTGAGAGATGACATTGGATTCCATAAGGATGAGAAGGGAGCGTTCCAGAACGACGGGTGGACCCGACTGGAGGGTGGGGGATAAAGAAGAAATGTAGGATTACAATTTTTACGTATTTGAATTTTTCCGGATGCGAGTATTCGCTCAAAAGCAGAGTTAGGTTGGGTTGTGATGCATCTGTCACATACAGGTGTACAACAGCGCGCGTGTTGTGACATGAAGGAGTGATACCCAGCGTGGATACTGGCCGTGGTCCTGAATCCAGTTGGGCTACATTTCAGATGAGATGCGTTATTATTGGCCCGAGGAGAAAAAACCCCTTCTCCTGTATGATATATGAGCTGCATGAGAAGGGGAGAAAAAAATGCTAGTACGTGCCTCTACATATGCCAGGCATGACGGCGGGTTCTATGCCAGTGGCAGATTATGGAATGGCTCGGGACGCCACGTGCATGCAGAAGCGGTTGGATAGCAGAGAAAAAAATGTGAGAGGATTTGCCGCCCTTCATGCAGAAAAGCTTTTTGGGAAACGGGCTGTGACAGGGATGGGCGCTTGCGGGTGGGATGTGGTGGGATGTTGTTATCATGGTTTTTTTTTCCGGTGGAGGAGATTTTTTGAGGAGGCTGGTCATGATCCAACTCGTACCATTTGCCTAGCACACACTGGTCCATTCCGCAAGTTGCGCAGGTATGAACCGCCAAGATGCCTGAAGTAATATGAAACGGCGAATAGAGGCGTAGGTGAAACCAGAAATATCCGCAAAATCGGGAGACCGTTGGTAGGCGAGATGCGGTAGAAAAGCGAGAATCAAAAGCTGTTCCGCGAATCAGTAGGTATAGGTACTGCTAGGCAGTCACGCCTTCAGCCGAGTGACGTCTTAATTTTGGGGGTGTCGGCAAGTCAGCCCATGCATGATTCTATGTGTGGTGTAGTATCAAAAAGAATTCGGCGTTGTCAATGTGCCGCGCTCCCTATCCTGCATCATATGCGTCAGTAGTGTTAGTGTAAGACATGTGGCACGCTTTGGAACTATTATTACCCCTACTGGCTTATACTATGCATCATCGAAGCCCTCAGTGGGCATACATGAAGATGCGGTGGGAGTCTCGCAGGGCGCTCGGTCTGCGAATGGATTGGCTCGATGCGAAGCCATTTGGGGGGGCTGCCGCCGTGGCGGATTGGATCAGTGAAAAGGGGGGGAGACAGTGGCGCGAGACTTTCAACTGACAGCGCCTTTAGGGGCGAGCCGGGCCGCCGGTCAAGTCTCGGACGTAGTATTGATGAGAAGAGGCGTGCGCATTGACGATACTTGGCGTCATTAGTACCCAAGACACCGGAGAGGTGCAGTATCGTCCAATATGCACGGTATTGAGCAGAAGTACTTGGAGGGACGAGAGTTGAGCGTGTAAGAGCGCGAGGGGAAATAGTCTTGTGCAGTGATGCCGGCCTCGCGATAGTATCTTACCTATGGCCGAAACAGAATGGCAAAAATAACTAACACCACTTCTGAAAAACATACGTGTATTAGACATGAAGCCTAACACATGGACAAGATGATGCTGAATTGCTCGAAACGAAATGAGCCTGCAAATATGGAGAACTCCGTCCACAGCAGAGATGCTAGCGCCTCGACTGCTCCAGCAACGTTACTCGCTGGAGCTCAGCCAGTGGAGAATAAGAGCCCGACCGAAGCTGATGCGCAGCCTAAAGGCTCTGGGGTTATGTATGTTCATGGGAGGGGAGAGCTGAGGGAGCCGATGTTGAGTTGGATTTGAAGCGACATGATGCTAGAGGCCGATGTGGAGGATTAAGAGGAGGTGAGAGTATTTCTACAGCAAGAGAGGGCCACACCTACCAGAACACGGCTACCTTAGGTGAGAGTCCCAGTTTATTACTCTGTCCTTTGCCTTTGGCAAGACCTATCTCTCTTGCTAATTCTCGATACTGGAAGACGGACACGGCAGAGTTGTTTGCCGGCTCGCGGTTTCGTAATAGCAAGAGGACATTTGCGCATGTTTTCAACCGGGCATATGAAAACGATTGCTAGCGGGATTTAGTCACCCGAGTTGCTCGTTGATAAGGTCGCAACCAGATCAGCCGGACATTGGTTGTGAGACAATGCATGGGCATATAGGAAGGCGCTTCACGCGCAGTTTTAGTCCGTTTTGTGATTTGCTTGTCCCCTTTCAGCCGCCCCGTTCTGGTGTGATTGGGCCCTTTTTTTTTTTTTTTCCTTCTCTTCTCTTTTCTTTTTCCTCGTCTTCTCTTTCGTCTTCGGCATTCCATCCTTTTTGCGCGGGCGAGCCCCTACTCTATGCAGCTTAACAATGCCCAAGACCATCCGCTGCCAGAGGTAGATTACACTGCATATTTGTTCCTTGTTGTGGTAACCCGGTGATATGAGTAGGCTGCTCGAAGGGGGGGAAAGCTGAGACGGGTAGGCGTATATACGCAGGCACACCGGACTCCGTAGGCCGGTGCGAATGATACAGCAGGTCTCCGCAGCAGCCATCGGCAAAGCTTGCGGTTCCGCGGCAAGTCGAGGAAGCCCCTGGCATCGGTGTCTGGGTCATCGCATCGCTTCGCTTCGCATCGTGCATTGTTTTCTCTCTTGCTGGGACGAATAAAAGGGACACGTCTGACACAATACATTTATGGAAGACACATGGTAGCGGCAAAGGCAAAGAAAACCAACTGCGTGCTCCAAGCTGTACAAGTACTGCTCGGCAGGTGCTCCAGAACTCACCCAAGATCGCACTTTCCTTCCCTAGTAGTATCTACAAACGGGCGTCTGGCAAGCAGTAGCGCTGCGGTGGCCATCCTACGTACCTGCCTGGTGCTACCCGCGGCTACGTGATAGGTACGGAATATTTGCACTGGCCTGTGCGGCTGCGGCACCCGGCCCTATATTTTGGCCTCGTAGAGACCGGCTCGCCGTCATCGTCCCCCCCCCACCCCTTGTACCCAGGATGTACCAGCTGGTCGCTAGCCCTCCCCTCCTTCCCCCAGATTCTCGCTTGCGTCCAAGCGTTGCTGCCATCCGATCCATCGACGAAAATTTTCTCTTCGGTGTGATCTGATGCAGCTACTGATGCTGGGCTCCTGATCTGCAGGGCCTTTTTCCCTTTTCCTTGTCCGCGGTGATTTGTGATGTTTTCTATCTTGCTTTTTCTTCTTTTTTCTTCTTCTTTTTGTTCAGCTGAGCTCAGCTTTTGCTCTGCTTTTGCTTTTTCTGCTCCTCCCTCATTTCACTCTCTTACTCCTGTTGCTTTCTTTTTATTCATCCCTGCTTCGTTACGCTTCATTTTGATTGTTTGCCCGTATCTGTCCCGTCGCTGGCCTCCTCTGATTCGTAGCCTGGTTGTCCACCTTGACCACGGGATATGGTGCTCGTCTCGACGCCCGGCCCCAAGACGCATCGCCATCATTACCAACTTCCTTTTTAGTGACGTTGTTTGTGTCGTGCTAAAAGCCTCAACGCTCTCTAGTCCCTCTGGCCTCTGGACTTAACCCTACCCAGGTAGGCTTAAGACGCAGCTGCGCATCGAGTAAGCGAGCCTCTTTGGTGATGTCGCTCCAGAGCTCCGTATCTGCCCTGCTCCGCTCCGCCCTGGTTGACCTTCTCCTCTACTGTTCCCGCCGCAATGATCCCTCAGGCTTCTGACGACGTTCAACTTGGCTCGCCTGATGGTGTGGTGGGCTGCCGCTTAGATGGCCTGAGTCCTGACCTTGCCCTCAAACAGGCTTGGTTCTCCGTGCCCGGCCACCACCACGCTGGATCCTGGTGCTAGATCCCGAGCAAACCCGCTTGCTCAGTTGTTTTCTCGGGATGCCGCTGGGGCTCTGTGGCCGACCTACCAGGCCTGCTTGCAGGGATCCATGGTAAGAATGCTTCCGGTAGGCCATTGTCGTTATTCTTAGCCTCCGCCACAACAACAAAAGGCGCTCCGTGCTTGTACTCCGTGCTCCGTGGTGGCTACCGCGGGCTGCATACTTGGCGTGGGAGTGCTTTAGGTACACATGGATCTGATCCTTGTCCACCTTGGGTCTACTTGTATCATGTCCTCCCAGACCGAAGCCCTTTTGATCCAACCTCGGCCCTGCCCATCTTCACATTCGCCCAGCGACTCAGCCCCCTACCGCGGGCCTTGGCGTGTCCTGGCGCCTCTCGCGACGCAAATTGACTGACTTTGCGCTGAGCTCAGGCCGCGTTTTGGGCCGCTGGGGCTGCAGCCATTTTTGGTCTCCGGCTGCTTCTCCCCTGCCCACCTCGCTCTGCCGTTGTTGGCCTGCCACATCCATCTCGTGCTGGGCCAACCTGGACAGACCCCGCGCTGCCGTTGCGCCTCTTTTCTCCCTCCCGACCTTTTTGTCAATTTTTTTCCCTTGAATTTTTTTTGGCGGGGTTACCTGGCCTTTAACGCGCCTCGCCGCCACACACACACACACACAACTGCACATAGGGCCGTATAGAGTACTCTGTACACACACAGAGACACGACGAGCGGAAGCGAAAAGAAGAAAGGAAAAAAAAGGGGAGCGCTTTTATTGCGGCTCATACCTATCAAGTATACTTGCCTATCCGGTATTGTTACCACTTTTCCAACCTGTGTCTTCTCTTCCCACCTCCTCCTTCATCGCTCTGTTCACATCACATCCCAATACACGCACGGCGCAAGCCTACCCCGTCGGTAGCTGAGCAGTGGGTATTATACAAGTTGTCTGCCCTTCTCTGGTCTTGTTTACTTTTGCGAGACTAATCGCCCGCAATCCGCCCACCAGCTCCGCGCTACTATAAGTGCAAAAAATCTGCATCCTGCAGAGTCCGATTCAGTAGCTCTCGCCGAGCTCACACAGCTGTGCGAATTACTGCCATAATTTGCGCGGCGGGAGGTGGCCCATATTCCCCCCCGCCTCATCTCCGTCCAGCTGGCTCAGACTCTCACCATCTCGCTCTCTCACCTTTCTTCACCTCGCTTCACCTTGCATCGCGCTTTCTGCCCCGGGCCCCGCCCCCCGCCAATAATGGGAATTTGATCGCCCGCGCCGGTCCGCCGTCCTACAGTCATGAACTCCGTCCACAGCCTGATTGACGCTCCTCCTCCAGCTCCAGCTGCGGCCCAGGTGGCCCAGCTGGGAGCTCAGGCCGGTGTTCACATCCACGACCACCCAGCTCAGGAACAGCATCAGCCGCACAGCCAGCTGCAGCGCCTGGCCTCTCCCACCCCGATCCCGGTGCCGGCGCCGGCTCCGGGCCCGGGCCCCATCGGGGGCCTCTCGCTCTCTCCCATCACCGCGCCCGCCTCGGCGCCAACTCCGGTTCATACCCCGAGGCCAGACGACCTGCAATCAAGGCAGCTGCCTCTGCCCTCTACGCCAATAGCGCATTATGGTCCCATGGCCTCGCCTCCTCTGAGACAGGATACTAGCTCGTCAATCTCAACGCAGGCCACCACGGCTACCCTGGCCTCTACAGAGACCAACAACACATCGTACAGTGCCGACACCTCCCCTAACCTGCACCAGTCCATTTTCTCCCTCAAGGATGGCTCCGACGTCTCTAACAGCCGTCGAACCAGCAGGAGACGTACCGGCCCCCTATCTCAACAGTCCAGAGAGCGGGCCGCCCTGATCAGAAAGCTAGGAGCCTGCGTCGACTGCCGCCGCAGGAGAGTTGCCGTAAGTCGTGGCCCTCTCCCCCCTGCGCTTCACCCCGACCAGCATCTTGCGGCTGACACAATGCCTCCCCCTCCGCAGTGCCACCCAAGCCATCACAACATGACTTGGGAAGACGTGGTCAGCAAGTTTCACAGGTCACACAGCCCAGCCGTTCAGGATATTGCTCCATCCCTCGCCGCCGCTGGCCGGCCTCTCAGTCCCGCAACGCCCTTGAACACCGCCCAGCCCATGTTCACTCATGACCCCCAAGAGATGGAGATTGACGCCAGCGTCACGCCTAGCCATCACCATCAGCCTGGTCGTCCGCCGCTCAGCGAGGCCCGCATTCGTACCCCTCTGCCAACCGGCCCCAGGCTGGAGAAGTCGCTGTCATTGCCTGGCATTGAGAGCCTCAAAAACGACATTCAAAATAATGCTGCACGCATGCTATCTGCCACCACCCGTGGCCGGTACAACTCGGTGCAGGCCCTGTTGTTATTCTGGCAGGAAGATGATGACGCGCTGTTGGTCCAGAGTGCAGTCAGAGAGCTAGCTGACGTCTTTGACAAGTACTATCACTATACGTTTCACATTCAGACTATTCCTTCCTCCTCAGAAAGCTGTAAAAGCTCATGGAGGTGGCTGTCGCGAAAACTCAACGATTTTGCTGAGGAGCGCGATCAGCGTGACGTTTTGAAGATTGTTTACTATATAGGCCATACTTATCTCGATGGCAATCGCGACATGGTTTTGGCAAGGTAAGGCCCTACGAGCGGTTAATCAATAGTGTATTCTCACTAACTCGTCTGTCCGGCCTGCAGCTCAAAGGATCCCGAAAGAGCCTCGGCCATCCGGTGGAGCGGCATGCAACAAATTCTCGAGGAGGCGTGCTCAGATACGCTCATCATTATGGATGCCGCGTATTATCCCCCATCTAGAATCGTACGACAGCAGGGCGTGCTCGAAATCATCGCGGCTTCCTTGTCAGAAGATCACCTCACGGCCCTCGATCGATGTGCCTTCACTCGAGCTCTCGCTGAACAGCTACGTACGCGCGCAGCACGCCAGACACCACTTTCCGTGGTGGAATTGCACTCTATTCTTCTAGCACTTTACCCAAAAATGGCCCGCGATCGAACTCCTGAAAGAGATGTCATAATGAGCTTCCCAGCACCATTGCACACCATGATGTCCGGAAACTCGAGGCTGCCTTCGATATTCCTCTCGCCTGTTCAGCAAAGCAGCCCTCTGCGAAGCAGCTTCTCCTACGAAAACAGCCCACAGCTGCACTTGGCCATCAAGCTGAATGATGATAACATTGACATTGACAGCTGGAACGAATGGCTGCGCATGATGCCCGAAGGAATAAAGGACATCAAGGTTGACGGCCCATTTCGAACAACTTTCAGGTAGCCGAGAAGAAAAGGGGGTTGCCGATGCACTATGCCGTTGCTTTACACCTTTACCACACAGCCCAGTGGGTGCTCGACGTGGTTTTGCGCCGAGGCCAGTCCGTCAATCCCGCCTTGGCAAGAAGCCGTCTCTCTTATAGGCTTTGTTTCTTTTGTTTGTTTCAAAGTTGAAGTCGTTGCGGAGGTTACACCCCCCACAATGCTTAAAACAGGCGCACCCACCGCATACGTACACACGCACACACATACATCCACCCACTGATGAGTCAATGATTAAAACCGCACATCATGACATTGTATAGCGAAGGTTTGGGATTGGCAATAGCTGATTTAAAAAAATAAATATGTTTTAAATGTACTGCATCACAAGAGGCCCCCCTGATTAGTGAAATGCAGCATCGGTAGAAGCAGTGCATTGCTGTGCTGTACGCGTAGTTAGACTCGCCTTTTGTGTGTTTATGAATTTTTGGGTCATATGCCTCCAGTCAGTACAGCAGCGATTGGCTATCAGCTTTTGATTTGACAGCTGCCCATTGCTTCATAGCTTCTTATGCGTATCTGTACGGAGTACTCCGTACCCATACAAAATGCGATGCACCCTGGCGATTGAGTGGATCGCGTCACGTTGCCCAGCAACCAGCAGCTCGCAGCCATCCCCACTTTCTGCATAACAAAATGATCCCAGCTTCCCTGCAGCGTCAACATTATTCACCGCCCAGTCATGTCAACACTAAGATTCTTTTTAACCGCGTTTTTTTGTCCTTGGTAATCCAACACTACGCACATAGAGCACAAACAGCCAAATCAGACACGATGCGATCTCCACCCAAGCGCCTGACCAGGGCCAGGGCGGCAAAGGATCCTGAGCCGGCAGCAACGTCAAAACCTACAAAAATTGTCACAGCTGCCGCAAAGGCAAGGGCATCTGTTCCATCAACTCTGACCGCGAGCACGAAGAGCACGGCTGCTAAGAGGAAGACGAGGTCTGATGACGCGGATGAAGAAGAGCGCCAGGCATCGCTGGCTAAGCGGCCAAGGGGGCGCCCCCCTAAGAAGCCTGCTGAGGAAGAGGGCAAGGGCGCTGCGATGGCAGTAACGACGACGACGGCATCTGCAGTTTCCGAACCAGGAAGAGCAGGTCGACCCAGGGCAACAGTCCGGAAGGGCATTACAGATATCACAAAAGAAGAATCCACAGCTCCAAAGCCCGGGCGTGGCCGGCCGAGAAAGGTTGAACCGAAGCCTGAAGAAGGCGAGAATCAGCCTGAACCAGCTAAGAAGACGGCCCGTGGGCGGCCAGCAACAGTTATGAAATCGGCCTCCTCAACGACAACAACAGCCAACAAGCCCCCTATCAAAAAGGTGGTCAAGTTCCGAGAACCTGACAAGGAGAATGTGGAACCTGCTGCAGCACCAAAGGAGCCTGCTACTGCGGGTATGCGTGGGCGCCCAGCACGAAGAGGTGGTGCGGCCGCTGCTCGAACTGCGAGGCCAGTTACGAAGGCGACAAAGCCCCAAGCCGGCGATAAGAAACCGCTGAGCCCCAAGAAGATTACGCAGTTGACTCTTTCACAATACGACTCGGAGGACGAGTTGGCCTTGGAGAAAGTATCCACGAAGCCATTGGCAAAGGGTCCGATTAAGCCTCCATCGAAGAAGTCAGAGAATATTCCCTTTGAAATCGAACACGAGGCCACAACCGTTGCTGTCAATACCGCCATGTTTGATCTACCAGAGGTGACTACAACATTCCTTGCGTCCCCGGCCAGACGACCTACTTCACCACCGCGAGATACTCTAAAATCGCCTGCCAAGAGGATTGCGGTGCCGCTGCCTGGATCTGCGTTGAAGCTGAGCAATGAGCCAGTCGCTCAGACGCCTTTTAAGGGGTCGACTCTTCTTCAGTCGGCAGCCAAGCGGCCACAGTCTCCCATCAAGCCGTTCATCTTCTCAGCTCAGAAGGAGCAGCCAAGCGAGTCGACAACAAAACTTTCCATGCTTCAGTCGCCAGCGAAGCGGGCAATGCCAGGCTTCAAATCGCTACTAGACTCGCGCCAACCAGATCTCCCGACATTGGATGAGTCTCCTGCTGCAACCCCGACTCGAGCAGCTAAATCTTCAAAGAAGCTCATGATGGAGGAGGAGGTTCACGAGGACACCGAAGATGACCCTTTTGCAGGGCCTATTGAAAATCCTCAGTTTTCCATGCGCGTACCTATTGCGCCACCTCAAGATGCAGATTCTAATCGTCTAGAGGCTGAGACGGAAGAAGAAGAGGCAGAGGCTGAGGCAGAGGCAGAGGCAGAGGAAGCAGAGGCTGAGACGGAGGAGGATGAAGCAGAGGCTGAGGTAGAAGAGGAAGTACAAGAGGTGGTGGAGACGGAAGCAGAAATCGTGGCAGAGGTGGAGTTTGAAGACACAGAAGAGGATGAGCCGCCGCAGGTCACAGAAATACCGGAAACGCTAGCAAACGAGGAAGAGGCGAATGAGGTGGTCGAAGAGAGCATCATTGTCGCGACAGAAGAGCAGGAATCAGAAGATGAAGAGGCACCAGTCGAGGATGAGGAGGATGATTCTGAAGACACCATGGTCCTTGACGAACTTGTCGCAGAAGAAGAACCCACCGAATCCCCACCAAAAGCAGAGACCCCAGCACATAATCCCCTCTATCAGCTTCGGCAGAAAGATTTGGACCCCTGTCATGATTTGAGTTCGGCTTCTGACTCCGAGGACGATACGTTGCCCTTTGAAAGAATCACGGGCACTCCGTCTATAAGTGGAGAGAAAACGCCGAGGACCCGGGCCAGTCGCAGCCCACTCAAGCAATCTCGCAGGTCTACTTTGGGATTCACAGCTCTCTCTGACCAGCTCGGTTCTTGGTCAGCCGCAAGCCCTGTCAAGAGCGCGCATTCATTTGTGGTTGAAACCGAGCCCGTAAGCGCTGAGGAAGATGAGAGCCCGGAAGATGGAATCGAACCATTACACCGAGATACCCCCATGAAGAACGCATTTTCTAGCAACGAGGCTTTGGTGGAAAATGTTGAAGAGCAAACCGAGGACGTGGAAGCCATGATCACGGACGAGGATGTGGCTCTTGCTCAAGAGGCCAATGAAATGTCACTGATGGACCCCATGGAGAGCGAAGATGGCTCCAGTGCCCGCCACTCTTTCGACGACAGCCTGTCGGATGCCAGTCAAGAGTATGGGGACGAAAACCAAGTGCCGGTCGATGGCGCTGCGCCCAGTTCGCAGCCTCAGGCACCGCCGGTTACTCCCGTCGGCCGTCCAATGACACGGTCGTTCAACACAACCACCAAAGTTCCGCTTAAGCCAGCCGATGATTCAACGCCAAGCCCATTGAAAAAGAAAAGCTTCAGTGCTTCACGAGCCGCTCCAAAGCGCCCCAGTCAACCGAGACGAGGCGCCCCTGTTGTATCTTATTCGCCAGATAAGCCACGGAGGCGAAGCTTGCGAAACGTTAGCACTATTTCTGAAGAGCCTGAGCAGAGTGCCGAACCATCCACGCCAGCAGCGAAAATGGATATGTGGACAAGCATTGGAACGCCGGCGCGCACTCCTCGGAAGGACCTCAATCCTATCCTGCTTCGCGGGGCCATTGTATTCGTAGACGTGCACACAAGCGAGGGTGCGGATGCGAGTGGCATCTTCGTTGAGCTTCTCACACAGATGGGCGCTCGATGTCCCCAAAAGTGGAACTGGAATCCCAGCAACGCGAACAACAATGAGTCCACCAAGGTGGGCATCACACACGTTGTCTTCAAAGATGGCAGCAAGCGGACCCTGGAGAAGGTCAGAGAGGCCAATGGGGTAGTCCAGTGCGTGGGCGTAAGCTGGGTTCTAGATTGCGAGCGCGACAACGAGTGGCTAGATGAGTCACCGTACAACATCGACACAAGCAGCGTTCCTCGCGGAGGTGCTCGTCGCCGGAAAAGCATGGAACCAAAAGCCATTTCGAATATGAATGGTTCTGTGGTGAACAGCTCTTCCAAGGAGAGGCGAGAGTCGGCACCTGCTTCGCCCAGCACGCCCAATCGTAGGCAGAGCAGCATCTGGATTCATACCCCCTCAGATGCGGGCGAGGAAAAGGAAGAGGAGGAGGTAGAATGGTCCAATTTGATTCTGACTCCTGTGCCCAAGACTCCGGCTCCGGAGACGGTTATGAAATTTGCTACTGAAACGCCGTCAAACATTGACGAAGACGAGGACGAGGACGACGAGGAAGACGAATCGTTGACGAGAGAAGAGATGTTGACCCGAACCTGCCCCCCTAAGGCGCAAAAGTTCGTCCAGCTCGGAGGTGGCATCCTATCCAAGGATAAGGATGAGCACGTGTTGCTGCGGTTGATGGCCGCTAGGCGCAAGAGCTTACAGTTTGCCCCCAAGGTGGGCAGCCCCTTGGCCAAGATGTGGCGATGAGGGCGTGCGGTGATGGGGCATCCGCTGTAAATCGAAATCTTAATTTTGAGCTGACACTTTTTTTTTTTTGGCTCGGGCCTTGCCCGATTGTGCACATTGACGGCTACGCTATAGGCGAAGGGAAAGGACACACACATAAAAGCTTGCATTGGCTATTCGCTCACTTGGAAAAATGAGTCTTTATGATGCACATAAAGCATGGGATGAACTGTACATGGGACGGACAAATGGCGTTTAGGATAACAAGATGTCTCGCATGGGCATTGTTTATAAGAGCATGCGAAGCGGACGGATATAGAGTCAGCCGCAATATTTATCTGAACGTAATGGACATTGAAGTAAAACATGTTACTGCTCGCTACCAAGTGAACCTGGCATGACGTGTTTCCGTCGCGGCACGCTGCTGGCGACGGAAAGCGCATGCTGAATGTTCATTTTGTGCGTATTGCTGCCTTTGCTAACGCTTCTACATTTGCATTGGTGATATCGATGAATCTTGCTGCTGCATAGAGTATGAATTCTTCCGCTGCCGGCCCCCTTTGTTTCGCAGACGGCGAGAGTGTTGGGGGATCAAGAGGCCGAGTACTGTCAAGCCAGCGCATATTGACGGGCCCTGGTGTTTGTATCCCGCAGCAGAAGCAGCATTTCCCATCCAGTAACAAGTATTGATGACGAGGACCGCAGCAGCAAAATCATGTCCCACGCCGATGCAGTACAGTGCACATGTTGTATTGTAGTAGCTGTCAGTTCTTTTGTTTCCCCTTTTCCCTTTTTCTCGCAAACTCTCCCCACCAGTTCCTTAACCCCTCGCCCAGGCGCGCAGCGCCAAGACGGCATCGCCATCGTGAGCCTTGAGCAGCTCCGTCGCCTTGGCCTTGGAGATCTCGAGCTGGTCCACGACGAGGGCCACGTCAGCAGGGTCGACCTTAACGTTCTTCTTAGCAGCGGAGGCGGCCCCGGCGGCGGGAGAAGCAGCGGGCTTGGTGGTTGTGCCGGCGCCGCTGCCGAGGCTGAGCATGGCCTTTGAGACGGCCTCTTGGTCGACGTTGGCGGACGAGGCGGCGGACGAGTCGGCGGGGGTGTCGAGGGCGGCGAGGGCGGAGGCGGCCTTGCGGTCCTCGGCGGATTGGGGGGGAGGGGGCTGGTCGGAGGCGTCTGCGGAGGCCATTTTTGACGGTGAATGGGTGAAGAGTTTGGGTTGTTTTGTTATTGGTGTTGTGTATGTGTGGTTTTGTGTGGGATGTTTACATGGAGGGGAATTGGAGCATGGGCGAAAGTTGTTTTGGTGGTTGGTATAGTAGCTGGAAGTACCTGGGTACTTTGGGACATGGGAAGCTCCTGTGGGGTTTTCGGAGGGCTGCTGCTGTGTTTTGCATGATGCTGCAGAGTACAGAGTACCACAGGCCAATGCGAGGCGTGGCATGGAGCGCATTTAAACTTTGATTGCTATTGACAAGCAAAATATAGGGTAAATGGAATAAATTCACGCGAGTCTAGTTAATATCCGCTGGTCTGGCCAACGTCTGTTATTCTTCTACTGAAGCAGCCATATATGTGAGTCTGACAAGTCTCCTGCTTTGTAGAAAAGCTCACTCCCGATTTTATATTCAACCTAGGGTGCTCCGTATGTCAGATTGCGAATCCTCACACCGCCAGCGTAACTTATTCTCCTTCCTATAACCCTTTATTGTTATTTCCCGTCTTCAGCTTCATGCTTGCATCTCCTTCCTTTTACGGGACTCTGTCGTTGCTCATGTCGGGAATCTGACCATCAGCTACCCTGAAGCCAAGTTCCTCTTCCGCCGTCGGACCTAAAACCTAAAACAAGGGCATGTCAACCTCCCCCTTCCACTTGGCATCGTGTGTTTGTAGCCTAGACGGGAGAAAGCAAACAATAAGCACTTGTCGAAGAACCGAGCGGATAATTACCTTCTTTTCTTAGCAATGGACCGAATCCTCTTCATCAACCAGAGAAGCGGTAGCTGCGAGCAACAATAGGATGACTAATAATTTACGTGTAGGCAGCTCAGCCTCTGATTCGCCAATGCAAGGATCGTCGTCACTAGAAAAAAAGAAGAAAAATTCAAAAAAGGTACGTACCGCCCAGGCCGAACTGCACTGCTGCCAATCAATCAAATCGGCCCATCAATAAGTGGCCGAACCTGGATGTCCCACTGACTCATATTTGTCGAGTAGCATCTCTTCTTTTTCTGTTGTGTCGCAATAACAAAAATAACAGCATTGCCACTGTGTTTTTGCTTTTGCGTTCCTCAAGAGTTGGTACATGCACACGGCGAGTTTTCGTTGGGCTGTACAGAGAAAGTTTGCTGCGAAGCAACTTGATTGTTGGATCCTGAAGCCGGCCTCGAGTGAGTGTCCATTGTCTAGCCCGATAGACTCATCTGTTGGCTGAAGCGCCAGTCTCATAAGTTTTTTTGCATTGCACAGACCTCATTGCGCCATATAGCAGACAATTGCTGCTTCTACCTCTTCAGCATCAGCATCAGCATCATCACCGGCAGCATCGTCAATATCATTCATCCGTCATGGCTCAGCAGCAGACGCCACTTCCCGAGGACATCTCCTCCCAGCCTTGGGATCCCTCAACCTGGCGCTCAAAGCCCATCAAGCAGTCTCCCACCTATCCCGACCCTTCCAAGCTGAAAAAGGCCGTGAATGAGCTGGCGCGGATGCCTCCTTTGGTTCACCCCAATGAGATCAACACCTTGAAAGCTCACCTTCGTGAGGTCGCCCAGGGAAATGGCTTCTTGCTCCAAGGAGGTGACTGCGCTGAGCTCTTCGACTACTGCGAGCAGGGCGCCATTGAGTCTAAGATTAAGCTGCTGCTTCAGATGAGTCTTGTTCTCATCTGGGGCACAAACAAGCGTGTGGTCCGCATTGGTCGCATGGCTGGCCAGTATGCTAAGCCGCGATCGAGCCCGACTGAGATGGTCAATGGCCAGGAGCTCCCCAGCTTCAGAGGTGACATTCTGAACGGCTACCATGTCGACGAGCGTGAGATTGATCCCAATCGTCTCATCAAGTGAGTATTTCATGTCTCATACGAATCTCCCCTTGCACACTCGCTAATGTCTTGTTAAGAGCGTACCATCACTCTGCTGCTACGCTCAACTACATCCGCACTGCTCTCGCCTCTGGCATTGCTGACCTACACCGGCCCCTTGACTGGGGTCTGGGCCACGTCCGCGATCCCGCTCTCAAGGATAAGTACTCAAAAATCGCCTCCAGCATCCAGCAAACGTTGCGTTTCTTGCAAGTCATCAATGCTCGGCCTGGCGAGCTCGAGACCGTCGAGCTCTACACCAGCCACGAGGGTCTCTTGCTCGAATATGAGCAGCCCCTGACACGGCTGCTTGAGAAGCCGACTCACCCTGGCGTCAGTAGACCCGGCACGCCTCCCAGCTCATCTCCAACTATCAAGCCAGTTCGCGCCGACAGCGATGGCAAGGAGTACTACGATACGTCGGCCCATTTCGTGTGGATCGGTGACCGCACGCGCCAGCTCGACCACGCCCACGTGGAGTTCTTCCGCGGCATCGCCAACCCCATCGGCATCAAGGTCGGCCCTACAACCCCAACCTCGGATCTCCTGGCTCTGCTCCGTGCCCTCAACCCTTCTCGTGAGCCGGGCAAGATCACCCTCATCACCCGCTACGGCGCCGGCAAAGTCGCCGAGCTGCTCCCGACGCACATCCGCGCCGTTGAGGACTCCGAGTACCGCAGCTGCGTCGTCTGGCAGTGCGACCCCATGCACGGCAACACCCTCTCTACCCCCACGGGCATCAAGACCCGCCGCTTCAACGACATCTACAGCGAGCTGGAGCAGTCGCTGCGCATCCACAAGGAGCAGGGCAGCTACCTTGGCGGTGTCCACCTCGAGCTCACCGGCGACGCGGTGACGGAGTGCCTCGGCGGTAGTGAGGGCCTCGACGAGGACGATCTCTCGACCAACTACACGTCCTTTTGCGACCCGCGGCTGAACGAGAAGCAGGCTCTCGAGCTGGCCTTTTTAGTGGCGGATCACTACTCTCGTGAGCATAAAAAATAAAAAATCTTTTGACAAAATGCAATGGTAGCACAGTTGAAAGGGGAGATGTATACAGATTACACGCAAACGAGAAGATGAAGAAAAAATACAGAACAGAAGAAGAAAAGCATGAAGAAGCGAGAATTCACAAGTAAATCAAAAGAGGGAACGTATTTTGTATATAGCTAGGTAGTTTACGGACTGAGTGTCTCACTGAAAGGAAATAAGACGGCATGAGATGGAAGATGAGGGAATCTTCAAAGGATATGACCATATTTCAAATGGCCAAAAAGCACATTATCATTATTTCAGTTTCGACAATGTTCAATTCTTCGTGTCAGGTCAATATACTTGGATTTGGCCAACCCCATTTCATCTAGGTCGCTGAATGATATCCCGTAAGGGGAGTCTACAGTATATATAACTACCTACCTAGTAGGTACCTACGCGAAAGGGAGGTGTGGTGGCTTGCTTTTGCACATGGGTTGTGAGATGTCGCGAGAAGAATGTTATTTTCCCCCAAGGACATCTAGTACTTGCTATTCGCTAAGTTTAATAGCTTTTACTAAGTTACTAGTTTTTTTCTCAAGAAATCTTTTTCATGGGAAACATTTTTATGATTTTTTTTTTTCAAGGTTGATTTTATTATAGAAAAAAATCTATGAGGCCTGTGAAATTATTTAATAGCAACATCATTCAAGCCCGGAATCGATTTCCCAACCAGGTTGCTTACAGCGGGCTCTAGCGGGCTATAGAGGGATATAGCAGAATACAGCGCTAGTCGCGAGATCTCTCAACGTTGCTTTTGCGGCTGTGAATTCTGTAGCGCTTCATTGTAATGCAATGTAGTTCTTGATTCCTTCTAATCTAGCCCTTCTAATTGATCTGCTGTTTAGTTCCAGCTTGGAATAAAACAATAGATTGATGGAAAGACATTTTGGCTGTGCCTGTAGGTCTAGGCGGGCTAGGTAAGTACCTTAGTACTAACATGATAATGACAAGGTACCTTTTTAACCAGAAATTAAACCAGGGGAAATGACTTCTTGCGTTGTCTTATTGTAACAGATCTGGCCCTGTTGATGATCCTTTTCACAAGAAAATCATGTTCTAGACCATTCCCCCTCGCGTAGGTATATATATATGTATGTATTCCACAACTATCTCACTCAACTCAAGTAAATAGTTTGCGCACCCTCAAAAGCATCGCCCTTCTCCAACTGGTGCCATGAGCTCACCGCGCCGGCTTCCACGCAAACCATGTTCTTCCAGCCGTCCTTGGGCTCAAAGTCACCCATGCCAGCAGACTTGTCGACCCAGGGGTTCCACACGACTACGTCATCGAGGTTGTCACGCACAACGCGGAACTTGGCCTCGCCACCGTCGGCAATGATGACGGGGTGTCCGGGACCCTTGACGGGAGTGTAGACGCGGTCGGTCTCGCCGGAGAATGTGATGGGATCGGAGGACTGCGTCTTGCCCTTGACACCGTCGACCTTGTCGTGGAAGGGGGCTTCCTCGAGGCCGGTAACCTGAACGGAGGCGATGTCCTGCATACCCGAATTAGCATCTGTTACTCCTAGCCTTGGGGAGGAGAATAGTTAGGTACCTTGATCTTGAAGTACGTGTGAAGCAGAGTCTGGAACTCAAATGGCACGTCGCCTTCGTTTGTAATCACCAACACCGTGCTCAAGCTGTCGCGGCCAAGCGTGACGCTGTAGAGGAGACCAAACTTGTAGGGCCACAGCTGGCGGGCGGCATCGTCAAGATTCTCGGATGACAGACCAAAGTCGAGCTTGACGCTGCTGGAGGAAGACTCATTGGTGGACTTGCCGAGGAACTCCCAGCGGGAGTTGCGGGCGAAGCCGTGCTGGGGGAGCTTGGAGGTAGCTTCGTGGTCGGGAGCGGTACCGAAGACCTAGGAGTATGGCAGTTAGACAGGCGCATTCAAAAATAGTCGTGGAATATCTGGAGAGAAGAGAAAGTCGGGGCATAGCTCTTCGTCCTCATCATGCCAAGAGACAAGTAGAAAGCAGTAGAGAAGCACACATACCGGGAAGACCAAAGGAATACCTCCGCGCACAGCCTTTGTCCCGTCCAGCTTTGCGCCCTCGCTCAACCACAGCTTCTCGTCACCGGAGGCATCCTTCCAGCTCAAGACGGTAGCGCCGAACAGAAGCACCTCGACGCTCTCGCCCGTGGGGAGGACTGCTGTGACGCGGGAGCTGCCGTCTGAGATGGTGACCTGAGCCTGAGGGGGCAGGCCAGGCGTCGTGGCCAAGGCTGAAGGCTTGTTCGGGCGGTCGACCATGATGATGCGATTGCGATTGCGATGTAACGAAGAAAAGGGTTGTTGTGGTTGCGGATAGCTCTATGGATATAGGGAAACGCTCGGATGTCAGGAGCTTCGGCAGTTGCTGCAAATCAGAGATGGGCTTCGAATGGGCCGATGCTGTATGGTCGGCAACTCTGTAGCACGAGATATTAGAATGAGATGACTAAACCGCCAAGGTAGAACTTGGTAGAGCAAGCATCAAGCTTACCTGAACTGTATTGGAGAGGAAAGGGGAAAGCTTCAAAGCAAGGTGAAGCTGAAAAGGACGAGTGACTGCATCAGCATTGCTCCATATGGCGGGGTAGCTCGAGGGGCAGGATGCAGCGTTGCAATTGCGACCCCTCGCCGCACTTTAGTCCCTGGTAATTGGCGGTCTTCATCGCTATGCGTAGATTTATGCCGCAGCTCGTCCGAAGCGGAGTACAGGTACTTTCTACACAGCACCCTGTCGTGACAGAGGCGAATCGTGTAAGAGGACAAGCCTCTCTTTTCAACTTATTTGAAACGCAGCCACTGCAGCCAGCGATGCTTGTGACACCGTCGGCATGCAGATGCATCACCATCACTGCATGAAGCCCCTCACCGGTCGTCAAAAAACAGAGGGCCCGGAAGCGCATGCATACGCTGGCAAGGTATGGCTAATACTGCCTAGCTGGATGTAAACGAGACTGGGTTGATATGTACAACTACGGAGCTTGTCACCAAGCAAAGACAGGACGATAGCAAGAGCACCTATCAGGTAGGCAGAAAGAGTATATACTGAGACGGGAAGCTGGGTGCGTGTCAAACACACTCGGCAAAGATCCTCTAAACCTATTCGTCTATTCTACCTGTTGCCCATTGAAATCATGACACACATAGCCCTTCAAGGGCTGCCACGCATTTTTTGGCCCATTCAACCATGAGAATGCGTTAAACCACCGGGTATATGTAGCCCCATCCCTCATTGTGTAGGATTAGCAAGGGGGAAAGGGGGGGAAGAAGGAAAGAAAAACAGCAGACTAGAAGGGGGGAATATAAGCCACTGCTGAATTGTTGCAGTAAGAATGTGCAAGAAGGACTAAAGCGTCATCGTGCTACATGAAATCGGTGCTGTGCGACGCATTTACTCGGTTTGCCGAGCAGTCTCTTCGTCTATGCCCGTGAACATGCCCTTGCTGGCATCGCCGCCGCTGCTGCCTTCGCTCGTGCTGCCGTTGTGGTGCTCGGCGTTGGCTTTTTCATCGAGCTCCTCTACCGGGATGAGAAGCTCGCCATTCTTGCCGTAACGTCGTGGCTCGATCCTCGCCTGGTGGACGACATCAAAGGCTCCACGCAAACCCTTGACCTTTTGGAAAATGGTATCCATTTCTTCGAGAGAGCGGTAGGCGGTCTCGGGAAAGAAAAAGTAGACGCAAGGGACCATAAAGGCATTGATGACGGCGAATACGACATACGTCTTCCACTTGATGTTGGTAAAGGACACAGGAGTGACCATGACAACCTGGCGGCTACTGTTAGCACTGTAACTGTAACCTACTGAGACAGAAATCGTACCATAAAATTAAAGATCCAGTTGGAAGAAGTCGACAAAGCATTGGCCGGAGCGCGCGTTCGTAGAGGAGTGATCTCAGCCGGATACAGCCAAGTCATTCCCAGCCAGCCAACAGCGAAGAAGGTATTGAATACGAATAAGAAGACAATGCCTGCGATCTGGAAGGGCTTCTCCGTAGGGCGCGAATTTACACCGGCGAGAATGGCCATGGTGACTGCCTGGCCAACAGCACCGAAGAGCATGAGCTTGCGGCGTCCGACGCGCTCGACAAGGAAGACTGCAGGCCACGAAGCCAGAAAGTATTCGGTACCGTTGAGAGCGGCGAGGAGGCGGGACATGAAAGGAGACATGCCGAGGTCAGAGTAGATCTTGGCGGCGTAGTAGGTAATGAGATTGATGCCAGAAATCTGCTGGAACATTTGGTTGACATAGGCGATGATGGTACGGTGGAGGGTGCGGTTGTGGTCAGTCGCGAATAGTTCACCATAAGTGCCCTTGCTCATCTCCATGGCGGTCTCCTTGATGGCTTGGAACTCGTTCTCGACGTACTTGTCTCGCGCATCGACGTCGGCAATGGCGGCGATAACCTCTCTGGCCTCCTCTTCGCGACCCTTGAGGATGAGCCACCGAGGCGACTCGGGCAGGCCGAGGACGAAGCAGAGAATGAATATGCAGAAGACGATCTGGAAGGCCAAGGGAAATCGCCAAGCGACTGAGCTAGGGGCAAACGACAAACCAAGGTCAATCCAGTAAGAAATCATAATGCCACCTGTGATGAGCGCGCCTTCAATCATGACAAGCTTTCCTCTCTTGTGAGCGGAACATGTTTCGGACTGCCACATGGGTACCGTGGACGTGTTACCACCGTTGCCGAGACCCGTTATAATGCGCCCGATGATGAAGTGTTCCAGAGTGAAAGCAGAAGCCTGCAGGGCAGCACCAACAACCATGATGGCAGTACCGAGGAAAATCATGCGCCGACGACCGAGGGGATTACCGATGAATATGGTGATGATGGCACCGAGGAAGCATCCTAGATTGTAAGACGCTACAGCAATGCCCTGATAGGTAGAGCGAGTAGATGCATCAGACGGATCAGTGGCGGCGTCTGGGTTGATGATGGGGAACTGATTGAGGAATATTGGCAGCGTTAGGATACCACCCATGACACCTTGATCTGCGGCGTGTCAGCTCGTGGTAAATACCAATGGTGATGGCTTATAAAACCCATGAAATTTGGACATACCGTAGCCGAAGAGGAGAAAGTCACAGCCCGCAATGGTGCCAATGGCCCAGTTGAGGGCTTGGCCTCTGAGGCCGAAATATTTCTTCATGATGGCGGCTTTGGCTCGAGAAGAACGCTATCTCTTGCTGGTGTTGCTAAAATAGCCTTCCTTTCTCTTTCTCTCTTCCTTTGAATTGCTCCCGTCCTTTGTATACTGCAAGGAGAGGAAAGAGAAGAAAGAAGTGTATGAAGATCACAGGCTCGGAGAGACAAGATCAGCCCCCTTGAAGGAGGGAGCTGTACGGGCCTTTTAAGTCGCATCGCGCAGACAGTCGGTACACAGAGCCGGAGCCTGGCTGAACGGCAAACCGGGGCCACTGGCACGGCGGCATGGAGTACAGAGTACGTGCCACGAGCGAGATGGATGGCTCCGTCGTCAGACGAGGCCCAAGAAAACTGGAGACGCCGAGATCTTCCATGGCCGTTCCCGTCAAACCAGCAGATGAGGTCTGTGGTAATCGAGCAAGCCGGATGGATCCATGTTGCTTCCCCATGGGCCTAGTTGGTCACCGCGTCAAGTTCAGGGTACAAGCGGCAGCGTGTGAGCAGCGTACTATTTTGTCTCACAGAGCAAGGATGTGCTCCGTACAGTGTACGGGTATGTTGGCTGAGGAATTACAGGCCAGTGGCGTGGAGATGGAAAAAAGACGATCTTTGTCTAGCAGGATTGCCATCCATTTCCATGTACTTTGGCTGGGCCCGAAACTCCACCGCCTTGCACGTGTGAATGACGGATTTGCGAATCGCTCCTGCCCCTTCTTCTTTTTATTTTTACACTTCAATAAGAAGAACCTCTTTATCGATAGGTACCTCTATCAGGTACATCATGTGCAATGAAATTGGAACAAACTTTGGATTGGAATTCTGCACTCGCAATGAGGAGCGAGCAAATGCTATACTCTACATACTACGCGCGCAGCTTGTACTAACTCCGTCTTCGTCGTTCTAGCCCCTGTCCGCTAGCAGTGTTAGTGCTTGGCCATGCAGAGCAAAATCCACTTAAAAGTTCCCCGTATGGAGTAGTACCCGGCCGAATCGTATAAGTTGATGACTATACGGAGTACAGTAGCCAGGACTGCGTCGTGAGGGCGCCTTGGACATGATGATAGAATATGCTGCCATGAGATCGAATTACTGTGCTTTATCCCTCTACTGAAATCGGCCCGTCGACTCTTGAGAGAGCAAAATAAAATGTTGGAGATGGCAGAGAAAAAAAAATGATAACACACACCTCGCTGGAGAAACGTGGGGAAAACGACGTCACCCGCCGAATCAGAATCATGCTTAATGGGTTCAGATGGTGGATCTTGGGTGGGCAACAGGCACGCGCCTTTCGACAGGGGGATGCGAAAGAACATGCCGAGAGAAAATAGGCGTCCAAGCACGACGATGAATCGGGTTCCCGTCCATGCGAGTCTATCTAGTGTTAGCCACTGTAATCGCAAAATGTCAGCGTCGAAAAGAGTCAAGCCGTCGCCGGTGGCGCGCACCAGCTAGGAAACCCGATTTCCTTTCTTCGGTCCAAGTCCCAAGCCTCCCCATGCTAGTCCATCTTTGCAAATGTGCCCGGCAAGCCCAGCAGAAAAGAAAGCCGGCTTGGTGTGTGCGGGAGCCGGGGGGCGGATCGGTCAGGGAAGAAGAAGAAACAAGTGTTGCATCGGAGAAAACCAATTGAGAAGCGCATCTTGGGTCTCAAACGCTAGCTATCAGTGCATGCTAACTACCTTGTCCATCTAATACCGCCGTTGCCTCCTGGTTGATTGTGTGAGGGCAGAGTGCGTATGCGAATTACCTGCTGCATGTATGTGCTTCAACGCCGTTCTGGATCATCTCACGATAGATAGATAGTATCAACTGTATCACAAATCCAGTATCTGACTGCTCTTGGATCTTTATTGAGATGGGAAAAGGCTGCAGAATCCGGGGGAGGGTCCATCGCCTCAGTCTCGACTCCACGTCCCATATTTGCTTCCTCATCACGCCTGCTCCCCAGAAAACAGTCCCCAGATTTCCCCAGACAGCACCATTGAAGCTACTCCTACTATCCCTTTCACTCTTCTCTCTGGAAATACCCAAAGAAGCGATCCGAGGCACACATGGCAGTGCAGAAAACCTGGGGTAAACTGGAATCCAGGCAGCTCGGGGGCAGATTTGACAGCGTAAAACGGTCCAGACTGTTCCATGAAGAAGGGGGCCTGCTCACTCACATACCTACTCCAGGTTTTTGCAATCTCACGATGGTGTCAGCCTTGGAGGAGTGGTTTACCGACAGCCCGTGCCTCGGGGCCTCCGTCCGCTCCCAAATATGGCATAGGCAGCGAATTTCCCTGGTATCATCGGCTTCTTTTACACGACCTTCAAGGGCCCACATTGAACTCCGTTCGCCAGCGATGTGCTTCAGTTCCCGCTAACCATTCCTTTTTGACGTCACTTATTTGCCATGATATGGATCCCAAACAGCTCAGCCAAGTCTTGTTTTTTTCCGTCTCTCAAAATAAGCAAGCGTTAGTCGGTGTGCCCTTGCATTAAGCGCCATTCTGCTTGGGGTGTGTTCTTGTGGGCATCAGCCCATCCATACCGAAATAGCTGCCGGCTGTTGCTTCAAATGAATAAAGATCAACAGGACTTATAAAGCAATTTGTATGGACTGTGCTTAGATGGTCAATTCGTGCCTACAAAAGAAGAAGATGCGAGTTTAAGGTTGACTCGCAGACTCACAATCTTCTCCTGGTCCAGCTATAGAAACCCAGACACAGATCTGATCTTCTCTCTGAAACTTTTAGTTCAAATAATGCAGGTACAATCCGACCATTTCACTCAAAAGTCTTCCGTGAGATTCCCATCTTTCAATCGTTAAGCCATCCAACCATAGAATGCTTCGCTTCGCTCGCTACGCCAGGCAGCCACATTCTTTTCCTACCGCCTCCTGCAAGCCACCCTTCTTCCTTTCTTTATTTCCCATGTTCACAGTGCTGAAATCCATGCCCCTTACCAACCCCCATCTGTATTTAAAAAATTGGATCTACCGGCATAAGCGCTGCTTTCTGGGGGCCCGTGTGTGTGCCTCGGGATTCATCACGTAGCACCGTACCGTATAGACACGGCGAACCTTGCCGCCGGACTTCCTATTTGGGTTATCCGAGGGGGCAAGCAAACCAACCACCAACTCCCAGGTCGTTATGCAAAGGATTGGTAGGATAGGACCGCATGCATACGACGCAACATGGTGATGTCGGCCGAGTCCAGTGGCTGATGCAGCTGTAGGACTTCGCCATCCATCTGGCAAAGGTTCGATTTACAGAGTAGGTACGGAGTATCCCTAGATGCTACTCCAACATACTGGCCATCACTTGCACGGCAGTGATCAAAACCATACGGGGCGCAACAGTTCTATCAGAATGCTTAAGCTAAGCATAATCGCTCTTGCGGCTGTTTTGTATCGTAAATTGTATCTACCTCCATGCAGCACCTCCATTTCCATGGACAGAATTCCGATGCATCTAAATAAATATTCATACAACCCATTCCATACAACCAACCAGCCGGCCGAGGCTCCAAAGAAAACAAACCGAGAAACACAATGCTTTATCAAACCAACAAAATCAAAAGAAAAAAAAAAGTACATTCTCGACGCCGTACGATGCAGCATTTGCATTATGCATGTCGTAAAAATTCATCCTCCTCATGTCTCGGTGCTCTCTCTCCCTCGTCTTTCCGCTTCGAACAACTCTCGCTTCAAATCCATTAACATATCCTCCATCTTGTATACTTCATTTCGAGCCAGCGAGATCTGCCGTAGCTGTTCCAGGCTGTTTTGTAATGTTTCCATGATCGTCAGGGCCTTGGCCTTTTCGTCCTCTGCACGCGGTTCGCTTTCCGCCTCGCCTGCCGTAGCATCCACATCCATATGCCCTGGTGATTGGCGCACTTCATCGTTTGTGCATGGTACTTTGTCCTCTGCATCCTCAACTGCTTCCTGGCTCTCGGGCGCTTCATGGGATTCTTTCACCAGCTGTGACATCACCTCGTCGTCCGTGTCTCCACCCCTCCGCTTCCTGTTTCGCTTGCTTGACCGTTTTTGCGCAACTTCAGTCTTAACTTCTCGTTGGCGCTGCTGCCGTTGCCTTCGAGCGCTTCCCCTGGTCTCCATACCTGTAGGCGCAGGCTCTTGCTCGGTCACCACTGGTGTTTCAATCTCCTTCGCAGCTACCACATTCTCTGACCGTTGCTTCTTCGAACGGCAGTCGCTTTGCCGAGATGCTGGTCGCTTCCTCTTCCTCTTGCTTCCTGCTCCCTCGCCATCGTCAAGAGATCTCGCGGGAGTCGATGGAATGATCGTAGAAGGGGCGCGCTTAGCTGCCCTACGGGTCCTTGGAGGCGACGGAGGTTGAGGATCTTCTGGCTGCACGCTGTGGCCTTCGTCAGAGCTGTCCTCACCCTTGACCTTCTCCTGCACACCGGTACGACCCCCTGATTCAAGCTCATCCGCGAGTTTTAGCATTCGACTTTCGTCTCCCTCGCTGAGGGCGAATGACGTGTCGTTGGCTTGTGGCAATGGTGGCTTTTCGGGGCTGCTCCTAGCGTCGACAAACTCGTCGTCTCCCGACTTTGGGCTGTCCTCTACGCCAGCAGCCTCGCGCAACAGCCGTCTCTTAGTTGGTGTTTCGGGAAACCGCGGTGGTTCTGGAGAAGACGAAGCGTTTCTATCCGATAACTCTGTCAAGTCTGAGGATGACGATTCTCTTTCTCTAAAATTAGAAGGGATGACATCCCTCGAGGCATCATCGAGCTCTTTGGCTCTTGTACTTGCTTTCTCTTTGGACTCGCTCGCTGCTTTCTCTCCAGGCAGTTGAATCTCCGGAATCATTGCTTGGTCGATGGGGGACGGAGATCCTGGAGGTGATGAAAATTCCCAGCTATCTAGTGAACTGCTGACTCTAGAGCGAGACTTGATCTCCGATAGGAGTGGATATGGCCGTGGTATAGGAGGCGAGGACGGGGGGTCATTGTCATCCATCTGCAAGAGTTGGCCTCGTCTGGGTGTCGGTGTTGAACTGATAAGGTTATCGTAAGACGTAGCACGACGTGGCGTGGTTTCTCCCGCTTGGTTATCAGTAAAGGCCGATGTTTCAACAGGTCTGGGCGAGTCTTCCTTGGGAGGCGGAGAGCTGGTTCGCATATCTGAGTAGATGTTTTCATTTTCACGTTGCCTTTCCCGAACTTCTTTCTGTCTTTCCGTGAGGTGCTGGGATCCATCTGCTGGGATCGGAGACGATGATGCAACAAGCGTAAACTGGACTTGAGAGTTGTCATGTCGGAGGCGAGGGGTGCTCGTCCGTTTACTTATCCTTGTGCGGCTCGGCTCGGGGGTTTCTTCCATGCGACGTTTCCGAGCTGACGTCCGCGTTGGTGCTTTTGAGCTGGGGACTGCCTCGACGCCTAGGCGAGATGAATTTGACGAGAGCACAACAAGAGGGGTTCCGTCTGGTGGCCTGGTGAAAGAAGAAGCTTGAGCCCCAAATGCACCGCCAATCTTCCCAGGCTCTCCCGAACCCGCAAGCTGTTTCTTTGACCCGACACTTGAAGCGACTGATTTCAAGCTGTCTGAACAGTTCAACTCGTCTTCGTCCTTAGCGAGCACATTCCACAACTCTATTGTCTTGTCAACAATAAGAGGAAGCTTGCTCTTAAATGCGGATGTCAAAAGTGGTTCCATCTGATCAAAGTCTTCTTTTGTCAGTTGCTTGCGACCTGCAAGTTCCTTAGATATCCGATCCCAAGTTTGGATGAGCTATAAACCAGTTAGACTAGCTGCGTGTAATAGGCAAGTATTGGGTGGTTCTTACAGTTTTTGAGAGAAGCGAATCTTCGTCATGCTCATAACATGACTTGTCATCTTCAATCCATAGACATAGACCACCTTGGACTTTTGTAAAGGCTTTAACACCTAGCTGGGAGAAACACCTGATTAAGAAGCTTGCAATGTTCTCAATAAAAGGGACAATATCGTCTCTTGAGTTGAGATCAGAGATCTTATTGTAAAAAATCTCTAGGGCTTGGTTACCGAGCTTGTAAAGGTTATCAAATGGATCTGATGAAGCTGCTCGCGCAGCAGTTAGAGATGTTCCCCATAACCGCTGTCGAGCAGTATTCAGAGCAGTCTGGTCCCGAGGGAGCTTGGCAATATCGAAGAGCACCCCCATTGCCTTGATGGAGATTGCGGATGGCTTTTGCATGCTACTGCCAAGATAGTCGAGCAGGGCCTTCGCCAGGGGCTCGACGACGACGAGTGTACGCCCAGCGTCGCCGAGTTGCTGGACCACGTTTTCAGAGAATCGCTCAAATAGCGAGAACCAACGGTCTGACGGAAGATTAGGGTGGCCAACAAGCCCACGTTCAAGCAAGGAAGCAACATCTCGATACTTTGGCCCAAGCATTTTGCCACTTCCCACTAAGTT
This sequence comes from Trichoderma arundinaceum, assembly GCA_025919625.1. Taxonomy (NCBI): domain Eukaryota; kingdom Fungi; phylum Ascomycota; class Sordariomycetes; order Hypocreales; family Hypocreaceae; genus Trichoderma; species Trichoderma arundinaceum. Next base: position 510,214 of record JAMQTF010000016.1, read on the forward strand.
GGATGTAGCTTCACCATTGTCAAAGGATAGAGACAGGTTTTGTGCAGCCAGCAACCAAGGTCCATAGGGAGATGCCGATTCTCGGGGTAGTAATTGCAGGAGTTCATGAGTTAGTTCCAGGCGAGCTTTTGTTACTTTGCCTTGAAAAAACGGTTCAAAAACAGATAGAAAGAAGTCTGACAAGGCTTCGTCATCAACACCGCCCTGGGGGACAGAAGACAGCATGGAAAAGAGGTGATGTAAAGGAGTTCGGACGGTTCCCAGAGAACTTGATCGACTCTGGTTGTGAGATGGTGTTGCGATAGGTTCGAAAGTGTTGGCTACTGTCATGGAGAGTTTCTTTTCCGTAAATGGGAGCATACCCAGCGCCCTGACGAGAATATCAATGAAATTTTTGATACTTGACAAAAACGCCGGGTTATGTACACTCTCATTTGCAGGAATTCCCGCTAGCCACATCTTGGATAAAAGACCAAACGCGTGAGCGAAGAATTTGGCAGTATCTTCTGACACTTTGATATCCTTGGCCGATGCCGCGGCAACTGACCCAACTAGTGCATGCCATAGGCGAAATACCAAAGAGTCTTTATTGGCCAAGTCAAAGAATCTCTTCTCCAAAAGAGGGCCGACTGTTCGAAAGACCTTGTCACAGTTTCGCCTCACCCATTTCGAGTCCAATGGTGGAAGTTCATCAGGGTTTGCCGGCGGCGTCTCCATGATACGATCCTGCCTCCAGACACGGGGCGTAGCTACATCCAGGAGACTCGTCAAGATACGGCCAGCTTGCATGAGACAATCTCCGGGAATTTCCGGTTTGCCATCCAAGCTGATGAGTTGCGACAAGACAGGTTGGACGGCGACGTCCCATATTGAATCAGGGGAGAACTTCTCATTCCCTGGAGCAAATGCATAATAGTAGAGGTTGCATATGCCACCAATGACTGTCCTTTGGAGCCTCACAGCTTCTTCTAACTGCTTGGGGTTTGCCTTCCTTCGCAGCTGGCTTAAGAGAGGCTGGCAGACGGTTCCAAGTGCTTTCGGGGTGGCTTTGCTGTCGGCCAAAGTAAGGTAGATGTACCTATTCCAGGCGAAGTTTGCTTCCTGTTTTGTAGACGAATCCGCCGTATTGAAGGCAGACTGAGCAAGGGTCAGCCAAGGGCCGTAGTATTGCCACCTCTCCAGCGGACATCGCATGAACAGAATGATGGCACTCCATATCTGTGGCACAGCCGAGGCGCTTGTCCTGTCCTTGAGCATTTCCTGTAATCTGTGTATGTAAAACTCGATATATGCTTGATCGTCGTTCGTTGTCTGGAAGATTTCACTAGCCTTCCGCATAAGCTGTTTCTCGGAACGGAGAGCAAACCCGGACTCGGTTGCAAGGCTGATTGCCTGAGCCCGAATATCCTTGACGGTGCTTAGCATGTCAGAGAGCACATCCTTAATCCAATTTGAATGGGTAACCATGTGCAGGCGCGCCTGTTTGACCAGACGCTTGTATATGTGTATCCGGCTCATGACGATGCTCTTGCCTTTGAGGTGGTCTTCTATTTGATGCAGCGCATTCACCAATCGTCCCACTCGGTCGGATGTCATAACTTTGGGAGAGAAGTTTTGGAAAGCAACAGCTTGCATCAAGTGTCGCACAACATCCTTAGGGGTGCTGGTATCCTCAAACGCACGGACGGAGTGGTCGACGATGAATATCCCAAAATCGGAGGTGAGTGTCGAGGCAATGGCGGGAAAATGAAGAAACGTGGCAAGGAGTGTCAGGGCATGGTTTATGAGCGAAGTATCGAGAGCTCCAGTATCGTTTTTGGACGTAATATCGCGCTGAATGAATTGCATAAACAGGCTCATCTTGTCTTGCAGGGCAACTCGATCGGGGAGGTTGTTGGACGCCTTCAGGGCCCTTGAAAGCACCATATACGCATCGAGCTTCGAGTCTCGGTCGGAACCGGCCAGCTGCTTTATCGTTGATTCCAGCATTTCTATAATATTGGGCTGGCCTGAAGCCGCATCAAAATCGCCAACAGCAGATAAAGCGCGGGGGTTCGGCGAAGGTGAAGGTTTGAGGATTCCTTTGATGGGCTTCGAGGCCGGCGAAGGAACAGATAGGGGAGATGATTTGTGAAGCCTTTCGATTGATCGATAGTCAATTGGGTCCTTGTACTCGGTATGTGCCGACCATACAACCTTCTTCCTTGCCCGACTTGACATTAACTTCGAATCGGGGGCGTCGGTTGAGGCTGGGGTGTTGGCAGTTGGAGGAGTCTGAAGGCTGTCCTGGGGATCTGACGAAGAAGCGCGGCTGAGAATGGACTTGGCCGACACGTCGCCCTCTTTTCCTGCTTCGCGCGGCGGCGTCGGGGGTCGCGGCAGAAGCGACTCGAGATTCGATGCTGGAGCCGGGGCTACTGAAGATGCCATGGCTGCCGCGATGCAGCGGAGGCGATCTAGAGAGCAGTGAGTCGGCCTGAAGAGGAGCGCGGCTCAGTAGACATTGGGGATCCCACAGAAGCCAGTCAAGGAAGAAAAACCCAAGCTGGAACTCGAGAGGACAAGGGAGGAACAGGGGAATTCACCACAAAGGCCGCCTAGACTGGCATCACGGCCGTATGCTTGTGGCAGCGGTATAGCGCCTCTGCGAAGCTGGGGAGGAGGTACGAAGTGACCCGCTCCATGAATTTTACCGACAATCAATTAAGCAAGACGCGATCACGCTCAGTGCACGCTTCGACACGCGTTTTAGTGGTGCCCCCACTATAACGCAGCGGGCTATAGCGCTGGGCTGGTCTGGTCCGTGCTCTTTAAGTGTGCATCCCCGCCGCGAATGTATGGAGTACACAGGATTTGGTGCCTCGACAGAGTCTCTTGAAAGTACCCCATACCCAACGGCCTAGGGGTAACCAGGGGCTGCAATTAGCACAGAGCAACTGCAGCTATTTTCCCTTCAGCGTCGCCTATCGCCCATCTCCGCTGCAACAGTGCGCCATTGGCACCGGCAGAGCCGCTGGTTTGTTGCCACAACCGGAACTCAGAGCCCCGAAATAAGACAGATCAAACTGCGTAGGTAGCACAAGAAGTGAAGAATGTAAACGGCCAATACATATCGTGATATCGTCATAGACCCTGGCTTACCGGCAAGATTAAATCCGCGATACCATTGGGATATACCGACAGCAGACAGGCACTGTCCATCTTATTAATCTCATACGCCCGGCTCTCATGACTTTTCCGGACAGTCGTCAGACCTTGATCGCCTTGCCTCGCCAACAGTATCTCTCTCTCTCTCTTCTCTCTCTCTCTCTCCCCTTCTGCTTCTTCGCCCTCCCACTTCAGATAGCACCTCACTGGCCTTCGAGCCCCTGAAATCCAGTGCATACCAGCTATAGTCTAGTGGCGACCAGTCAGAAGCAGATGCGATAGTTAGCCGCTACTGAACCATTTGACCTTTTGCTTGCTTTTTTTTTTTTTTTTTGGACGTTTGCGGACCCTTTTGCGCGCGCAGTCCGACTCGCTCCGAATTCCATCTCTTTCATGCTCTCTCTGCATCTCTAATCACCTCATTTTCACCATGCCCAATCTCCAACTGGGCACGGCAACTGGTCCTGGTGAGTTCATGCAGCCATCGCGAAAGGCTGAAGACGTGCCTCTAACTAACCCTATCCAGCCAAGCTCAAGGCAGTAACAGCGTTGGTCAACAAGCTTACCGAAGATCTGGATAAAGTCTCGCTTCTCCCCCAAGGTTTGTCGATGCCGGTATCTTTCTTAGATCGGTGAGGATCCTCTGTTAACTGTTCTTCAGATCGCGATGAGGCTCTGGAGGAACTAAAGATCTACGGACGAGATCCTCGGAATGCAGACCCTATTTTCACCAAAGAGGTCAGCGGCTAGAAAAGTGAGATGCTTTAGATGATGGTATCAGACTAACATCTGTAAGGGCATTTCTATGCTTTTACGACATGGCTTCCACAGCCCGTCCAGCGACACAGCCCGAGCCGCCTTAAGGGTTTTGGCCAACTCAATGTTGCTGAAGCCTGAAACAAGGCGGATGCTCGTAGACCAAGGATTCGCCATTAAAGCTTGCGAGGGACTCAAGACCGACAACTGGGACACCGAGTTCCTCATCTCACGCATTCTGTTGCTTTCCACTTACGGTACTAAAGAGCACTTGACTAATCTCATTGCCGAACACAACCTCGCTGAGAATATTACGGAGAATCTTGGCCGTCATGCTAGGCTTGCGGCTTCCAAGCCCCGGCAGGAGCAGCCCATGGAGGACATGGCGCTCGGCGAGATTCTAAAACTTCTGTTTAATGTCACTCACTTCTGCAAGGAAGAAGCCCCCCGATTTAGTGCGGCTGTGCCACATATTGTCGCATTATTCTGGAAGCAAGACATCCCAGCTTCCAACTCCTTAGACTCACCCTTTGGGCCACTAGTCAACGCTCTAATCAACCTTGATATATCTACGACCGAAAATCAAGCAGCCGTTTTTCCAAGCTCCGAACCAACCAAGGTCACGGCCAGGCTTATCTCTCTCCTTGATTCGGCAATGGCCACCTATAGTGATAACGATCTCGAGGTCACCGTCACCCCCCTAATTAGCACAATGCTCAAGGTCCACGAGCATGCTCCCAGCCAGGTACGCCAATACATTGGCGATAAGTTACTACCAACTGCAGAGGATCGACAATCAGTTCTAGGAAATGGCAAGACGCTCTCTGCAAGATTGCTGAAGAACTCTACGAATCCGATGGCCCCAGCGCTTCGAGATGCCATCTCACACCTTCTCTTTGAGATATCAGACAAAGATGCATCGAAATTCGTGGAGAACGTCGGATACGGATTTGCTTCTGGCTTTTTGTTCCAGAATAATGTACCGATTCCTGCAAATGCTTCAGCGACTTTCAATACCGGCGACTCTACCGGCGAGCAGAGGCCTGTAAATCCCATTACAGGCCAGTTCTTGGACCAAGAAAAGGTTGCAGAGATGCCGCCAATGACGGAAGATGAGAAACTGCGCGAGGCAGAGAGACTGTTTGTGCTCTTCGAGCGGTAAGCCCCCCCCCCCTCCGCGCCCCCCCCCCTACAAGGTATCATAAAGTAACTAACAATCGGCTATTAGACTTAAGAAGAACGGCGTCATAGATGTGGAAAATCCCGTCGTACAGGCAATGCGGGAAGGAAAATTTCGCGAGCTTGGTGATGATGAGGTTGAGGAGCTTGACTGAGTGTACTATTCGTCCGGACATACTGTACACATGTACCCAGGCATCCGTTGCATGAAGCATAATTTAGGGCATGGCATTGAAGTTCTAGAGTCTTTGCGAGTGGCAGGGTTTTGGTATACTTAGATGAGCAGAGATCTCTGACGTAGGGTGAATTGGTTTGATAGAGGTAATCAAATAATAATATGTTCTTCCTTCTCATCGGAGAGAAATGCGATTATTGTGATGTAGGGTACAAGAATAACACAAGTCACACAAGTAAGGCACCTTAGTAATTTTTCTGCAAGCTTGAATTATTTACCAACATAGCACGGAATTTGAGGGAATCACTTCAGCTGATTCTTGCCTTAGAAGTAGCGAGTATTAACAAATTAAATACTACTACGGAGTACTAAGTGCACAAAATATGGGCTCTTCAGAATAGAGACTCAAAAGCTTCCACGTGGCGATAAGCCTTACGTGAAACAGCATTCCCTTTACAGCATTCTCTTTACAGCATTCCTTTTACGGCTGGCAATACAAACAATCTCTAACACATGATCGCATGTTTTTATCTCTTTTATCTCCTACCGCGCGAAGCAGCTTCACGAAGACACAAACTTATCAAACTCGGTCGGTTACTCAGTAAAGATTTCATGGTCATGCCTCCTCTACTCTATGATGACGAACTTGGAAACGCGAATACAGATGAACTCTACACTCAGTAAGAAATGTGCAATTCCTCTAACGCTTGGGCGCTGACTGACTGTTTTTTTAGGTTGTTCGAGGGCCCTACATCTACCACTTTCAGTCGCCAGGCTTCGGTGTCAGATCCTTCGCACTCACCAGGACACGCGCCGGTTTCATCAGCGCAGCAATTCGCTCCACCACTCCGCTCTCCAATGTCGCCAGCCTACAGCTCAACCAGGTCATCAAGGCGGTCTTCATTTATCGTACAACTTAATGCAGTAGGTGACAAGACAGAAGGCCCAATGGCATCCAAAAAGGTTGGAGAGCGGCTATCAGCCTCTATCAAACCAAATTCATCATCCGAACGTCGTTCAGCGTCTAGCCGCAAGGCGAAATTTAAGTCTACCGAGCAGTCATCATCTCTCATGAGGCGGAAACTCCGTCCAAGGGGAAAGACTAATGCGAGAAGCACAGTTCGAAAAGGCGGACGGCCAACACAACCAACAACACAGCGCAAGGCAAGGCTTGTCAAGAGGGATAAATTTGCCCAAGGTGTTCCAAATGGGCGAAAAGAATGGGAGGTAGAAGAGATTGTCGACTCCAGGATTGACCAAGGAACCTTGCAGCATTGGTTCAAGGTCAAGTGGAAGGGTTACACGAACAAGGATAATACGTGGGAGCCAAAGACAAACTTGACCAATTGCAAGACCCTGGTTGAGAAGTACGAGAAAAAGGGAGGAAAATGATTATATGTGTATGTATATTGGCCTTTCTCTTCGCAACAACGGGCTTCAAGATTGAAGGCACCTTTAATCAAAGGTATATAACATTACTTTCAAGATCGTTTCTCTTTAGGGAAAGAGCAGGCATCTAGGCTATTATGAGAACAAGGCATTTGTTTTTCTTCTCTCATCGGGAGGGGAATAGCTTGGAATGATGTTTTCGGTGTTTCGCGAACAGTTATAAGGCACAGGCTCGAATATGATGGTTTGTGTTCGTTTATGCAGTCTTTTCAAAACCCTCGCAGCGAAAACATTAATACCATTCTTGCCATTCATCTCCATGGGCGAGAACCACTTTCCTTCGATGGTGCACATTGCCTTCACAAGGCGATTTTGCTTGTCCACCGTCCAACCAATTAGCTTGCGGCCTTAGCTCAGCTGGGAGAGCGTCAGACTGAAGCCTCTAAACTTCAATCACCTGATATCTGAAGGTCGTGTGTTCGATCCACACAGGCCGCATGCCATTTATTTTTGCACTTTTCAGAAGATAGTATTTTTTTATTGAAACATTCTCTTACTCTTTTATTCCCAATTCAGTTTGGTGTCAGGACATACGGATGTGCTGTGCAACAGTACATATGCATCGATAAGCTTAGGAGTATATGTCGCGCCGTATTATATATATAAGTACTGCACATAATGAATGCATTTGCATCTACTATATTACTTTTATCCGCCATATCTCTATCGTTACATCGTAAAATATGCAGACGCTTTGCTTCCAAAATGCAATAAGCCAAACCGGTCCCCGGTCCCATTCGCCTTCTCTTACGCCTGCGGTTTTTGCAAGGCGTATCCATACAAGAGCTCATTCACGCCCGGGTTGTTGGGATCTTCTTCCTCGAATTTCCTGGCGAGCTTGAATCCAAGCTTCCCCAGCACATTTTGACTGGGCCCGTTGCTGTCTAGTGTGATTGCAGTTATGTGTTCCGGCTGAGGCTCGTTCTCGCTGCCCACTACCGTGCTCTTCTCCACCTTGACCTCGACCTCTTCTCGAGGAAGTGCCCAGTAGGCTTTCAGGAAAGTGGACATGAGTTCTGTCGCGATGCCTTTGCCCCAGAACTCGGATCGAATCATGTACCCGATGACGGGCCAGCCAAGCTCGCCCACTCGCATGTGAGATCCTCCGGTGCCAATCATCTCCCCAGTCTCTGCCCAGCAGATGGCGAATTCATAAGCTGATTCGCCCTCAGCCCCTGGCAGCCTGTTTTCCAGAACTTTCCGGGTGTGTTCTAGGTCTGTGTCGGGTTTCCCCTGTGATGTCCACTTCATGACTTCGGGCTGAATGCGGAGGAGATGGAAGCCATCGAGGTCTGTTGCGGCGTATGGCCGGAGGATTAGGCGCTCACTTCGGATGGGCTCCCGAGTTGACATGAGGGGGTATGCTTTCGGTAGGGTTGTTTTGACTGTGACCCATTCCAAGGGAGGGAGAACACTACTGGTTTGTACCATTGTGAAGAAATCTGTATGGTTCTCGACTGAGCAATGCTATAGTGTAAATGCTGCGAGCTTGGCGAAAGCCTCGAAATAAAAGACTCAGGAGAAATCTCAGACTTGAGCTAGATGAGACAGACAACGATTCAAGAAAAAATAAAACGAATTGTGCTTTAGAGTCGTTTTAAATAGCCAAAGGACGCTCCGATTTTTATTTTTTTTATTATACAATTGTAGACAGCCTCGTCTTAGCGTGAGTCATACCGGACGGCCACCGGATTGCTAGCTGATAGCGGTAGTATTCCCCATCGTGTGGCATATAGGTTCAATACTTTTTTTTCAGTGGTTTTGGGCCCTTTGTAGGCGGTTCCTGATTAGTATACACTCCTTGGCTGTGGTCTCAAATAGGCTGGGTCGGCCGAAACTCGTGTTCGCCGGCTCCGCGCGCCAGTGCGGCGAGCCCGATTTGGAAAACCTGGCTCATCTGTGAGATGGTAGCGTACTTTTTATTCTTACGTGCAAAAAAAAAAAATTGAAAAAATATCTTTGTCAGGATGGGAAAAAAAAGCTACTCAATGTGAAGCATTATTGTTTGTCTATGCACGGAACGAAAATTGAAGCGTTTGCTTGTAATTGAATGCTCAATCGTTTTTGTATTTTGCAAACCTGAACTTGATAATTGGACTTGCCGAGTTTCCCTCTCCTCTTTTTTAGAAATATCAAGTAACATCGATTCACGTCTCTATTGAAGCGGTGGTGCCTCTCAGCCATCAACACGGGATGCTGTGAAAAAACATAGAGACATTCACATTGCTTGCGTCATAAAAATCTACACCGTGTTCAGAATTTTTTGGTTCATTCAATGCTCTTCTTAACGAGCAAATGCAGTGATATTTCCATGATCCGTTGTAAACACCCGCAGAACCTAGCCCAACCGTCCTCGAAACCAATAACATTCTTAAGCGAAAGTGGATGGTCGCTTCGCGCTGAACAGCTTCTGGGTGCTGACCTTGGCGATGCGGTGGGGGAGAGGGAACTTCAGGTTCTTGGAAACCAGCTGCTTGATGTAGGGGCGCTTGATGTCGACAGTCTTCTCAATCTCAACAACACGGAGGATCTGGCAAACTGTTAGTGACCAACTAGCACATCTGTGCTCATGCTTTGCTCAAACATACGTGGATGGACCTGAAACGAGCACGGTGGCGGGCAGCCATGTCGGAGTACAGGGACTCGACAGCATCGGTTCTGGTCAGCTCTCTGTACTCCTTGTACATGTTGTGAGTGCCAGAGCGAGAGTCGTATCGCAGCCAGATGCCGAAGTTCTTGACCTTCTCCGGGTGCTTCTCGTGGATCTATCATTTTCCTCTCCGTCAGCCGCCTTTCATCTATTGACGCTTCGCACTGGGATACCACATACCGCCTTGATGCTGACGATCTCACCGGTGGCCTTCTTGACCTTCTTGAGACCACGCAAGAAGTACCAGTAACGGGATTTGGCGACCGTCTCGTTGGGGGCGAAGATGGTCATCCGGTACATGGCCGGGGTAGGGTTGGCCTCGGTGGGCAAGTGGCGCCCGACGACCTCGTACTCTGTAAGGCGACCTGATTTCATTTTGTTAGTATCCAAGTCCAAGCAAGTTTTCTGCGAGATTGATGTCTTCGAATGCGCGCTGTCGGTAGTCTCGTGCCAAAGTCGACGTCTGTCCTTAAAAGATTGGTGTCTCAATTTGCAGAGATCTTCCACAACAAAATCCCTTTCCTGGCCATGGACGTCGTATGATAGCTGTCACATCAAGCCTATCCTCTCCAAAACAGCGTGCCGTCAACTTTCAATCGATTGGTTGAATCGAGATTTCAGTTCGGGATATCGCGGTTTGTTGATTTTTGTGACGAAATTCGACGGCACCTTTCCTTCCCAACAACGCGCATTCTGGAATTGGTGAACAGCTGAAAAGAAGATTCTTACCCATCTGGAATTATTGTTAGTATGTAAAATATGTGACAGGATGTTCTTGCCGACTCACTGTGACGGCGGTCTATGTCCTCGACAAATCGCGAAATTTGAAGATTGTCAAGTTAGAGGTGATGCAGCGATAATTTTTGTGTGCGGGTGAGTGGGGAGGGTTGAGCACCAAATTCGTCGCAGGGCTTTGACCTTCACAGCGATTGGTCAAAAGCCAGATCAGCAGCCCCATCTGTCTTCGTTGAGTTATCACGTGAAAAGTCACACCTACCCAGTGATTACCTCATCTATCAAGAGAGCTAAGAGGTACGTACCTTGATAGCTGATGATGGGATGCATGGCTTGGGAACTTCTTGTGGAACGGATGGACGTCTTAGGCATACATATGAAACGTTTCTCACTGTGCCTCACTCAGAATCAGGGTAGAATCGCTTTTTTGCACGAATCCTCATTCTGTATTCATACTTGATGTTAGTTAGGATCGAATCGGGAAGTTGGTCAATAAGCGCGTTTCTCACAGCTCTCATCTTGGCGACATGAACGAGCTATTCAAAGGCTTTGCAAGAGCCCATGCCGAGCAGAATGGATACCTGCTCGCAGCAACGCTCTCCCCTGTTTCACCACTAGAGAATCCCCAGCGGCTGAGATCGATCTGGAGGAGCAGCAATCCATCCAGCATCAAGGGCGATATCAAGCACTTCATCAAGTCAAATTCATCCCATCAACGGACGCTCGACCACGAGGAAATCAAAGGCTGGGTCGAAGTGTATTCTGCTTATTGGAGTGCCGTTGGGGATATCCTTTCAGGAGAGGATGGCAAGGTGATATTAGTGTTGAAGACTGAGTAGCTTCATTGACGACTGACTAACATGGGCATAGTCAACGTGGACGAAGGCTTATGAATCATGGAAGGAATTGACCTCTATGCTGATTCGAGGCTATAACAACTTTGGCTTCGAGGCGTGGACAATCCCGTGTCTGTATATGGTTGGTAAATACTTGAGGTTATTTGCCATCAAGTCCGATACAGAGCGTAGCCGCAACGCTGGCGACAACTCTGCTGGAGCCTCCCTTATGCAGGACGACTTCGACCCAGAGACCGAAAAACAAGGCCAGCTAAGGGATTGCGAACAACATCTGAAGAGAATATTCACTCTTTGCCTCAATGACAGGTTCGTGTCCCACCTCGAGTTATTTGGAAGCCTTCTAACACTCGCATTAAGAGCGCCATTGGAAGAGTCCAGGAAATGGGGCATCTATTTCATTATCAACCTGTTGTTCAAGACATACTTTAAGCTCAACTCCGCCTCTCTCTCACGAACCATTCTTAAGACATTGAGCGCGTATAGAGGAGATATGCCACCATTGTCGGCGTTCCCAAAGTCACAAAGAGTCACGTTCAAGTTTTATGAAGGGGTTTTATTCTTCCTTGAAGAAAACTATGTCGAGGTGAGAAATCGTGAGATCTCGATCCATCTCATGTGGCTAACGCAAAGTACCCAGGCTGAGAAACATTTGGTCGAGGCGTGGGAGCTCTGTCACAAGGACGCAAAACAAAACTTGGAGTACGTTTGACATACCATTGTTTCTTGTGATGCAATACTAATATTCCATAGACGAATACTAACCTATCTCATCCCTTGCCGTCTCCTCACAACCCATGTATTGCCCACAAAGGCACTGCTGGAACCATTTCCCCGGCTGCAAAAGCTCTTCCTACCCCTAGCTCAATGCATCAGAAAGGGCGATCTCCGTGCCTTCGATGTTGCGCTACAGGAAGGCGAAGACGAATTCGTAAAGAGACGCATTTACCTGACATTAGAACGTGGTCGTGACATTGCGCTACGAAATCTACTGCGCAAAGTCTTTATCGCAGGTGGATTTGACGAGCCCAAAGAGGGCGAAACGACCCCAGTGCGCCGCACGCGAGTACCTGTCGCAGAATTCCGCGCAGCTATTTGTATGGGGAGTGGTGGAGAGCTAGTTGACGCTGATGAAGTCGAGTGCCTGCTAGCGAATATGATCTACAAGGTATGGTTCGCAATCTCCCACACTTAGTCGCACATTTCTTATCCGCTATGCGGCAATGAGTTGGATGCTACCTTGTTACTAACACCAGCAACTAGGATCTGATGAAAGGCTATATTGCCCGTGAGCGAGGCATCGTGGTATTATCCAAGAAGGGCGCCTTCCCGGGCACCGGTGTCTAAAAGAAGCATCATCAGATAGTCACAGCTATTCGACGATGCCGATCAACCATTATGTTTTTGGCTTCTCACACGAGTGTATCCCGTTGCTCAGTGTTTTGTAGAGGGATACGTGGATGGTGCGCACACATGTAGCATCACCCGCTAACTCTACGAAGCACTCAACACCCAATATCTTTATGGCGTGCATGATATACAGTAGAGCGCGAAATGGGTGTCGCGATTTACATATTTTAGTAGATAACAAACATAACAAAGGCCCAATCTTGGTCAGTTTGTGGCCTTGCACTACTATCCGTGTCCTTTATTAGTGTACTGCTATCGTGAGGAGCATGAATAGCTTTCCTCTCGGAACTCTGTCCGCTTTGTCATAAGGGGTAGCTTGACAACGCGGGATGCTACTTATACTTGAATCCTGTTACACTGACAAGAGGAATGATGATTTAGGCTTGGACGCACTGCTACTCTTTATTCCTGCCTAAACAGGCGCTTCGAGATGGGCTGTGGAAACAAGAGGGGCTCAGCATAACGTGCGAGCCAGATCTTGGATCCACAGATGCCTCTAATAGAAGCACGTGACTATTCTTCAACTCTCGTTACCAACCAGGCAGCAACTCCTCACCTTCAATAAGGTTGCGTTAATTGTCAAGTTCGGGTTGAGGGCTCTGAAATACTTATACAGGTGATATAAACTCGTCTAGGGCGCTTTCTAGCTGCTGTTCTCGTGGTGTGAAGACTCCAGAAGGCCTCAGACGCCTAGCATGGCTCCATCAGTCGAGGCCATCCTCAAGAAGTACACCTACGCACCGGAAGGGGTGCAGAGAATCGCCCACCGTCGCGTCAAGAATGTGATTAAAATCGTCGAACCGGATCCGTCTTGGCCACAGACTTTCGAGCTTCTCAAAAGCCGCATCGTTTCCGCTCTAGGTCCAACTGCCGTCTCAGTTGAGCACGTAGGCTCGACCAGCGTGCCCGACCTGCCAGCCAAGCCGATCATCGACATAGACCTCACAGTCAAGGACGTTCTTGACGAGGCCTCGTACGTGCCGCAGCTCGAGGCAGTAGGGTTCCACTTTCTCCTGCGCGAACCGGGATGGCATGAACATCGGTTCTTTTGCGAGTATGAGCCTGCAACGAACCTTCACGTCTTTGGGCCGGACTGTTCCGAGGCCGCGCGACACAAAATCTTTCGGGATTGGCTGCGAAAAGCACCGGCCGACAGGGACATGTACGCTGCATTGAAGAGGGAGGCATCGGAGGCATCTCGCACAGCTAACGAGTCAATGGACGAATACACTGAGAGAAAGAACGACTGTGTCAAGCAGATTCTAGACAGAGCATTTCGAGACTTGGGTTATATTCAGTAATGTCGTTGATGTTCTGAACAAGTTGTCCAGCTGGCTGAAATTTGAGCGTAATATGGAAAGGGAGTATTCACGGTGGCGATGACATTTTGACAGAGTCACATATGAAGTAATAACAACGTAATACGGAAACCAATGATGCGTAGCAGTTTAGTTTTGTTTAAGTGAGTTTGTATTCTTAATGCTTCCTAGGAGGAGGAAGCTGGGATACAGGACTCGAATGGGGAAAGCGAATGGCAGTACAGGCAGCCTGACTCCAGTGCTGCTAGGTAGCGAGCTATCTCGAACGTGTCACGAGTATCACACCATTATACCCATGATGTAGTAATTGTAATATATCGAAGAGAAAGTTTTTACTAAACATAAGAAAGCTTCCCATATCCCCCCAAAGCCCAGTGCGAAGCTCTAACTCAATAAACACTGCAACCACGATGAGCCTCTGGCCCTTTTAATAGATCCGAGCTAGCCTATCGAGTTCAATCTAAGCTCGTCTAATACATTGTATAATTTCCATCTTCATAAATACCAAATAATCGTAATTTCAGATAGTGCCGTGAATCTTCAAGTCTGACAAAGGAGATGAAACAAACAAAGCCGCAGGAAAACTGATAGCGGAGGAAACAGAGACATAATGACACAAGAGATTGCGTAAGGGAGTAACCATGAAAATACATGCGTAGTGTAAACATCATTCCATAAAGCGCTGCCGATCGGTTGTTTTTGTAATTAAATTGGTATCTTCTTTTCGGCGAGTGACATAAGAAAGAACATTAAACCCATATGGGTTTTAAGACAGTAAATTTCATTACATATGGCGGGCAGTTCGGGGAGTATTTCTTCTTCATCGTTAATCATGCAGCGATCAACTGAAAGGAAAACAGAAATACCTACTGTGAGGATGAGATATCATCAACATGGTTGCAGAGGGCTACGAATAGATCAAAGAACAACTGCGTGCCTCCATTGAACATTTCGAGTTGCATTGTGCCACTTCGCTTGAAGGTGCTACGAGATCGAATTATAAGAGCCAAATAGTGTGCTCGCAGCTTTGAGTCGTTATCTGGGGTGTTGGCATATGCATATCTTGCTGAGGCGAGGATGGTGCTGCACTGGATGCCGGATTCTGTATCGCATCTGTGTTAGAGTATAGGACGACATAGGAGGCTACCAGGGAACTCACGAAGACCTTGCTTGCGCAGAGCCAGCTTCTTTAATTCGCCAAGGCCATATCTTTCGGCAGCACAATAGATGACAGTGTCCTTGAGAAGGTCACCGTCGACGCCACGATGATAAACTGTGCTCTCCGCGGCTCTTCTATCATCATCGCTGACAATGGGCTCCAGCTCCCACGAATCCCGTCGCTTGTTGTGCACCAATCGGGGGTAGTAGTCTCCTTTATACATGAACTCCAGCACTGAGCTAAATATCTCAGGTTCTTCGTCTGGAAGTGATATTCTCTTCGCAGAGGGATCACTGTATAAATCTCGTAGTGCGTTGTCAAAGAATGGACTCGCGGAGAGGACGTTTTCGTGAGCGGCAAAAAGCCGCTGCTCAGCACCAACAACAAGTGTCACAATGGAAGACCCTAAGTTGCTAACGGCGGTATTAGCTTCAAATTAATCAGACTGTGAGGAGACGGTGCATAACTCACCTGGTCATGATCGTGTCCTCACTGACTGTAGCGGAAGAAGACGTGGCGGGCCTTCGGTGACGAGACTCATGGCGCTTCTTGGAAATGCCACTGTCCTTGCTGAAAGAAGTGCTGAAAGAGGAGCTGGATTTGGACACTTTGTGACTCTTAGAGAAGCTCCGGCTGGAGGTATCAAATCTCTTGGAGAACATGGTGGACCTGGTTGTGGATTGAAGAGGATTAAAAAGATTAATTAAACAAGGGTACAATTGTCGTAAATGAGAGTTGCGATGAATTGAGAGAATCTCTCGTAACCGGCAAATACGAGCAATTTGAGAAAGAGGAAATCCGAGGGTGAGTCGACCGCTCCGTGAATCGACGCACTTACCTAAGGCATCAGGCCAAGCGAAGGTGAAATTTGCATAAAGCGAGGTGGACGCCGCATTTTTATACGAAACCGGGTCCCAAGCCCATGAAGCATTGCCTGCCTACGGACACCCCCGAATCCATTAGTGAGGCGACCAGGCGGCCTAGGCAGGGTTGGCGATAATGGGATGACACAACGCGTCCACTCGGTTAATTTCGCGTTGAGTGGTGCACAGTAAGGTTCACAGTGCGATACTGGGCGACGCCAAAATATTGCGAAAGCACGTGATGTGCAGCAGCACTATATCAGCCATTCTAAGTGGCCCAAGGCGGATTTGCAGCCCGATGACCAAGAATCCTTGCCGAGCCCATCGAGTCAGAGCTGCAAAGAAGGGCAAAAAGGGGGGCTGGCTGACAAGGGTCAAACAGTGCGTTTCAGCCATGGAGGCTGCAACATGGTGTGGGACGGCCTGTGAGACCGTGCTGTGCCTGGAGCCGTGCAAGGCATCCATACACCAAGCTGCAGGAATGCGAGATAGTGCATGAGGTCTAGGGGGCTTGCGGAATCAAAATTTTGGGGGATGCGTGCTGCTAGAAATTTCACATTGAAGGAACCTAGGTGTATCCAAGTCAATCGAAGCCAATTCCACCAAGTCTTTGCATCCGATAGAGGTAGAAACCGCCTAGAGCCTCTGGGCTCCTTATCAAGTTCTCACGACCTCCAGTGTCTCCTGCCCCAAGCCGCACGCTTGGGCCGTGCTTTTACCAGTGGATCATGAGATAGATTGTGTTGCAAGGTACAGGCCTTTATTGCATCTGAGTTTATGGCAAGCTACTGCATCAGCTAAGACCGGTACGAGGATTCCAGTGTGTGTGCTAGGCGCAGACTTGGCCATGAGTAGAAGTAGTAGCCGTAGTAGAGTGGTGTAGCTTATCAGGCCGGAGCAGCTTTCATTTATAAGACTCAGGTTCGTTGTTCACGCTCATTTTTGGCTTTTTCCAACAGCCTAGGCAGGCTTTACTTCTGATCCGCTTGGCCATCTTGCGCCCGCGAAACAGCCAAAGCAATAGACCGTGCAATGGTATGCTTGCCTTCTCTCCTCACCATCACATCATTGTGAAGAGCTCCGCGGACTGTGTGCAGCTCCGCAAACAGCTGGACAGCTTGGCAGCGCTGGTAAAGGATGCCGCCGTGATCAGAAGGCACCAGCTCATCCTTACCTGCCTCTACTATATATACCCCTGGCTTTTGGCTTTTTGTGGCTATCACACCCAAATTTTCCCAGCTGTCGAGATGGTTGCGTAAAAACGGCCATAGGTGTCGATATGGGAGCCACTTTTGCGGATACAAGGCCGTGAGCATCGCTCGGGTATTCGTAAACGGTGTCTCCAGTACCAAGGCATTGAGTGACAGAGTCGCAGCATCCTGAATTTTGGCTGCCAAGTTTGTTGCAAAGCCACATCCAATGCTCTGGCCCCAGAGAATAGTAACTGGATTGGGCACTGCCACCTGCGCATCTTGATATCTATCTTGATGGAGCTTGGATATCCATCGAAGCGCAGCTTCAGAATCCAAGTTGATGCCCTTCTCAGAAGGGCGATCATGAGATGTCCAGTATCCTCTGTAGCTTAAACAAACAACCGTGTAGTGAACCTGTCCCTCGGTCACTGTTCTCAGTTGACGTAGAATACCCGAGATATCTGGCAGTCGAGGGGGGAGTGACGAAGCATTTCCTATACCATGGCTCAGCCGGCCGCAGTAGTTCACAATTGAAGCAGTAGTTTAGCATACCTTGGAAGTATAAGATGTAAACTGGCGTCGCGAGTTTGTTAGAGGAGCCACGCCCATCTCCACTAGACACCTCACTTATACAGAGAGCAATCTCCGTGCCATCTAAAGACTTGATCCTATCCTCTCGCCATTCAACCCCCCCACACTGGCGAGCAAACTCGGAGATCTGCATGCTTCGGGCATTTGGTGGCAGGAAAGGGTTGTATATGATGGCGTTTTGGAATAAGACCAGCATGATGCACTTGTAGCACCACAGGGCAAGAAAGAGTCCGGTGAAGATGGCGGGCGGCATCAACACTTGGCTAATGTGGATCTGCCTCTTGGCCATTCCATATCCATATCCATATCCATACGGGACGGCAGCTTTCCGTGCTGGACATGCCCATGGAGCTGCCGTTCTGCATCCCCTTCCCGGGACAGGTATCACACGCAGTCTGGGATGCGCAATCGATAGTCGCGAGATGCGCATCACTGCAGTCCCAAGCTCTGGGATCCTGCTGTCAGATTCGGAGTGACTATGGGACACAAACCTTGATCGATCATACACAACATAGTCGATCGCAGCAGGATTGTTTGCTTGTTTCCCCCTAGAAGAACAGTTGGATCGTTTGGCGCATGTGGTAAGTGTCGCAGCCAAAATTACCCGGCTCTACCTATTAATCGTACCCAGGCACTTTTTGCAAGGATTCAGCCACCCCTGCCACCCCGCGTTAGCCGTGAAGTCGCCCATCGTTTAGTGGGTTCGGGCGTCATTCATCACTAAAAAAAAAACGCCACTTGGGCTTCAGGCGCAAAGAGCTTAAAGCTCTGGAAATTAATAGCAGGCAGCCATTCTCGCGTTCGTCCTATCATAGCCAAGTCATGCTGTAATATATTTGATAAGCTTTTTCCCAACGTCTTCTGGCGCGCGAGCCTCAGCACTTCCACGAACCACGATCCTCCCACGATTCCTCCCCAAACCCGCACCAGAACCGGCAGCGCAATATGGAGGTCCCGCTAGGAAAAGAGAAAGAGCACGAGGGCTCGGCGCACATCGACATCGTCGATGACCGGCCGTCTCCGCGTGTCGAAGGCGAACCCAGCCCCTCTCTCCGAGATAGCAAAGGATGGGATGGCAAGCTTCGCATTCCCAAGTCGACGCTTATGGCCAACCCCGAGGCCTTGTCGGACCCGGAATACTCAGATGACAGCAATGTCCTGCACGGCGAGGAGATACGAGCGGATGAGAGTGAGCTATAACGAGCCTGACGAATAGGTTGTTTGGGGGAGGGCAACGCAGCTGACTTGTACTTTTTATTATAGACTTACTCGACAGCGAAGATTCCGGCACTGAAGAAATTATGTGCTCGCACTCTCGCATTTCGTCAATACCTGCCTTGCGACTGGAGCGCTTCAAGAACGTGGCCCGCATTTGTCTGCGACAAAATGTCATCCAAGATATCGAAAGCCTCGAGGGCCTTGCCAATACACTAGAAGATCTTGATCTATACGATAACCTGATCTCACATATCCGAGGTTTGGACCAGCTGACAAAGCTCACAAGCCTAGACCTCAGCTTCAATAAGATCAAACACATTAAGCACATCAGTCATCTAAAAGATCTGAAGGAGCTATTCCTGGTCGCTAATAAAATCAGCAAAATCGAAGGGCTAGAAGGACTTGACAAGCTAAGGTCTCTGGAACTCGGTTCAAACCGTATTCGGGAGATCCATAACCTCGATAGCCTGCAGAGTCTAGAGGAGCTATGGCTAGCGAAGAACAAGATTGCAGAGCTGACTGGGCTTGGCGGACTCCCCAAGCTGCGCCTCCTAAGTATCCAGTCCAATCGTATACGAGACTTGTCTCCCCTGAAGGAAGTCCCTGGATTGGAGGAACTCTACATTGCCCACAATGCTCTTGAATCCTTGGAAGGCATTGAGAACAACACCAACCTCAAGATTCTTGAAATCTCCAATAACCAAATTAGCAGTCTCCAAGGCGTTGGTCCTCTCAAGAACCTGGAGGAGCTGTGGGCCAGCTACAATCAAATTGGGGATTTCGCGGAGGTAGAGAAGGAACTGAAGGACAAGGAAGACTTGACTACGGTGTATTTTGAAGGGAATCCTCTTCAACTTCGAGGCCCTGCTCTATACAGGAACAAAGTTCGACTGGCATTGCCGCAGGTTAAGCAGATTGATGCCAGTGAGTATTTTCTAATCCCCAGTATTGTTGGGCTTGGTCATAATCTAACCTGCGTTAGCATTCGTGAGAGTATAGGATGGAATTCACGCGGTGGCTTCGAGTATATAATAGCGACAGGACCGGTTGACTTTGGAGGAAATCTTACGGCGTTCATCGAATCAAAGATATAATAGCCTTGTTCACTAGAATAATGCAGTCATTTTTATGTCCCATCTTATTGATTCAACTCATCATGCACAAAGGAGTGATAAAGGAGGACACAGAAGTTCTACCAGCTCTCATGGTTCGGAAGATTCTGATATTTGTGTTCTATAACAGACTGACCGCCCAGCTTTTTCTTTGAAAGAAGAACATTGAAGTCATGACCCTAATTCAACACCAACAAGGAAAATTTACCCGCACAAATAGATTCTTTATTTTATTTTTAACCATCCCCTCGCTTAGCCAAAGAGCCAAAGTTTGTCGGAGGTGAAGTACTATGACCAGGTGTGAGTGTGCTGCCACGTGATCCAAGTGATGTGGAAATGCAACTTACGTTTGTGGGCTTGTTAAATCGGATATTCAAGTCCATGTCTGCAATCTTCGCCAATTCACTGCTGTCCAGATCAAAACCGATCGAATCCAGGTTCTGAGCCAGGACCTCTGCTCGGGATGTCTTGGGGATGACGGCCAGGCCTCGCTGGGTAGCCCATCGGAGGAGGACCTGGGCGGGAGTCTTCTTGTGCTTGGCGGCAATTTCCTTGATGACGGGGTGCTCCATCAGAGGAGAGGCGCTCTTGGCGCGGGGCATATCGAGCTCCATGAATCCGGTGGGTCCGAAGGAGGAGTACGCCGTGACGACGATGCCTTCGGTCTGAGCAAGGTTGACGAGGTCGGGCTGTTGGAGGTATGGGTGGTGCTCGATCTGGAGCGTGGCCGGGCGGATCTTGGCGTACAGCAGGGCCTCGTACACGGACTGCGCCTGGTAGTTTGAGACGCCGATGCTTCGGACAAGGCCCTTTTCCACCAGCTTCTCCATGGCTCCCCAGGTCTGCTGGAGAGTGGTCTTGCTCCAGCGGACCTCGCTCTCGCCATCATAGAACCATCCCGGCGGGTAGCGGACGCTAGGATCGACATACTCAAGCGCAGCAGGGAAATGGATGAGGAAGAGGTCAAAATAATCGATCCCCCAGTCGGCAAGCTGTTTGCGGGTGATGGGCTCGACCCTGTCCTCGTCGTGGAAGGTCTGCCACAGCTTGGAAACGATGAAGAGCTCCTCGCGCTTCACGAGACCCTCCTTGATGGCGCGGGCAACACCCTCGCCGGATTCCTTTTCATTGCCATAGTCTGTGTAAGTGGGAGATAGAGCGTTAGCGCTGATATTGCGTCCGATGACATCCTCAACTTTCACTGAGAGAAAAAGCGGGGATGGAGGAGAGAGAGATTTTAAAGCATGAAGACGATCAGGACTCACCGCATGCGCCGTCGAACAGACGGTAGCCGGCCTTGATGGCATTGTATACGGTATCCGCGCATGTTGCGTTGTCGACCTTCCAGAGGCCAAAGCCCACCTGGGGCATTTCATATCCGCTGTTGAGCTTGAGCGTTGGCGACGCCATCTTTCCTGCTAGTCTGCCTTGGGTCGAGAAACAGCGATGGTGCTTGTTGACCGTTGGAACGCCAGATGAGATTGACAAGCGAAACAAGAGGGACGAAGGCTGTCGCGGCTTATTTATGCCCAATAGTCGAACTCCACACGAGAGGATGTTCGCTCGGTGCCTCATAGCTGGGTTCCTCTCTTATTCGCAGCCGCAGCCTTGCTATCTTCCTTAGCGGAGACGTTTTTACGCAGTGGAATCCGCCCCCCAGCCCGCCAAGTAAGGGTCAGCTGGGTCCTGGGATGGATGGATGGATAAGTCTAGATATGAGAGTCTAGCAAAGCTCCGGCAATAATCCGTCGGACCCAGGGCCAGCTCTTGTTTGCCGCCTATATGCATGAGGGCGGGTAGCAACTAGATCTAACCGGCCCGGATGGTTCTCTTCTCTCCAGGTGGGGAACATGCGGCCGTGCAGAGTTCATTTTCTGCATAGCACAGAGACTTAAGGGTCTTGGGGGCTCATCACACTCTTCTCCTATTAGTGCGCTTTAACTCGACGGCGGCTCAGCGTTTGATGGAGTGCAGGTATGACGGTGGTCGCCTACTAGCCTACGCAGGAATGAAGCCACAATTTTTTTCGGAATATGACGCTTCTACCTTTGCAAATCAAACCCTCTTTCTCTTACATCACCGAAAATGTCATTGTGGATCTGACGGCAGGAGAGAACATGACCATTGGATGATGCAGCAACTACTGCGTTCACCTCAGAATTCTCGAAACAGTCTTCGATATCCGGGTGATCAGGCTGAGGAACCCCCCATGGCAATTTAGCCTAAATCAAGACGCTCCGCAGGCCAGGATGCGGCTAATTGTCCGGTTGGTTGCCGCTCTGTGGCTCCCGACGCTTTGTTGGAGCTTATATTACCCACTAATAAGAGAATACAGACTAACACGGACGACTTGGCTTGACGAAACTTCGACTTGATTCATGATAGGACATGGGAGGCGTGGGTGAGGGATAAGATGACATCGAGTCGACCGGGTTATACTACCGCGGGTATTTGCGATTTTTTTGTTTTTTCTTATTTTAAAACCCTTACTCCTCATCGTTTTTGCCATGGTGACGACGCTTTTTGAAACCATCTGGTGGAGACGCAAGGAATCTATTTGCGGTGGCGTATGTTGCTCTTTGAGGGGTCGTTCAACAGCGGGGTTGCGATTTTTCTTTGAACTGGGACGATATCATCCAGGGGCAGGAACAGGACCCTTGTTAGATGGCAATTCCGAATTTGAACAACGAACCATTCGTGAGCATCAAAGGGAACAAAAAGAAGATTGAAGACGCCTATTCTATTCAAGCTGCGAAAACTGCAAGATGAATACATGAGCACTGAAATACGCTTTGTCCGGATGCTTATGTGGTTAGCCATCTGTCATGCATCTCACTCAAACATATATCGTAGCTATCAGCTTGAATCACAGAGACGAATAGAATTATCAACCGTTTCCGCACGTTCTACAATTTGACATACCGCCATTCTAACTACAGCCAACATGCCATCACCGCCGTATCCCCATCTCATCGTGCGCCGCGCAGCGGTAAAGCCCACGCCTCTCACATCTACCCGAAACATGTTTGCTATTCAATCAGCCCTGATTCGCGGTGATAGAGTTGTGACTCTTCACAACACAACCAGGCTCCTTCCGGAGCATTATAAGAAAGTTAGAGTCCCCTATGAGCCTAAGAACATGCCGCAGGATCGACCATTCGAATGGCCCTTTGGTGACCAGTATGACGACTCTCGTAGTAGTGATACAGTTCAGCCGAGAGTCGTTGACAATTATATTGACCTCCTCAATTGGGATGGCTTCAGACTTGAATGGATCAAAGTGCTAGGCGAAGGCGGCTTCGGCATGGCCACGCTTTGGGACGCCATATTCGAAGACCAAAGCAGGGTCAAGGTGGTCATCAAGATACCCGTCCGTGTAAATGCTGATTTTGACAGCGAGCTGGACTGGCATCTGAGATATGGAGGCGCTTCCCACGTCACTCAGTCTCTGGACTTGCAAGCGATGGCTGACGGTGTTAGGCGTAGGATTAACAGGGGCCACATGGTAGGTCGAGGGCCGAGATTTGCGCAGACTGACTTGAGTGTCCTTGTGCTAGAATACGCAGAGCGCGGGAGTCTCTATGAGATGATGGCTAAAGCCTCTTACTTTGGCATCAACTTTTCGAACAAGGCGTTGTGGGAGATTTGGGAGTGCTGTAAGTTTCTCCATGTAATGTCGACCTGGAATGAGATGGAAACGAGAAGAGAGTTTTGGCTGACACGATAGTCATAGTAGTAAAGGGTGTTGTATCTGTGGCATTTCAGCCAGATGCAGTGAGTCGATGGGGCCGTGAGGGTCTCGATGCGGTGCTGAACTCGTTGGATGACCCCGGCAATATTAATGAACTTATTAGGATCAGTACATTGATTGATAGCCACGACGTGCATTTTGACCTGGAGGAACAAAACAGTATTTACTCCTCCCACGAGTTCTCTATATCAATAGGAGGTAGCCACGCTGACAATCGGATGAATAGTTCTCGTGTCTGAAGATGCTCAGCACTTGCACCATCCCATTTTCAAGGTAAGCGTGAGAGATGGAATATGTGCGGACAACAACTAATGTTATACCATCAGCTTCACGATTTCGGAGAATTTAGTAAAAGGATGAGAGAGTGCTGGCTTCAGTGGACAGAAGACGACTACTGGAAAGTGAGAAAGTGTCCAAAACCCAATCGGACTGCTCCGGTAAGTCTTCTCCACGCATGCGTCCGCCGTAGCCAGTGTACTGAGAATACTTACTGACGAGCTTTCAGGAAACTATCTCAAAAGAATGGGACAAGGTCAATCTGAGTAATCCGAGGCGTGTATCAAGATATACCGGAGATGTTTTTGGGCCGCGGCATAATGAAGTTGCTGGGCGATATGGTACTTGGACGAACATATTTTTGATTGGTAGAATTGTGAGTTCTTTCCATTCTGATTGAAATTCATGTTGCAATAAAACCTTGCTGACTGGATCCTTAATTAAGACGGAATCCGTAATAACGAAGAATTGGCTCGGGCATCCAATGAGCGCAATAAAGTACACGAGCCAAGACCAAAGACGTACAGGCTCCTCCTATGGTTGGCGTCTATGCAGACCGGACTATGCTTATATTGAGCCCGAGCTTATTGACTTGATTGTGCAATGCCAGTTCGAGAAGCCAGAGGACCGCCCCCATCTGGGCTATCTGCTAAGGAAGATACAGGAGCGCAAGTATCGCGGCTTCCAAGAGGCCGATGACGAGACGCGCTACTTCTGGGATAGCTTCTGGGCGCGCACAAAGACCAACCCGAACGGTTTTCCAACCGCGCAGCCTCTGGTTCCTCTTTCACAGGCCTCAACCATTGCGGCTTCGAGTTCAGGGGCTCGGGGAAACAACGCTGCTGGCCAAGGTCCAAATGCCCCCTTTCCTTCTACATTACCCCTTTCCCAAAGTCCTATTGCGACGAATCCTAATACTGCGTCGCCGTCCTCGCCGTCACGATATGCGCAAACTGGAAATCCGCTCATTGCACATGTAGCTACGCTGCGGCGTAAGAGTCGGCGATCCCCACTAAGTGTATCTTCCACAGAGTCGTCTATAAGTCTTCAGCCAAGATCAAATCCTGCTTCTGGTCAACATGCGGCGGGAATCAATCCAGCTGCAAATCTACCGCACAGTAGCCCAAACTCTACAGGGACAAACCAAAGGAAGCGGTCCGTCTCCGATGATGACTCTTCGAGTGAAGATTCATCAGGACAAGCGAAGAAGCAGAAGCGTGTACGGTTTGGTGGATCACAAGCGCCTACAAGTTTAGCCATGGCAACAGCACCTAGGGATATCATGGATGATTCAATGGACGATAGCCCCGGTAGCCTTAACAGGGCATGGCCTGTTGTTGTTTCCAACGCACCAGGGCCCGTGCCAAACATACTCGATGGTGACGTGGACGGCGCAAGAAATCTGACTGTGTTGTATAGCGCCATCTCACCGCAAAGAGTAAGCGTGCCACAGAACAACGGAGACAGTGTTGCCACTGGGTCTCCTCGATCCAATTCTGGCAGAAGAGGGTCAAGATCTTCGCAGCTACAACAGCAATGGAACTACATCACGGGGCCTGTGACGACTAGCGTTGCAGCTTTTACTCCGCTGCAGGTGATTCCAGAAAATAGATCAAGTCACATGGATTTGGATGAGGATTAAGCTGGTTTTTTGGTTGCAGCATATTGAGTGAGTAGGTAAGTTGTAATTGTAATAACTTGAGGCTGTGTGGCATTATCTAAATTCCAACCTCTATTCCAAGAGACGCTGCTGTATATATAATGTTGATATCCTACCTCTTCCCCTTCTCGTATGCATTCCTGTACATTAGTCTTTCATATTCGATCTATATTCCTCCAACTTCAAACCATTATATCCACTCTTTTGTCCTGTACACACATTCACAAATCCCCATTCCAGCTTGTACATCCGCAATCGTATTTCCCTGCGAATCCACACAATCCGGCACTCCCAGCGTAGCATTCTTGGTCTCTGCAATTTCCACCAGCCCGGGCCAGTTCACAAAGCTCGACCTTCCATGAACTGCACTGTAAGGCCGTTGTCTGCCGCGCCTCGTCCAGATGGTAGCGTGAAGGGTCGTGTCAGTGTAAGTACACTTGGCAGCGCGATTGCTGGCAGTAATTGGTGGCTCGGCCGTAATGTTCAATTTGAAAGAAAAAGTGAACCTTTCGTCCTCCTCGCCCGCGTCAAAAAGCGCCAGAGGAACATTCTCAAATGATGAAGCAATAGGGTCGTTGGAAGAAGAGACCGCATAACCCAAGCCCATCTCCTTGATAGTCCAATTGAAGCGTGCTTGGGGGCCTTCCTCGTAGGGGAGACAGCGCCAGGCATTTGGATTAGATATACATGCCGCAGATGAACTTTGCAGTATCGTGTCGAATGTAAATGCTCCGGTTGGCAAAGCTGGGAGAATCGTGTCTTGATTATTGCCGTGGCTGTCGGTGATTAAGCTGTGGTGCCTCATTGTCAGCCTTTTCCTATTAGGAGCACTATACTTGGTGTAACTTTACACATATATCATCCAAGTTATTCAAGAGGGCCATGTGGAAACTCACGTCTTTGTCAGACCAAGTGACAATCCAACGGCAAGCCCAACAAGAATCACCATAGCCACCGCCATGACCAATGCGTAGTGGCATCGTCTCTGCATATTATTCGGTCTCCAGCCCCTGTTATCCCACTCCCCGTCTTCCAAACGCACCGGAGGAGTCGGTGTCATTTGCCCAACAATGGTCTCCTCATCTCCGTCCTCAACCTCTTCTTTGGCCTCTGCAGGAGTCAGAGCCCCCGGAGGCATGTCCTGAAACCCAGCCACGTATGGTATGCCTGTCCCTTCAGCGAGAAGACACAGACTTCTTCGAGGATTCTTGGCTGGCACGCGGAGCAATATTGGCGGCGGCGTTGTCGGTGATGTTGGTATGGTGGTGGTGTTACTGTCTTCTTTAATGACGGGCATCTGACCGACTGAGGCAAGCGAGGCCCTCGATCCGGCTCGTGTATGGGACCTTGGCGAATGTGCCATGGCCGTGGTGGTGTGATGAAATAGGATTAATGGGGGAAGACTATGAGTTTGAGAGTGTTCTCTCAAGAGCTCCTCCCTGTATTGGGAGTATTAAAGTCGGACGATATTCTTCATCCCAAGTAAATATCAAGAGTACATCAAGCAAGCCAATCGCAGAAAACAAGAATCAACCCGCAACGAAAGGAAAAAGAATCACGAGGGAGGATCTGGCAGAAATCTCACACAACGACAAGAAGAAAAGTCGTCCGTATCGCCCCTATAATATACGCTCCCGGCATGGAATGGCTCCCAAGGTAACTCTGTTCTGAGACACCAGACCGGTGAGGCCCATCCAGAACAGCAGTCACACGAGGCGACTTTGCCTTTCTTCCAAGAAAATCCTACCAAGAGGGCCAAGAAGTGATCTGCTGAGCTATCGCAGCTCCATCTCCATGCAGGGCAAATGGATCCGCCCGGATGAAAGTGGGAAAACAGGCTGGCTGCGCAGCTCTGTGTGTAAGCTTGACCCATTCGTTTCAGTCGCAACAGACATCAATATCGGTATATGCACACAATAGCCCCTGAGCCGTCAACTCCTCCCCCGAATCCAATTTCTTTTCTTTTGCTTTTTGCTGCTCCATACAAAGCGCGGCGGCTCAGGTACAAAACGAAATTAATATGCAAGGGAGAACCAGCAACCTCGCGCCTGCACCCAAAGAGAAGACGAGCGTTCAGCTCTCCACGCCGTTGGTCGAGCACAGCCAATCGAAGGATTCCGATGCGCGAGACCATTGGATGCGCTAGCGGTGACGGGCTGTGTGGGACAAGAGACTTGAGCTGCAATGTCTCAGACGTGCATTTACATTAATTTGCCGCTTTTTCTGGGGTTGGGTACTCATGCTTCCATGTTGCAAATCGGGGGGCCCATGCAGCCATCAGTAGGCCTTCACCCGTGTAAGTAGCAAGACATGTCCAACCAAAGAAGAAAGGCAAGGCTTCATACCGCCTCATTCACACTAAAGGTCTCAAAAGAACATCCTCAGCCTCAAGAGCAGCGCTCCCCCAATTAGAAATAAGTTCGTGAAGAACAAGACTGCAGCCAAGAATACCAATAGTAATAAATAGTGCACATCGTCACGCTGAACTTGCGTGTTCCTGCTCTTCTGTTCTAAGTAGGATAAAATAATACACATAGATGGGCAGCACAAGGTATAAATCAAACGAGAAAACACAGAGCGAAAACCCCGTCTCCGCCAATGCATATAAACACATCCCAGCCGCATGCATGTCGCTCATATAGTTATGCCCTCTCCCTCCCTTGCAGAAGAGACGGCTTTGCCGCCGCCACTTAGGCATCGGCCGGCTCCTCAATCTCAGCTGGCATCTCATCAACGCCAATATAGGACGGCGCGTCAAGCAGATCGCCCTTCTCCGTCCACACGGCCGCAAGCTCCTTCTCAATCTCTTCCCGCCTCTTCTTCAGCTCGTCTACTTGCGAGAGGCGCTCGCGCAGCTCTTGCACCTCCTTTTCCACCTGCATCTTCTCGCGCTCCGTTCCGATGCGCTCAAACTCCCAGCTGTCGGCATCATCACCAGCACCGAGTTGCAGGTTGAAAGTATGGTACTTCTTGAGAGAAGCCCGCGTCGAGATGGTAATCAGAGCTATAGATGGTCCAGTTAGCCCTTGCTTCGATAAAGTATGTCTCCGTAGACATGGAGCAGTCATCAAATACTGGGGTTACTCACTAATGCCCCTCTCCTTGCACGTTTCGTACAGTAGGCCCTCAACGTCGCTGGAGACAGCACTCGTGCCCTCGTCGATGATGGCATACTGCGGCTCATGGTATAAAAGACGCGCGAACTGCATTCTCTGCTTCTCACCCCCGCTCAGCACATCCTTCCACTCCTTGCGGGTGTCCCAGCCTCCCTCACGATCAGGCAGGTAGCCAAGACGGGCGGCTTCAAGGATCTTCTGCAAATCATGCTCCGACTTGCGCTTTTCTCGCATATCCACGTGGCCGTCAGGGTAAATAACCTGATCACGAAGAGTACCATGGCTCAGGTATGGTCGCTGAGGAAGGAACATGATGCCGTCTTGGCCCACGCTCTTCGGCCGGCTAACCAATCCTCGATAGACGGGCCATAGGCCAGCCAATATCCTGGAAATGGCAGTCTTGCCGACGCCGTTCGGTCCAGAGATCTAAGATAGAAAACAATTCGTTAGCTAATACTCAAAGGGAAGAAGGGTGAGGAAACCTAAAAGAAGCAAAAGAAAGTATACATACCAAAAGATGCTCGCCCCTCCGAACAATCATCGACAGAGAGTCCAACAGCTCCTCTCCGCCCTGGGGCCAAAGGCCAGGAGCAACAACCGGCACTTGCTCAAAGCGAACGCCGTCGAACCCCTTCTGGATTGTGCCCTGGACGTCAGATGAAGAGTATAGCTCACCCTGTCCGCTTCGATGGTAGTAGGCATTAGCATGAACCCGGTGAAGGGTTGAGATCAGCGTGTAGACACGGCTGGTGTACCCAGCGAGCTCGGCCAGGTCCTTAATGGAGTACATCATTCGGCCGCCAGCATCGGCCAGCGAGAGCATCAGCCGCTTGTTCGTGATGAAGCTCTTCATGCGATTTCGCTCTCTGCCACCCTTCTCGCTGCCCTCGGCCATCTCAGCCGCACCACCAACTCCGCCCCAGGCGGGCAGGAAGACCGGCAAAGAGGCAAGCAGGTAACCGTAGGCGCTCCAGCTATACTTCAAAATAAAGTCTTCCAAGATATTGTAGCGGATCTTGAGCATGTAGATGCCTTCCATCCAGCTCTTGAGTGACTTGTACTCCTTATTGAGAAACGTCTTCTCCATTTCTGCGCCGCCATAGAACGCTACTTCTTCCGCATTGGCAATCAGGCGAGCGTGCAGACTGCGAAAGTCTCCTTCTTTCCGGCCCTCAACCGCTTTTAGCTTGCCAAAAGGCGGAGAGAGTTTCCTCAGAATGCTCGCAGTTAAAAAGTAGTTGCTCATTAGGCCGAGCCAGGCCAGTGGGCCTAAAGACCGGTAGAGCTGAAAGCTAAAGACGCAGATGTCTACAAAGGGCTTGCCCAGTGATGAATAGAGGTTGGCCGCCGAAGCACAGAACAAAGTCAAGTCTTGGGTGATGAACTGATCAGCTCCTTGTCCTACCCCTCCATCTAGGTTGGATAACTTGTAATAATTCAGATTATCGTTCAAGTATATGTCGTGGATATATCGCGTGAGTCGAGTTCGGAATGCGATCGATACTTTGGACTCGAGGAATTTGATCATGGCATTTGTATAAGAGGCAAACGTGCCCAATCCACACCACTAGTTTACAGAAGGATTGTCAGTGAGAAAAGGCTCACGTTTGGTCATGGTCACAAGAGGCTTCGGAAACGTACCTTTACAATGCCCCAGAGGAAGGCTTTGCCATGGCCGGCAACGAGATCTCGAACAAGCTCACCATCCAAGCGAGCCACCACTAGTGACAAATATGTCCTCAACATCAGGAAAACGCTGTGGCTAAGGAGTAGACCAGCTTCTTTACTCGACCACCGCGGAATCATGATGCTCATAAGGCTGAGGAACTGGTGCAGAAAGGCCAGGTTCAAGCCTGGCTTGGTCTGAGCAGAAGGAACAGTGCCATCACCAAGGCCCGATACTCTGGGAGGGTTGAGGAACAGCCGTCTGTGTGCCTCGAACGTCAGAGGCTTTGTAGTGTTGATGACGACTTTGGAAGTGCCGTCCTTGTAGGGAACATATATCGTCCGAGAGCCATCTTTGTTGTGCAGCCACGAATTGGTGCGAACCAGCTTTCGGCCCTGCTCATGCTCGTGCCGCCGCTTCTTCCACCAGCGTCTCCCGCCCTCAGCGCCAAGGATAATGGACATGGCGAGTGAAAGAGTGGCGAGGGTGCGGGTAGTCCGCGACGTGGAGCGCAGCCTCCTGCCCAGGATATTTGTCCATTTCTCCAGGAACTCGGCCAGCGCATCCTCCGCCGCCGTCCTGCGCAGGTTCGACTGCGCCGCCATGATTTTCAGTTACCGGTGCGGACGCTGGACGTGCTTCTCGGACACTCCAAGCGTCGCAGATTCGTCTAAACAAAGCCGAGGGAGGTCATCAAGCCTAGCGTATGCGCGTGCGGGTGTTTGTCGTTTAGCAGCAAAAAGAACAGCACATCAATCGTTGTTGCAACCAGAGCAGCTGCTGAGGAAACGCCATCAGCAGGCAAAACGGCGCCAATCTTGTCGTCAATGATATCGGGGCGGCTGGACGCTCTTTGGAGGGAATGAAGGTGCACAAGCCGGGATTGGAGAGCCATGGGCATGTGAACCCGCGCCGCCCAGCTTTCCCGAGGCCCAGCCAACAGGTGCCCCAAAACGGAGCAATGACGGAACCGCCCCAGAACAGCTACACGTGACTCCACATTATGGGGGCGATTTTCCTGGGGAAGCCGAAACAGTTTACTAGTACTTCTACTTAGAACTACTGGCCGGTCGACAACTAAGATTTATTTTTTTGTATAAACATGCAGGTTCATCTTGATTTTGATTCCTTTCTAGAGGCTAGATCTCATGGGTAAAAGATATATCAAGGCTATCATAAATGACATGCACATCAGTTCTGCCTTTTGTCGCACAAACGCCACCTACGGATAGCACATGCATTGATTTTCAGCTTCGTATCGTAGCTCGTTCATAGAATGCCGGCTAATGACGTGCTTCCTTGTTCTGAGCAATTCGATAGCATCTCCATATCTCCGTATACGGTGGGCATTTGCTACGGGTCGCTGCTCTACCTTCAGAGTTTCGCATCGGTGATTTTTAAAGCCCACTCTTTGCCAAGCATCAATGACATGTGGGTTGAAGACCAGGTCCCAGGTCCCGATCCACGTTATAGCAGCTTCACCACGTTCCCCATGGTACTGAAAAATCGCTGCATGCCCCGCGCCGCCATTCCATATTTCCAAGGTTTGGAGCATGGGCATCGCAAGTGCCACTTCGCCAGCGGCTTGGAGCAAGCCGTTAATCTCGTAAGAATTTCGCTTAGAATCGAGATACTGCGACGTCAGTGTCAGGGATCGCAAATCTCTCCAAATCCACTCCGGCTTATATGCCCTGAAGAAGTCGTTCGCTTCGACGAGAAATGATGCCGAGAGATGCTCAAGGCCGAGACTCCTCTTGGCCAAAGCGGCGCCAACGTAAAGATTCGGATGCCGAGATGAAGACTCTTCCGCCGAACCAGATAGTGTCGGACCTGCCACCCTATCTTCATTCTCTTCCAGAAATATAACTTGCTTTAAGCCTGCCGGTAGCGAACCCTTTACAAGGTTGACATATCCTAATTGCCTCGTTAGTCCATCAAGTCATCAAAGATACATGCACAAGGCATCGACGCACCTGCATCAACCATGTCCTGTACTGTGTCCAAGAACTGCTTCCATGGCTCGTATGCCAGATATTCCAGACTGGGGAGGCTGTGGAGTATCTGATGCAGAGTATACGAAGTAAACCGTCTGCGTGTGTGCCTGGGTATAATGAACCTTTTTACCAGGTTCAGCTGGGGAAGTTTCTTATAAAACTTGACGTGGACATAACCACCGAATACCCTAGCAACAGCTCCTTCGATATGATCGCTCCCACTATCTTTCGGGCCTTGCAACAGGAGGGTCTGCATATCCAGCTCTTTGGCATGAACTCCTCTGTAGGCGTACTTTGAGTCACTCGGTGAATGAATGCTCATCTCCAGAGTCATTCCGCGCGAGTTCGGCTTCACCACCTTTTCCCAGGACTTGATTGTGGCAAAAAGGTTTCCGACGGCGAAATCAAAAAGATCGTTGTATGCCGCGGTATCCTGCAACCTTTCCGGTTTTATCGATCCCGTAGGACGGTATTCTCCAAGCTCGATACGCAGCCAGATGTGTTCAACATAGGGCCAGCAACGTCTTGGGATCCGGGCAAGGTCATCTAGATCCGACTGATGAAGAATTAGGTGCCGGAAGTTTGCCCTTTCGAATATGCTCTGCCAAGATTTGCAGACGACGGCATAGTCGGTCAAGCCGCGCTTTCCGTTGCCGCCGTGAGCCAGAATCTCCAGTACATGGAGTCTCATCTCCTCTGGGAGAAGGCTCCACTTCGACATGGTCATCTTGAAAAAGTCGCAGTTCCGGTGACGGTTTTGGTGATGCTAAACGAAAAAAATGTCCGTGGTGTTTGCGAAAGAACTTTCAGTGTGTTGGTGATGGTCACATGGTAACGTGGGCGAGTCCTGGAGTGTTATACAGGGTGGGAAAATCGTGCGCCATTCACCCCATTATATCTGGAAGTATCCGTCGTTTTACGCAAAAGCAACGCAGCACTCTTGAGTTTGGCGTGCTCACGGTATCTTGCTAGGCTGAAGCTGGGCTTGCTGCCTAGTTGCGTTGTGGGAAAATCCGAGATTTAAGAAGCCCCAGGCCAGCCCTCCGAGGGCGCTTGCAGAAGCCGCAAGCGGCCCCACAGCTGCAATCTTCAGCCAGATCCGGTCTACGGAGAATTGAGCGTATGCTGATGCTTTGTTCTCCGCCTAAAGAAGCTCCTATATAGGAATTTTCGCGCCACTATATATATGAATATCAGCTTGCTGGCTTTTGGCAGTTGAAGGGTTTTGATTTTTTCGTGTGATTGATTCTATCTCTTGTGCTGGTTTTGGCTTAAGGACACCTTGGGTACTTCCTCAAAGCTTGGCTAAAGGTGATGAAATCATTCATTTTTCAACATACTCACCAATCAACACCAGTGATACATCGAAGCCATGAGCAGCGCGAGATGAACTAATACGACAAAGAAAGCCACTCAACTCTTTAAACCACTTCATATCCTAGCCAACCACTCACACCTAGTAATAGGGTTCAACTCGCACCGATGCTGCTGCTGCTGCTGCTTAGACAATACCGCAAGGCAGCCTACCCTGTAGGTAGAGACGTACCTATAATTAGCAACGAAGCTTGTACAGGAGGCTCAGGCACTTAATCTGCGAGAGCCATCGATAGCCAAATTTGCTATGGAGCTCTCCGTGCTGCTACTGGATGCCGCTACGACTAGCTGATGTGACGGAGGGATCCATAAGGCACTAGTTAGGTACCAAGCAGATGAGCGCAGGATCAGCCATTCCTCCGTGTAACCACAAGCCGATGGATGCTGCCAGGTTGATGTGGAAGCAATGCGCCCGGGAATAGTACAAGGCGGGCGTCCAGGTATTTGCGCGAACAGCTGGCCGTCTGCACGGTCGCAGCATGTGCGAGAGCTAGTCCGCCATGTGCTGCGGTCGCCGGCCATGCCAATCAGCGATGCCGTACATATTCCAGCACGCGCTCCATACAGGTGCAGAGTCTCCGTATTACGATGGAGCGCTCCATCTGCGCAATCAGGGTCGGGGGACCAGGTGTGATGCTTCCTGGGAGCATGCAAGAGTCCCCATGCACCAATACGAAGCGAAGCAGGCACTTTCACCGAGGTCTCGAAGCCGTGGCTCTCTCCAGCGACGACTCGCTCAGCACAGCGGGTATGCTAGTGCTGCGACTGGCTCGCCGGGGCATAATGTGAACGATTGAAGCCTGGGCGCCAACGCGACCAATCAAGGCGCCTGGTCCAGGGCTGTTCACTCGGCACGCACAGCGAGAGGGGGATGGCGGCGCGCCCAGGTTTCTGGGGGACGACTCGTCCCTTTTCCTTCCCTTTCTCCTGCCCTTC
This sequence comes from Trichoderma arundinaceum, assembly GCA_025919625.1. Lineage (NCBI taxonomy): Eukaryota > Fungi > Ascomycota > Sordariomycetes > Hypocreales > Hypocreaceae > Trichoderma > Trichoderma arundinaceum. The sequence continues at coordinate 544,797 of JAMQTF010000016.1, forward strand.
CCTTTGTTCTGCTCCGGAGCAGTGATTTGTTTGACGGCAGTGGCCAGTAGGAGCTCGGGGGCCCAGGAGCAGAGAGATCTCGACCCACCGGCCAACCACGCCATGGGGGGGCAGCCTAATGAGAGGCCGTCGATGGATGGACGGATTTGGCGCACGCAAACGCAGCGCAGACGCACTGATTCTGATGCGAACATGCGCAAACCGCCGCGGCGCACAAGGACCTGTTGATGAGGCACTCCGTCCCCAAGCCCTCGCTGCGTATTCGGTACCGCGCCGTAGGAGCCATCTGGCACTCCGTGCCTCGTGCCTGGTTCGGAGGTCTCGCAGTCGCTGGCAGGGGGCTTCTTGGGGCTGATGCCCGCGACTGGCAGGCAGGGAAGCTGGCGAGCCAAGGTCGAGCTGCCAGCAACAATTTGCCTTCAAAGTGTCGCAGCGTGTGAGCGGGCCGCCGTGCAGAGCGCCGGCCGTGACCGCGCTTCTCCTAAAGAGGAAGAGAGTGAAGCCTCGACGAGCCCACAATTTCAACGTTGGACGGTAAGATGAGAACTTGGCGGCCGCCATTAGCGGAGATTGGGACAGGGCGCCATGCGGTCGCGATTTACTGGGCTATCTGGCCACGGTGCCGCTCGGGCAATATGCGCACCGTGTTGGGCGCGTCATAGACAACGTGGCACAGTGCGCATGAAGACGCCCACACCGTCGCGCCTGTTCCCCCACTAACGCCCATATTCGCTAGAGCTGTTGGCTAATCTCGACAAGGACTCCACCCACACCTTTACCCCCCCAAAACTCCCCAGCCGCCGTCCCTGCACGCCGGACCATCCCCGACCTGGTTCAGCCAAACCATCACGTTTAAAGGCAATCATCTCGCTTGTGCCCTCAGTTTCTTCGGCCTCCGGTACGTCGTTGCCGTCGCTGCTGTCGCCTCGACTCTCCCCAAACATCTTCCTCTGCTCCTCAACGCGAAAATCTTGCCCTCACGAACCCTCTCGGCGCTGACACCGGCTGTTTGCGGCGACACATCGCTCGTACTGGCAGCGCCACGGCCGCTCTGTCTCTGCCCGACTCTTGCGTCGTCCTTTTTTTTTTACACGGGCGGAATCCTCGACTCCCTAAATCTTTCTACCTGTCGGGCGCGTCTCAGCTTCTCGCCAACCCCCGGTAATTTTTGTTGGAAAAGGGCATTCGGAGAAACGAACGGCACGTCGCTGCCAAACGCCCCTTGTGGGCTGTCATTCTTTTTTCATTTTATTTTATTCTCTCTTCCTCTTCTCTTCCCTCTTCTTTTTTATCTTCTTTTTTTATTGCGTTGAAAGCTTGGAATTCCGAGCCGGCCAGCTGTCCGAGTGTTTTTGAGGTACGTGCAGATACATAAGCAGGTGCGCTAAGGCTGCGCAATTTTACCACGTTTCGTCCACAATCGCCCATTGAGAATCTCTCCGGTTCCCGAGTCGGAGGAGGTCTATGACGGTGGGAGGCTAGCGCTCTGGTGTTTTGTCCGTCGGCGATGGCTTCCCATCCATCGCCACCAGCCTCCTCCTGTATCGCGACTTGCGGCCCAACCGAAGCTTGGAAGCTTCGAATGAGCTTCTATCTCTCAAGGCGCGCCGTGGCGTCGCATCTCGATTTTTGTTTGATGGGGAGGGCTGACAAAAGCTGAATGCAGTGACAGTTTACCATGTCCGAAACAGCCGTGGCGACGACCGCGGTTGTCGACTTCAAGCAGGACAAAGTTCCACTTAGTTCCGGGTTGGGGAAGGAGAAGGACCTGCTGTTGCCAGAGGATGGAGAGAGCTCTAATAAGAGTCGAGGGCTCTTGAAGGTTCCATCGCGATCGTCATCCCAACAGAGGAGCCAATCTTCGCCGACCACGACCGGCTTAAGCGGGGCCACCATTACCGATCCGCGGAGCAGCATCGGCAGCAGGTCGAGAGAGTCCAAGAGCAGCTTCTTGGATAGACAACGAAACGGAAGCTCCAGTGGCGATGCCGAGCCTGCTCGTGCGACCGACATTTCGCAGCCCAGCTCCCCCTCAGCCAGCGAGCAGAAGCGAAAGAGGAAGAAGAGCAGTGGCTTCTTGGCATTATTGGGATGTTGCGTTGTGCCTGATTCGGCAAATGCTGTAGATTCCCCCCAGGGAATTCACAAGCTGGGAAAATTACCGCCGAGACCAATAACGGCCAAGTCAAGAACACAGACACCTCAGGACCAGACGCCATCCAAACAGAGCAACGAAAAGCCACCCGTCGCAGCAAGCACCATCTCCCAAGGCAAAGATAACGGTATCTCGTCGAGCAGCGCTCATGAGCATGCCAAGTCGGAGGAGCAAACGCTTCAAGACACGAAGCACCTTGCCCCGGCCGTAACCGTTAATCCTCCCAGCCCTCTCCCCGAACCGAATGAAGAAGTTCGAGAAATAGAGGAAGTAGAGGAGCAGCACGACGTCGAGATGCGAGACGTGCCAGTGGCAGAGGAAGCCCAAGAGGTTCAGGCCGAGGTAGCACGGCAAGAGGCCCACGATATTGCGATCCCCCCTCCTCCTCCTGGCCCTGGTCCCTTGGTGACTTCAGCACTGCCTCTCACAGAGGAAGGCCCCTCGGCACCAGAGCCTCAAAAATGGCTCCTTCCTCCCATCACTCCCGAGCTTAAAGGAAGAAAATGTCTTGTTTTGGACCTTGATGAGACTTTGGTCCACAGTTCGTTCAAGGTTTGTTCCTCTCCCCTCTTGTAAGCCACCTTGGAAATTGGGCTAACCATGTTCACTAGATTCTTCACCAAGCCGACTTCACAATACCGGTTGAAATAGAAGGCAATTATCATAACGTGTATGTCATTAAGCGACCCGGTGTAGACGAATTTATGAAGAGAGTGGGAGAGCTTTATGAAGTCGTGGTCTTTACTGCATCAGTCTCAAAGGTGGGTACCACATTTCCCGCTCCTATGGTGGAAGTTGGCCGGACTAACCTGTGCGTGCGCGAATAAGTATGGCGATCCTCTGCTAGACCAATTAGATATTCACAATGTTGTTCATCACCGTCTATTCCGCGAGAGCTGTTACAACCACCAAGGAAACTACGTCAAAGACCTTTCGCAAGTTGGGCGAGATTTGAAGGACACAATCATCATCGACAACTCGCCAACTTCATATATATTCCACCCCCAGCACGCTGTTCCAATCAGCAGCTGGTTTTCTGACGCGCACGACAACGAGCTGCTGGACCTTATACCCGTTCTCGAAGACCTTGCTGGCTCCAATGTTTCTGATGTCAGCCTGGTTCTTGATGTCACTCTCTGAGATACCACACACACAAAATTTCCTTCCGTTTCATTTCCTTTTCAGCAAAAAAACAACAACAGCCCGATCTGCAGCATTGCCGTCATAGCGGGAGGCGTTTGGTTGAAATCTCTTCGTTTCCGGGTGTAGATGTACTGTCTAATCTTATATAATCGGGTTTGATCTATGGAACGCAGCTCCTCAGCCTGCGGAATTTTTTTTTTCTTATTCTCAGTCAGGAAGACCGAGCAAGGGGTGAAATCGGCTGGGAGTGAGTTGACCAAAGATCTCCAACTGACACCGCAATCGCATCTAAATGACTCGAAAGAAAAGAAAGACGGAAACGCTTTAAAAAAAGGAGGAGGCTCGAATTAACATCTTGGGATAAGAACAGGTCATTCTTTCCTATAGATTAGGGATCAATTCTCAGATCTTCAGTGCGTGGGCGACGGGGTACCATAGACACTCCGTGTTGGCTTCTGTGGATTCATCTCCCATCTCGAGCGTGTTAAAGACTGTTGGCAATTTTCTGGGCTGTTCATGCTGTAATTTTCTCTAGCAAGCTGGCACCTTTCTCTCTCTCTCTCTCTCTCTCTCTCTGTTTTTTTTCTTTACTTTTCTTCTTTTTCTTCTTTCTTCTTCTTCATCTTTTTTTTCTTCTTCATCTTCTCTCTTTCTGTGATTCCCTTTGTGTTTCTCTTTTCCCACATTGTTTTTGCCTGTCTTGCATTGTTTTTGAACTATACACATACCACGCGGCGAGCCTGCGAACAGGGTTTGAAGGAGGGCAGCGAATGAAGCGGAGTCGGTTGAGACGGAGGCGAACATGATAGCGAAGGTTGGAGGTTGCTGAGGGCCTCCGTTATACATAGTCTCCCCCAAATTGTAAAAATACCCCGAGCCTCTATGGCCTTAGTAATGAATCAATGTGAGATACTCAGAATATATGTTGACGGGGAAGCGTTGCGGTTCATTGACTACAGAACAATAAACTGTCCAGCTTTGGCTTTTTAATTTCCTCCATTGGCTATGAGTGCCAAGCATGTAATGATTGGGTGATCTTATCAGGCTTTTGGCTGGTTGTAAGTAGGTAGTACTCCATAATAATACACCTTGTAAGTGCCTTCTTGGAATGGAATTCAATAGGCTACGTGCGCTAAAAGTGGTGGTGGTGGGTGTTCTCTGGGGTAGCGGAGAAATGTTCGGCCGCCAATGTTGCATTTGTGTGAATGTGGCCTTAACTCTGGTCCTGGGGCCACAATTTCACCAGCCAGCTGCGCCAACTCCAACCCTTCTATTAAAGTACATCTCCTCTTGCTCTGTCAATTCGACTCTAGAGTCCTGCAGCGATTCTTGGTCGATTCTCTCATTCTCCTTCCGATAGCCAGCCACACTCCTTCATAATGGTATGCGCGCCTCCTTCCAATTAAACTGCACCCGCTTTTGAGCCATCAATTCCAGCGACGGATTGCGGCGCTGGTATCGCGTCACAAGACCGATGCATTATGCGCTTTGCACGAAGTTGACTCGCGCTCAGTGACAGCGAATGGATTCGCAAAAATGTCCGAATAATCAAGCTAATATTTATGCTTCCTCTCTACAGTCTTCTCGTCCCTCTTCACCCGCCAATGGCCCCGCCGCGGCCAGCGGTTCTAGCATCAGCCGACCTTCTTCTCCCACGCCTCCCGGCGGTCCCCGAACTGCGATCCGACGACGCGCGGCTGCCGACCAGAAGGAGAAGCTTGCGAATGCCAGGCCGAGCAGCACACGGGCCGCTGGCGCTGGCGGCTCCAGCAGCACCATGCTGAGTACGTTGTCTCATGCCTTTTTGATATAGAGCTGCGTGGACTGCTCGTATTGGAAGTTGTACAAACCGCTAACGCCAAAGTTTGCAGGGCTCTACACCGACGAGTCTCCTGGATTGAAGGTTGACCCCGTTGTCGTCCTTGTTCTGTCCCTGGTTTTCATCTTCAGCGTTGTTGCTCTGCATAGTGAGTTTATACCTTCGACGCTTGATGACGCAACATTTGCTAACCCTAGACAAAGTCATTGCTAAGATTAGCCGCAAATTCTCGAGCTAAATGCTTTCTTTTTGGCGATTGAAGTGAGGTGGGAGAGACACGACGATGATGGTATACTGGGAAAACGGTTCCACGACGGCGCAGGGTTCTATGAATACCATATCTAGCTGATGTGAGGTTGATGCGAAAAAAAATGGCTTACACAAGTGGATGTATGGATTCGGCGGATACATTAACCTGGCCCCTAATCACCATGGAGTCTGAGCGACCATGATATTTTGTATTATATGAGTTATTCCAATTTCTTATGCGTTCTTTTACTTTTGATCACGAGAGAGGCTTGCCTCGGCCATTTGTGACTCGTCAAGTTAATCTCAGCCCTGCTGTGATGGTGCGCGTTGGAGAGATTAGATGGTTCCCGAATAGGAATCAATCGAGCGCGGGAGCAGGCTGTCATGCTGCTGTAGAACGCATCTTGGGCGTTCTGTAACCTTCTCTCCGCCTTATTGGTGGCAATTCTTGCCAGGGTTCATGCCCGGGGCTCCGTTGAGTGGCTGTGAACATGTGCGATTCTCCGCGCTCGCATGATTAATACTAGTGCCTGTCAATAGGAGAGTGTAGAAGTTACTCCGTGGTTGGCACTGAAGCACATTATCCAGGAGGCTGTGTGCGCTACAGCGGCTCTGCGCCTTCGTACGCGGCTCTCTGTAAAGGAGCAATATTGAAGCATCCATGGATGCTTAAAATAGCCCCTGCAGCAAGAACAGGCAGCTCAATTAGCTAAGCACGAAACATCACGGCTCTCATGTGTTGATGCAATTCACATCCTTTCACCGGATGCAGATACTTTGAAATCCAAATGCCTTGAAGATTCCATATCACGCGCCCCCGGCTTTCGGTAAACCATCATGGGCAATTATTAATGATGAGCAGCAAAAGATGGCTGGCCTCTCTCTGAGGTTACTGGTTAATCACAGCCGCTAGCTGGCCCGTACGACTCGAGCAGAACTGCCTGACCATTTTCATTAGTGGGCACCCCGAACTAGCTTTCACTAGCACTGACGCAGATACAGAGGCCACGGCGCACTGCTAACATGCCTGTAAACAAGCCCTCTTACAGTAGTTCCCAGGCTATGATATCAATCGCAGGCGAATTCCAAAAAGCTACTTCCCTGCTTGAGCGGTTCGCAGAAAGAGGCCTCTCATGAGGTCATCGCCCAGCTGTTAGAAATCAAACTTAATCCATTGACAGCCTCCGTCCTGTCTTTGTGCTATCGTTCTGTGTTTGTCATTTGGACAGCCTGGACGCGCCAATGAGCCCCCGGATCCCAGGATCAATCATAAGCTACTAGGGTCGACGATGTCTCTGTATATCTGCAGGTGACGCTATTCGCCCCGGCTTGTACCTTCAACCAAGCGAATTTCGGGCTCTCTCGTCTCCTCCTCGCGACAGCAACCCACCTGGATAGGGCATCATCATCATATCAGGTTCTTTATGAACCATCTCAGCAATGGCGCCTCCTGAGAACCAGCGGAGTATACCAAGGCGGCCGGCCCCGTCCAGACCCCCGCTTCGTCGTCGAGAGGTCGCCTCTGAGGCCTTGGTCACGGACGGCTTCGTCCTTCCCGACCTCGAGCTGCCCGCTGATGCACCGCCGGCATACGGAAGCCATCATGACCAACTTCAGTTCTCACGGACGGGGTTTGATGCTGAGGCGGCTTTAACAGGTGCGCACTAGCTGCTATGCCTCTTCATGCTCGCGCTGCAGTGAAAGAGGGGTTATTGGTGTAGAGACTCATCTGACAATGAAATTTCTAGGTGACGGAAGAATCAATATTAATATCAACACTAAAAACAAGAGACTTGCGGAGCTTCTTGCCCCGAGTATCGCCAGCCAGATTGCTGCCCAACCATCACTGCCACCGGTATATACACTGCCAAGTCTCACAGGCGAGCCTGGAAAAGAGCCTCCCCCGCGACTCAATGTCGTTATTCAGATTGTTGGGTCGCGTGGCGACGTCCAGCCCTTCGTTGCTCTTGGAAAAGTCCTCAAAGAAACGTATGGCCATCGAATTCGTATCGCAACGCATGGGACTTTCCAGACCTTTGTCGAGGAGAATGGCCTCGAATTCTTCAGTATAGGGGGAGACCCCGCAGAGCTGATGGCTTTCATGGTCAAGCATCCAGGTCTCATGCCCGGGCTCGATGCTCTCAAGAGCGGTGAGATTAGCAAGCGCCGAAGGGGCGTTCAAGAGATGATGCTTGGGTGCTGGAGGTCTTGCATTGAGGCAGGAGATGGACTGGGACCGCCACCAGAGCCGCATAGGAGGCTTGAACCTTGGGATCCGTCAGCGGGTATGCCTGGAGACCCAAATCACGAACCGTTTGTAGCCGATGCAATCATTGCGAACCCGCCCAGTTTTGCTCATATTCATGTTGCGGAGAAGCTTGGAATTCCTTTACATATGATGTTTACGTGAGGACCTTCTGTCATCTCCCGCCTATTTCCTGTTGCTAACACTCCGTCTAGAATGCCTTGGTCACCTACGCGAGCATTTCCTCATCCACTTGCTAATGTTCAATATTCAAACGCCGACGATGTCCTTACTAATTACTTGACTTACACACTGGTTGAAATGATGACATGGCAGGGACTGGGAGATGTCATCAATCGATTCCGCGAAAGTGCGTTGGATCTTGCTCCCCTCTCACTTATCTGGGCCCCGGGGCTTCTCGCCAGACTTAAGATTTCTTACACCTATTGCTGGTATGTATTCAACGAGACACTTGTTTTCTAACCTCCTTTTCTGACACACATTTACAGGTCCCCAGCGTTGATCCCGAAACCGAACGATTGGGGGTCGAACATCGACGTTTCAGGCTTCTTCTTTTTGAATCTTGCATCGTCATATATACCGGAGCCTGATCTTGCTGCCTTTCTAGAAGCTGGCCCTCCTCCAGTGTATATTGGCTTTGGTTCCATTGTGGTGGATGATCCAAATGCTATGACTAGGTTGATATTGGATGCCATTCATCTCGCTGGTGTGAGAGCTCTGGTTTCTAAGGGGTGGGGAGGTCTGGGAGTCGATGCAGTCGGGCTACCTGAAGGTGTGTTTATGCTCGGCAATGTTCCGCACGACTGGCTCTTCGAAAGAGTCTCCTGTGTTGTCCATCATGGCGGCGCTGGAACCACCGCTGCTGGTATCAAAGCCGGCAAACCAACCATTGTGGTTCCATTCTTTGGCGATCAGCCTTTCTGGGGAGCCATGATCGCGAGGTCCAAGGCTGGACCTGATCCGATACCGCATAGGGCCTTGACAGCTGAAAAACTCGCCGAGGCGATCAAGTTCTGTCTCCAACAACAAACACAAGACCAAGCCCAAGCTCTCGGTTGTAAGATTCGAGAGGAGAGAGGTGCTGAAGAGGGAAGCAGAAGTTTTCATAATCACCTTGACACGGATTCTCTTCGCTGTTCCGTGGCTCCTAGTCGAGCTGCGGCTTGGCGTCTGAAAAGGACAAAGCTGCGAATCAGCCCGCTGGTTGCTGCCGTCCTTGTTGAGCGAGGTCTCCTGAAGTATACTGATCTCAAATTGTAAGATGAAACCATGATTTACGAACTTTAGCCATGACATTAACCAATCGTCTAGGTACCGCCCATATGAGTACAATACAGAAGACCAGCCTCCCGACCCGATTACTGCGGGCGCCTGCTCTCTGGTGACTGACATCAGTGACATTGGCATGGCCATAGTGGACATGCCTCTGGACATACTCAAAAGCCCAAGAAAAGCCCGGGAATCTATACGAGACAGCGCCAGTCAGCTCAGCGGTGATGAAAGCGACACAGGGTCAAAACGTAACTCGGTTCGAGAACGTTCCGGTGTTAGAACACCAACAGGGACCAGCCCTGTGGGTTCTGTCGGCGACACACCCACTGTAGGACAGCTTGCTCCAACTTCGTCGTTGCCAACTGATCTGAGCCGGACACGATCCCCTACGGCCCCTACAGTCGATAGTCGAGGGAGTCGGTCATCATCTCGCCGAAGAGCACTTTCTGCAGCTACGACAATGGAGGCCGCAGTTGGCACCAGCAAAAACGTTGGGCGCATTGTGAGTACAGGAGTCAAGTCTCCCATGAACTTTTGTCTCGGGCTCGCAAAGGGCTTCAGGAACATTCCACGCCTGTACAATGATGATACTGTTCGGACGATTGAAAAAGTCACGGACTTTAACAGTGGTGTGCGGGTCGCCGGTAAGGAATTTGGCCTGGGACTTTATGATGGTATATCAGGGCTGGTCACGCTGCCTATGAGGGGCGCACAGAAAGAAGGTGCTGCTGGGCTGATCAAGGGCGTCGGAAAGGGCATTGGAGGACTCATTGCGAAGCCCGCGGCAGGTGAGCTATATACATATTGCATCTTCCCTTTGATTGAGATATACTAACCGCACCTGTTAGGTTTTTGGGGTCTTCCGGCCTATGTAATGCAGGGTGCCTATGCTGAGCTCAACAAATTTCTATCAAGAAGTGTACAAAACTATATCATCACCTCGAGAGTCGTTCAAGGCGAACGGGATATGCAAAATGCCTCGGAAGGAGAAAAAGCTGATATCATCAATCGCTGGAAACAAGACGCAGACCTGAGGGCCCTTCAACAGACAAAAATGAGGGGCCAGGAAAGGGAGCATTCCCGAGTTGGGTCTGGAGGCGGATCGAGCTCCTGGTTTCCTCCTCCGCAAGAAGTACGGCGTCCTTTGGGCGTTGCGTTGGCGGAAGCGCAACAGCAACAGCAACCAGATCGAATCGCTGTGCGTTCTCGGTCCCCCATTCCGAGAATCTTTGAAGCTCCGTCGACCGCTATTTATGAAGCTCCATCGACCATTGATAGCGAATATGAAGCAGCTATAAGGGCCTCAGTCAGGGAGACCTCTCGTGGTGATGCAGAAGAGGACGCCATGATTGAAGCAGCCATCCGTGAGAGCGTGAAAGCAATGCGACAGCAGGGTTCTCTGCCCGAACCCGTGCGTCTACCGTTGGATAGCAAGACACCCGTTGTTTTTGATGATGAAGACTATAGAATCACGGATGAAGAATACCAGGATCTCATCGAACAGGCAATTCGTGAAAGTTTGATTGGACAAGCTGGCGATTTTCCTATACTCCAAGTGGAGGGGGCACAGGAGCTTGACGCTGTGGACACCGTCGTCCCGCGTAGTAGCGGTTCGGCATCTACGCCGAAGAGAGACGAAGATGCTGATTTAAAGCGCGCCATTGAAGAATCTCGGAAGGTGCCTCCAGCACTGCCACCCCGACAGCCAGAAGATGATGAGGAAGAATTCCGGCGGGCCATTGAGGCCTCCAAAGATGAGATGGAGCGGGCACAGCACGAGAGGACAGAAGAGGAGATTGTCATGGAATATGTCAAGAAGCAGAGCTTGGCTGAGGAGGAGTTTAGAAGACAGAGGTTGGCTGAAGGGAAAGGAAAAGAAGCTTCAGAAGAGACAAGCGATGGTGGTGACGAGGATGAGGAGCTGAGAAGGGCTATTGAAGAGAGCTTGAAGATGAGCGGTGGAAGCGGCTCTGGAACATCCGGTGCTTGAGGGAAATGAACGGAAGATATAAATGGTGCTTTAAGATATCCCGTGAAATGATTTATATTTTGATCAATGGTTATTATTGCATGATTGGAGGAGCAGGCGGTCTGAACATGTCTCTTAGTTACATTACATTGAGCTATACCAATAAACGCACTGATATCCTTGACAAATAAAACGGGTATCTCTTCTACAACTGACTCGATATAAAGGGACGATGCATAAGTCCACCAACAATTTCCTCCATTGAATGTGCCTGTACTCTCTGATATGAACTGCACAATGATAGTGATGGTAAATTAGACATGAGAACGAATGTTGGTATGTGCAGCTACTCCCCAAATTGTGAGCTGGATGCTCTTAATAATTTATAACTGGATCACGGGATAGGATAGAGCATCGATTTTGATATGGCGCGTTTCAAGAAGGGTTGTGAGCCTGCCCAAAGATCCGAATGCATCCCTAGTAGTGACTTCCTCCCGCCCCTCCGCCCACTACCGGCGGTGGTACCGAGTTACTGATAGTTTCATTGGAGTTGTGCGACGTGATTGGGTTGAAGAGAGGCTATTCCAAGTTGCCGTTGAGCGTCATTGCACGTCTTGAGGTGACAGCTCGGTGGAAACCCGCCGATGTCGCCACGGGTCGTACTTGTGCCTGCACATGGCGTACGTGCTTGTCTCATGTTATGTCGGGCACTTGCCGCAACTCTGCACACAAAGTGCCCGGAGACTGTCAAACGATGGGCGTCTCTGCTGCGGCTTTTAGCCATATCTTGCCGGAGGCTGGCCCTGGTACTGCTGCTGGCCCCATCCCGGGTTTGCGGGCGGGGGAAACGGGCCGGCGCTGGGATTGCCGCCGTTGACCATGGAGATGACGTCGGGGCGGTTCTGGAGCGGCTGCTTGAAGTTGCATATGTGGCAGACGACTTCGGTGAAGCCGGAGATTGTGAATGGGATGATGGGCTGCAGTGGGCGTTAGTATGAGATTGGGACGTTGGAAAGACGGTGTAAGAATGAGATGCTCATGAAGCGACATGACAATTGGGAATGGATGGCCATGAGCATGTAGGGCAAAAGGAATGTGACAGTCGTCACTTACAACAAAGCAAAAGGTGAAAAAGGGCCGGCTCTTGATGACACGGCCGGACATGTTGCCGCAGTTGTGGCACTGGCAGATGACGCCCTCATAGCCTTTGACGTCGGACCGGAAGGTCGTTTCGCCGCAGACGAAGAAGAAGAACATGGCTGGCGCTAAGCAGAGAGACGGAAGGATTGAGTTGCTGTTGTGCAAAAGAGGTTGTCAGGTTAAAGAAGAAGCAAGAGAGAAATAAATAAGAAACGAGGTAAGCTCAGATACTACTCAAGGCAGGTAAGTAGTGAGACCAAAGTAGCAGCAAGGAGGCTGTGTACCTTGTCCAAGAAGCGGAGAGGGCGAAAGACATACGTGTGCGCCAAGCTCTCTCGGCTGATGGTTTAGTAAGTGGTTTAAGTAGTGGTGGCATCAGCAGAGACGGCAATGATGCTTGCTTCTTCTTTTTTGCCTTTTTTTTACCCCACGAAGGCGTTTGGTTTCAGGCTAGGCTGGTTTTAAGGTACGAGGTGGTATCATGTACCTTGTTCAACTCTTTACGGGTGCTTTGCTTTGGTTGGACGTTGGAAGAGAAGATGTCAGGAACGGAGCTGAGACGAGACTTTATAGGTGAGAGGTGGACAGAATGCTGAGTCACACTTTGAGTCTGAAGTAGCGTACGTACAGCTAGAAGGAGAAGAAAAGTCGTTGAAATTCCTCTCTTTTCTGCTAAACAGCTGTTGGTGGACAAGGCGTCCATCTTTTCCGCAATTGCATCCGCCCGAGGCTCTTCAGATCCGGCGATTTGGGAAGGATGCGCAGGCGGGCCTCGATGCGGTTTAGCGTCCTTTTGCTGCTGGTGCTGCTGCAGCTCTATTTTCAAGGTACCTGTAGGAAGTACGGAGTACCTGTTCCTTTTAGCTGTAGCGACCCCACCAGCGGGTCGCAGATGCGCTAAAGAATTTCTTGCAAGCTTGAATTCTTCCATCTCGGATATCTTATCTGCTGCGACGTCGTCGTCTTGCACATCGCAATCGTTGGGCCAGCTTCATATTCAAGCAATTGTCCCCAGATAATACCAACTACGGTATATCAGCAGCCTGACCATCACCCAGAGCAATCAGCATCATCCTCCTGCTCGTGATGCCCAGCTAGGCGGCAACCACACCAAAACAACCGTCGACTCATCATCGCCATGCTCTACGACCTCAACATCGCCTGGTCTCCGGCCACAAGCCCAGATCGCCTCCTCCAAACCCTCACCACCGCCTCCTCCCTCGGCTACGCCACCGTCGCTCTCAACCACACCCTCGAGCTGCCATTCCCCGCGAATCCCACAACGCCATTCCCGCCTCTACCTCCATCTTCTCCCGACTCCAAGCTGCCACACGTCCTCCACCGCGCGACTCTCCCTCTCGCCGACCCGGCCGCCTCAAACTACCGCCTCCCTTCCCTCGTCAGCGTCTACGACCTCCTCGCCATCCGGCCCCTCACGGAGAAGGCCTTCCAGAATGCCTGCCTCACCCTCGACATACCCATCATCTCGCTCGACATGGCGCAGCACTTCCCCTTCTACTTCCGGCCCAAGCCATGCATGGCCGCCGTGTCCAGAGGAGTCCGTTTCGAAATATGCTACTCGCAGGCGCTGGCCGCCGAGCCCAGAGGCCGCGCCAACTTCATCTCCAACGCAACCAACCTCATCAGGGCCACCCGAGGGCGCGGCATCATACTGAGCAGCGAGGCCAAAAACGCATTCGGGCTAAGGGCGCCCGCCGACATCGTCAACCTGTTCAACGTATGGGGCCTCCCGAGCGAAAAGGCCATGGAGGGGCTGCGAACAATACCGCGCAGCGTCGTCGTCAACGAGGGCATGAAGAGGGGTGGTTTCAGGGGAGTCATCAACATCGTCCAGGTGGCCAAGAAGGACGCCGTCGAAGGGGAACAGACGGACGATCAATCCTCGGCGGCGGAGCAGCCCGGCAAAAGGAAAAATCAGAAGCGCAAAAACGGCGGGGAGGACGCGCAGCCTGTCAGCAAACGAGAGGCGAAGAAGATGAAGCTGGCGGCAAGGGCAGCTGCTTCTGAAAAAAGGTGACATGGCATGTGATGGGAGATTTATATAGTGTTGAGCATGAGACGCCGTGAACGTCAGAAACATAGCGTGACAGAGGGCGTGGAAAAAGCAGCAATGACGGCTTCAAGTGGCATGATACCCCCCGGATTAGAAAGACTAGAAAAAGGTGTCTTGATTTTTGTCTTGTTTTATTTTTGCTGTACTAAAGCAAGAAGTGAATGATATATATACGGAACACATGCAAGCACATATGGCTTTGAGCAAACTGTGACTAACAAATGGTATCTCAAATTCTCTCTAAAATCCTCAGGAAAGAAAACTCGTCTATTTCTCCCTCATTAACACTACAAGTCTATATTTTCTCAATTCCCTCAAGTTCACGATCCAATGATGAGCGATGGCCCGGCGTTGGCAGCCGCTGTCGGCGTGGCCGCTGCAGGCGCGATAGCAAGGGCGCCCAGGTTCAACACACTCTTAAGCTGATAGCCCTGAAGGTCAGGCGGCGGAGCCGAGAAGGCTATGGGAGCTGTCGGGGCGGCAGGGAAAGGAAGGGGAGCCGGCTGTCCGTCTGCCGAGGGTCCGTTGGGAGAAAGGTTTCCAAGGGCGAGAGTGTTGGCCGGCGCAGCGGGGGCAACAGCAGAGGGTGAGCTCACAGGGGTAGCTGAACTCGCGGGAGCCGGAGAGCTCGCAGGGGCGGGGGCAGTTGTAGCGGCAGGCTCGCTTGTGGGAGATGATGAAACTGTAGTGGCCGACGTCGTCGAAGAAGTTGATTTCGAAGAAGTAGCTGGCTTCGTGGAAGTAGTTGACTTGGTGGAAGTAGTTGGCTTCGCGGAAGTAGCCGCCTTCGTGGAAGAAACCTCTGTGGAAGTGCTGACAGCTGTGGTGGGGACAACTGGGATGGAGATAGAGACGGATGTCTTGGGAGGGGGGTTGATGATGGAAGTTGACACCGTAACGGGAGTTCTCACAGAAGTGGACGAAGACGATGAGCTTTGAGAAGTCGTAGCGACAGTTGCAGAAGTTGTCGTCTCAACGGAGGTTGACGAAGCTGCCGGAGGAGCAACAGGAGTTGTCTGAGCGTCGGAGCTGGTCGTCTCGGTCGACACAGGCAGCGTGCTGAAAATGGGAGAAGGCGTCACGTACGAGCTCTCCGTGGTCGTGGAAGAGAGCGACGAGGACGAAGGCGGAGGTGCAGCTGATGTTGCCGGAGGCGGAGGCGGAGCAGTTGTGGAGTTTGTCGCGGGAGGGGGAGGAGGAGGAGGAGGCGGAGGGGGCGGAGGAGAAGACTGAGCAGGTGGTGGAGGGGGAGCAGCGCTGGTCGCAGGAGGAGCAGGCGGAACAGTATATGCTGGAGGCGGAGGCGGAGGCGGCGCACTCACAGCCGGAGGCGCGCTCGAAGCCGGAGGGACTCCCGGAGCAGAACTTGCTGGAGGAGGGATCACTGGAGGGGGCTGCGATGCCTCTGGCGGACCTATTCCAGATGTTAGACTCAGGGGTTCACTTCTTTGCTGTTCAACCAAGGCATCCATGATACTCACCCTGCGCAAACGTCGTCGTAGGCAACAGGGACGACGGGATGGGAATTGTAGTGACGCCGACTCCGTTGCCGTTAGCATTCGTCGTCGCCGGGATGACTGACGGAGTTACTGAGGGCAGCTCTGGAACTACTACTGTTACGACTGGGTTGTCGAACACCTGAGTAGCTCCCGGAATGACGGTGGTAGTGATGGTGGTGATGACGACATCTCCGTTTCCAATGCCAAGGAGCTGTCCCAGCTGATCCAACAAGCTGTCACGTCGCACTAGGTTGCCATTTGCATCGCGGTTCAAAGCAGCGCCCTGGAAGATGTAAGTTGCTGAGCTCTTCAAGTCTTCCCTTTCGCTGATCGCCACATACCTGAACTGCGGAAGACGCAAGAAGGGCGTAAAAGACCGAAGACCTCATCTTGAAGACTTTCAATGAGCCAAGAAACCGTAATTTTTTTTCTTGAATTTTCTGAATAAAAATATCGAAATAGATCGCAGAGAATGACTACAGCAACACAGCTAATTCCGCAACTCAAAAAGGATGAGATGGACACGGGCGAAGAACAATAAGCAGAATTACTCGTCAGCCAGCTGGATATCGAAATAAATCAATGACCGATGCCGAATTAATCACGTAAAACCAGAATTAAAGAGTGAACGGCAACGATTCAATGAAAGGCGGCGCCAGGCCTGTAAAACCCAAGAGTGAGGGCGGAATAAATCGCCACCGACCAAAAGGACGACGGCTTAAAAACGACGAAGAAGAGAATTGAAGATGGTACAAACACGAAAAAAACAGTCCCGCGAAAAGAAGAAAAGGAAACGGTCTGGCGGAGAGAGTAGCCCCCGGTTGTCGTCAGCCCCAGGCACCGCGAAGAAACGATGGCCAGGTTGGCGTGGCTCCCTTCATTTCTCTCACCAATTCCCCCCTCCTCGCTACATCGAAACAAGGCATTGTTTGAAGCATTGCCAAGACGCCAATTGCCTAGAGGCGACTACGGAGCTCAAACAGTGGCGGCGCGGCGGTAGCGGTTTAGACTATGATTCTTGCTCCGTTCGCGTAACCCTGGCAGCATTTGCCGTGGCCGGACCAGGATCTGAGACATGGTTCAGACGCCTCCTGTCTGAGAGCTGGTTCGCGATAGTGGGGCTGGACAAGGCCACCATTGCAAGCCGCTGGCACCGGGCATTTCTTGGGCTCTTCAATGGCCAAGCTGGATGTGATTGTAGATTGCCGTGTGCAGAATCTGGTGATTTTAATTTCATGTAGATTGCGCGGCAAGGATGCGTCGTCCGCTTTGGTAGTTGGGGTCTTGCCCATCACGCGATGCGGATGCCCAAGAAGAGCGAAGAGGCGCTTCCAAGGGATGTGGGGTTGCAAATTGGGTGACAACGACGGCGCCAAAAGTTATCAGATCTGGTTCCGCGAAGATAGTTCCGTACCTGTATTCACATCGTGACAAGAGAAAACGCCATCAGGGCGGGTAGACAGATTGGTCGAATTTCATTGAGTCAAAGCTGCTGCGCCCATAAAGGGGACCCGGTTGCTGTTGATGATTCGACCAAGGCCGAATTCGGACGGCACTGTCATGCATGAAGAAGCAATTTCACCAAAATTGTCACATGGCTCCTTGGGTTGCTGAGATGTGATGCAGGAAACAAAAGTAAAAGGGAATCATAATGAAGCATGAGCTCTCTCGGTATTGACATTGACATTGATATAATCGATAATACTCCCCGGATCTGTACATTTCCCGCGCCGATATGCATCTCCCTGTTTGTTGAAGAGGTGCGTCAAGAACAGGGTACTCCACACCCTCCAACATTTTGATGGGGGTGCCATAAGGTTGGCCAAGTACAAGGTACGCCAGCGGCACAAGCAGTAGCTCAACCACTGACGCAAATCATCAACTTCCAATTACATTCTCGATGCTGGCAAGATGTCCATTCCACGCCCATCGAGAAAGCGGCATAATCATGACGACTTGACATTTTCCGCTCGCACCTAGTTATAGCAAGCTTGACAGACATATAAATATATATATATATATATATATATCAAATTCAAAATTCAAAACATGTTGAAAAAATAAACCTCAGTAATGCTAATGATTAACATCTTTATGAAATGGCAGCCGTTCACGTGTTAGACGACTACTATCTCGCCATCACCGCCCTCATCACCGTCGGCTACCAACTCCTCTTCTTCGCCATCGCCTTCACCTGCAAATTCGACAAACTCACCGGTCCGTCCTCCCTCGTTGCTAAAATTCCATCTTCCCTCTCACTAACAGCGCTTCATCTCCACCTCCAGACTTTGCTGGCGGCTCCAACTTCATCATCCTCGCCGTCGTCACCATCTCCCTCAGCCAGCACCACCAAGCCCGCCAGCTCGTCGTCACGCTCTTCCTCATCGCCTGGGCCATCCGCCTCACGTCGTTTCTCTTCCTCCGCATCCTCAAAACCGGCAAAGATGACCGCTTTGACGAGATGCGCCAAAAGTTCTTCCCATTCCTCGGCTTCTGGGTCTTCCAGATGCTCTGGGTCTGGACCGTCTCGCTGCCGGTCACGGTGCTCAACTCGCCGGCCGTGACTCGCTATCCGCAGCACGAGTTTGGCACGGGAAGAGACATTGCAGGCGTGGTGATGTACGCCGTTGGGCTGGCAATCGAGACGGTGAGCGATGCGCAAAAGTATCGATTTCGGATCAAGCACGACGGCCAAGCTGTCTGCGACAAGGGCCTATTTGCCGTCTCGCGACATCCCAATTACTTTGGAGAGATACTCGTCCATTTCGGTAAGATGGACTCGCATCATGTCACCAAAAGAACCTTGACTCACTCAGCACAGCTATCTACATGATTGCCGTCTCACCTGCTGCAGACGGCTACGTCCGCGGCCAAGCCTATAAAGCTCTCTACGCCACCATCCTCGGCCCTTTCTTCCTCACTCTCCTCCTCCTTTTCGTGTCAGGGGTTCCTCTGTCGGAACGACCCAAAGCCAAAGCGCGGTATGAAAGTGGAAACAACTGGCACGGCTATAAGCGCTGGCTGGATCGGACTAGCATTCTCATTCCGTTCCCCCCACAGCTGTACGAGAAGATGCCGACAGTACTAAAGAGGACCGTTTTCCTTGAATTCCCCATGTACGTGTTTGACCCAAAGAAGCACTCAGGCGTGAGACGACCTGGTGAGGCTTCGGATGAGGCCAGGGAGGAGGCCAGGGGCAGACCGGCAGAGAGCGATCGAGACAATACTTCACAGAGTGGCGAGGAGAGGTTGATACAGTAGTATTTCTATTATGATGAATGAGATGATTGAAAAACAAAAAACTCCCTTGGTATATATAATGCGTATGATATGTTTCTTTCTATGCGTATAAGCCCAGGACACCGCAGCGATAGTTTATATGCTATTGAGCCACTAGGCATGGAATCCCCAATGAAATGAAATGACCACATCTACTCCTCTCCGATCGAGTTGAATCGTTACGACAAATCTCCCAACGCCACATTACATCACTGTCAGCACAATCTCCAGCACTGCGCCCGCCTAACTCAGCATTATCCAGATCTGGCCCTGCCCCCAACTGCTTGATGAAGCTAGAGAAGAAGGAAAAAGAAGCAATGAAAATGAACAAGACAAAAAGGGAAATGGGACACATATCGTGGCCAGGGGTTTTAATCCAGGAGCTCCTGGCTCTGGCTGAACTCGACGCTGCTCGACCGCTCCGAATGCGCCTCGGATCCCTCTGGGATGGGCACCATGGCGCTTTTCGTCCAGATGTGGATCGCCTTTGTCCAATCTAGGCCCTCAATGCAGCCGCCTTTGACGGAGAGGACGTTTTTGGACTTGTGACGCAGAGAGTTCGAAGATGGGAGTTAGTTTTGGAAGATTTGCAGGCGAAATTGGAGATGAAAGAGGGCATACCGGTGTCCTGTGAATGAGTCGTGTTCCACAGTTGCGGCAGAAGTAACTGCGTAAAGAGAGTCATTAGTCGTCGAACTCGTTTGAAAGGCAATTCGTTTGATGACAATGGGCTCATACCAGTACAGCGTCTGCCCTGACGCCGTCGGTCGTCTAAAGTTGATACCCAAATCAGCATCGGGACCTCGCTCCAATCACCATCTCACAGTAGCCATTTCCCTCCCTTCTACCTAACGATTGGGACATGAAACATACGAATAACAGCTCAGATTGTCCGTCTCCGGGAGCTTAAACTGCGGAAAGATGGCCGACGCGCCAAACGCCGAGCCCGTCTGTTTCCTGCACTCGGTGCAGTGGCAGATGTACAGCGCGAGGGGCTCAGGAAGCGGCGTCTTGAACGAGACTAAGCCGCACTGGCACCGTGCGTCCATGGCGGATAATATGACTTTGTTAATTTTTTATTGTTGCTGCTGTTCTGCGGGCTGACGATGGCTTTTGATCGAGAGCCCTGGTGGCGAATCAAGATGTTGCCGGTTTTGGAAGATCGGGGTGTACTAGGATCGCCAAGAGGGGGATTATAAGCAGAACGATGATGAGAAATGAAAAAACGGGACCTTGACTGCTTAACCCATATATAAGCCGTCCAAACAAATCCCCCCCAAAATATAGATGCAACAAGTGGCTATTAAAGGGTTCTAAAAAGAAGGGAAGAAAAAGAAGAATCAGAACGTCAGCGACGTCGGATGCCCTGAAAGTTGCATGTGCCTACCTAGCATATAGGCCTAGCATATAGGCTACCTAATGCAACTCATCGGCTGCACTAAAACGCAAGGTATGTAGCCAAGCTTTCTCTTTTTTTCCTCTCTTCGCTCGATCTATGTTAGACTTTCGTTCGGTTGCTACAACCCGATCGAGTCCCAGGAAAGACCGCACACGCCACCCCCATTTATTAAGAGTCACTCCAAAATAGTCGTTCCGAGTTGTAGAACCACGGGGTTTTCCCATGACAAGCTCAACTAACAAGGATACGACCGCCGGTTTTCGCATTCTCGCATTCTCTCTTTAGCTAACTGCACGGCAAAACCTGGTGCCTGCTAGGTTGAACGGAAAAACGCTGCATAGTCACCAGGCGCCGGTTTTGCACGTCACCAGGTGCTAAGGCGTCGGCTCCGGGGCTTCGCATCGCCTTTTGCTTCCACATCCGGCATGCAGACTAGCCGCTTAGCACGGTCCGCACCACGTCTCGGCCGCCTGCCTCGGGAGTTTTTAAACTACGCTTAATCAACCGTGAACATCTTGTCTTCAATCTACTAGTATGTATCTGTTTTGTGTTCCAATGTTGATGGCCGGTGAGGGGCGTGACTCATCCCGTGCAAAAAATGCCACGTGGAAAAGCCGCGCCCTTTACGAAGTACCTAAGCCGGAGGTGGGGGAAGAGAGCGACTGACAGGCGAATCTATTTCCCATAAGACGCTTGCCTTTCAGCGTTCAATCTGTCCCCTATATTGTAAGAGAATTATATTGGTGTCACCATTATTAATGTTAGATAAGGCTGCTTTATAAGGATTTCCCTTTTCGGCAATCTCTCTCGATTAGCCCACGTCACGTAACCATTGGATTGTCACCACCAGTGCGGTTACTTGCGGCAAGCAGTGGTATACAACACCGAGGGCATCGACAATCCAACCTCCGTTTACCACACCGCAAAGTTGCATTCTCATCCTTTCGGCCAAATACTATACCAAGTATCAATTCGTCGTAAAGCAAGCATTATCACAAAAGGGAACAACCCGTCCAATTCCTCCGATAACCGGTCCGCTTTGCCTCCGTGCTCCCTTTCGCGCCCGGTGCTAGGCCCCATGTGATTCCCCGATGTAACAATTGAAAAGAGGCGCGCCTATAAGCAACTACAACGAATAGAATCATGGTTGATTCGGCGTGTAACTTTGTTGATTGCAGCGGCGAGCAGCATGCAGTACGTAACATAACTACGTCCATCATTGCCTAGCGCAGAGGGACGCAGCCACACAATAGTAATCCGCTCTTTCTCGGCGGTCCGAATAAAGAGGTCTTGTCCGGTGCTAGTCATGTATAACCATTGGGCAGATCCTTGAACTTGGCGGGCACCTATGGAGCAACTTCACGCTTACCGTTAGCATATACAGGAGTAAGAGGAGCATCTTCAGTCCGTATTCCGTGAATGATGTATGTGCGGAACAGCCCGAGGCCGGCCTCATGCAGCCTTAATGACGCCCGAGCCCGAGGCCGAAGCCGAGACTGAAGTACAATCGACCGCCTCCGTAGGCCTTTAAGAGGTGAAAAGAAGACGTACAAGTCATTATTAAGGCGTGATATAGACTAAATCAAACCCAATTGAACCCAGAACCCACACAGATATATATAGGGGAAAAAAAGAGAAGGAAAAAAAAGGCACCTCGGCATCGGGCTTATAGAATCCTCGCCATGCTCACAACCTCCGCCCTGGACCCCTTCTCCCTCAGCGCCTCCTGTACCGCCGCGCACCAGTCCATCTTATCCTTGGTGCTCCAGGCGTTCTTGATAATCTCAATCTCCAGCCGCTCCAGGCTGCCCAGGTCCGCCAGCCGCCCTCCCTCCACCCACCTCCTGGCGCCGCCCTCCTCCTCCAGCCCGTCCACATACTCATTCTCATTTGCCTCGTCGGTGCTCCTCTTGCCGACCTGCCCCACAACCTTCAGTCGCAGGCCCCGGAGCCCCTGGATCCACGACGCCGAGCGTCCCCGGCCGCACAGGTCCGCCCACTTCTTCAACGCGGCCGTCCGGGCCAGGTCCTCCGCCATAATCTCCAGCCTGACGTACCGCATTGCCAGGCGCTGCCATGGACGCTGTGACTTGGTGACCGCCGCCGCGGCGTTGAGCCCCGACGAGAACCAGTTGAGGAAGACAAACTCGTTGTTTTCAAAGGGCAAGGTCCGGGCCTCAAAGTAGATCTGGCGGCAGGCGCAGAGAAGGTCTGAAGGCACGCCCGCGAGCGGCCTCTCCGAGCTGAGCAGCCCGGTGGCCGTCTTGTTCAGCTCCCTCATCCTCTCCTTGGTCCTCTCCTTGATCATCTTCTTCATGTCTTGCTCCGCCTTGACCTTGTCCCACTTCTGCCCGTCTTCGTTACATTTGTCCCCCTTTGCAAGCTCCAACAAGGTCTGCTCGTTTTCAATCTCCTTCTCGATCCGCTCTTCGAGACCCGGATCGAGCGGGTGGAGAACATATCGACACAGCATCGGGATCGGATATCCCGCCGCCAGCTCCTTGGGCTGAATGGGACTCATCATGTAGGCCCAGTAATAGATCCTCAGCCGCACCTCCGCCGGCAGAGACAACAGAGGCGAGGCTGACGGGTCATTGACCTTGCATTCACTGGAACCCTTTACCAAGATATCATGTCCGTCGTTTGCTGCAGTGCCCTCATCAGAATCGTCCACGTCAAGCCCGGGCCCGAAGCGTTTGAAATAGCACACCGCAGGCGGGTACCAAAACATAAACGGGCAGTACTCATACTCGGCCCCCGCCATGACTAGGTGTATCGCGTGAGTATCTTGTACATTTATATCCATGCGTAAAAGATCAATTAAGAGGAGAGAAGACGAAAAGTGAGAGAATGGGAGAATTGGGGGTTTAATGTAGACTGGGCCAAGCAGTATTCCCTTTCATTCCCCCTCTCCCCTTCATGAGAGGGAAACTTTGTTATCGCCAAAAAGCCTCCTTTCTCACCCCGTGGATATCTCGAAGCGAAGTAGACGAGGAAATGCGCATACCAACGTGTGTTAAACAGCACGGTAACATTGTGAGCACTAAGGGGTTTGGTTACCTGGTGTCAGATAGCTCGTCTTATATTGAGTCCCACTAACATGTGGTGGCGGCTTACTGGAGGGCCGTTTGCAACGAAATGAGATGTAATCGGTCTAGAAAGCTTACTCGAGGCCGGCTTCCGTCATGCGTAGCGATGAGTTCATCGGAAAGTTCGATGAAAGAGGAGAGCGACAGAGCATCGATCCGTCATTCAGTTTGGGCTCGGCATGAGGGGAAATAGAGCGATTGGTTGCTTTGCGGGGAAACGTCACCATTACACACCGGAAGCATGCCGCTCCTCAGCCGCGACGGGCGGTTGTCGTATCCGATGCCATTTTCCGATGCCCCAGCCCATCCCTTGCATCCCAAGACGGCGGTTGAATGGCTCTTTGCCTCGTAGCCTTATGCCCACTTGAAGTAGGGACTAATCTAGGCCCTGCACTATTGATTGTGATTCGTCCTGTTTCAGTTGCAATTTATCGCGACTAATTGCAATAAAACATGTCACCTGCATAACGCGCGTATCGCGACAGCGCTCTCATCTAATAGGCTGATGCGCATCTGCAATTCGCAAACCCACCAAGCGTGCTTCAAACTTCCTCAAACCAACTTTTGACAAGATTTTACCAGTAGCCACTGAATCACGTTATCTGCAGCGTCAAGTCTAATGACATAGCCCCTCCAACACGAGCTAGTAGATGCAAACCACACGGACAGCTCATACATGATCATCATCGTTATCATCATCACACAAGTAACACTCCTGCAACGCCCGCCTCTATGATTGGCCATTTCGATTCATCTGTCGATCCTCAGATAGAGCGCGCTCCCCGCTCTCGACACCATCTTCATCGCAAACAAGAAAGTCGTAAAACTCGTCATCCTAAGACGATCCAGAACCCGGTGGTATATTCACTCCCTCATAGCCCCTCTTTCCCCCAGATTTCCGCTCGTACTCGACATTTCGCGGAACGTCAAAATCCCCTCGCGCCGCAAACCACAACAGCGTCTCTGGTTCCGGACCCCTCCCCAGCGCCGTTGTTTTCGCCTGCCCATTGGCCCCATCCACCATGTCTTCATTCTCGTCGTCCTCCTCTTCTTCCTCGTCCTCTTCTTCGTCGCTCTCTTCATCCAGACCCTTCTTCAGGCCCGTGCGCACTTTCTCGACACCCATCTCCCGTTCCTCTTTTGTGTATACATCGCCCGCCTCTTCTCTGACATAACTGGCAATCCTGTCATGTGTCCACTCCCTCAATTCATCCCATATGCTCTGCAGCTCGGCAATGCCCTCAGGCGTAGCTAGACGCGCCGTATCTCGGCCCTGTGCGACAAGCTCCTCCACGTCTGGTTCCAGCTTCTTGCGCAGCAATTGCGTCAGGACATTCTCCTGTGTCCGCCCAGGATAATTCGTCGAAGGATGCACCGCAATGCGCGAGAAGAGCTCCGAGTTTTCGCTGAGGTTGTCTAAAACCGTCTGGAGGTTGCGCTGGAGGATCTGAGCCGAGGCTTGTAGTGAGGAGCTACAAAAAAACAGTCGTTAGGGCCGCCCAGATACCTCTTAATCCAGGATCGAAACATACGGATGAGGAAGCGGATTGCTCTTGAGAATATCCATCTTCAGGCTTTGTATGCTGCTTGAGAGCTGCGCCAATCGAGCCAGCGTCTGCTCAACCGCCTTGAGCTCATCATCGTCCAAGCCCAGCGTCGCCATCTTGTGCGCACGCCACCTTCTAGCTTTTTTCTTCGTCTCCCCTTTGGGTCAGAAGCTTGAGAGTAAAGAAAAGGCGAAGATGCTAATAATTAAAAGCGTGGTAAGAAGCT
Organism: Trichoderma arundinaceum; assembly: GCA_025919625.1. Classification (NCBI taxonomy): domain Eukaryota; kingdom Fungi; phylum Ascomycota; class Sordariomycetes; order Hypocreales; family Hypocreaceae; genus Trichoderma; species Trichoderma arundinaceum. The sequence goes on from JAMQTF010000016.1 coordinate 569,923, forward strand.
CTGTGAGAGGAGCATGGGAATCAAAGAGGGAAGAAACAACAAGAGTATGAAGATGTTGAATTTAGCATTGGCCAGTGACGTCGAGGTTGGTTTCCTTTGGCAGGCGCTAGGAGCGTTGTAACTTTCCCTGGCCGCCCTCAAGTGGGGCCAGCGCTCAAGCATCGCGACGCAGCGGCTCTTTCACAGCTTCAGCACCCTTACAGGCATTTGATATAAGTACTCAATCCAAGTACTCCGTAGCCATTTTATTCAGTATTTATGTTAAACACTTCATAAGCTTTTCGCCTATAGGTAAATCTATCTATGGCGCAACCCTCCGCTTCACCAGATCAGCCACCATCAAATACAAAACTCCCCAACTCTTTCATGTCGCCTATAGAAATTCCCCTCTTCGTGATATTAGCCACTCTTTATTCCCAAGGCCGAATGAGCTTCCCGTCCGGAGTTTTGTGTTGCCTCGGATAGCGCCAGCCATGTTGGGGGTTAGTGGTATGATGGCTCAGAAAGACCCCTAAGCTCACCCCACGTTTTTTAAACGCATCACCTCGGCCCCTCACTAGCAGCCGAACTGCTTAAATGAAGCATTCCATTTATACGTAGACTTCCAGCTTCGACTTTGGAATATCCAAACTGCCTGATTCCTCCTTCATCATGGCTCCCTCAAATAGCAACGCGCCCTCATTGCTTCTTCTCCCCGCCCCGCCTCTGCCGCTCGATCCTCCCTCTCTCAGCGCCGCCTACCGAGCGCCTCTCACGGCAGTTCTCAAACGCCTCACAAGCAACGGCAACGGCAACACCAACTCCAGCGTCGACTCCAGTGTCAGCACCAGCCCAGTCCTCGTCATTGCAGTCGCCTGTCCTCTTCTCAATGGCTTCTCACCTAGACACAAATCCCTCAACTGGAAGGCCGCACAGTCTCTTCTCGCCCGGGTATACACTCTCATCTCAGTCATTTGCGACGAGCAGTCCATCGATACATCGGGAGAACCAAGCAGCAGCGGCCTCGATCCACGCGTTGTGCTAGTTGACCATGAGCGGCGGAGGACTTATCAGCGCAACTTTGATGGAGAGTACGAGGCAAACTGCACGCCGGTGTTGGATTTGGCTGCCTTTGCCTCAACAGTGCACCCCTGGAAGACGGTGTTTCACCCCAGCACTGAGGCGGGATATGAGCTCCTTAATGCGTTCCTGGAATACTCACAAGGAAGACAAACTCTTCTGCAAAGCCAACTAGTAGCCGTTGAAGGCGGCATCACCTTGTCTACGAATGACAGCCCTCCTGTTTCTCAGAGCGACTTCATCAAGGGCTACGATATTGCTTGCCTGGGAGGCACATTTGACCATCTTCACCCGGGACACAAGCTTCTCCTCCATGCCACCGTTCTGCTCATGGGAATCCCCGAGAAAAGCTCAGGAAAGCAGGCTGTTCTCATTGTAGGAATTTCTGGAGATGAGCTGTTAACGAACAAGAAGTACGCCGAGGTGCTGCAGACGTGGGATGTGCGTGCAAGCAAAGTTCTCCAGTTCCTCTCCACCATCTTCAACTCGGCTTCTTCGTCCAACACCAACTCTCCTCCACCCACGTCCACTCCGTCACCGGATGAGCTTCATGCGACTTTCCGCGATGGCACAGTGCTGGTTCGCTGCGTAAACATCCACGATCCCTTTGGACCAACCATCTCGGAGGAAGTCATGGACGTTATCGTGGTCTCTGGTGAGACGCGCAGCGGTGGGCAGGCTATCAACGACAGGAGGACCGAGAAAGGCTGGAAGCCTCTAGAGGTATTTGAGATTGACGTTCTCGATCCGCATGACATTACAGAGGATGGCAGTGGCGTGCAGAGCAATGGCTTCGCCTCAAAGATTAGCAGCACGGCAATACGGCAGCGAATAGCCCAGGCCAGAGATGGTTCGCAATAGGTATCGTCAGTGTTGAGCTCGAATACTTGGGTTAATAGCGACTATGCTGGCCGGAACCGCGAGAGAAGAATCTTGACGAATAGACATTTTCATGACGAGCATTTTCGATCCCGCATACCATATATAATATGCTGCACTTTGTACTTGATCGTGTTTGAGATCTACAAGGGCTTGTTGCTTTATAAAAGCGGCAAAAAGGGCAAAAAGATTGCCATGACCAGGAATCGAACCTGGATTTACAGTGATTCACATGATCCACAAACTGTTGTACTGACCATTATACTATCATGGCTGTGACCAATTAGATGCCAGAGTTGGCGGCAAATTATATTATAAAGGCAGTTGCCTGCCTGGAGACAGAAAAGCAGGGACCGCAAAGTGAAAACGCAGCACATGATAGTAGACAGAGTGTTACGAACATCACTACTGAAGAATTGATCAAATATTTTGTGTTTATTGTTAACTCCTTAGTGTCTATCATTTCATTTCCAAATTCCCTTTTTTTGTTCTCCCAAACGACTGCGGCTCCCCAAAGACTATTTGCAGCCAATAAGATGAAATGCTATTGGCAAAAAGAAAAGAAAAACTCCAATGTATGCGGCTAGAGCGATTTTGACATGACATGAATAACTGGAAGAAGAAAAAAGAAAGAAAATGTCTCCCTTGCTTAACCACGAGTCGAGTTGACCGTCTTTGAAATCTCATAGCCCTGCGAGTCCACAAACGGGAATCTCGCACGCCTCTCCAGGTCATCCAGTGGGATGTTGGATCGAATGTACCTACAGCCATAAACCATTAGCAAGCGTTCTCCAAAAAGTAGTGATAAAAATTTGGACATGTTGAAAAAAAGACTCACTTTTGCCTGCCATCGTCCGTTGGGTCATGGTCCCAGCTCGTAAACGCGCCAATCTTCAACGCATCCCATACCAGGCGTCTGCTCCGCTGAGACTGCAGCACCTTTTCTGTAATGGCCTCAAAGTCCCATTTCGCTCTTGCCTCTGCGTCAAAGTTCTCAAACACGGCCTTGGCCTCCTTCTCATACTCCGTCTGCGCCTCGACTTTGGCGGTGCCGAACCGTGCCAAGTTATCCAGCTCCAGGGGATCCTTCTCAAGGTTGAACAGCTGCGGCTCATCGGCCGGGCAAGTAATGTACTTCCAGACTCCCCTCCGGATCATCATCATGGGGCGGACGGTTCCCTCTCCCGTGTACTCGGCGAAGACCGTGTCGCCGCCCTCCTTGCCCAACAGGTGAGGCATCATGCTGACGCCGTCCATGGGCAGGAAGGGCGCGGGCTTGGTGCCGATGAGGTCGCAAATTGTCGGCAGAATATCCAAAGTCGAGACGTTTTGAGCCACGCGGTGAGGCGTGAACCACTTGGGGTAGTGAACCAGCATGGGGACTCGGACCGACGACTCAAAGTAGCTCATCTTGTACCAGAGCCCGCGCTCTCCCAACATGTCGCCATGGTCGCCGCTGAAGATGACAATGGTGTTGTCCATCAAGCCGGCATCTTCCAGGGTCTCGAGGAGCTTGCCGATGCAGTCGTCCACATAGCTCACCGATCCATAGTAGGCTCTCTTTGCCCTCTTGATCTGCTCGTCTGTGAAGTCCTGGTCCCACAAGTCGCACACCTTGAGCAGACGCTGACTGTGCGTATCCAGCTTCTCCTTGGCAATACGGACCTTGGGCAGATCAATATCCACATCCTCGTAGAGATTCCAGTACTTCTTTGTGATGGTGTAAGGATCATGAGGATGAGTGAGAGAGACAGTCAAGGCAAATGGACGCTTCTCCGGCCCCTCACGAACGTGATCCCACAGATACTGAGTGCTTCGATACATGACCTCTTCGTCATAATCCAGCTGGTTGCTTCGGCCACAGACACCAGCCTGGAGGATCGAGCTGGCATTATGATACCACTCAAGACGGGTATCCGGCTCGTCCCAGTTCACCACCCAGCCAAAGTCACCCGGGTAGATGTCGCTCGTCAGACGCTGCTCATAGCCGTGAAGCTGATCTCCCACAAAGTGCATCTTGCCCGCCAGAGCCGTGTGATAACCCTTGGAGCGCAGGTAGTGCGCATACGTGGGGACTTCAGAGTTGATTTGAGAGGCGTTATCGTAAGCACCAATCTTCATGGGCAAAAGACCAGAGATCATGCTCATTCTTGAGGGTGCGCAGAGAGGCGAAGGGCAGTAAGCAGAGTCAAACTGGACGGCGGAAGCAGCCAGGCGGTCCAGATTGGGTGTCTTAATCTGAGAGTCGGGATTGTACATTTTGAGCTGAGGAGCCGCCAGCTGGTCTGCCATGATGTACAGGATATTCGGCTTGGGCTCTGGGCTGCTGCTGGTGGGAAGAGGCGCCTCCGAGCGCGGGAGGGTGTTGAGATCCGGAGCCATGGCGGGCAAAGAGAGAGTTGAAAATATGGTCAAGGTGCGTAAAGTGTAATTTGGCAGCTCCGGACCGGATATCCTTCAGGTCTCTCTCTATATATAATGAGCCCTGAGCTGATGCTTCCAAAAGGGCGTGAGGCACGGGAAGAGAGGACACGATAGAGTGATGGCACCGGGAGATGGGATAAGATAAAAACTAGGATTCTCCGCGGGGGCTCTCAAAGACTATTCAAATGCCACGAGTATCTCAAAAGAGGCTCAAATAAAACCAGACACGCGGCGTATTACTCTTTCTACTGCTTCGTAATGGAAGGACGGGAAAATGGGAGGGCTGTTCCAAGCAACGGCGCGAGCGTCTGCGCTCAGCGATTCTTATAGCCTCCCCAGACACCGACTTCCCAACCACTCGACTCCATGTGGAGAAAAAAGGGCCCTCCGACTTCCGAGCGCGTGAATGGCATCATTGGACGAGCACGCGAGCACGCAAGAGCCCGACCATGCGATAAAACCAGCCATTTTCGTCTCTTGCTTGCAAATAATGGCGGCTCCCCTTGTGGGTTTGCGTTGCAGACACTGTATGCATCCTCACTTTGGTGCATAAAATCTCCCGCCCGACCCGTTGCTGCGTGCTTCGTGTTAGTCATGTACTAGTATAGTAGCCCAAATGTGTCAGACAACTTGTCGAGCCATATCGGTTACTAGGTAGACGACAGACTTTTTTCCTTCTCTCCCAAGCCAGCTGCAGTGGTGGTGGGAGGCTTTCTGACGCCGAAATCAAAAAGAAGGCGGCAGCCCTCTTCTACTCAGACTCAGCCATCCGTCCCAGACAAAAAGCCGGCTTCTCCCTCTTCTTTTTTCCGCCCTTTGCGGAGGTTTGTGTAGCTTCGAACAATAAGCGACGACCCGACACACCAACGCATGCATCGGGCCCAACAGCAGCTTATCATAAGCCCTTGTCCTCCCCTCTTCCGCCGAAGCGCAAACCTGATCACATGGGCCCTGTGTTCAAGCCCAATCTTCTCCCCTGCGCAAGCGCCAGTTCAGGCTACGAAATCCTTCTCGAGTTGCGCTGCTGGACCCCGAACTACTCGATTCGGCATCGGCCATGCTGTGGTTGGTCAATCGCCGTCCCCACGCCAGATCCCTTTTTTTCCCCCAAGCCCACCGATTGCGTGATCTAGACCAGTGTAGGCGTGCGAGCGAACGTTTAGGCAGAGCACTGTATATGTTGAGCGCAAAGAGACTGTATAGGCTAACGGCTTTGCTGCATGTGGGGGGGAGATAAGTTGGGGTTGAGATGGTAGCGCGAAGTGGGTGGTAATAATAATAGTTGCGCATGGACTAGCTGGTGGCGATGGAGCTGACAAACCGCCTCTCTGTTCAAATCTTCGTATTGTGCTAGCCAGCTGCTACACGGCAGAGACCCTAGATCCGGTGATCGAAATATCACTCCTAGACGCGTGTAGCCATTAGCGTTGCGATCGACGATGGCAATGGAGAGACGCTGACCAGGAGTAAGCATAATGACGAAGATTCTTGCCAACGAGGGATGACCATGGTCTACCAACTCAACTCAAAACTCTCTCTCGACCGCCTCTTAGAAGATGAATCAGATAGGGAGGCGTCAAGTATGCCATAATTGGGTCGTAGATCTGTATAGAGTGCACCTCCACATGTAGTTGATATCAGCTTATGAACCTATCCGACATCAGAGCTTAGCAACCACAACACTCTCCCGACTCTCACAAACTTCGTTCTAGAAGGACGATCATGGCTTGAGTTCGGCTACCAAGAGCCAATTCTACACACCATCAATCCAACCTAACATCACGCAAGTCAAAGTTTCGATACTCGCACGCAAACTGCTATTTGCACGACCATAAAGTAAGTACATGAATTCTTCACCACTTCTTATATTCAACCCAGAGAGTTGCTCCCTCCAGCTCCACCATCCCCAAAGCCATAGCCATAGCCATCAGAAAGAAGCAAATACAAAAAGTATCCTACAGCAGAGAATCTACTATATGTAACTAGTGACAATGATGATGATCATAATGACTTCGCCCCTCCATTTTCACAATTTGACTCTACCTCCCTCCTTTCCACCCTCCCCACTTCCTCCGTCAATTCCCATATCCATAAGCTGCGTGCGCATATTCAGTCATGTTTAGTTTCCCTGGAATCTTAATCTTTCCCAGCCAGCCCTTCGAAATGCAAAAATCCAACTCCATCAAACACCGTACATGTTCAATTCGCCCACGCTCCATATTCCTTTAATGCAATTCGCATCGCCAGCGACATTAACGGCCCCTGTCCGCTTTCCTCCCCATCACCGGGTGGGGTGGCATTCCATTACTGCGTTCGGTAAAACTTCCTGTAAATGAGATGCAACAGCAAGTTCACGTTAAGCTTGAGGTTGCCCTCAAACAGCGTCATGAACTGGTGCGACTCGAACTGTGCCTGAAGCATGTCCTCAATCGGCACTTGCGCCGTGGCTCCGGGGATCTGGATGTGGCTCCGTGTGCCCTCGATGGCAAACACGCCGACCTGGTCGCATGAAATCGTCAAGTCGATCTTGTCCCATTCGCGGTCTGCCGTTCCGCTCCACGCCACTAAGACGCCCTTCTCTGACAATGCCCGTGCGCTATACTTGTAACTTCCAAACTTGGGCACGCGTCCGCTTCGCTCAAGCTCACGCTGATGGTTGTATTGTTTTGTGAAGGGCATTAAGAAACGTTTTCGGCTGTTGTTTAAAAGTTCACATTGTTAGCTCACAGCCATCTCAAGTACAAACATCTTACGTCTCAGAGTTCGCTGCTTACCCTTTCTTGTTTTGAAGCGTCTTCATGGCCTGCTCAATGTAATCGTCGTAGCTTTTGCGCTGCTGTTCCAGGTACTTTGCCTTCTCGTTCAAGTTGGCAAGGGTCAGACGCACGCCATCCAACTCTCGCTGTCTCTGAACCCGCCTACGGCTCTGGGTCCGGATGTCGCTAGCAATGGCATTGAGTACGTCTTGATACTGATTCTGCTTTGAAATCCTGCCCATCTGCTCCAGCTGCATGACATTCTCCAGAGCTGTTCGCTTGAGATCGTAGTAGGACATGGAGGTGATGTCAGCCATCTTAGCGTCTGAATACGCCCCGCGTGAGTTGTTGTTTCCCGAAAACTCCTCTCGGAGCAACGCCTCCCACTTGTCCTCGTCTTCTGGAGTGATTTGCTTCACGAGAATCTCCAACAGGTTGGCGCCGGTTTGCACTCGGATAATATACAAAACACACCGCTTCGTCTCCATAAACAAAGCCTTGATATCTGCCTCGGGGTCCTCAAGGTCGTGAAGCCGAGGAGTCAGGAACATCTGAATATCCGCTGATCCTGCTGCACTCATTTCATTCTCGTTGCTCTTGGCGCTACCCAGATCTTGCATGATTTCGCGCAGGACGTCATCCCGGGTCGGAGACATGGCCAAAAGCTCCGACGCCACAAGATTGTGGATGGCAAAGACGTCCGACATCTTGATGTACAAGGTGGGCTTGTTTTTCGCATACAAGTCGTTGAACTCGTCGATGTCAAACGTTCTCTCAGCGTCGGGCACGGTGATGAGGTCGTTGGTAATCTGATGCAGTCGTTCAACGGATTCCCCGATGAAAGCATTCAGGGGCTGAAGATAGATGTTCTCGCCGCCAAACGGCCGACCCAGCGCAATCTGTCCTACCACTTTGGCAACCTCTCCCAAATTCCGCTTCTGGAGTGGGCTGAGCGACTTGTCAATAACGCCTACGTTTTCAGGAGCAGTGACGGCCGGCTGAAGATAAAACTTCCACAGCCAATGGGATACCATCTGCAAGAGGTTTTCTTGCGGTTCGCGGGTGAAATGCTGGCGCAATGCCTGGAACATCTCGCTGCAGACAAAGCGGAGGCCGTAGGGCATTTTATGCACTTGTTCTTCCAAGGCCAGGAACAGCTGGTCGCAAATCTCCCGCAAATCTCTCAAATGGTCGATGAAGAGGCGTCGTGTCTCGGGATCGCGAATAGCAACCTCACGTGGCACGTCCAAAGGCCGATGGTCCGGCCGTCCCGTCCGCAGCTCCTCGTTGTTGATTGCTGATCTATAGATCTGCATCGGGTCACTCTCCAGATCGAGCGCCGGGTCATCGATAATGTTGTCGCGGATCAACGGTCCTAGGAGAGCCCGGAGGTACTTGCGATCCCGCGGAGACCGCGTATAGTTAGCAAGCAGCTTGGTCCAGAAATAGTGACCCCGGGAATACTCCAGCGCACTTGATGCGCTCTCAACCTCTTCTCGTATTGATCGGGCAATGAGCTTCAAGAGGTAATACTCTTCTCGTCGCTTCTGAGCGTAACCAAAGAGGCTCATCATAAGAAGCTCAATGCGCCTGCTTTCCTTTTCAGCCGTGCCCTGCACACGAATGTGTTTGAAGAGCCGTGCGAGGTACTGGGGCTGCGTCTGAAGGCTAAAGAAGAGCTGTTGGTAGGAATCCAACTTCTTCCTGGAGCTCTTGTTGAGGGCTTTAAGGTCAAACTGGTTCGCCGATGCTATAGTAGAGTTGGCCAGTAGACCCATGGAATGCCCACCAAAGGTGTGCTGGTGACGCACGACTTCGTCAAGCGTAATCTTGTTCTTGACCAGGAGAGCAATCTTGATATCCAGCTGATCGATGTACTGCTCCAACATCTCATTCTGTCGCACGTGCTGGACCACCGTCTTGCGCATCCGCTCAAACTCGACCTCTTCATTGAAGTCAAAGTCGCTGTCATTAAGGAGGTGCACAAAGTTCTTGACGGCGCTGACGGGTGGGTTTTTGCCAGTGGTAAGGCTCTTATACGCCTCTCCCTGCACCTTGGCGCGCACGAAACTCTGGATCTTGATGACCTTTCTCATGTTCTCCTCGTAGAACCGCATCTTCTCTTCAAATTGAGCCCGAATCAGGAAAGCCTTGGCAGCTGCTTGGAAAATGACAATGGAGTCCTCCTCTTCCAGGAGCTCCGTAAGCAGGTCGTCGATTTTGGCGCGCTCCATCATAGCCTTGAGGATGGCTTGAAATTCGGCAGTCTCGGCATCATGGGAGGCCAGTTCATCACACAAGGCAGAGTGATACTGCCGGTACAGGTAGCCTCGGATGTGCGCTTGCAGGTCAGTAATTACAGGTTCTTCGCGATCAAGTTGCTGCTGGGTTGCCAAGACATTGCGCCTCTCAAACATGGCCCTGATATGCGCTTGGAGGTCAATAATCGCAGCCTCGTTTTCCTTGAGGCCATCAAGACGAGTTGCAATATCTCTCCTCACGGCGGCGGCCCTCATTGCCGCTTGAAGCTGTCCAATCATGGGTTTATGCTCGACCAGCTCAGCCTTGAGCACCTCTTGCTGCTCGCGGGCCGCGCGGCCGCGGATCGCACTTTGTAGCGATGTCCATACATCTGTGAATGCGTGGAGATCCTGTTGTTGCTGTTCGATCCCTGCCCTTACGATCGTGGCCCTGACGGCGGCTTGAAGGCTGGCAACCACTGGGGTCTGTTCCTCGAGCAGGTGTAAATCTTTGCTGATCTGGTACCGCATCAACATTCCTCGAGCAAGTGCCTGGAGGTTTTGCACTTCCTTTGTGGCCTTCTTCGTTTCCTGTTGCTGTACGTTCTGGGTTTTGCGTAGCAGAAAGCCCTTGGACATGGCTTGAATTGCTCTGATAGGGCCCTCACAGCGAGACATGACAGACTTGAGGCCTTGCATCTCGTGGCGAACTTTTTGCGCTCGCAGCATGCTCTGGAAGGCCAAAATGGCGGGCTCTGCAGCTTTTCTGTCCTGGTCGCTCTTCTTAAGCTTTCTCCGAACAAGGAATCCGCGCACCAGGCTCTGGACGAGGATAGCCGATTGCCTCATTTGTAGTCGGTAATTCATGATTTGGCGAGTAAAGTTGCCTCGAATTCTTGCTTGTAGGTCAACCAGCCAATCTTCCTCATCCCAAAACCCTTGCATCATCTCTCCAAGCTGCAATCGGAGCAATGCGCCCCGAAGTTGGGCTTGGAAGTCGATAATCACATCTTCATTCTCTGCCAATTCACGTTCGATCCTCTCTTCTTCGGTTTCTTCAGGCTCCGGCTCCGGCTCAGGAACGCCGAAATCAGCCCCCATATTGCCAAAGCTGGGCATGTTAACCCCAAGCATGTCCAGTCCCTTCTGCATCGCCTCCAGTTCATGGTGTTCGAACTCCAGCTGACCGATGAGGTTACCGATGCGGAAATCGACTATTCCTTTGCGAAATAGCAGCCAGCTCAGGGCATGAATGCAGTAGATGACTTTGGGGATGTTCTTCTTTTCGTAGAGATCTATAAGCTCAAAGCGAAACAGGTCGGGCAGCTCCACTTCGTCCAGGTACCGAAAGAAGATGGCGATGTTGTCAGAGTGTCGGAATTGCAGCTTTGGATTCCTAAATATTCGATAACGCCTCTCGGGGGTAAGCGACTCTACTACTTCTGCCAGCCTAACGCCGTCCCGTAGTGCCTCTTCCAGCTCGACAATGGGTGGCAGAGTCTGTTGGATGACATCTTCAATCCACTCCTTGGCTTCACCTATGTGGCAGAGGTACTCATATGCCTGGAGGAATTTGCGCTGCTTGTCCATCCAATTACGGCCTTCCCACCCATAATTAGTCTTGGAGGCGCGGCCACCAGCAGCCTTGTCAGTGCGTTGTAGTTTGCGTCGTCCGCGGAGACCAACAACCTCTTGCGCAGGCGACGTGATGCTAAAGTCTTCTGCCTCCTCAGATTTTGCAAGCTGGGAAAGCGTCCGAAGTTGGCTTGTGGAAGATCGGCCCAGCCGCTCAAGATCTGGTCTACCTATATGAGCGCTGTGGGAATGGCCGTGGGTTGGGCCCGTGGGATGCGTCTGCGATATGACTGAGTCTTCTTCTGGGATAGCAGGCTCGGCTCGAGGCATGAACATTGATGTTGGCCGTGGCGGTAGGGGCCGCGGGGAGGACGCTGTGGAGGTGAAGTCATCGCGCTGTGACAGTGAGAGTCGGCCAATATCTATGCTCTGGCCTCTATCGCGCGACTTGGAAAGGTGAGGTGGTGTCGCCGGACCTTTGGTCGGGGAGGCTGGTGGGATCTGCGGCAGAGGGCGAAGCGATTGTCGAATCGATCCATATGGGTTATCCTGACCTTTGCTAGAACCAGAGCCACTTGTCTCCCCGGCCTCGAAGAATCGCGCCCTGGCTATGACATCGCTCTGGCCGCGCTTATGGCCAGCCTGTGATGATCCGTAAACGCTAGTTGCAGACGTAGACTGGCTGTTGATGCTATGTTCAGAGGAGTATGAGTATCCAGAGGAAGCCGAAGAGGTTGTCGAGGGGTTGCGATTGATGCTGGAGCTGGCCGCCGAGAGGTCGAGGGCGTGGGATTGCCGCCGGGGACTATTTCGATAGGACGACATGGCTGCTGGAAGATGTTAATGTCTCGCCCAGTCTGGGCTGTGTTTGGTGTAAACGTCTATATTGTATGTGCTCCGGGCTGGGGTATCAGAAAAAAAAAATCCGTTGCAGCGCTATCAAGACATCCTTCCTGTGACGGCAGTGGGACAATCGGAGGTTTGAGAAAGGAATGTGAGCAGCGGCCAGCGGCGCGAGGTAAGAAAGACAGACTTCTAAGACATGCGCGTGGGGAAGCCCAATGTCAACAACAAGGCCGGAGCAGTGCGAACAACAAAGGGCGACGCTGGTGCCGGGATGCCACTCTGCGGGTTGTCAAGAGATGCGGATGCCGTCACAGATACGGATGTTTTCTTTTCTTTATTTTTCCGCCTGGTAATATTTAGTTACCTGCTGGAAACATCGGCACAGCAGGGTATTACCGGGGCGCGGGGTCTGTCTGCATTAAAGCTGCATTGCCGTTGGGCAGCGGATGTAAACAAAGAGCCGGGACAACCGCCTAGCAACGATGCCATCCTGGCATTGCTATTGGCTGGTAGAGGCGTATATCCCCACTGATTTCCCGGCTCTGTGCTGCTCCCAGAGCCGCTGTCAGCCATGATTTACTTGCATGCTTCTGCAGGGAAACAAGGCAAATCTATCTAAAACTATGGAGTAGGGAGGGAGTGTACGTGGCGATGTGCTACTTGTAATCACAAGGCCCAAGCGCATTGTTTTTGATATTATCCAGGGGGGTTCGGCAGCAGAGACGTGTTTGTTGATGCTCCTGAATTTTGGAATCAGGGTTGATATAGTAAGCCGGAGCAGCAATGACCACGAAGCGCTTTCGGGTACCTTAGATTAGTAGCATGACTAAGTGCATCTCGGTTCTCCATAAAGAGCAAAGTGGTTGCATCTACTGTCTCGAAAAGCGATTTTGATCAACTGTACTCTGGAGATGTACTGACGTAGGATGCACTTTGGTTCCAACGACGTCATTGTTCCTTAGATAGAAACGACCAGAATAAAGTGGTCGACTATCGCTCAACTGGCGGCTGCATCTACCTCACTGCAGCAGCCAATTTAAGATGAGCAACTCTAAATTAGCGGCATCCGATCTTGTAAAAAGTACGGTGTGTTTCATGTGCCATTGGCCGATATATTGCCTACAAGGTGCAGCGCAGCCAGTCCTGGCATGTGCTTAGCCCACTCTGAGCTGGTGCCACATTTTAGTTTTCAAGCGTTCGGGGACGGGGCATATGTAAGCTGCTGTATGGAATAAACCAAAGAAGGGATCTATCAATCAACAAAATCAGAATCTCTTGATGGAAATTGAAAGAATAATCCAGAGATTATTCTGCACGAGGAGACGCATAGTGTTGGCATTTTGTGGCCGAACAATCAAGAGCAACAAAGTTGTGCAGCTCGTTGCAGCTCCAGGGTAGCCTCATCTGTCAAGAGGCATAGAAATTTGTATGGAGAAGTACTTGTAGTAAAGCGGTGGCAGTGGGGCGGTATGAGGTCACCATTAACGCTAGCAGCTAGAGCTGGCGACGGCCTCTAATTCTTAGACTTTTTGACGCGGCTGATGGCACCTCAAGCATCTGCACTGTGATCGAATTGGCGCCTCCACGTCTTCATTCGCATCGAGCGGAAACCGCCGCTCTCATTGTTACACTACATAGAGTAGCCGAGGCATCGTAATTTTATCATCTGACGGCGCCGCGCCTGTGCCTATCATGTCGGCGAAACAACAGAGGCCTTCCGTGCTGGTACGATGGCCAGCCCCAGTCCCAAGAAGCGCTCAATTGATAGGCGAAATATGATGAGCTGACCACGGATAAATCAGGTCACGGATGCGAGAGAAAGGGCAGACCAACGGCGATCACCGCGACGTCCTGGTACATCGTCCGGTACCCCTGGACGGACGCCGATGCGATTCATGACGGTTGACAATATTCTCCAACACGACTCCCAGATTCCGTCAGGCCAGCCTCGCGGACCACCTACTCCGACGCAGCGGCCGCATACCTCCGGCGGAATTCCCTCCAATGCACGACGAATCTCAACTGGTGGCCTGCCGAACGCCCCATCCCGCACCGGCAAACCCATACCCTCACGAACTACTAAAATCAGCGAGAAACTCGTCCTGCTACCCGTCACCGATGAACGGGAAGAAGCAGACGAGGAAGGTGAAGGGGAAGCAGCGGCCAACTTGAGTTTGCAAGACGAGGCAGGCCGGCCGCTGAGGGACGAGGAGCTAGATGTGCTTCGGAAAAGGGGCGGTATTCGCGGGAAGAGCTATGCTGAGCGGCTGCCCAAGGTACAGAGGACGGACAAAGTCAGTCGGCTGACGGCATATTGCACTGCGCAAGCATTCAAAACAAAAGAGACGGCCGAGTTTTTGAAGAAGAAACACGAGGCCAAGACCAAGCTCTACGATGATTGTCTTTATGCCATCTATGCTCTCCCGCTGATGAACGGGGTTGAAGGCTACAGAGTGCGGAGCCGGCCTATTCTGAAGACTCCTGGGACCGGGAAAACAGTGCTAGACTTGGAGATTGAACGCAGCGAACGGCGGGATCACCACGAAGGCTATTTTGATCATGATGCCTATGCGTCTACCAGAGATGGCTCTGACAATGACCAGAGAAGGCCTTCTGCTTATGCGGATCCATCTTCATCGCCTGACGATGGCCTTTTATCACCTCAAGGTGCATACACCCCTGTTGACGATGGCATCTCCCAGATGAACCGCCTTGCGCCGGATGCCAAGAGCTTTGCAGAAATGTTTGTTTTCTCCTACGGAGTTGTGGTATTCTGGAACTTTACAGAGCACCAAGAAAAGGATATCCTTGCGGACCTGACATTTGCGGATGCTGAAGACGGCGTCAATCTGCTCTCAAGACCCCTGGATCAAGGCGATTATGAGACGGAAGAATTTCACTTTGAATACAGTCCCGATGTGCAGCGGCCGCGAATATTCAACGATATGATCACGCTGCTGCCCCGGTCCGACCATATGATCAAGTTAACCATTAGCCACGCAATTGCCCAGAGTACCAAGCTGTGCTTTTTCGAGGAGAGAATGAGCGAGACGATGCTAGATGCGCAGCATGTCCCAAAGACCCTGGCCTTGACAGGAGAGTTGGGCATGACGAGGACCGAGATTGTTAAGATCATGGGCCGACTCTTCAAGAGCCGCGTTGATATTAATCTCTGTATGTGCATTGCGTTTCTCATTTCTCCTTTCCTACGCGTCTTTCAACTAACATGGCTTTATAGCGTCAAATATTCTCGACGTCCCTAATTTCTTCTGGGATTCCGAGCCTACACTGCATCCCTTATACGAAGCTATCCGCGAGTACCTAGAAATAGATCTTCGTATCAAGGTGCTAAACGAGCGCTGCCGCGTATTCCTGGACCTCGCTGAGATTCTCGCTGACTCGGATGCCGATGCCAAGATGAGCTATATCACCTGGATCATCATTGCGCTCATCGTACTGAGCATCCTCGTCACAGTCACTGAAGTAGGCCTTCGCTTCGCCATGCTGGAGCGCAGTAAACGCAACGACGACAGTAGCGGCAACAACGGCACCAGCTGCTCTGGAACTGACGTGACCTGGAGCGCCAACGGCAAACCCCGCAAGCTTCCGGAAGCTGTGCTCACAACATCACTGCCGCCATCATCAGCGGGTCTGTCGATGCCGATAGATCCAGCCGTGGGGAAGAGACACGCGGCCCTAGCCTCAAGCGACCTTGAGATCCTGGCCCGCGCGCTCGGCTTGGAGGACCATGCTACGTTTGAAGATGTTCGACGCGGTATTTGGCACTTGAGACAGAGCGGTGACTTGGGAACGCGGTACGACGGCCAGATGGAGGATGTGGATTGATGCTGCTTATGATTGATTGATGGATTCTTTGTCGTTTGGCCAATGGGCCTTGGGGTTCCGCTAATTCTTTCCTTGCATATTTTAACCTATCCAGAACCCTGGTATTGTCATTTATCCGCATTGGGCGTTTTGTAGAAAACAGCACAGACTCGTCAATAGCGATGGACTTGGAGGCGTTGGGTCGGAGGGTGCTTTGCCCATTAGCGCCAATAACATGAATAAGATGCACACGATTATAACGTCGCTCTGCCACTCTCTTCAGAGTCTATAGTACAATGAACCGTGAGAATTGCTATACACACACATCAATATTCACAGCACCCCTAACCAAACAACATCTCGAGCAGCATCTCTTAAAGCCACAACAAACACTAACCAAAGCACCCAGCCATCAGCCCTACGAAACACAGCCCCCCCCAAAAGTCTACTCAACCAACCAACCAACTAAATCCATCCCATCGCACCAAACAATCCCCCGTCCTTCCGACCCCTATCGGCACCAATCTTACGCAAGCGCCCTCCACTCTTCCCCCTAGACACTACCAACAGAAATCTCAGCAGTACTACTAGTAATAGGAGGACACTAGTAAACCATAGCTCGGGGGCTCCCATCAGCCACGCTCATGCAGGTCCAAATTATCTTCGCATCTTGCTGTGGATGTTGGATGAATTGCTGCAGATCCACCAGTTGCGCTAGGGCTGAGACAGGCTTGGAAAAAAAGAGGCAAGTTGTCTTTCTTTTGGTCTTAATCTACGTATATGTATTCTGCATAGAGGCATGGGATAGTGCTGCTGTGGTAAAAAAAAAAAAAAAAAAAAAGAAAAGAGGATGAGAAAAAAAAATATTAAACATGAAGATTCAGCCACGCCCCAAGCTATCCTAAAGGCAATTTTCGTCACACAACACCCGCTGATACACAAATCTTTGTTGCGTTGCCAGTTTCATCACCTCCCTAACGCCATAGCCCGTCTGATCGTGACAACTCTTGCAACCCCACCAAATCTCTTGCTGTAGCTGCCGGTCGTCGACAGCAAATTGACAAATGTGTATATTAAATCATGGGGCCCATCCAGGTATTAGAAGCGTCTCCGGGTTGTAGTGAAGTTTGGGTCAGGCCAAGGGTCCCTGGCTCCGCCAATACTTCATCCACCTTTTCTTCCAATATCATCTTCGTAGTATATCATCGATTAAAAAAAGGGATATATCAAAATGCTGAAGGCCTTTTCTTTACACCAATGGTCGTTACCTCTGCTCAGTAGGCTTGAAAGCTGCCGCCTCTTGCTGCTTCTTTCGGTTCTTGTTGTCCAACTCGGCCTTGCTGTAGATGGCGGCACCCACCATTGTGACAGCCATGCCTGCGCCGTTGAGGAAGTCGACGGTGACATTGAACAAGAAGATGCCCAGCATGACAGTCAAGCATTGCTTGAGGTTGCCGCAAACAGTCATGGTCAGAGCACCAGCCAGCTTATTGGTGTTGAAAGACGAAATGTTGAGTAGCAAGGCCAGGAAACCGTTACCGGCCAAAGAAGCAGTCGCAGGCGGAAGAGAAATGTCGCCAGATCTGATGAGGTCGCGGAAGCCAGCGACCTCGCCGGTAGCTGTGGCGCAGGCCAGGGCCTGCAGCGCTGCGAGGGGAGACATGCGCATGAGGAACTCGACGGGTGGAAGGGCCAACGATCCGGTCATGAATCGGTTGGTAACAACAGTCTGGAACGCATCGTTAGCTTCAATCCATCCTTCAGCGCAACGTTATACAATGGGTTAATTACCTTGACAGCGGCGAGGATGACACCCAAAATGGTCAGGAGGAATCCAGCATCCGAGAAGCTCATTTCACCGGCGGTGGTCATAGCAGCACCAATGATTAAAGGAACGAGGGAGAGATACGTCATTGTGCTGTAGGTTCGGCCGTACCACACGCGGAAAATGATGATGGTGAAGATGGGGCAAAGCATGCGCATCGTCTGGTAGAAAGGAACGGACACCATGGCGAGAGAAAGGTTCGAGACGGCGATGTTGGCAGTGAATAGGGCGCTGAAGGCGACGAGGGCAAGGTTCTCGCGACGGCCGAGACGTGATAGCTTGAAGTGGCCCATCTGAAGCATGGCATAGGTTCCAAGACTGGCGAACGAGGTGTGAAGGAACGTCAGAAGCCAAGGAAAGTGAAACTATGATTGCGAACGCGCATTAGCAGGTCATTGGGGAAAATTGGAGGACGATGCCAATATGGGCCGGCGCGAAGAGTCTCGATGCTTCAAATCGGCCGGGATAGGGAATCACAAATGTAGGTAAGGAACATAGAACGTACCATGCCGAGAACCAGCTTGTTGTAGAGGGTCAGGATGAGAGAGAAGAAAAAGTACGTCCCCAACCAGGTGAACTTGACGGTGCTGGGTATCGTGTATTCATGGTCGATGTTTTGATCTTTGGAATCGCCTTGGTTCTTTCCAGACTCAAGATCGCGCTTGAGATCCTGCTCCTCGGGAGACAGGAGAGCGACGTCTTGGGAGCGCCTGGACATTATGGGCGAGTTGTATGTCGATGCAATCGGGTGTACGAATTATGAAGACGGGACCAGATATTACGTATAGAGGCTCAAGCACCTTAAAGTAGCCCTGCCAGCATAATTCGGAAAAACCGAGAGAGGGGAAAATTCGGGGAGTGGACTGCCGACCGGATCTGGGAAGGACGAAGCGAGAGATGGATACGAAGGCGTCGCGTGCGGAATACTCGTATAGAGTGCAGCTCGTAGGTAAAAAAAAAAAAGGTTGAAAGAGTGTGAGAAGCGACGAAACAGGCGAACCGCTACTAGACCCGGAGGGTTCCGAATGTCCAAGACGAGAGGCTGAGGCGGGTTGGAAGAGCGAGCGACAAGGTGGAAGATCCAAAACTCCTTCAAAAGGCGCCTTTTCTTCTTCTTCCTTTCTCTCTCCTGAGAAGCCGCGGGATGGAGGTGGAGGAGGGGAGGAGCGTAAGAGTGCGTACGGGGAGGAAAAAGTGGCGTGGACCCGAGATTGAAGGTTGAAATGGAAACGATAAGCACTGAGGGAAAAGGGACTGCGGCGGGAAGCTGGCACTGGGTCGAATGGAGCCGGCTTAGCGGGTTTGCGGAGCGCTAAAGACGCCTGAACGGAGTTGTCTGGGGCGCTGTGGCTGCTTGCGTTTGCGGGTGCGAGCAGGACGGCCGCACTGTGTGAGGCTTATTGGTGCTGGCGCAAGCTCTCCAGCGAGCCCACATCGCCGGGCTGTGTGAAATTGCAGAATTTACAGCGCAGCAACGCCTGCTGGAAGTGAGACTTGGCGGGGCGGTCTTGAATCACCACGAGGGGCCTTGATGGATGTTGAAGCCCGGGCAGTTTAGGGGGCGCTCGGGCGCTGCTGATTGGCGAAAGATGGGGGGCGGCAGCCAATAGCGCTGGGACCTCGTACCTCAGCGCTCTGCAGCGAATGGCGGCCCGAGGCCAGAGGGAGCTGAAGCGTGCGAGAACAGGGGGCCCTGCCTTGACAACCTCCAGCGTCAGCGCTGCAGTCTTGGCACGCTCTGAGCGGTGCGGGAAAAAAACGAGTTGATGTGGCTAAAATCTCTTGATTTATTTTTGTTTGCGCGTAGCGTTTGCCGGGATGGTTGATGGAACGATGCGTGGCACACCAGTGCAATTTTACTGATGCTCTTAGCAGGGCTGATTAGCCGGTTCCTCCGGGGTTCGTCCCGATGATGCCTGATAGACATACCTGCATCTGGGCGAGTTGAGTTGTGATACTTGAGCTCCGTACAGGCATGATTCAACATCAAAACGAATGAGAAGAACAGCGATTCTTGACAGATTGGGCGGAGCCACAAGGCTGGCTGCAGTGCCCGGTCCATTGGGCAGCCACCGGATCGTCGTCTTGAGCTTGGCACCGCCTCTGTCCTGGGTTGTCGCCAACAACTTCGGCATAGCCATCTGTCTGTAAGGTATCCATACAATGAATGCGAGTCTCCGTGCTTGTGTAGCTCGCACTCTATGATAAGAGGAACCGAAGTAAAGGGAATTGAGGTAGACAACAGCTGCTGCTGAATTCATCACATGCAAGGTACATTACGGGAGCACAACATGCGGCTTCACCTCCGACGCTTTAATCTCCGAAGCAGCCAATGTCGCAGGCCGTAGTCACAACCAACTGCTGACTTGAGTCTTTGGACATTTGACGCTCTAGGTTGTAGGCAAGAGAAGGGCAAAAAAGGCATTTACTCAACTACTGTAACACTAATGTGTAGGAGAGATCGTCGGATCTGCAAAATGGCCATCTGCCAAATTGGACCATCTCCCGAGCCCTTTTGCAGCGATGGGCATTCTGCTAGTACGGGAGAGGGAGGTATGCTTGCTGGAGGCGGGAATCGCGTGCTTACTTCGGGTTGGCTGTGTCCCTATCAACATACTAGCAGTATTACCTGGTTGGCCAGAATAAGAGCAGCCAAGCTGTTCAGCTTTGTCGGAGGCATATATCGAGGCGATTCGGCTTGGCAGGGCTGATTCAAGGCTTCACCATTTGACAGCTGATTGCTGTTTCACAAGAGCACAGGTAGTAGGTCGTACTTGTGCTTCATAGTCCTCTGCAAAGGCATCAGAGTCATGGTCTGATACTATTGGCGGAGCCCCAAGATGACACGGTTCCCGATCCTGAGTGATCGGCAAAGTCCCCATGCGGCAAGGTTGCTGATTGAAGACGCCGCCTGTTATCTCACCAAACTCACGTCGAGTAATATAGGGACCAAATAGCGTAAAGCATTAGTGCTCCTTTCCTTGTGTTTAAAGAGCATCATATTTCTTAATCCCCCTTTGGATTACTTATCGAGACACGCCTTTCTTGCAGCACCCAGGAGAGGTGGAATCTCTCATGCAAGAGAAACTGCACTGCCGCACTTGGCTGCTTGGCATAACTGCACATCACCATATCATTGACGTCTTTTGTTCTTCTCTACATATATTTCAAGCTCATGTTACCGACCTGTTCCCATAATTAAAAACAAAATGAGCGCTGTTCTCTCTGTCCACGCGCTATTTAATTGCTGGCAGTGGCCTGCGTTTTAGTCGTGAGTCCCAAGATTGAATCCCGATAAACCCGGATCAAGCCATCGAGTTTCGGTCCCTTTTGTACATAATTTTCACTCCTCTCCGAGAGTTACTGCGCTCATGACGCTGTATGGAGCAATTGCAGGAGATTAGCACATAAGCTTACTTGTAGCTACCGCTTACGCGGTACTGCACTGGAGCAGTCGCGACTCCGCTATCCAAGGTCGATTTTATACCCATCGGCTTCCCCTTGTCTGAGATACATACACATATTCCAACCACCAGGCTCAACGCTGGATTTTAGCAGTTATCAGGACAATAGTCATGTCTACCGGTACTTTGATGCTGGGAACCCCCGACAACTAGGGGCAATGAATAATGAACAGAAAAGCCAAATGGAACTACCGACAAGCTAGTGTCCCAGGGACGCTTCAAAGAGGGAAAAACACCTGAAGATCAAAACCCTGGATCCATCACCATGTCCAGTCTACCCAACTCCCGCCACCAGACCTGCTGGGTCTGGATCATTAATACGTCTCTTATCAGAAATACATAGTGCACGTAGAACAAACAATACTTTTTTTTTGTCGGAAATCTTCCCGGAGCGTACAAGTGCTGCCTCCAACCACCTCCAACCGGTCCTCTGCTCCACCAAGCAGCTAATATATGGGCGCCCACTTACAACAAAAGTGATCGTCGCCTGTCGATCACTCATGGGCGCGAAGCCGCAACGGCCGAATCTGAGACTCCGTCGAGTCCATCTTTCCAGGGCTGGAGCGATGATCTTCTCTCTTCATCCTTCTTTTTTCGAAGAATCAAACGCCGATGCGTCTTGCGACCTTCCTGTTTGTTCCTGTTTCACCGGATGATATAAGTCGCTTTGTGCTTTGATCCTGCCGCTCTTTTTATGCTATCAGACTGTGCTCTGCACCACATCCAATCCTTTGGCGCTCTGTTGTTTGCCTTTCTTTTTCTTTTTCTTTTTCGAATCCTTCTCTTCCCTCTTCTTTTTTTTTCTCCCCTTTCTCCTAAAGTTCTCTTAATCTCTTGATTTGTTTTGTCGTTCGGCCTCTGGTCGTCGACACTTCCGCGACTGAACATGATTGCCGCATCTAGCAGGCGGCGGAGCCTCCCCGCTGTCGTCTTGGTTGCTTTGCTCATTGCTATAACTTTCTATTACCATTCATATACCGATGCTGTAGGTAGCCCTGCCATCTGCTTTGACCGCCTATGGGGTTTCTCTCTTGTGTTACTGCTCAGAGCTGACATCAAATGCCACCAGGAGGGCCTCATTGCCATGATACCATACGGGTCAAAGCTCTCAAACTCAACATTATCAACATCTCTAATATCTTCACCCTTGAACTCATCGCAGGCGGAGGCTGATTCCAACTCGGAGCCAAAGACGTCAAGGCTGCACTATCTCATTCCAGCCAGCCTACCGAATCTAAACTTCTGCTACAATCTGGTGTCGTCGGCAGTCAACCGCTACCCGGTTCCTTCACTGCTTGGCTGGCACGGGGCTGATGAGTTTGACGCTGCAAAGACTCACCTTGCTAAGCTGCGATCCATGGAACGATACTTCAACTCGCTTCCTCCCGAAGAAGACGATGATTTGGTAATCATCGTCGATGGCTACGATATTCTCATCCAATTGCCTCCGGAGATCATGGTAGAGAGATACTTCCAGCTTGCCGAGCGCGCTGATGCTCATTTGGCGCAGCGGTTCGACATCAGCGTTGGCGAACTTCATAGACGCGGTCTTCGCCAGACCATCTTCCTGGGGCCTGACAAGATCTGCTGGCCCATCGATCCGCATGCGCCTCGCTGCTGGGCTGCCCCCGAATCGCCGATCCCACCAACCGCCTGGGGGTCCGACATGGGCGATAACGCAATGTTCTATTCCGACCCCCGATGGCTGAATTCAGGAACAATCATGGCACCCATTGGCGATATAAGGAAGTATATTGCCGCCACCATGGACGAGATTCGGGCTACTCATGACCCCGCGTATGAATTCCGAGAATCAGATCAATACTACCTCGCCAATGTTTGGGCTCGACAGGAATATTGGCGCTCGAGAATGATGGATGAGATCCCAGAAGGTCCTCCCGACAGGATCATTCCGGTAAAAAGCACCCCCTTTCAGACGACTGAGTATCACGTCGCCATCGAATATGAGTCTGCCTTGTTCCAAACCAGGGCCGGATATGAGCCCTATTTTGGATACGTGCAATTCAATGAAACCGACTTGACGACCAAGCTCACCGCTGACGTCCGCAAGGAAGGATCTGCGTTTGAGCCTCCCACCGTCAAGATGCCCAAGAACGTTGCGGCCTCGCTAGGCAGGTTGTATGATGACATCCCAGAGACTCATCCCGGATCGACATCAGAAGACTGGCTGAGCATTGTCGAACTGGGCGTCAACTTTGTCACCCGCCATATTTACGGCCTTTGGCATTGTACGGGTCCCAAGCAGTTCGTTGAGCTCGAGTATCCCACCTTGTGGTTCTACCCCTTTGTCAAATCCTTACTCAAGGCAGCCGTCAGAGGCTCCCAAGCCGGCGAACCCCTGACGGAGAAGCTCATTGATGGGCGAAGATGGGTGCCGAAGAACTACTACCCGGCCGCTGACGTTCTCGACGACGAATTCGGTGGTGCCTGGACCGACCTCGATGGCGAATTTGTCCCCTGGAGGGACCTCTGCGAGCCTCACAACACCTTGCTTTTTCTTGGGGAAGAGACGGGGGCTACTCTGGGCTTTGGTGGGAGCTTGGCTTGAAAGAAGAATAGGGATATAGAGCATAATTTTGGCGTCTTTTGGAATTTTGGCTAGGGGAGATTCTTTACTAGAACCTGGCGCGATTTGCTGTCTGCATGGGTTTCAGGCAGGCATTGGTTGGAGTTGCATTGTTTTTATTGAAGAAAGAGCTCTGTGCGTTCTGGGATGGGCTGTTGGGGAGATGCCTGTACTTTGGGATTAAGACATAGAACCGAAGAGAGATAGGTGTGTGTCATGTCGCTGTTGAATACCCATTTTCTTTGAGAGCATCCATTTTTAGGCTGGAAAGGTGTTGTAATTGTGATTTTCAACTCACCGCGATCTTTCAACATGCACATACAATGTACGACACTAATGAATCAAATCAATTAAAGGACGAGACAAGTCTCATGTTTAAGAGAAGAAAAAGGTATGTTATTGATATAGATATCTGTCCCTAAACGCCAAAGTCGTCCAATACCCACGCTATGCTCCTTGGTCCGGCCAATATCAGTCATATACGAGCGACTTCGCCGTCCTCTTTGCTAAAAAAAAGGAACAACGATTTAACCCTCTATATTCTGCAACGCCACGTAGCCCTCCTCGCGCTTTCCGCGTCGGAGTCTACCAAACGTCTCCCTTGCCCAGCCGACGATGCCCGTGCCGCTCTTCCAGTGCAGGCCGCCGCTGGATTCGGCAGAGGCCTCGTCCATCCACTGCGGTCGCTTCCAGAACTTGAGGAGCAGGCTGCTTACGACGACACTAACGCTGCTGCAGGCCATGGCGAAGCCGGCCATCATGGGGTGCATGTGGAGGCCGAAAGGGAGGAAGAAGCCCATGGCAATGGGCAGACCGACGAGGTTGTAGATGCAAGCCCATGCCAGGTTCATCTTGATGCGGCGGAAGATGTGTCGGGTGAGGTGGATGGCGGAGGGGATGCTCAACAGGTCATCAGGGCGCATGAGCACAACATCTGCAGCCTCCATGGCAACGTCTGTTCCGCTCGACATTGCAATACCCACGTCTGCTGTAGCAAGGGCCGGGGAGTCGTTGATGCCGTCTCCAACCATGGCGACGACCTCTCCCTGAGCCTGGAGCTGCTTGATAATAGCTTGCTTCTGGTCGGGGCTGACACCAGCAAAAACGTTCTCGGGAGCGATACCGACGATGGCGGCAACAGCCAGGGCTGTTGGTCGTTGGTCTCCGGTAACCATGGCTGTCTTGATGCCCATGCGGTGCAGCACGGAAATTGTTCCAGACGCACCATCTTTGATTGTGTCCGAAAGGCAAAGGTGGCCGGTATATTTCCCATCGACGGCGACAAAGATGTTGGTTGTACCTGCGGTTACGGCCTTTGTTCGTGTGCTCTTTGCCGAGGAGTTGATCTGGTCAGCGGCCTCAATGGCGCTGCGGGGAACTTCGACACCGTTCTCTTCAAGGAAGCTCACGTTTCCTGCCAGAACCCTATATCGAACCCTTTCGCCGGAAGACGCAGGCTCAACAAGAGCGTTGATGCCCTTGCCGACGGTAAGCTTGAAATCATTGACGCTGCCTGGAATGGCGCCCTCAGGATCATAGATTCCGAGTTCCTCTTTAGCTGCTGCCAGGATGGCTCTGCCAATAGGGTGCTCACTGCCCATCTCTGCAAGACCAACGGCGGACCACCACACCTTCTTCCGCCATGCGTCGCCGTTCCACAGAGAAACCAGATCCATCTTGGCAACACTCATTTTGCCGCGCGTGATTGTGCCAGTTTTGTCGAGTACGATTTGCGTAACCTTGGTCGTTCGCTCCAGCGCAGCTCCACCCTTAATGAGGATGCCATTCTCAGCTCCAACACCGGTTCCTACCATGACAGCGGTCGGTGTGGCGAGACCAAGAGCGCAAGGGCATGCAAATACAATGACGGAGATGCATAGCTTGACGCAGACCATAATCTTGCCACCGCTGCTGTCCTTGAGGAAAATCATAGGCGGGTGAGGCATGGCGTGGCTGAGAACCAACCATGAGAGGAAGGTGAGGAGGCCAAGGATCAGAATCGTGGGCACAAAGTAACCGGCTAGAGTGTCGGCTACCTTTTGGATAGGTGCTCTTGTAGTCTGGGCGTCTTGAACAAGCTTCACAATCTGGCTGAGTTGGGTGTCCCGACCAGCTCGAGTGACACGGAAATCCACTCTACCATTGCCGTTGACCGTACCTCCAATCATGTTGTTTCCCATACGCTTCTGTACTGGCATCGCCTCTCCAGTTACCATACTCTCATCGACATAGGTTTCGCCTCGGACAAGAATACCATCTGCTGGAATCTTATCGCCGGGCCGGATGACAACGATATCTCCCACCTGAAGCAACTCAGTTGGGATGCTTTTCTCCTCGTACACTGAGCCATTCGCATCTCCAGAACGCTGAGCCATCGCGTCCGGAGCATCATCCGATGACTTTGCCCACGATTCTGCCGCCTTCTCTACGGCAATGGGGTCGGTATAGATGGTGGCCATTGACGGTGCCAGAGACATGAGACGGGATAGAGCCTTTGACGTTTGACCTTTGGCGCGGTTCTCAAGGAAGCGGCCAAAAGTCACAAAGGTGATAAGCATGGTGCTGGTATCAAAAATCGTGCCTGGCCGAGAATGCGGCGGTAGGCATACAGAAACAACCATTGCGAAAACGCTGAAGAAGAACGCGCATGAGGTACCGAGCACGACGAGGACATCCATGGTCGGCGAGCGGTGCTTGAGTGATTTGTAGGCCGAGATATAAAAGCGCTTCCCAACGCCGAATTGAACGGGTATCGTAAGAAGCAAGCAAACAATGTCGCCGACGTAGAGACCGGAACATAATTCTATAACGCCGAAATCTATGCTTGGGAAAGCCATTGGCACAATCATGCTGAGGAAGAATACTGGGACTGCAAACGCGACGGAAACCTTGAAGGCAGTCCTCCACTCGGTGATCTCTCTGGTTTTGGCGAGCGACTCGAGCTGTGCGTTGTTATCGTGGCTGTCGGCTACCAAGGCGTTGAGACCTTCTGCTTCCACCGCCTCAACAATTCCACGGAGACCAATGACTGCGGGCTGATGTGTGACGGAAAGGCGCTCCGTAGCCAGACTGAGTGAAGCAGATTTGATGCCGGGAAGAGCCGTTAGCTTTTCCTCGAGAGCCTTTGCAACGGCGGCACTTGGGCTTCCGTAGATTTTGAATTGTGAAGTGGAGGTGGTGTTGCCGATGTCGTTGGTGTCGTAGATGGTAGACAAAACTGTGGCGTCGAAACCTCGGTCTTCAATGATCTCGGAAATTTGCTCAGCAGAGAGCTTTGTGACATCGTGCGTAACGACTGCGCGCTCGGCCAGAAGACTAATATTGAACTTCAACACTCCCTCGACTCCCTTGAAGCCTCCCTCGACGGCAGAAGTACAGGCGCCACATGTCATTCCTTCGACGGCGACAGTCGTGGTAGCGACATTACTGGTTGGACCATCGGCCTGGGTGCTGTTCTCGGGCCGCGCTTTCGCGCTGTCGACTATTTCGGCGCCGAAGCCTCGGTCTTCGATCATTTCAGCGATTTTCTCGACAGGCAGAAGCTCTGGATCGTGTTCGATGACGGCTCGTTCAGAGAGAAGCGAAATGCTAAAATTCTTGACGCCGGGAATATCCTTGAAGCCGCCTTCGACAGCAGAGGTGCAGGCGCCGCATGTCATGCCCTCAATCGCAACCGTTGTCGTTACCAGCCCGCTATCTATATCCTCATCTCCCTTGGCATCCGAAAATCGAGGAACAAGCGGGCTCAAGAGGTCTGTTGAGAGCATCTCGGCGTCGAATCCGCAATCCTCAATGATCTCGGCGACCTGTTCGGCGCTGATAATCTGGGGATCGTGCATGACGACGGCCCGCTCCATGACAAGACTGACAGAGACGGTACCGACGCCCTTGACACCCTTGAAACCACCTTCCACGGCTGCTGTGCAAGCTCCGCACCTGTGAGAGAGTAGACAGGTTAGCATTGACCTCTTTGCAAGCTGTGGGAGTTTAATGAAAACCTGGGAACCTACGTCATGCCGCCAACTCGCAGCGTAGTTGTTGCCATATGCGCGCTCCTCGGCGTGAGACCAGCATTGTCATTGTTGTCCCGCCCGGGGATCTTGATGTATGTTGGAGCCATGGTTTTTGTCTTGAGGCGGATCTATACCACCTTTTTTTATTTATTTAGGTCGCAGAAATGAAAAAGAAAAAGGTCCGCGCGGGGGGACCGTAGGTCGCCTCTATCTCCCGGATGCGTTCACCTTGCAGCTGCAAGCATCGCACAAGTAAAAAGAGAAGAGACGGGTGAATTAGGCGCTGCTACGGTACGTTCGGTAGCCAGACCCGTGCGGCAAGATGTCGTAATTGTTCCAGAGACCGGCCCCGGAGGAAAGAGAGACAAACTGGCGGTTGTGAGGATTTAATAATTCGGCTGAATCGGATTTTGTCAGCAATAGTGTCTCGCCGAACAAGCCGCGCTATGGTCGGGAAGGGTCCTAATCAAGGCTCTCCACCAAGAGCAAGCTTGCGCATCTATCTTTTTATCCTTAACCGTGGGAAACGTACGGTGCAAGGGTGAAATACCGGGCTTGCGAAATCCTGCGAGTTGCTGATTGTCCCAGTCCGAGAAGAGAAAGAGGAAGCGCAAGTAGCGCCACGGCACAGCCAAAGCCTGGTCGGAAGGGTGTAGAGGGTGTGACTGCTCGGCGCAAATGGCGTAGCTCGGGGTTGGATCAACCAGGTAAAAATAAAAATAAGCAGTGGCTCAAGGCGTCCGGCTCCGGAACCAGCAGAAGCCGACAAGGCCAGCGAATCAGTTTGTATGCACAATCTGACCGACCAGCGTCACGATGCAGCAGGCACTAACGTAAGAATGGAAAATGATACAAGGGAAAAAAAAAGAGAGCGAGAGAATGGAAGAAACCGACGGATGCAAGACACACAGACACAAAAAAAGGAAAAAGACGCCTAGGTGCGACAAGGGAACGTGTCGTGGATGCACGCAGTTATACCAAATAATACTCGACCAGGTAGCTCAAATAGGAGGAAGGGAGGCCGTTTTGGCGCCTTTGCATGTGTCGCACTATGTTTGATGGAGGCTAGCAGCCACCTATCGTGAAGCCCCCAGGTGCCAGAAAGACCTGAGCTCGTGTTTCAGCGACACGTCCAAATGAATCGTGCTGAATAATGGAAACAGAACCCCGGCCTGTCAAAATGTTTCTGATGAAGGACCAGCGTCATTTCGTTAGCACCGGCGTCGTTGGGTGCTTCTGGGCGGAACATAAAACACGCTCACAGCGGAAAATGCTTAGATTAATGCCTAGTACGGAGTCTGTACAGGCATGCATTACTACAAGTAATCACACAATACTCCGTATAGCCGAAGGAGGTCGGATGTTACTAATGGATGTTTCCACCCATTGTCTCCGAGCGCCTATTGACAATTGCGATGCCGTTGGTCTTCATATTAATTATTCTGTATCGCATCCATCACATCTGCATCTCTTTCACATGGCGCCACCCGCAAAATAACAATAGCGCCAAGTCTGCTTCCCCTCAGTAGCCATTTTCTTTTTCGGATAGCTTTTAATGCAGTCGCCTCCCTCCTGCTTGATTGGGTCTCGACGTCGCACCGGAAGCGGACGTTCTTCGGCACTTCAGAAGCTGCTCGTGATGTGTCGTTAAGCAGCGATCAGCTTCATCATGATGATTGATGGGTGTAGTTGCAGTAGCAGCTGCAGTAGCACTACGTAGATAAGGTTGAAGACATGGGATGATAGCCAAGCCAAGCTGTGCCTGTAATGGCGGTCACGCCTAAGCTCAAGCTTGAAGCAGGCCATCCCTATTCACTAAGAAAGCTACTAGCATGATCAATACGCCGGAAGCGATCAATAGGGAGAATAACACGAGTCATCTCGATCAATGTACTCCAAACGTACCTAGCAATACGGATATAGAAGCTCCAATACTTTATCCTCTACTTGTAAACACAATAACCAAAATACAAAAAGAAATCACCAATACCCATCCAACTTTATTCACAGTTGTTGCTCTCAAGAAGCAAAGCTCCCCAATCTCCAAAGTCCCTTCTGTTTCACCCCACCACCCGCCCCGCGGCTGATCTAGCGGCCGCTCACTATGGCTTCCAAAACCCCAAACCCTCCTGTTACACGCAACCACCCGCAAACGGACTCTGATCGCGGAATCTCGGCACAGAAACGACAGCCACTCTGAAACGAAAACTACTCCTCCTTGTAGCTTTTCTCTATTCATCCTTCCAATCGTCAGCCTCGCCTATCAGATCGAGATCCTACCCCACTCCCCGCCGCTTGGGCATGCGGCAGCCTCCCAAAACGTGATCCATACCTTTAGTTTGTCATCGCGTTTCAACAAACAAGAAGCACAAGAGGAAGAATAGAAAGCCTTGGCATCATGGAGCAGACCAAGGCGTTGAATGCTCTAGAGGTATGCATCCCTGATGAGTGAAGCCCTCTCGTATAGCTTTTGATACCAAGCAAATCACGTCTCTACAGCCCTTCCTCGCGCTCTCAAAATCAGCCACCTCTCCCCGCGCCGCTGCCGATCTCGTCACTCGCGCAACCTCAGCTCCAAACACATT